>CM019149.1:57908100-58194810 GCA_009733165.1 Naja naja | reverse complement strand
TATTACAAGAGAGACTCAGAGAGTCCTTACCAGATTCAAGAAAGCGGGTTAAAAGTCAGAGAGAGAAAATGCACTCTTAAAACTGACAAGGTTGAGTTCTTGATACATGTGATTGACAAGCATGGCATCCACCCACAGATGCCAAGGTTCAAGCAATCAAAGAAGCCCCTAGACCAAAATGCAAAACTGATTTTTGGCTTTCCTTGGACTCATTATTGGCACTTTTGATCACATGTTCCTGCCTCAGAAGGCAACCATTTGAAGAACCATTACATAGATTGCTTGATGAAAGCCTGCAGGTCTGGGCAGAAGGAACAATCAGCATTTAACAGTATTAAGACTAATCACATCTGATGCTGTACTCATACAGTTCTCTGTGAGTTATTTGTGTACTGACTTGTGATGCATCCCCTTTTGGAGTGTGTGAGGTGGTGGGGTTGGGATTAGGCTTTGGTGGAGAGAAGCCCCTATTGCATTTTACTCTTCACCTTGACCAGCAGAGGAATTACAGCCAATTGGACAAGGAAGCATTGGCAATTGTTGCAGCTATCAAGAAATTCCATGAGTATCTATATGGGAGAACATTTACCATTGTCACAGATCACAAACCTTTGTTAGGCATTGTGGCAGGAGACAAACCTACACCCACTATCCTGTCAACTGTTGCTGGCAATGCTGAGTGCTGACCATGCTGCTGAGCTTCCAGTACATGCTGCTGAAATTGCCAGAGAGACTGCCAAAGACACTTTATTGGCTCCTGTTATAGGCTGGATTAAGAAAGGTTGGCCTTTTCAAGATCTACCTCACCTTGCCCAACCTTTTAAATCCAGGCAAACTGAATTATCTGTATTAAGAGGATGTATTTTGTGGGGTAACAGGGTGGTTATTCCTGCAAAACTGCAAAGAGAGGTTTTGGAAATGTTACATGAGGGTCATCCAGGTATTGTAAGGATGAAGGGATTGGCCAGGAGTTATGTATGGTGGCCAGGTATTGACAAAATGGTTGAAAACTGGGTTGCATCTTGTCCCAACTGTCAGGTAGTCAGGCCTGCCCCACCTCTCGCCCCCACACAGGAATGGGAATGTCCATGGGGCCCATGGTCTAGGATTCACATTGATTTCGCTGGCCCTACCAGAGGGCACACCTTCCTTATTATAGTAGATGCATATTCCAAATGGCTAGAGGTCATCCCTATGGCATCCACCACAACTGATGCTGTCATCAAGCAGCTTAAAAAGCTTTTGGTAACCCACGGGTTACCTGATGTTCTTGTCTCTGACAATGGCCCTCAATTTACATCCAACCTTTTTGGATCCTATCTAGCACAACAGGGTATCAGACATGGCTCTCCTGCCCCTGGGCACTCTTCGGCTAACGGCCGGGCTGAACGAATGGTATGTTTTACCAAGGAAAAACTTCAGCAATTGGGTCCTGGGGACATCACTGAGAAAGTTGAAAAACTTCTTAGTGTTCAGCACATCACTCCTAACCCATCAACTAACTTATCCCTAGCAGAGTTGTTGATGGGTAGGAAACTTAGGTCTCCCCTTGGCCGCCTTCATCCCACTTACGCACCCAACGCATCACTTGATTCCACTAGCAAAGTTTGCACGTTCAGTGTGGGTGATTCTGTTTATGCTAAGAACCTTATGGGTCTTCATGGATTCCTGCTGAAATAACTCAAATCACTGGCCCTCGTTCTTACAGGGTGCAAACAGAGGATGGTGTCCTCTGGAGCAGGCACATTGATCAGTTAAGATCCAGATTACCTCAGGAACATCGCAATTGTTCCTCTCTAGTTCCCATACCTAATGCCTTTTCTGGGGAAGGGAGGAGCATGAGGATAATCAGCAAGCAAGAATCAACCCCATGTGTAACGAGCCATTATGACAGGAACCATCCCAAAACCTGTCACAATGCCAAAATCCATCCTTACAAGTGGAAGATTGCACATCACTACCTGACTTGGGTGCTGACAATGGTTGGGAGATGGGTTGGGAGGAGAGACCAGATTGTAACAATCAAACAGGGTCTTCTTTCACTGGAAGCCCAAGTAGAGAAATGTCAACAGACACATTTCCTCTCTCACTGGGTGAGAACATTAAAACTTCTGAACCACGAAGGTCTCAATGTACACGCAAGAGTCCCACCTATTTAAAAGAATACATTAGATAGGTTGGGGTTTGAGTATGGACTGAACCTAGTGGGGAGGGGTGTTATGTATGCAGGTTTGAATATCATTGGTTTAGTTTGAACTGTTCTTGTAAAATGTCAGAAATGATTGGTTTAAAAAGTGCGGAGAAAATCCTGCACTCTGATTGGCTGGCAACTGCGGCTGCTGGCTTTAAGTAGCAGCCGCAGCCCAGCCAAATCGGGTCTGTTATGAGCTGTAGTCACTAATAAACTCTTCACTGAAGCACTCCATGTCTGACTCTTCATGCAAACTTAACAGTATGAATGTGTGTTGTTGCTGGGGTGGGGTGTGTGACGTTATTCTTTTATTATTATTATTTCTTTTACATTGTGCTTCTATGTCCTTGTCAGCTGTCTTGAATTGCCAGGTAGGCGGTAATATAAAATTTCTAAACAACAACACTAGTAATAAATTAAATACATCAAGAAATTGCAGCTTCCCGTAATAACACCAGCAGAACTGCAAAAAACTGTGCTACTCGGAACATCGTACATTTTAAGAAGATACTTGGTTGATATCTAGGATGCTGGCAGCAACACATCTCAACTATCAGCACCAGTCAATGATATTCGATATTTTTAAATGTTCACTCGACTGAGTTTCATGTTTAATGAATAAAAGAGATAATAATAATAATAATAATAATAATAATAATAATAATAATAATATCTGCCTGTAGCAAAGAACTGGTGGGATCATAAGCCTGAAAAAGTGGTCAAAAATGAGCATGCAAAACTACTGTGGGACTTCCAAATACAGACTGACAAAGTTTTGGAACACAATACCCCGGATATCATGATTGTGGAGAAGAAAAAAGTGTGGATCGTTGACATTGCCATACCTGGTGAAAGCAGAATCAATGAGAAACAACTTGAAAAAGTCACCAGATATCAGGACTTGAGAATCGAACTGCAGGGACTCTGGCATAAACCAGTGCAGGTGGTTCCAGTGGTACTCGGCACAGTGGGTGCCATGCCTAAAGACCTAGGCAAGCACTTAAAAACAATTGGCACTGACAAGATCACCATTGGTCAGCTGCAGAAGGCCACCTTACTGGGATCTGCTCGCATAATCGTCAATACATGACGCAGTCCTAAACACTTGGGAAATTTGACTAGTGATTTGTGATACAAAACCCAGCATGCTTATCTCATTTGCTGTGTATACTGTCATTTTTGTATATAACAATAACAATAACAATAATAATATCTATACCCCATCAAACATCTAGATTTCCTATCCCAGGTCCTTGGTAAGGACTCAATAGGTAGATAAAAATACCAAACCCAATCTGAACATCTGGCTGACTGTGTGAATAATAATAATAATAATAATAATAATAATAATAATAATAATAATAATAATAATAAGTTGAACAGAAAAAGGTTTGGTTCATTGACATTGCATTACCTGGTGATGCACGAATTGAAGACAAGCAGCAAGAAAAGATCACAAAGTATCAGGACTTACAAATTGAAGTTGAGCGACTTTGGAAAAAGAAATTGTGTGTTATCCCAATTGTAATTGGAGCCCTTGGAGCAATACCTAAAGGGCTACCTTGCTATTTGGAAATTCTGAATTTATCAGACTTGAGTACTCTGATTCTACAAAAAACCACCCTACTTGGAACAGCTTATATCCTCCAACGCTACCTTAACAGTTCCAAGGTCCTTGGTTAGGACTTGAGCTGTTGAGCTACCAATGAGCCCCAAAGGCTGTGAATCTCACCAAAGATTAACCACTATAATGATGATGATGATGATGATGATGATGATGATGATGATGATGAACCCCATAAATCCCACAGTAAAAGATAAATCCCACTGTGACATCCTTCAAAATAGGGAGACATGAGCATTGGCATTACGAAATTACACAAGTCTCAAGATCCGAAATATGCAATTACAAAATTGGGGAATAGCACTGCTGTTTGTCTTCAGATCTTCATAACTCCTGAAGTTATGAAGTCATAACATCTCACTTCAGAATTTGAATTTGAACTGACTTCTAGCTTGCTTTTGTCCCCTTTTTGCCCCCCTTTCCAACCCACTCCAGACCTTGAGTCAAGATGTTACTTTTACCCTTCTCGTGTATTCTGAAAAATGCATTCTGGAATCAATGCAGTAAACAAGGTTCATGTAATGTCTTTTATCATTAGTAAAAGCTTTCTACCAAATCAGGAGAATGGAAAATCAAAATATTAATTCATCTGGAGATTCCCTATAAACAGAGGGAAACTTTTGATTAAAGATGTTTTCCCTTCATGTGTGAGAACGCCATTTGAGAAAAGGAGGGGCTAGTGTGCTCCTTTTTCTGCTTCCTTGAACAGAAATAATATGTCACAATTTCGCTGAATACCCGAGCAAAGCTTAGGGGTTTGCATTGTTCTCATCTTTGGCTGTAAACTCTCATAATAGAATTTGTTTGAACAGGGGTCTCCAAATGATATAAACAAATAAGTAAAACCAAGACCATTCAAGCACTGGCTAAATAAAAGATCTTCTCTATTCTCCCTCTGAAAAGGACCCATTTTGCTTTTTTTCAGTCCCATAACTCCTAATTAACCATTTCTTTTTTTTCCTGGAGGTTGCAGTTAACAATGCCATGGAAAAAGCCCCACGCGCCTGTGTTATCAAAAACTGCAGGCTAGCTATTAATTACTTAGTTCACAGTGATCAGCGACCTCACAAAACACTTCAGACTGGTTTCTTCTCACAGAGACACAACAAATATTAGGCCTGGTCTGCCTGCACCCTCCCATCTGCATCTCAAAAGTCCTGCAAATAAAGGAATTTCCAAAATGCTAGACTCTTTATATAAGCAGCCTAGGAACAAAAGAAAAAGTGGAAAAAAAGAATTTTGAAATGATAGCCCCCTTTATGTAAGTGCTGTGAAATGTCTTTTCCATTTGGTCACAACTGAAGCAAATCATTTTTCTCCCTCTCCCTACCCGTTCACATCTGATATTATGACAGAAATATATTTTGCTAGTTCTGCATGATGTTTGAGGCCTAGGACTGACAATCCATTGGCAGGTCTACTTAGTGGCAGGGACATTATTATTAATTATCCAACATAGCCTGAAGGAAGGAGAGATGATGTGCCACGGAGTTAGAAGTAAGAAAATTATGGCCACCAAGAAGTAGTCCATCTCTGCTCACAGAATGTGCAGAGGTTTCCCCTTTTTGAAAGGAATGGATTGGATTCTGAGGAAAAAAAGCAGCTAGACATAGTTATGTCACATGTAAAGACTTAAACTTTCTGATAAACAAGGATTACAAGTCATTTTATTGCATTTTTGGCTCATGTGAGCACTTTATGGTAAACGATCTGTACTTCTCAAGAATGTATTCTGATTAAATATAAACTTCTCCAGGTTTTATTTGGAGCATGCCTTAATAATTAGCTTTAAATATCTTTTGAAGCAGAAGAAATTACAACCTGTCCTGGGAAGAGAAAAGACTACTCAGGAGAACTATATTCTTTCAGACTACATGAATATTACTGTAACAATCCAAACTAACATTACCAATTATGACTGCTACCATACATTTATTGTGTTATTCAAACTGTACCCAGTTAACTGAACAGCAGTGAGATAATGGTGGTGGTTATTATTATTATTATTATTATTATTATTATTATTATTATTATTATTTTGGAAATAATTAGTAAGAAGTGCTCCCAGTTACTGCACAGGCAGCAGTAATTTTTCAGAATTGCTAAAAATGATCATTTTTTTCTGGAGCAAAAAGAGGGGTGTGAATGACATCAAATTAGGACAGAGACACATAAATTGTAACTTTGAAGTTTCTATCAAAGATGGTTCTTCAGGCCATATTGAAGGGCTAGCAATAGGCATGAAAGAATAAAGAATGCCTGCCCTAGATTCACAAATCATCTAAACTAGTTGCTGTTCAGTAATGTAAATCCAAAATGTATTGCAATCGTTTTGTCCTTGTCTCAACATTAACTTTTCATAGAACAGAATTCCCTGGGTTAAGTGCTCTAGTCTTTCATGATAGGATTCAGCCCATATAATTTTGGTGCCCCCCCCTTTTAATTTTTTTTTAGTTCTGCAGATGCCATTCAGGGATTTGAATATAAAGCAGGAGAGGTGTGTTGGGTCTGGGTGGGCACATTGCCCCATAGCTGTATGGTGAAAAGAAAATGCATGTTTGAGTTAAGAAAAAGTATGGCTATTTGAGTGATGATATCCTGAAGCAAAGGTCATGCTTGTGGTTTACAACAGACACTTATGTGATATCAAAGCATGGTGCAACAATATATAGCTCCCTAGATATTGCTGAACATTGCTTAAATATTCCTACCTGTTGGCCATATTGTTGAGTCTACTGGAGTTCAGAACATCTGAAGAACTACATATTGAGAAAACCTTATTGAACTTATGCAATAGATTAAGCCAATCTTTGCTTAATAGTTATTCAAACTGTTTGCATAACATATTCTTCAGTTTTTATTGACTAAACAACAGCAAAGAGAACTTTGGACCATGAGTGAGAACTTCAAGAATTGTAGTCCAGACAGAGAAAAATTGTAAACCATGAAGTTGGAAAGTAATGAAATGCTGAAGGTACAACCAGTGCTAAATAACCCAGTAGATTTTCACAAAACAATTAGCACACACATTACAGCCTTTTTGCAGGGTGAGTTGCCTAATAAGTCAGTATTCCATATATGTAATCATAGAAAATATGGGTGGGGGATGGGCATTGGAGAGAGGAGTTGCAGCCTAATGAATTTTGCTGTTGTTGTGTCTACTCTTGCTTACATTTGTGCAATTAGATATTTTTTAAAAGTACTCCTTTTTCATAAATTCAAAAAAGCATTTCATGTTCTAGAACAGAAAAGTAAGGGTTGTCCTCAGAATAGATACTGCTCAACCTAGATGACTATTGTGTACATGGCAGCATCTGAGCAAGGTTTCATATGAATACAATGGCATCTGCTAAACCAAAAAGGCAAATGATTATTGGGAGTTCATTACAATTGATTCTGAATGATTTGTGAAAATATTTGGTTAAAGGTGTGTTGCTATCATCACAAATTCTAAAGAGATTAAAGCATATGTTCATATCACATGTTGTAGCATTGTGTTTAGATAGAAGTTAGAAAGCAGGAGGGGAGGGGAATTGTCATTAAAAAACAGAATTGTCATTTTTTCTTTTATTTTTATTATAATAAAAATCTTTTTATTATTTCTTCTTATGAGATTTTCTTATGAGATTTATAAAATTTGGCTATAAGATTCTCAGAACACTTGTATGAACTCATGTCCATTTTATGAATATCAACACTTTATGGACAAAGTCAATAGCTCACCAACAGTGGTTGAAGACAATGGGCTAGAAAACAAGAGACCATGAATTCCAATCCTGCCTTAGACAAAAATTATATGTATGACTTTAGGCCAATCACTCTCTCTTAACTCTAGGAAGAAGCCATGACAAACCATTTTCAAAAATTAGTGCCCAAACCAATTGCCTTGACTTATTCATGTAGTTGCCAGGACTCAAGACTGACTTAAATACCCCTCCCAATCCATACCCTATAACCATGATGGCGAACCTATAGCACCTGTGCCACAGCTTGGACGCAGAGCCATTTGTGTGGGCACATGAGCCCCAGCCAAACTTACCTGCACTGCACATGTGTGCTGATTTTCAGCCTGTTTGAGGTCATTTATGCCCTCTTGGAGGCATGAGGGAAGTGTTAAGTTTGCATAGAGAGACGAGACATGGAGTGCTTCAGCTCTTATTTATTGTGACTTCAGCTCAGAACGGACCTGAATGGCTCAGCCGTGGCGGCTACTTATAGCTGCGCGGCTGCCAGCCAATCAGAGTGCAGGGTTTTCCCGCACTTTTACAACCAATGATTTCAAACACTTTACAACAACAACCAATCATTTTAAACTCTGCATACATAACACCCCTCCCCACTAGGTTTGGTCCATACTCAAACCCATCTATCTAACATACTCTTGTAAATAGGTGGGGCTCTTACAGGTATGTTGAGACCTGCATGGTTCAGGTGTTTTGGGAGTCTCACCTTGTGAGGAAGGAAATGTATCTGCCAACATTTCCTTATTAGGATTTCTTGTACTGGTAGAACCTGTTTGGTTACTACAACCTGGTCTCTCCTCCCAATCCATCTCCAACCCAGTGTTATCCTCTAAGTCTGGCAATGATGTGCAATCCTCCATTTGTAAAAATGGATGTTGGGACTGTGACAGGTTTTGGGATGGTTCCTGTCGTGTTAGCTCGTTACACATGGGGTTGATTCTTACTTGCTCATTACCTCCATTATCTCCCCCTTCCCCCCTAGAAAAGGCTGTGGGGATGAAATCCAGAGAGGGGCAAGGGCGATGCTCCAGAGGCAGTCTGGACTGTAACTGGTCTATGTGCCTACTCCACAAGGCACCATCCTCAGTTTGAACCCTGTAAGACCTGGGGCCTGTAACCTGGGTTACCTCTGCAGGAATCCACAATGGGTCACCTACAAGGTTTCTAGCATAAACAAAATCACCCACGGAAAATTGGCGAGTTTTGCTAGTGGAATCTAATGGTGCATTGGGTGCGTAAGTGGGGTGAAGGCGGTCCAGGGTAGACCTGAGTTTTCTACCCATCAAAAGCTCAGCTGGAGTTAAATTAGTGGATGGGTTAGGAGTGATGTGTTGGATACTGAGTAGTTTTTCAACTTTCTCAGTGATGTCCCCTGGACCCAATTGTTGAAGTTTCTCTTTAGTAAAATGTACCATGCGTTCAGCCCGGCCATTAGTCGAAGGATGCCCAGGGTTGTAAGGGCGTGCCTGATACCCTGCTGAGCTAGATATGATTCAAAAAGGTTAGCAGTAAATTGAGGACCATTGTCAGAAACAAGCACATCAGGTAGGCCGTGCATTACAAAAAGTTTCTTAAGCTGTCTGATAACAGCCTCAGCTGTGGTGGATGACATGGGAATAACCTCTAACCATCTGGAGTATGCATCTACCACAATGAGAAAGGTGTGGCCTCTGGTAGGTCCAGCAAAATCAATATGAATTCTGGACCAGGGGCCCCTAGGACATTCCCATTCCTGTATGGGGCGATAGGTGGGGCAGGCCTTGTTTCCTGGCAATTTGGACAGGATGCAACCCAGTTTTCAACCATTTTGTCTATACCTGGCCACCATACATAACTCCTGGCCAATCCCTTCATTCTGACAATACCCAGGTGACCCTCATGTAACATTTCCAAGACCTCTTTTTGAAGTTTTGCAGGAATAACCACTCTGTTACCCCACAGAATACATCCCCTTAAAACAGATAATTCAGTTTGTCTAGATTTGAAAGGTTGGGAACCCTGAGGTAGATCTTGTAGTGGCCAACCTTTTTTAACCCAACCTAGAACAGGAGACAATAAAGTGTCCTTGGCAGTTTCTCTAGCAATTGTAGCAGCATGGACTGGAAGCTTGGCAACAGTCTCTAGAAAAAATGTGTAAGTTGCAGGAACAGGGTCCTCAGTGTGCAAAGGAAGTGGGCAGCGACTCAAAGCATCTGCATGCCCAATGTCTTTACCCGGTCTATGGATGAGTTTATGTGAATAAGCAGCAAGAAATTCAGTCCATCTCAGCATTCTTGGTGACAGGATGGTTGGCATTGGTCTGTCTCCTGCCATAATACCCAACAGTGGTTTGTGATCTGTGACAATGGTGAATCTTCTCCCATAGACGTATTCGTGGAACTTCTTGACTGCTGCTACGAGTGCCAAAGCCTCTTTGTCCAGTTGACTGTAGTTCCTCTCTGCTTTAGTCAAAGTGCGAGAGTAAAAAGCAATGGGAGCTTCCCTTCCACTGGGAAGCAAATGGCTCAGCACCCCCCCCCCACTCCAAAAGGAGATGCATCACAGGTTAATATTACAGGTAAATTCTCAGAAAACTGTATCAATACACAATCAGAAGTTATTAGTCTCTTGATATTGATAAATGCAGACTCTTCCTTTCTGCCTCAAACCCATGTAGATTTTTTATCCAGTAGTCTATGTAAGGGTTCTGCAATGGTTGCTTTCTGAGGTAGAAACATGTGGTAGAAATTAACAAGTCCCAGGAATGCTTGCAAGTCAGTTTTGCATTTTGGTCTGGGGGCTTCTTTGATTGCCTGGACTTTGGCTTCTGTGGGTTGGATGCCCTGTTTATCAATCATATAGCCCAAGAATTCTACTTTGTCAGTTCTTAGTGTACACTTTTCTTTTTTTACTTTCAACCCTGCTTTTCTGAACCTGGTCAGGACTTCTCTGAGTTTTTCTTGTAATTGAGTGTCATTTTCAGCAGAAATTAAAACGTCATCAAAATAGGGCACCACCCCAGGTAGCCCTTGTAACATCCTTTCCATAAGGCTTTGAAATATGCCTGGCGCCACACTTACTCCAAATTGTAACCTCTTGCATTTGAATGCACCCCGATGGGTTACAATGGTTTGGGCTTGTGCAGTTAAATCATCTACTGTTAACTGTTGGTATGCTTGGGCCAGGTCCAGTTTGGCGAAGACTGTGCCCCTGCTCAGAGAATGTAATAAATGATGAACCACTGGAACCGGATATGCGCTCTGTTGAAGCGCATGGTTCAATGTCCCCTTGTAATCCCCGCAGATTCTTACAGAACCATCAGCCTTGACTGGCGTGACTATGGGTGTCTCCCATCTGGAGTGGTCTGTGGGCTCTAGTACCCCTTGGGCTATTAACTTATCTAATTGTTCATCTATTTTTTCCTTCAAGGCAAATGGTACCCTCCTGGGTTTTAAATGGATTGGTTGTACCTTGGGATCTAGGTTAAAAGTGATAGGGGTCCCCAAGTACTTGCCTAATCCGTCACTGAAGACCTCTGGAAACTCAGACTTCAGGGATTCTTCCCAATCAGTGTTGCTCATGTGATTGATGCCAGTTACTTCGATGCCCAGAGGGTTGAACCACTCCAGTCCCAGCAAACTTGGGTGATCTTTACCTACGATGGTCAATGGCAGGCGCTTGGTGTGGCCTTTGAATTTCAAGTTGAATTCTCTTGTTCCAACTACTGGAATCTTGTTCCCTTGGTAGTCTTTAAGAGTTAGTGATTGTTTTTTGAAGTGAGTCTTCTGAATGTCTGGTATCAGTCTTTGAATTGTGTCCCATGACACCATGGACAGGTATGAACCTGAGTCCACTTCCATTTGGCAAGGCCTTCCTTCAATAAATACCTTGACATGCACTTTTTGTTGTTTAGTGAAGAGGAATGACCAATAGTGACTGTTTGATGAGTTTTATTTCTTCCATTTACTTCTGTGCTGTGCCTCATTCTCTCACTGTTGTTGTTTGGCTTGACTTCTCTGTCTTTGTTGTTTGCAACAAACTTCCTTCTGTTGGGTGGAGTTCTGGAGGATCTGCAGACTCTTGCAATGTGCCCTCTTTTTCCACAATGGAGGCAATTGGCTTCCAGGAATTTGCATTCAGTGCAGGGGTGGGTTCCCCCACAACCTATGCAGTGGAAATCTCGCCTCTTTCTTCCCAGGCCGCTTCATTTCTGCTCCATTCTGAGTCTGTTAATCTTATATTCTGACTCTTCTTCTGGTCTTTTCTCCACTATCATTCTGACTCAATTCAAGTTCATCAAAATGAGTTGTGGTGGTCTTTTCACCCTCAGAATGTCCCATATTCTTGTTCATTTTCCTCATGGCTGCTGCTGAGATTTTGGTGGCTTCTGCTGAAGATGCTTCTTCTATGGCTTCTTTCAGCGTAATTTTGGGTTTCATCAGTAATTTGCTCTGCAAGACCTTGTCTTTGAGGCCCAATACAAAACGATCACGCATGGCCTCCTCTAAACTGCTGAATTCACCCCCCTCCCAATGCTCCTTAAACTTGCCACGAAGTCATTTACGCTTTCGTCTTCTCCCTGATCGCGGCAATAAAACTTGTGTCTCCTAATGAGGCACGATACTTGGGACGTGTAGTGTGCCCTTAAAAGTCTCTCCAGATCAGACCATGCCATTACCTTCACGTCTGCTGAGCCAGCCAATGCCTTCGCCATCTTGAAAACTGCGGGACCGCAATAAGTGAGAAAAAACACTCTCTTCCGCTGCTCAGAAATAGTGGCCAGATCATTTCCCTCCAAATACATCTGAAACCGATCCGCATACAATTCCCAGTCTTCATTCTTCGGGTCGAATGGTGTTGGGGGGGTGTTCAGTGCAGCCATCTCGCTCTTCTTCGTTCCCGTTGTCTTGTCTTTGGGAAAATCCCACCTTCGTCGCCAGTGTTAAGTTTGCATAGAGAGACGAGATGCGGAGTGCTTCAGCTCTTATTTATTGTGACTTCAGCTCAGAATGGACCCAAATGGCTCAGCCGCGGCGGCTACTTATAGCCAGCTGCTGCGGCTGCTGGACAATCAGAGTGCAGTGTTTTCCCACACTTTTACAACCAATGATTTCAAACACTTTACAACAACAACCAATCATTTTAAACTCTGCATACATAACAGGAAGTTTCTGCAGCCTCAGGAGGCTGAAAAATATGGCCTTCTGGAAATACTGAAGTGCCAATTTTCAGCCTACAGGGGGCCTCTGGAGCCCAGGAGAGGCCATTTTCGCTCTCCCGGGCCTTGGAAGAAGCCTCTGCAGCCTCGGGAGGCCAAAAAAAATGGGCCTTCCGGAAATACCGGAAGTGCCAAAATGAGCCCATTATCAGGGCTATCCCTAGGCTGCAGAGGCTTCCCTCGAGCCCCTGGGAAGGCAAAATGGCCTCCTCTGGGCTCCAGAAGTGCGCCATAGGCTGAAAATGGGCTCTTCTGGTATTTCCAGAAGGCCCATTTTTCAGCCTCCTAAGGCTGATATGGCCTCAAATGGGCCAAAAATCAGCTGAGAGGCATGCACATGCACAGTGCAGGAAAGGGAGTGGGGTGGGGGTGTTGCACACGCATGTGCAGGAGGGGCGGGGCACATTGCATTGCGAGTGCCGGCACACGTGCACTTTTGGCACACCACAACAAAAAGGTTCACCATCAGTGCCCTACAATATTAAGAAATTGCTGGGAACCATTTATATGTTCACCCACTAATTGTAATTCAAACTGGACTACCACAGAAATCTCTCATCTTTGAATGATAAGCCAGATGATCACAATCTTATATTTCATCTTTATACAAGCAGTACACGGTCAAAAGTTCTTATAACAATAAAACAAAATGCAAAATATGAAACCCATGCAATTAAAATCCAAATTAAAGGCAAGGGAATTGAAATTAATTTAATAATGGCAGGTTTAATGAAACAGACACATTTTTGCCATTTTTCTAAATGCTGGAAGACTGAGGATGAGACTCAGGTTGCCACCAGGGAGAAAGCATTCTCCAACATATTCAATAGATGATCTTCTGTCAGAGAGGAAATATTTGCATGGACCTGTCCTACTCTGCCTCTTTGCCAGGAAGCTCACAAAATGTGCACCATTTAAGGCAAGCTATTTCTACACATTCTCCCAGGATTTCAGTATGAGATAATGCAGAAATTAAAATGCAAGAACTTCAGTGAATTTTGAAAACATTTATGAAGTCAAAAAACAGCAATGCATCCCATTTGGCTAAAAACACACACATTCTTCTAAATTCTTGAAAATATTATTTGTTTTCACCCTTCCATTAGCAACCTAGGGCCAAAAAAGCAGGAGGCTCAGGAATTCCACTAGAACTTTGGAATGCATAGGACTAGCCCCACTCATTGCCAAAATGAAGGAGAATTGCTTGTTAGTTTCATATTTTGCAGAATTCATAAACTCCTAAGTGCAATGATTCAATGAGATGGATGATCTTAAGGATTCTTTTAAACCTACTTATAGTAATTAATTAGGTATATTTCAACCATCTTACTTCCACAATCACTAGCTACTGATTTCTACGTTTGCATTAAAATTTTTGAATTTATTTCAAATGATTTTCCCATTTATTTGCTCACAGTATTTCCCCTTTCTCCAGCTTTATGATTATTTCACTTTGTGCCTATTACAATTTCCACTCAGTAAGCCTTCACATCCATAATTCAGAACAAAGTTCCTTTTTTTATTACAAAGTGCTACCAGCCAAGCATCTGTTCGTACAGTAATAAATGTATCACCATCCAGCCCAGTTTACTTAAAATGGAGTGTTTGCAGTTTTTCTTCTGAATAGTGAAATAAATCTTTTTCCCCCTTTTCCCCTCCTACCCAGGAACACAGTGGAAAGCTTAACTTCAATAGCATTGCTTTCAGAATGTCAAGTGAATTTTAAAAAGGGTGGAATCACACATACTTCCTTCAGAAATATATATTTAGGACAGTTACAATGATTTAAGCAAATTAAGGGATCAGGTTCAGGTCTGAGGTGGAGTAGATTTCATAAACAATTAAAATCATCACAAACTTTGTTCAGAAAAATTAATTGGTCTGTGTGGATCTCTAAAACAAATGCCTCTTACAAAGAATTGCTCAAACTGGTAGGCAACATAGGCAGTGGTGGGATTCAAATTTTTTACTACCAGTTCTGTGGGTGTGGCTTGGTGGCGTGGCAGGGGAAGAATACTGTGAAATGTCCAGTCAGAGGTGGTATTTGCCGGTTCTCCAAACTACTCAAAATTTCTACTACCAGTTCTCCAGAACTGGTCAGAACCTGCTGAATACTACCTCTGGACATAGGGGTTGCAACAGGAGTGTTGTTTCTTAATTTTCCAAATGTCCATATATTAAGTTTGTTGAAGAAGAAGCAACATCCAAACAGGATCAAAGGTGGGGCTGGATCAGAATGCAATTTGGTGAGAACATACATTTCAATATTTATTTCTGCATTGTTCTTTAAATATTTAATGGAAGCTTTTGAATGGGCTTTTGATTCAGAGAATAGTTAACATATAACAGATAATCAGAGTTGGAAGGGACCTTGTAGGTCATCTAGTCCAATCCCCCCACCCAAGTGGGAGACCCTACACCATTTCTGACAAATGGCAGTCCAATTTCTTCTTGAAGGTCTCAAGTGATGGCACTCCCACAACTTCCAAGGGCAAGCTGTTCCATTGGTTGATTGATCTCACTGCCAGAAAGTTTCTCCTTATTTCCAGGTTGAATCTCTCCTTGTTCAGTTTCCATCCATTATTCCTTGTGTGGCCTACAGGCACTTTAGAAAATAGATTGACCCCTTCCTCTCTGTGGCAGCCCCTCAAATATTGGAAGATTGCTATCATGTCTCCCCTGGTCCTTCTCTTCACTAGACTAGCCATGCCCAGTTCCTGTAACCGTTCTTCATATGTTTTAATCTCCAGTCCCCTAATCATCCTGGTTTCTCTTCTCTGTACTTTTCTAGAGTCTCAACATCTTTTTTATAATGTGATGACCAAAACTGGATACAGTACTCTAGGTGTAGTCTTACTAGGGCTTTGATCTTGATTGTATCTCTCTCTTAATGCAATTTAGGATTGCATTAGCTTTTTTGGCTGCTGCTGCACACTGCTGGCTCATATTTAGCTGGTTGTCCACTAAGATTCCAAGATCCCTCTCACAGTTACTGCTATTGAGCCTGGTTTCACCCAGTTTATATGGGTACTTTTGGTTTTTCTTGCCTAAGTGTAGGACTTTACTTTTCTCTACATTGAATTTCATTTTGTTAGATATGGCCCAGTGTTCTAGTTTGTCAAGATCCATCTGTATCTTGAACCTATCTTCTTGGGTGTTAGCTATTCCTGCCAGCTTAGTATCATCTGCTAATTTGGTAAATTCCCCTTCTATTCCCTCATCTAAGTCATTAATGAAGATATTGAAGAATACTGGGCCTAAGACAGAACCTTGTGGCACCCCACTGCTTACTTCCCTCCATGTAGACTTAGACCCATTAAGGACTACTCACTGAGTACAATTTGTCAGCCAGTTGTGAGTCCATCTAGGGTGGTGCTATCTATTCCAATTTTTTCTAGCTTACTGAGAAGTAGGTTCGGCATTGTTATCAAAGATATTTCCTTAAACAACCTATTCGTTTTTTTAGTATTGTAAGGACCATGTACCAGAAGGAGAACTGCTACCATTCTGAGTTCTTTCATTCCAAACACTGTTCTATTTAAAGAAACAATATATCATGCACCTTAAATCAATCTCCTCTGTTTGACAGTAACTGTTTGACCCTTTTTTCTCAGTCTACATTTGTTGTTCTTTTAGAAGATGTTCTCAAATGTTTTACAACCCTCTACTTCCCTATGGAACAATCCCTAGAAAATTAAAATTATAAATATTCATCTTTGGCTGTATCCAAAATTTAGTGGCCAGATTAAGGATTTTTTTTACTCTGTCTACCAAAAAGATTATAGCATTACTCACACCATTGCAGGCATCCAATATATCAGATTAGACATTCATAATGAGGCATTAGTTTAGGTCAAATCAACAGTATAAATTCCTCTCAAATGGATTGCTAATCTGGTTATCAGACAAATTAGTTGGGAATGCTAAGAAAATACTTATTCTCAGCTTATCTAGTGTGTAAGGGCTCAGGAGCTTCAGCAATGGCACATTGTTACCTGTGCACCAGGGAAAATAAATGTGCAGACTTCAAATCACAGGATGCAACACAGCAATAATTCAGTATGCCAATAAAGAAAAAAATAATAATTGAGAAGTTGTGTGTTCTGCAAAAGGACATACTATATGCAGAGTCCATTTCAAGGACATTTCTGGTTCATAAAAAATTAATTTGTTGAAGGTAGCATCTGCTCAACTAAAAGTAATATCACCTAATGTAATTTAACATTATCAGAGTGTTCCAGTACAGTCACACAATAAGGATGTATAGGAATTGCAGCTGAGCCAAGTAGGGCTTCTAATTCTAATGCAGAAGTAAAAATGTAAATGAGATGACATGTATCATAAATTGTAATCCTAGGTATATTAAAAAAAAGTTACCATGAGTTTAAGTATGAATATAATTCATGGTATAATCAAATCAAATCCAATTCAAGTGGGTAAAATTACAACAAATCAGCATAGAAAGCATTATGTAAAAATAGTTTCTTTTTTTTTGTTTGTTCTTTTTCCCTGTGCATGGAGAAACCAGTTTTGCCCCTTTAGGTATCATATAAGGATTGGTGTAATGTACACTATACACATACAAGTATAGTCTTTCTCTCTTCCATACTAAAACTCTTATTTGAATTCGGTTTTGGCTGCAAACCAAGATAAAACACTTTCCCCCCCTATAACAAATGTTAAAATAAGCATAATTATCATCAAGTTAATTATTTAAATGTAAAAATATTTATGACTGCTCATCAGTTACTGCAGTTTTAAGGAGGTGCACACTTATCTAGATAATTTATCTCCACTAGAAACTTCTATTAATTATTAACCAACCCACCTTAATTTGTTTTCTTTTCCCTTCTGCACTATTGTAAATTAGTAATATTGGGGTGCTCTTAAATAGTTAGCCTAGATTTGCAAAATTATATTGTCAGAATAATAAATAACCAAAAGTCCAGAATACCTTTACTTTCATAATAGTCTTGTCTGTGATGTTTTGACATAAATTTTATTAGTGTATAAAATAAATCCACATAAGTCACTCTCCTGATTTATCTATATCTCATTAAATAAAGATTCCAACTACCTCTGCAGGGTTTCTGGAGAAAAGACAATGTACGGAATGGTTTATTCTGATACAATATTTCATAAACAGAAAGTTTCAGCTAAATTGTTATTACCTATACTATACAAAAATATATTTTTCTTTTAAAACCACAAATTAAGCTAACTCACTTTATAAGCATAATTTACAGATTCAGGAATCATTTTACAAGCCACTTTGGGAGCTGCTACATTCAACTCCCAAAGATTATATATTCAGTGTAATTTTTAGGCACTTAGCAGGTTATCAGAATATTAATGCAAAGTTATGCTGCTTTGCATTTTCCTGAGATATTTATACAAGATTGCATAATTACTATATAAATTTAGTCATATCTCATTTCAAAAGTCAAGAATAGTCAACAGGATTCTTGAAAGAATGGCTAACGCTCCTTTCTGGGAGACTAAAAAAGACACAACAGAAATATCTCTTTTGGAGGTTGTCCCATAGAGAAATCTGATTTGTCTGAGAGTCTTTATTTCTAGAAGCTCTGCTGACTGCATGTCTTATATAGTGCTTATTTTAACATAAGGAAATATAAAGGGAAAACAGCTGAGCTTGAAAAGGTTCTTTAAAAAGTGTATCTCTTTTGCCTCTGCATTATTCTAATTTTGTAGATACTTTCATCATCGTGTGCCCAGACTCAATAAAACCATATAATAAGAACACTTTAGAAGACGCACCTGCCATGTGGAGGCCACCTTGAAGACATCTTGCATAATTCTGCAATTTTTAAAATCAGATCAAAGAACCGTGATGGGCTCTTCAATCATATGCCCATCCTGCACGTTTTCATATCATGAAATTCCAGTCAAAATAAAGAACTTGCAGTGAGGAATAGTCTGAACACAGCTTGGTGAAATATTCATTAGTATAGCAAACATTTATTCAAATGGACTGTGAATCACACAGCAAGAATGTTTCCTGACTTCAATACATCAATAGCATTAGGAAGCTCCTATAATGCCTAATCTCAGTACACATTTCTAATTCACCGCACCCACCCACCTCAGCTTCAGGCATGTAAGAGGATGGGGCAACCTTTCACCTGAAAACGATCTGAAATTTTCAGAGCTATCTGCTGATACACAACCAGAGGAATGGATACCCTCAGTGATATGTCAATGAAGATTCAATCATCCAGATCAAAGGCAAGAGTTGGTACATTCCAATGATTCTCTGACTCTCTGTCTATTTTTTATTTTTATTTTTTGACTGATGAAGTTTCTTTGATGGGAAATGACACATCTCAGTTTAACAAATTTTGGTCCAACTTTTTAATTACCATCAGTGAATTCTTCAGAATTCCAAGTGCTGGTTCCTGTATTCAGCCAAACCAAAGACAGAAAGAATTTGGATGCAAAACAATGCAGAGGAGTATAGAGTTCTGAAAAAAGCAGACAACAAAGACAGGAACAAAGAGCAAAACAATAGTATTCGCTAAAATGTAGGGCAAAATAAAGATGAATTTTGTCCTTGTTCTATTCAACCAGCTTGTAATGAGCTTATCTTCTACAGTCTGCTACTTAAATTCTTGCTAGCTTGTCTATTCTGGCATTATCTTCTGCTTTCCTAGCACACACAGATCTCAGTTACTGTAAAAGCAAAATGGCTGAAACAGATAGAAAATATGGGTGACGTTGTGAACAAAATCAACAGTCTTCTGCTAAAAGCAGAAAAAATTAGAAATCATAGGCAGTGAAACAGATTATTATCCATGAAAGCTTATGTCATTCTAAGCTTGCAAGTTGGGAAGTGCAAATGAATACAGATAATTCTCAACTTAAGACCACAACTGAGCTCAAAATTTCTGTTAAGTGAGACATGTGTTAATTGAATTTTGCCCCATTTTATGACTATTCTTGCCATAGTTGTTAAATGAATTATTGTAGTGGTTAGCTTAGCAACACAGTTATTAAAAGTGAATCTGGCTTGTCCCTTGACTTCATTTATCAGAATGCAAGAGGTGATCATATGACCCTGGAACAATGCAACCAGTCAAAAAGAGGGCTGTTAAAATATTTACAGACCCCTCACATCCCGGACATAAACTGTTTCAACTACTTCCCTCAAAACGATGTTATAGAGTACTGCACACCAGAACAACTAGACACAAGAACAGTTTTTTTCCTGAAAGCCATCACTCTGCTAAACAAATAATTCCCTCAACACCTGCCCAACTATTTACAAAGTCTTCACTACTATTATTACTAACCTTCTCATCACTCCTTATCACCCATCCCCTCCCACTTGTGACTGTATGTCTGTAACTTTGTCGCTTGTATCCTTACGATTTATATTGACTCTTTCCTAATATGATTTGATTGCTTGTTGTACCCTATGACTATTATTAAGTGTTGTACCTTTATGATTCTTGACTCTTGATGAATGTATCTTTTCTTTTATGTATACTGAGAACATTTGCACCAAGACAAATTCCTTGTGTGTCCAATCACGCTTGGCCAATAAAGAATTCTATTCTATTCTATTCTATTCTATTCTATTCTATTAGTTGCCAAGCATCTGGATTTTGATCACACGACCTTAGGAATCCTGTAATGGTTGTTAAGTGTAAAAAACAGTCATAAGTCAATTTTTCAGTGCTGTTGTAACTTTGAACAATCATTAAATGAATGGCTGTAAGTCAAGGACTACCTGTAACAGGGAACTATCATTCTGGGGAAATTAGGAAATAAATAAATCCTCTGGGTCATCTTTATCACAAGTCATACTTTGTCAGTCAAATACATATATAGGCTCATTCATGCAAGAAAGTAACAGTGAATATGTGGATAGATAAGTAGCTGTCCTGACTGAAATAAGAATCAATGAGGAGTTACTAGGAATTTGAAATTTAAGATGAATATTAGAAAGGAAATAATGGATTAAAGAATGCATTGAAATATTGATCCTGTTGGAGACTTAAGATTATTAAGCTGCTAGTAGTTTAGTGAAGGTTTAGGAAGGTTGGGAAAGATACATAAGATGTCAATACAACCTTAAAATAGGGAAGACACACAGAACATGCAATATGATGCTATAGTGTGGCTTGTTCAAGTAGCTAATAAGTTCACCACATCCCTTCTAGTGTTTATTCCTTATAATTACTTTGCTTTTTACCCTGTCTCCCAGCCTCCCTCGAACTGGCACACAGTAGCCATTCAGCTATCTCAATTCTTGTTTTCAGATTTTTAGGCATACATCCATAAGTTTCAAAGCTTATCTCCAAAGCTAGGGTTTAGTTTGGGTTTGCTGCTGTTCTTGTCTACATACATGGGGCTAATCTGTATACATAAGAACTGACATTCAGAGAATGAATTTTCAATTGGAAAATAGGAGTAATGGGTGCCAGATTTTCCATTTGCCTGTCATTTGTTCCTTTTATAAAGATTTGAGAGAGGATGAATTAAAACAGAACAAATAAAAATGGAATAGGATGGGGAAAATGTATTGTATCCTTTTATTTAATTCCCTACTCCATCTACAATATGTAATTGCTTACAGCAAAGGCTCATTTGTTTCTAAGGATTGATCTTCTGACTATGAAGTGTTGGATGATCAAGTGATTTTTTAATTTCATTTTTATTTTTTGGTAAGAGAAGCTGAAATATGAAGCCATTGCTCCCATTGCTAGGTTGTAAGGTTATTATTTTGGAAGGCTTCAATTAAAGGAGTTAAAGTTAAGGCAATTTCTTATCCCTTGTGTGATTTATTTTTTTCCCAGAAATTATTTCAGTATCTGTAAATTCCACTTTGCAGGGTGGTCCTTGAAAATATATGGCACTTGATTTGGTGCAGCTCTTGTATATATGATAATAATTCAGGGCAAAGGAATTGCAGTGAACTGATGCAATTCCAAAGCAAGAGGAATGAGAGAGAGTGAAATCTTCTGCCATTCTTCAAAAGAGATGAAAAGGCTTGGCACTTGAGGAAATGGAACGAACGGTATTAGAGAAGAGGTTCTCTAAAAATATGATTAGAGAGCTGCTATGAACTGATACTGAGAAACAGAGGATGAAGTGCGACCTAGAGGCTGCATATCATACTCAGAAGGAGCTTATGTGAGATTGTAATCATAGCTCAATAGCAGATTAAACTACAAATCTAACAGACCAGAACATAAACTACAAATCTCTGACACTGCCAAAGCATGCCAGATTTATTCATCCAAAGGCTCTTCAGTGCACTCATGGCTCAGTGTACTTTCTGAACTATGAGATCAGTCACTGCTAAGTAGAGAAGGGGAGAAGTGATCACTATACTATATCCTGGTAATTTAGCATTAATCTAGGTGAATTTATCATAATGATGTGATTAATGCTGACCATCCCTTGTACTGGGAAATTTAAGTTATAACATAGACCTTTCATATGAAATCATACAAAAAATGTCAAGCAGTGGGAAGGGAAGCAAAAAAAATGGCAGTTTTAACTCTGACTACTATGTCTGCATAATAAAAAGTACAATAAATGGCTATTTCTTTTAATATGGTTCTTGGACAATGTGTCAAATGTGTCTCCCTTCATATAGAATCATACAAGAGTTAACTGTTCAACATGCATAGTCTATTTATACATCTACCTTACCTATTTAACAAAAGCAAATATTCTTCTCAACCTCTCTAAAAAACATTTCCTTATTGCCTGCTTTACAGATAAACCGATAAATATGTCCACCATTTAGCCTTTTTCAGAAAGGGTTGATTTCCCCCCTCAAAATGCCCTGTGTTTTCAATGTGCCCTACTGAAAACTTAAAGGGAAAAATAAATGATGTTCTCTCTTCCTTATTGGGTATGACTATGAGACATAGCAAATCGAAATACCTTTCTTTCAGGAGGTGAACAATTGGGAGGTGCACAATCGGGAGGTGCACAATCCAGGATGTTCTGGTCAAATGCTCTAGAAATCATATTTTAATCATTCTGAGTTGCATATAAGAGGCTGGAAAATTATTTGTTATTAGTATTTCCTCAGTCTTTCTCCTTCCCCCTCCAAAAAAACAACAACAATGAAAATAGAACCTCTGGAGTAAACTATTGTGAATGATTCTACAAAAGACAAAGTCTCCCATTTTTTTCTTTCTCTTTACCCCATTTGGCAGTGGAGATCATTATAACTAAGAAAGACTGACAAAGACAAAATGCCTGGAAAGCCCACTTGTTTAGGACATTAACTCTGACGTGAGTTGAGAAAGGGACAATATAGGTGACTGGGGAATTACATTAGTCCCAAATAAATCCGGGGATATTTGAGACTAAAAGTAACCTCCTCAATTCTTCATAACGAATTCTACAATCAAGTGCTCCACTGCCAAAGCCAACCTCCCACATGAGGAGCTGTGTAAGAATATTATTCAGATGAGCACAAACCTCAGAAACCCAGAACACCAGAAATAGGAAACTGACTGCCTATTATAACATTTTTCAGCAAAACAAATTCCCACAAAACTTTATTTTTAAAAAAAACCACCCAACCTACTATAGTCCAACCTACACTTGCTATGTAAAAACAATACTGTCATAAACAACTTACAACCATATGGCATCTGTGTATAACAGAAGCCAACTAAACCAATCTCAAATAAATCAAAAGAACCAGTGATACAAGAATTAAAAACAAGAACCATCTACAACATACAATTCAAGGATTGTAATAGATAGTCTGTAGGGCAGACAGGCAGAAGACTAGTAGAGTACATCCATACTGTATTTACTAAGCAGCCAAAAGACATGATGAAAATACCTTAATTTCACAACACATGGATAGACTTAACCATCATTTCATGTGGGAAACTGAGAGCATCCTAGACCAAGCTAAATCCAAAAAATGGTAGGGAACTCCTAGAAGTTTGGCATTCAGACAAATCATCCATTAACAGACACAAATGTAAACAACATTTACTGTACATACTATTCAAAAGAGACAATAAAAAAGTTTTAAAAAGGAAACAAAAAGACCAGAACACCTCCTGGCCAGCAGTCAAAACCCAGACAAGCAAAGATTAATGCCAAGCTTAATACCAGACAAACAATCAAGAAATAAACAATACCCTAATCAAGGAGCTACCAATTCAGACAAAAAAAAAGTTCAGCAGTTAACAACAGCCCAATCAAAGAACTACTATGGAGAAAACATCACCCCAGAAACATTGACAGAGAAAACTACTGCATATAAACAGTAGGTAATATAAAGAATCACTCCCTTCTAGCACTGAAGAGGTTACTTAGCTAGGTAGTGAAATGTCTGCATGAAAATAAGCTCAGACAACACCAAGGATTCTACATTCCTATCTTTCATTCAGAAGTTCAAGGTAGCTTACTTCAAGTTCTGTCTTCCCATTTCCCCCCATGAAAACAAGATATGCTGCACTGTGACTAATTTGCACATTCATGGTTAGAGGTGATTGTTGCCTGGGTGTCCCCCCTCCTACTCCAACACCTTAAGCACTGCATTACGCTGTTCTTGCATAAGAATAACCTTGGGCAAATCTCAATATGTGGAATCTTTGATGCTCTCTGAGCTTGTTTTTTTTTTTGCTTGCAGACATTTCCTTACAATAATTCATTACATGGATAGTGCCATTCATTTCATGGGTAATGAAACATCTGCAAGCAAACAACCAAGCTCAGAGAGTACTCAGAACTCCATAGTTCATCCTGAGCTACCTTATATTCTCTTCTATTGAAAACTCAGCATGACTGTTCAGGAATAGAAATATCTACTGCAATAGGAAACAGTAGGTGAGGTACAAATGTCTAGTGTGATGGAACTTGAAAGAGAAAGCATAAGAGCTATTGTTTATTTATTTAGATTTAGTAGGCTACCCAACTCCTTAATGACTTTGAGCAGATTAAAATTTAAAGAATAAATAGCATATATCAGGAAACACCCCCCCCCCATCAATCCAGAAGAACCAAAACCCCAGGGCTCCACAACCACCCAACACTAAGAGCTAGAAGAACCATATTTTAATAGATCTTTTTTTTTAATGTCCAAGGAGCTATAGGAAACTTGCAGCAGATGGTTCTGGATGACAGAGTGAGTGACAAAAAAATAATACCTCATGGGCAATATTTGTACATTATATTACATGCATACCAACCAGAACTGTAAATATAACTGGGTTTTATTAAGCAGAGAATAATAGCCAACTAAATAGTTAATATTAATCTGGGCACATGTAATGCAACTTCTCATTTCTATGCAATAACAATCTCCATGCATACCATATTTAGAATTGATTCCTAATCTGTATGTTTCTACACCAACTTTTCCAGAGTTAAAAATTAGTCCAGCTCAACCTTAAGTAGAAAGACACGTAATCCCCACCACTACAATGTCAATTTTAGTTTCCCTCCAGAAATTGCTTCCCAAAAGCCGGCATCTCCTGCTCTGTCTGTAATTTTCACATCTATTTTGACATTTTTCTCTGACATAGCACCCGTTGTTTTTCTTGTTAGAAAAGAATTGTACATTCTGCCTTCTTTTCCCATCCACTGAGCTTTTGATTACATTCGTAGGAAAAAAGTTATTTTAAGAACTGAGTACCCACCACTACAGAATAAAAAAATAAAAAAATATTGTACTTCTGGTCGTTACTTTTCCCTGCCCTTTGCTTTTGCTAATTTTGAAGCTATTTCTTTCCTTTTCTTCTTTTGTTTAAAAACCTCATAACATAGTTGATAGAGATACTTTTCTGGATGTGAACTAATAGGACTTGATGTCATATCAAAAAATGAAGACAGAAGATGAAAGCCAAGAAAGCACTTTCCATCTTCAAATTTCTTCCATCCATTTCTCCTTCCTTTATTATTTACCTCAGAAGACAGAAAGGTCTCAAACTGGCTAATTTGCATTTAATATAGAAGATTTAAGGAAAGCAGCACAAAGCAAAGTGATGAAACAAATGTGGCTACTATTTTTAATGTATTTTATCCTAATTCCATTGTTTCATTGATATGAACTAAATTTCAGTAGCTTTACATTTTCCAATTTTCAGTCATTTCAAATTTTCATTATTGGTTGGCTCTTATGTTGACTGAGAATTTATGACAGCTGAAGGTGTACAAATCTGAAAGACATTAATCTTCAAAAAGGGAATTTACAGTTTATATTCAGCAATTATAACTTTAACACTAGTGGGTTTTTTTTAAAGGAAGTTTTTCACAAAACAAACATTATTGTCTTTATTTCTTTTCTTTTCTTTTACAAATTATGTTACATCTATCTTGTAGATCTGTAACATAATGACAAAGAAAAAAGTTGTCATTTTAGTTGGAAATAGGATGAAACACAATCCTTTTTCCTAATATGAAACATAATTTTGTTTTCAGAAGGTAACTTGATAAGATTCAAGCTGTTTCAGTAAAATTTGATACATGTGTAGCACAATTCTAGGATAATAGTTAATATTTTCAGATTTCTAAAAATGTACATGAATTCTTCAAGCAAAACACACTAACAAAGCATTGGTACATCATTGTATCGTATGTTGAAATTCTGTGAACAGAAACAAATATTCCATCTTTGGTATTTATTGTTTATAATTATGATGTGGAATTCCATAGGACTTCTTCTGCAGTAAAAATGCATAAACGTTTAGCAGCATAACTCTAATGTAAATTTGCAAAAAGGAAATTGATTGATTACATCCCGTCAAGTTGGTATCAACTCTTAGCATCCACATACATTTTTCTTGACGATAATCTGTCTCTAATTTGGCCCTTCAATATTGCATGCATTGGCACTGTAACTGAGTCTATCCACCTTGCTGCTGTTTACCTTCTTCAATTTCCTTCCTCTTTTTCCAGCATCAGAGTCTTCTCCAGAGCCTAGATCTTTGCACGATGTAAATTTAAGCCAGGTCATTTCTATCTTGACTGAGAACTTTGGGTTGCTTTATTCAATGCTCCATTTATTTTTTGCCTGCCAACCCACACTATTCTCAGAAGTACTTTCCAAATGAAAGTTCAAAAATGTCATTTTTCTTTCTATCCTGCTTCTTGGCAATTAACCATCTAGTACAGTCTGGATGAAATGAGTTCCAAATAATGGTAGTACATATACTGATAAATCCTGAAAATCAGTGAGGGGATGTGAAGTTAAATTTGAGGAAAGGAAATGGATTTTTACATACATTTTTTTTTACTATTTCAACTTTTAGTAACTCTCAAGCACTTTGCAGCCTGATGTTATTGTCAAAATAAGAATCTGACCATTTGAATCTCCACCAATAACTAACTTGGTGGTTTTGCTATTTCTAATCCTTTCTTAGCAAATTTATGCTTTGAACATTGTGCTTTCAAGAAACTAACAGAAGCAACTCTAATATTAGTTTTCTATTAAGAAAAAAACAGTAGTTGAAGGATGGGATAGAATAGAATAGAACAGAACAGAACAGAACAGAATAGAAAAGAATAGAATACAATAGAATAGAATTCTTTATTGGCCAAGTGTGATTGGACACAGAAGGAATTTGTCTTTGGTGCATAAGCTCTCAGTGTGCATAAAAGCTATAAGTGATAAATCATGATCTTAGTCATCATAAAAATACATTCATCATAAATCGTAAGATGCAACACTTAGTGATAGTCATAGGATACTAAATAAGCAATTAACATAATTCATACTAGGAAATTAAATAAAAAAATATAAATTGTAAAGATACAAGCAACAAAGTTATAGTCATAACTAGAAAAGGAAATAGGTAATAGGAAGAATGAGAAGAAGAATAGTAATGCAGTCTTAGTAAATAGCTTGACAGTGTTGTGGGAATTTGTTGTTTAGTAGAGTGATGGCATGGTGGGAGAACTGTTCTTGTGTCTAGTTGTTCTCGCATGAAAAACTCTTGGCAAGTATGAGTAGGAATAGAAATAAGAAGATTATGAGTAGGAAGAAAGAGGAGGGAGTTTCATCTTGCAAAGACCCTCAAAAGAGCACATATTTAAGAATATTTGTAAAAGAAAAAAATAAAAATAAATGGACTCTAAATGAACATCTAGAATTCTCTCGATTCATTCTATCATATTTGCAAGAAAGGAGTAGCAACTATTCTGCTTTTGTGTATAGAGAGGAAGTGGATATCTCATTTGCTCCTGGCATGTGTATTAAAAATTAATTCACATAAATATCCTTCACAGCTAAGAGAGTTAATTATATTGCATCCATTTAGTTTCCAAGCCATTAAATAAAGATTTTTTTCATTGATTTACAGATTACAGGTTGGTGCCCTGTAGCAGCAGCATTTCTTCCTGTTTCCATTTTTGGCTCCAAACATGGCTTCTTTTTCTAAATCACTAATGATCTTGATAAAGCAAGCAAGAAAGTTAAAGGGTTTCAAACATCAAGCTTTCAATTGTTGACATTTTTAAATACTTGTGGTAAATCCTACTTTAAAAAAACATCAGAAAACTAGATTTCTCAGAATGCCTGCAAAAATATAAGTGACTGATATATCTACTACTCAAATTATGAGACCTAGGTGTCTAGGCTTTTGATATGAAATGCACTGTATAATTGGATTCATTCCTTACAAAGACAATGAGATTTGATAGTAGTGGCTATTTTGTTCAGTTGGAATAATTGGAGATCAAGATGAGATTTAATCAATTTACTGGTAGTATAGGCATCTATAAAATACAAGAACAAATCATGTATTGCAAAGATTGCTCAAAAG
Organism: Naja naja; assembly: GCA_009733165.1. Classification (NCBI taxonomy): domain Eukaryota; kingdom Metazoa; phylum Chordata; class Lepidosauria; order Squamata; family Elapidae; genus Naja; species Naja naja. Next base: position 58,166,285 of record CM019149.1, on the reverse strand, counting down.
AGGGAGATACTTCTAATGTGATCTACTGGATCCCATTCGTGGATTGCCCATGTGACTATGTAGGACAAATGGGGTGGAAGCTAACCATTAAATTGCAAGAACACAAGTGAGTGGTCAGATGAGAAGACAAACTCATTGGTAGCTTCATAGTGCAATGAGCAAGGACATACATACAATTTTGCAGCTACCAAGATTGTTGGCTGAGCAGCTACAAAGATAGCCAGGGAAATGATTGAAGCGTGAGAAATGGGCCCCTCATCAGTCAACAGGCATGCTGATTTACCACCTTATCAGGAACTTAGGACCCCTGTCTTTGGAGTGGCCCTTTGGGTTATCGAGAGCCTACCTCAATGACGGATCTTGGGATCCTTAGAGGTGGCATGGCGCAACCAGAGGGCTAAATTTTAAATTTGGGATAAAGGGGAAGCTTTTAAATTTTTTAATTCGTTGTTTTAAGGGGTTAGGGAAGGGGGTGGGCGTTCGAATTGCGGGTCCACACAGTTCTTCCAGGCCGGTTTCTGGTCTCGGCGGGGGGGCGGGGGGGGTCTCGGGATCTGACGGGGAGGGGGCGGGGTTGTCCATCGACAGGGTGATTGGTTATGGCAGGGGGGGGGACAGGGGGCCAAATTAGTGCCGGAGCGCCCCGATGTTTACGTGCGGTGGCGCGCTCCGACCCCCAGGTCGCTTCCCGCTCCCCTGGGGTCTTGGAAGACGTGGTCTCTGGGCTCAGACTGGTATATCTGAATGCCAGGTCCGTAGCCAATAAGTCATCCCTCTTCCGTGAGCTTATAGAGGAGGAGGCTGTGGACCTGGCATGCATTACGGAGACCTGGGTGGGCCCGGAGGGGGGTGTCCCTCTGTGTGATTTGTGCCCCCCAGGCTTCCATGTGCTGTACCGGTCTCGGGCCCAGGGAAGGGGCGGAGGGGTAGCCATAATTGTTAGAGAGACCCTGTTTCCAAGGGAGGTCACTGTCCCACAAATGGGCGGGTGTGAGACCCTCCTCGTGATATTGGGTCCGGGTGGTCGGTTGGGTTTGCTGCTAACGTACCTATCCCCCAGCTGCGTGGCGGCGGCCCTGCCTGGGCTGCTCGACCCCTTCGGAGGTGGCGGTGGAGTTCCCTAGGCTTATAGTTCTGGGGGACTTTAACCTGCCGTCGCTGGGGGGGGGAGTCGGGTTTAGCTCAGGAGTTCATGGCATCCATGGCAGCCATGAACCTGACCCAGGTGATCCATGGACCCACCCACGAGGGGGGGAACACACTTGACCTGGTTTTTATCTCAGGGCAGTGGTGTAGTGATCTGGGGGACGGTTCTCCATCTACCCTCCCTTTATTGTGGACAGATCACTATCTCCTGCGGCTGGTCTTTCAATTGGCTGTCCCTTGCTGCTGGGATGAGGAGCCTATACGATGGTTCCGCCCCAGATGCCTAATGGACCCGGAAAGGTTTCAGACGGTGCTGGGGTTCTTGCCCGCCTCCCTCGACCACAGCTCGGCCAAGACGCTGACGGCCGCCTGGCAACGGGCGGCGTCGGAGGCGCTCAACCGGGTTGTCCCCTTGCGGCCTCTTCCCCGCCGTAGACCCCGATGGGCCCCCTGGTTTTCCGAGGAGCTCCGGGGGATGAAACGGCGGAGAAGACGCCTGGAGAGCAGATAGGGGGCCTGCCGCTCCGAATTCAACCGTGTCCAGTTGCGAGCCTATATCAGGACCTATCTGGAAGCAATCAGGGCGGCGAGGCATGCTTACTTCTCCACTCTGATTGCGTCTGCCGATGATCGCCCTGCTGCCCTGTTTCAGGTGACCCGCTCCCTCCTTCAATTGAGGGGGGGGATGACCCGTTGCAGGGCAGAGCAGAGGAATTTAGCTTACATCTGGCGGATAAGGTCACTCGAATTCGTGCTGGCTTGGACTCTGATTGGTAGTGGTCTGATGATGGGGTGGCGATGAGTCTGGTGGAACCTATCTGGGTTGAGTTTGACCTGGTCTCCCTCGATGAGGTGGACAGGATCATGTGGAGGCTGTCTTCCACCACGTGTTTATTGGACCCATGCCCTTCCTGGTTGGTGTATGCCTCCAGGGAGGTTACGTGCGGCTGGGTCCAGGCAGTTGTTAACGCTTCTTTGAGTGAGTGAGTCTTTCCTGCCGCCTTGAAAGAGGCGGTGGTGAGGCCCCTCCTCAAGAAGCCTGCCTTGACCCGGCCATTTTGAACAACTATCGTCCTGTCTCCAACCTTCGCTTTTTAGTGAAGGTTGTTGAGAGCGTGGTGGTTCAGCAGTTTCCCTTGTTCCTGGAGGAAACTGAGTATTTAGATCCGTATCAGTCGGGCTTCAGGGCCGGACACAGCATGGAGACAGCATTGGTCGCACTGATGGATGATCTCTGGAGGGCTCGGGACAGGGGTTTTTCCTCTGTCCTAGTCCTGTTAGATCTCTCAGCGGCTTTCAATACCATCGACCATGGTATCCTTCTGCAGCGGCTTAGAGGATTGGGGGTGGGGGGAACCGTTTTGCATTGGTTCTCCTCCTTCCTCTCGGGCCGCTCGCAGTGGTGTTGGCAGGGGGGCAGAGGTCGGCCCCGAGGCCCCTCACTTGTGGGGTGCCTCAGGGGTCTGTCCTCTCGCCTCTCCTGTTCAATATCTACATGAAACCGCTGGGTGAGATCATCCGAGGTTTTGGGGTGAGGTATCATCAGTATGCTGATGATACCCAGCTTTATATCTCCACCCCAGACCAGATCAGTGATGCTCTCTCCGTGATGTCCCAGTGCCTGGAGGCGGTACGGGTCTGAATGGGTAGTAACAGGCTTCAGCTCAACCCCACCAAGTCGGAGTGGCTGTTCTTACCGGCATCTTTATTGGATGTACCATCTTTGGTCATGGGGGGAGAGGTGTTGCCCCCTGTGGATAGGGCGAGAAACCTGGGTGTCCTCCTGGACTCACAGCTCAGTTTGGAGGAGCATGTGGGAGCTGTGGCCAGGGGGGCTTTTGCCCAGGTTCGGCTGGTTCGCCAGCTTCGCACTTATTTGGACCGAGATGCCCTTCGAATGGTTACTCATGCGCTCGTCACCTCTAGAATCGACTACTGCAATGCTCTCTACATGGGGCTTCCCTTGCGGACGGTCCGGAGGCTTCAGCTGGTGCAGAATGCGGCCGCGCGGGCTGTGATGGGGGTATCCCGATACTCCCATGTTACACCCCTCCTGCGCAGCTTGCATTGGTTGCCGGTTGCCTCCCGGGTCGCCTTCAAGGTATTAGTTACAACTTATAAAGCCCTTAATGGCTTGGGTCCAGGGTACTTGCGGGAACGCCTGCTGCCAGCATCACTCTCCGATCGCCCTGTTCGCTCTCATAGGAGGGGCCTCCTTGGGGTGCCGTCAGTCAGACATTGTAGGCTGGCGGTCCCCAGGACTAGGGCCTTCTCTGTGGGAGCACCTGCCCTTTGGATTCAGCTCCCCGTGGATCTCCGCTTGGCCCCTGACCTCCGCTCCTTCCGCCGGGACCTGAAGACTTGGTTGTTTCAAAGGGCCGGCCTCGAATGACCCGGGGGGGGGTGTTGGGTTTTATTATAACTTTATTTGGCTTGTTTAGTTGTTTAATTCTGTTTTATTGTAAATTTTTCTCTGTTTTAATGTTCGCCGCCCTGAGTCCTTAGGAGTAGGGCTGACATACAATCGAATAAATAAATAAATAAATAAATAAATAAATAAATAAATAAATAAATAAATAAATAAGGACTTGACAGCACATGGAAACAACAGCCAATGACCTAATAGTCGGCCATCAACCAATAAGAAGCCACACTCAACCAGGTACTACATAAATATTATGCATAGAATAGCCCACATTCCAGTAGACAGACATTTCCTGAGAATGGGCTCTAGCACAAGTCCAAATGCTCAGAAGACTAAACTTTTGTTTCAGGTAACTAATCTGGATTGGATCCTGCAGTATATTTCATTTTTAAAATATACTTACATGTGAAAATAACAAACTGCTAGCTGAAACTATGGATCCTTTCAGATCAGTATTCATTGACTGGCAGAAACTCAGCAGTTTTTAGTCTTTTCCAATCCTATCTGGAAATCCTATCCCTTAGCTACTAAATTCTTCAGAAAGTAACTTCCATCATATAATTAAATGCTAAAGCAGCTTGTGAAAACTATTTACATTTGTGGATATTCAAGTCAGTTTTGTCTCCTGATGATTCAAGTTTTTGCAGTTTTTTTGGCAAGAGTTCAGAAGTGGTTTGACATTCCTCCTTCTTAGAATTGAGAAGGTGTGACTGACCAAAAGTCATTTACCTGGCTTCATGTATAAGGCAGAACTAGAATTCAGAGTTACCCAATTTCTAGCTTGGTGCCTTTATCATTACACCAAGCTGACTTTCTACTTCCCGATACATTAATTCAGTTACTATATCTAACAAGAATCCTAGGAGGAGAGGAGAATAATTTTGCTTGAACTTTGCAAAATGACAGTCACTGTAAATAATCTGTCAAGTTTGGTGGAACTATTACTGAAACAATTTACATTATACCATTTGTAGGACTGGGTTTACCATAAATGTGAAACATTAGAAATGAGCAATTAATATACAGAACTTCCAAAACTCTGGACACGTTTAAGCTATTTCATTAATAGGCATCTTCTTCATCAGCTGATAGGAGGACATCTCTAGTTTGTTCATATCCATTATTAAACAGTGTTTTGGGACAACAACAACAGCCAGAAAGATGTTGGTTTAGGATACAGAATTCATTCCAGAAGTTCATAGAATAGGGTAACAGAAATTGCAACCATGTGCAGAATAGAATATGGAAGTCAACAAAAGAAATTGACATGGCTGAAGATAAAGGAAAGTTGTTGCTATTCCAAATAGAAAGCCTTTCATATTTTGCATTTTGTAAAGTTTAGTACAAAGATTTAATTAGAAGGTTATGCAATAAAATCACAACTTTGAAATAATTGAAACCAAGTGTGTCTTCAAATCTGGCAATTCAATTGATTTTATTACAGGTACACATAGCACCTTTTGGCTATCTGATTTACTGATTTAATTCAGAATCAATCTGACTTTTCAACTGACCCGACTAATCAAATTAGTGATTAAGAATGGATGATTTGGGTACTCCTACGTCTTACCATCCTGTCTACCAATGGACTTCTGTGAATGTTCTCTAAACATCCATTACCACTGCTGGGTTTCTGTGTTATTTCCAACTTCATCATTCCAAGTTCCTACTGGCAACTTTACTCAAATCATCTCTGAGTTTTCCTGATGATTGTAGAGTTTTCCATGCAAGATAAAGCAGAACCTTCTTAAATTCTAGGTATAGCAAGATGCTCTTTCTTGCTTAGTCAACTTTATTACCTGTCTCACTCTCTTCCCCTGAGTGAATTTAAGCTTTTGAAATTTTCTCTACTATCCCATATGCTAATATATTAGGAGATCATGCACTGTAATCTGCATTTCTTGCAATAAATAATAGAGCTTCAGCATGAATGGGAAAAGACTCGGCTTCAATTCAAAGGGAGCTTATCTTGGATTGATGAAAGGAAAGAAGAATCTCTAATTCTTCCATTAATAAAAAGCTTTAAATTCTACTAACATGTGAAACCATAAATTGTGCCTTTCCTTCCAATACCCTTTTGAGAGAAAGAAAGCATGAATGAAAATCCTTATAGAAACTGTTCACTTAGAACTAAATCAATTTACTTCCAACAATCTCCTAGAGGCACTCATTCCTTACGAATGGCATCCAGCATGAAATATGTATGGCTAGCCTAAACTGATTTTCCTGGGCCTATATTTTATTTAAGAGACAGTCATGTGTGAGTGTGCTCACAAATAGGTGTAGAGGGACAAAATCAGAAAGCAGTGATCAAAAATAAGTAGTATGGACTTGGGGTTAGTAAGGCTTATCTAGTTGTCACTCTGTTTTAATTTTGATCAGTTGGAACTTGTTGGTTTAGATTCTAATAGACGTGTATCAGAATTGTTGAGCAGGATTCAGGCTAAGCCCAACAGCCAAACTACTGGCTTCTGGGTGGCTGGCTGAGTCATTGCTGCCTGAGAGTAAAAAAGGACAGTGGGTGAAAGCCTGCCAACATCATTTCAGAAGAAACCAAGTAGACCTTTCCCCCACCCCCAGGAAATGTCCAATATAGGATGTTCCCAGCTTTGAGCAAAAACCAGCTGGGATTGATTCCCAAGGCTAGTTTACTCAATGTAATCTACTTTGAGTAATCTACTTCCAAATAAATGTGTACCACATATTTCCACACATAACTTACAGAATAATAGAGTTGAACTTGGTGGTCTTCTAGTCCATCGCCCTGCTCAGGCAGTGGGGATGGACTAGAATCCATCCCCAGTGATGAAGCACCCACAACTTCTGAAGGCAAGCCATCCCACTGGTTAATTGTTCTCAAAGTTAGGAAGATTTTCCTCAGTTCTAGGTTGATTGATTAGTTTCCCTCCTTTGTTGCTCTGACTCTCTTCTCTATGCCAAAGTGTAGAGACAATGATATTCCTAAAAGAGTAATAGTGGTTGGAACTTTGATTCAAAGTCTTTGTCTTCACAGATACTTAAACTAAGATGTTATTCTATCCCACCAACAATGCTAGAATGTGCTTCTGCTTTTTGTTTCAGCTCTGGGAAGTGCCTTGCCTCATTCTTCACAAATGAAGGTGACTTCTAAAGCAGGTGATAAAACTGTCTTTTTATGTATCTTTCAATGTACTCAGCCAACAGATTATTATCTGAAGTAGCAAAGAACACTTTAGTGTGCCTTTACAAAGCAATTTCATAGCAAATCAATATGTTAGCTATTTTCACTGAAGAGACACAGAATGGTGGAGATATAATGGAGACCACCATAGCAATCTCAGCAACAAACTAACCAGAAATATTGCAACTAGTCTGTGGACATTGCCTTGGTTAACTCTTGTTAAACACCAACATTCTCTCTGACATTCCACTCAACTATAATCCAGTCCTCCAAGCAGTTTTCAAGGCTTTGGATCTTAGATTAGGGGTGTCAAACTCACAATGTCACGTGATGTATCGGGACTTTCCCTCCCTTCACTAAACCAGGCATGGCTGTGGCCAGCACGTGACGCATCTGGCCCGTGGGCCAGGAGTTTGACAGCTCTACTTTAGATGGAGAGAATACTGCCCTACCCTGACATATTTTTCACTTATTATCAACTAGGCTTATCAACAAAACAAAACAAAATCTGCTTCTTAATGCCTTATTCCCACTTCTAAGTTCTGTGAAGTGAGGAAATACTCAATAGTCATCAGCATTTGAAATATATTTTTAATAACACTATTTTTTCTCAAATTGTACAAATTGTGCAAAATAACCCAGCTGTAATGGTAAATTATACATTCACTGACTAGCAATAAAGAAAAAAAACCTAGCAAAATACATATTTCCAAAAGAGCTCATTGGGGCTGGTTGTAATATGGAATAGAATGCTCATTTTGGCCACAGATGCTACAGATTAAGTGGGGAGAGCATACCAATCCATTTGTGCTTTATTACAATCTGGTTAGAGGTCTCTCCTGGGTTGGGCCTGAAAGGCCCAGATGATGACCATGAACAGATCACTTAGTTTCCATCACTTTTTGTTGTTGTTGTTCATTACACATGGCTTCAGGTATGAGATCAAGGCCATCATCTTGACTTTTTAAAAAAACCCAGCTGGGTTTAAATCAGATGTTGTGGAAGACAAAGTCTCTTTTCCAGTGTTGACTCAAGATTCAAAGATAGTTATGTGACTTCCATATATGGAAATATGTACTGGGTGAGATGGGGTGTGGAACCTGTTGGGTTTTTTTTCTCTAGCTATGAATCAAACTCATAGTTCAGCTCACATTGCATCTACAAGTCTACAATAAGTTAGATACATTTTCTTAGAGAAGAAATGCCATGACATAGAGAATATTATGTGAAAAGTGTGGTCCTGTGCTTTCAGGCATTGTTCTTAACATATATCTGAGCAAGAATTTTATTCACAAGTAGATTTATATGGCACCAGATAGTCAGCTCTGCTTCCTATTAGTACATAGAGGTATTATATAAACTGGTTACTGTGTACTCAGATGTACAATTTCCAGAATATCTTCATAATATAAAACTGTAAATAGTAAATATGAAAATAATCTAGAGGCTAACTGTTGTGCAGTGAAGTGTCTAAGACAATAAACTACTTCACTTGATTCATTAAATAGATTCCATAAGAACTAAAATAAAAAATAATGTGAGGACTAGAAGTATAATGAAAACAATATTGTTATTACAATACAAAAGTTCAATGGACTGATGTACTGGTCAGTGGATTTAGTTTGTATGGGGAAGAAATCAATAAATTATCTTATAACATCAGACCATATTCTGTTTTTAATACTTGAATCTACAGGAAAAAGTATTTTTCAATTTCACATTGTTATTTTCTGTTCTCCAAGCTACATTGCACTTTGTACAGGGCTGTCCTTGAAAAGTACTTGGAAACTACAGTTAATGCCAGATGTAATACCTTACCTATTAGCTAGTTACACCCACTATTCGTATAGAATACCTTGCTATGGACTTTACATGGTTTATCATTAAGCTTCTGGGTATAATTCAGTGCTGGTGAAGTTCTATAATTCTTGGTACCTGAGTATATGCAAGACTGCCTGCTCCAATAGACTCTACCCATCCAATAGACCATTATTTCCCAACCTTGGCCATTTCTAAGAGTATGGGCTACAACAGCCATAATCCTTACCAATGGCCATGCTGGTATTAGAATTTTGAGAGTTGAAGTCCACACACACAGAAATAGTCAAAGTAGGAAAACATTGCAATAGATGCATATTGGGTAGGAATGCTGACAGTTCCTTCTTGAGTGATGTAATGAGAAAGAGCAACTGGTGTTTTTTCAGGCAAGGCACCAACATCCGAAAGTTTCTTCCTGGTGGTACCTTTGTCCCTGCTGTTAAAACTAGGCTGCTCAGAAGAGCCTTTGAGAGTGATGATCTCTAAGTTTTGGAATGCCCTGAAACAATATAATGAATTGTATAACTTAGGAGATACAGAAAATGTGTTACTGTTTTATGGTTGTTCTTATTCTTGCATGATCATTTTCCTTATAAAACATCAGGAGTCCTCTAGGGAAGACTGAAGAAGAATAAAGGAGAAAAATGGGTATACAGAATAAGAGAACCCTTTCAGATCTTGAAAAAGAAAGCCAATATCCATCTCCCAAGAAATCTGTCTAACTCCAGTAAGTGGTCAGAAGACTAGAAATGCTCTGAATGCACTGAAGGGAAAACTAAACTAGCTGGGCATTTTCTTTTCTTCCAGAATGAGTTCCTGAGAATTATAGACTGATCAAATTCTCAGCCTCTTTTTCTACTTGCCTTGAATTACAGATATTAATAAAAACTGCAAAAAGAAGGTTAATTATTAATTGGAATGACTTTGAATTGATTTTCAATTACAGGATATTATTTTTGTTGACATTTCAAAAAGGCTGCAGGAATCCCATTAAATCTTAAATGGTCATCATTAATTACCACTAATACACATGCACAAGGAGCAGTCTCCGTTGGTTGGAAACAGTGAATTCCATTATCTATTCCCATTAAATTTCATTCATTTCAGGCAGTTCCATTTCAGTCCCACTATAACAGCTACCCAGCATGTCAATGCACATGAGGGTTTCAGTTTGACAGGGGCACAACCTACCTGCCAACATGAGTTCTGGCATTATTTTTCAGTTCAAAATATCAGTATATCTTCCATATAGTTGAAGGAAGTAGCCAATTCATTTAAACAGTGGTTTTTTAGAGACAAGTAATTTCCAGGCATATATTAAAGATCCTGACACTTCAGAATTCTGACACTTGGAAATGTAATGCATTCAAGAAATAAAAATAACTCCCATCTTGAAAATACCTTTCTAAAAATAAGCTTGTAGCAGCCTCTTCCTTCCCCTCCCCCCACAATGATTTATTCCATGTTCAACTTCTTTCACAATGTGTTCACATATAAATTGAAATATAAATTATTAAATTAAATTATATAAATTAAAAGATTATAAGTAGCACCCAGGAAATCATGCTCCCTATTTTTAGGTAATAAACCCAAATAATTGCCATTGTAGAGTTTGTCATTTCATTTTATGAAATGTATTGAAAAACAGAGGGAGGGACAATAGACTGCCATTATTCAGACATTTGAGAATGAATAGGAAAACTCCTGTTGAACGTTTAACTAATAGTACTGGTAGATGGAAACAAGAAGTTTACAAAATGTTCTTTCACCTAGGACTTTCCCCACTTATTATCTCTAGGCTACAAACAAGCGAAGGTCGGACTTGCTCCAATAGAACAGAATTTTGTAGTTCTGGGTTGAACTGAGGGCTTATTGGTACTCTCTGAGCTTGCTGTTTTCTTGCAGACATTTCATTACCAGCTAGGTAACAATATCATGATGATCTTATCTAGCTCGGAAATGAAATGCTTGCAAGAAAACAGCCAAGCTCATAGAATAGTAAGGACCCCAATGTTTCTTCAGCATAGATCATCAAATAGATACTGGTAATACCACTCAGCTTCCCATAGCAGATAGCCCAAAATGCACTCTGGAATCAACTACCTATCTCAACTACTTAACATCCCATATCAGAGAAGGGTCTTCATCTTAGCTTGATGTAGTGCTTTCCCTTCAGCACTTCTGGCTGGAAATATAAAATATTCATTATGAATATGTCCCTAAAATTCAGGACAGGTCAAACTATTGAACCTGTTCTTCTGTATTGCCAGTTTCATACAGAACCTCAAAACATCCTACTTATCCTACTCCTGACCAGCTTAACAGGATTCACCAATCAACAGGAGGGGGAAAAAGGCTAATACAATCCTGGGTTGTATAAACAGAGGCACAGAATCAGAATCACATGAAATATTAGTGCCACTTTATAAAATCATGGACCACACCTGGAATACTGCAACCAATTTTGGTCACCATACTACAAAAATGATGTTGAGACTTGTCTTCATAAGCTATATGAAGAATGGTTCATAAGCTATATGAAGAATGCAGGTTTTGGGTTTGGCTAGTATAAAAAAAAGGTTTGGCTAGTCTAAAGAAAAGAATACTGATTTTAGTATTTGAGAGTTGCCACAAAGAAGACGGGGTCAAATTATTCTCCAAAGCACTGAAGGGCAGGACAAGAAACAATGGTTGGAAACTAATCAAGGAGAGAAGCAATGGGATTGCTGGAATTAAGGAGAAACTTCCTAACAGTGAGTATAATTAACCAGTGGAACAGCTTGCCTTCAGAAATTGTGGACAAACTGGAGGTTTTTTAAGAAGAGACTAGACAGTCACTTGTCTGAAATGGTATAGATTCTCCTGCTTGAGCAGGGGGCTGGACTAGAAGACCTCCAAAGTCCCTTCCAGCTCTATTCCAGCTCTATCCTATCCTACAGTACAAACAATTTTTCCTTTCTGACATCAACCCTTCATGGTTGCCAGGCTTTGTGTGGAGGTATGTCAAACAGGCAAGGAATAACTAAAAACAACTGAATCTGTCTGAGTATGAATAGTCAGAAATAGCAGAAATACCATTGGCTATTTTTATGCTTTGATGTATACATGCCATGTCAGCTATTATAAGTTTATAACCTTCACATCCCTTTTGGATAATGTTATTTTATCTACATTTTTGTATTTCTATTTTATATCACTGTTTTAATGTTCGTACTACGTAGATTGCTAATTTTAACCCCTTTCCTTTTTTGTTGCATATGTCTAGTCTGAGCCAGCATCTTAGCCTATTTTTAATGCAATATTATTCTTTTAGTCAGGATTATTTTCTTACAGGTACCTTTCCTAATGATACTGATACTGTCAATTTAGTTTTAAATATTTTAATATGAAGTCTATAGTGCTGGTTAGTGACCATAATAAAGTTATTTTGGTTTAACTAATAGCTTAAAACAATCAGGCACTTTAACATATAATCACAAAATCTTATGACTGAAAGAGAATTTAGAGGTCATCTAGTCTAACCAATGGCCAGATGCGGGAATTTACTATTATAATAACTATAACAGACGTTTATAACAGAAGTTTCAGCTCTGAAACTTTTCATTCCCATGAGTGCATTCAAATCAAACACACACACACACAAATCAAATACACATATTCAATACCTATTTCTGAAGCTCCAATAAACTGCTTTTCAGAAACATAGGTTATTTTTTTCAGTTTGCTTTCAAATATGTTGATTTCCCGCCCCCCCCTTTTTTTAATGATACACACAAATTAGTTTTGCTGCTATTAATATCTTGAAACATGATTTATCTTGCCAGCTGTAAATATATCCCTTTTACAATGCTGGTGTCCCTTGAATTTTGAAAATGATCTCCTAATATATGGGAGCTAATTAACTGCTTCTTTGTAGAGATAATGGCATTTGCAATGAGAACACTGGTATTCTTTTTTCCAATACTGCTCTAAATTGAAAAGCTCCAATAATTCACACTGTGATATGTTTTCCTATTATACTAAGAATTACAATAGAGAATTCTTTTCAAAATTACCATTTTCATTTTTTACAAGTTAGTGATCAGACTGAGATGGATAGGATATGTCCAGTTCCATCTTGTGCAGAACAGACAATTACTGCTGAATAGATAGAAAAGATTTCTAAGAGATATTTGTGCAATGAAAGATCCCTGGGATTTGATCTGGTAATTTGGATATAGAGATCCTGACCATAGCAATAAATGCATGGGAGACTCTCTGGAGTCTGAAATAATTACTTTTGTAAACCTCCAGTGATCAAATAATGGATGTTAGAAGACAGGACCAACATAATATCTGACACTACCATCACTTCAAAAGATAAACACTCCAATGTAAGATCAAACTGAATTTATCTCTCTCTGAAAACAAAATGTACTCTATTGACTGACCAACTGTGGAAATTTCAACTCCCACCATCTTACTTCCTGATCAAATGGTAAATGAATACCTTCTAAAAGCAAATAAATAAAACTTATGTCTCCTAATTTTTTAAATCCATGTTCTCAACTCTATACAATGATTCAAAAATAAAAATGATAAAAATGTGATAAAATATATGGATTGTTACATAAATAAGAATATATGGAAAAGCCACAAATGTCCAGATTTTAAAATAAAAATAAAGTCTGAAGTATGGGGACTTCAGACTTTCTATTCTTTACATGCTGCTATTTTTACAAAACATTCCATGTGATTGTTTTTGTTTCATAGAAAGAAAATAGAGTTAAATAGTATGAATAGTTATAGGTGTTCCCCATGTGGGAACCAGCCTGCTCAATTTCTGAATAATAGAGGTGAATATTTTGCCTATGGAAGAGGAAATATATGCATTTTGTGAAGAATATTAAGAAGATTCAGTATTCTTTTTCATTCCTTCTTTGGTGAGAAATACCACAGTAATCAAAACCTGAGTACTAGGTCCAGGATCTTAGATAAGCTCATCCAGGAAGATAGAGTATGTATTGGTGTGCCTAACTATGTCTTGTTTGGTTTTAGCTATCGAAGACCAGGAAGATTATTTAAACTTTGCCTTAAATGGGTTGTTTGCCCTTGAAGAATTTCAGCTTTCAGATATTTTTACCCAGAAATCTATCCTTGTTAAGAAAAAGATGCCCAAACTGAGTGGAATTTCTTGCAGCTATCCATCTATTCTATTAAGAATGTTGTATTGTCAGATTAATCTGAGAATCTCATTTCTTTTTATTTCACTGCATCTTTAAAAGAAATAAGGTATTTTTTGTCTTACTTTTAAGATAAAGTTGTTTCCTCAAAGGACATTCAAGCACATTAATTTATCTAAACAATTCCTTATCCATAATATGGGGTTTTTTTAAAGTGATGCAAAGTTGTTTTCGTTCTCCTCCTAACAAGAGACATTTCAAGAGATGATTTTCAGTTAAAGTGCAGTTCCACTAATTAAAATTAATCACTCTTTATAAAAGTACTGAGCAAATACCTAAAAGTAAAAGTGTCTTGAGGGAAATCTCCCTTTATCAAGAAATTTACTTTTTAATATGCCAGATTAGCTACAAATACTTTAAAGGTGTAAAGTGATCCTGCATCACAAATATATAAACACATCTGAAACCTTTACTCAAGGATTCCAAAGGGGGGAATTGTGTGAAGATAGAAAGATATTTTTTATTTGTAATTTCTACTTTTAGTTCCATATCTACATCTATAGAGAGCCAGTTTGGTCTAGTGGTTAAGGCACCAGAAGTGTATGAGTTTTGGTCCTGCCTGAGGCATGAAAGCCGGTTGGGTGACTTTGGACTAGTTACTTTTTCTCAGCCCAGGGTATCAGGCTCAATTGACAAGCTGGTCAGTCAATTCCTGTCCAACCAAATAGGTCAACACTTGGTTATTTAAAAAAAGAAAGAAACCCTGCACTTGTAAGAAAACATGATGGTGCTAAACTCTAAAGACTACTTTTTTCAGTGACACGGGAGCATCTATGCAAGCATGCCTCAAACAATAAGGAATATTCTTTATTGGCAAAGTATGATTGGAGAAATAAAGAATTGTTCTCTGGTACATATAAGCTCTCACTGTACATACAAACAACAAAGTAGTAAGTCATAGATCATAAATCATCAGATACAATCACAAATCATAAAATACAAACAACAAATGATAAATCATAAGATACCAATAGGAGAAGATAGTAAGAAAGATGAGAAAGATGAGAAGGATAATAACAATGCTGCCTACTACATGGGTAACTATATTTAGGTATAAGACAGTGCTGTGGGAATTAGGTGTTTAGCAAATGATGGTATGAGGGTAAATCTTTGGCAGATTTAGTTTTAAAAGTTTTAAAAGAATACTTTTTCAGGCCAGACTTGAAGGGATTAGATATTAATGTGTTGTGAGTGGGGGTTATATGCGAATAAGAGAGAGACAGAGAGAGACAGAGACAGAGAGACAGACAGAGACACACAGAGAGAGACAGAGAGACACAGAGTCACACACACACACACACACACACACACAGAGAAAGACACAGAGAAAGAGAGAAAGAGAGAGAGAGACAGACAGACAGACAAACAGACAGACAGAGACAGAGAGACAAGAAAGACAGAGAGAGAGAGAGAGAGACAGATAGACAGATAGACAGACAGACAGACAGACAGACAGAGACAGACAGACAGAAACAGAAATACTGCAAGGGATTGTCAGAAAAACCTTGTGCACATATGTAAAACAAAAAAAGCTGAGCTTCAATTGGGCTGCCCTGCCTGCTTTCTTCAAGATTTTTCCCTCTCCTCTGTGGACATCCATGTTCTGAAAAAGTAGTTGAAAATGAAAAAGTTTAAAATATTGAGGGATTTCTGCATACAAACTGATAAAGTCTTGTCTCATAACACACCAGATCAAAAAGAAGAAAGTGTAGATAATTGATATGGAGGAGATAGTAAGGCTAGAAGACAAAGAATTGGAAAAGATTGCATAGATCTGAAAGCTGAAATTGAAACATTATGGAATAAACAACTGGTCATGGTGGTCCCAGTGGTTATCAGCATACTGTGTGCCATACTGAAAAATATCGAACAGTACTTAGAAAACTTTTATATTGACAAAATTTTCATCTCTCAATTACAAAAGACTGTACTGCTTGGATCTGCACATATACTGCAACACCCTAGTTTCTTATGTAGAATTTGACACATATGAAGTCCAACCCTAGTTAAAGAATTGGTAGCTGTGATTGCAGGTAATAATTTGTTACTGTTTTTCATATTACCTCCTGCACATCCACAGTAAACTGTTTTAATATTTTCCTAAACATTTGATTTACTGCTATGTTTACAGCCCTGTTACTGGTGGGACTCTCACTCAGGGGTTGGTTATCTTAGAGATCACTTTTCCCAGGTAGATTATGACCTTCCAATCCAGCCAACTAGAGAGAACCTTCCAAGGGTTCATACCTATCATGAGATATGGTAAGAAGAGTCCCAGTGAAGTATATTCTCTGTTGCAGCTTTCCTGCAGTGAACTTTCTTCCTCTGGCAACAATGATATACCCTCTCATGGCCTTCCAGAGGCTGGTAAAAAAAACTGGTTTTCTGAAAGGTTTTTAGTCATTCATGTATTCATTTTAATGAACTTATAAAATATTATGATTGAGTTTTGTTATTTTATATGCTTGTGATAACTGAAAACTGCCCAAAGTCCACTAGGAGTAAGGCAATGGATATATTGCATGCCTGCCTCAACAAACAAACAAATGAACAACTATATAACATTTATATAATAGGGTATAGAATCAGTATGGATATCTGTTTTCTTCTCTTCAAGCCTCCAGCAATTTAGAGTGGAAAGGCATACTGGCAATGAAACAGGGCCTTTTTGAGACTGACAAGTCTGGGAGCAGAATCTTCATTTGCCACCTATAAATATACATGCATGCACACATGCACATTCTTTCTTTCATCTGCACACACTTCTCACTTCTTCCTATGTCATTGCAATTATTTTCCTTAAATTACAGATCCAATGCAGTCAATCTCTCAGGAAATCCCCAATATCGATATATTTTTTAAATTATATTTTAACGTATTTAATTAGTTTTACAAATGTCACAAGCAACTAATCCACCCTATGACTATCATTACGTGTTGTACGTTATGATTCTTGATTCTTAATGAATGTATCTTTTCTTTTATGTATACTGACAGTATTTACACCAAGACAAACTCCTTGTGTGTCCAATCACACTTGGCCAATAAAGTATTCTATTCTATTCTATTCTATTCTATTCTATTCTATTCTATTCTATTCTGTCATTTCAAATTTTGAAGTATCCTCGGAGGATACTTCCCATCACTGCCCCTATCCTGTCAGACTTAAGAAGAACAAAGGAAGGAAGCAATAGGCAATGTTTAGAGAAGCACAAGAACACCCTTTAGCTCTCTGCTACTTTCCTTCTAGGAGAAGAAAGAAGTTGTGGAAAGCATGTCTTGGCTGGATTGCTTAGGCACTATTGTGATGGAGATGTTCAGATAAATCCATCTGCTCTTTCCAGCCATAGCAAACTGAATGATTAGAAAGGCCAAGTTGTCCTTGAATGTAATTGTAAAAACAAAAGAGTCTAATGTCTACTAAACAATTTCTCCCATTAGGATAGTATTTCTCAGCCTTAGCAACTTTAACATGAATAGACTTCAACTCCCAGAATTCCTCAGCCAGCCCGCATATGTATGCTGACTGAGGAAGGCCCTATGAAGAGAAAGCAGAGGTGGTATTCAGCAGGTTCTGACCAGTTCTGGAGAATTGGTAGAAGAAATTTTGAGTAGTTCGGAGAACCGACAAATATCATCTTTGACTGGCCCTGCCCCCATTTATTCTCTGCCTTCTGAGTCCCAGCTGACTGTCTGGGTCTTCTTTTGTTGCCCTGCACAAGAGAACGGAGCTGGAAACTGGTTGGTATGGCATGGAGGGAATGGGGATTTTGCAGTATCCTTCCCCTGGAATGGGAGGTGTTATGTATGTAGGTTTGAAGTCATTGGTTTAGTTTGAACTGTTCTTGTAAAGTGTTAGAAATGATTGGTTTAAAAGTGCGGGAAAAACCCTGCACTCTGATTGGCTGGCAACTGCGGCTCCTGGCTATAAGTAGCAGCTGCAGCCCAGCCAAAGCGGGTCCGTTCTGAGCTGAAAGTCACAATAAACTTAAGAGCTGAAGCACTCCATGTCTGCCTCTTCATGCAAACTTAACAGGAGGGAATGGAGATTTTACAGTATCCTTCTCCTGCCATGCCCACCAAGCCATGCCCATCAAGCCACATCCATAGAACCGGTAGTTAAAATTTTTGAAACCTATCACTGAGAGAAAGGCCTAAGAAAGGACTCGCTGACCTTTTGTGAGGTTTTTAAAAACTTGGCTAAATACCCAGGCTTGGTGCTCAAATTGTGTTAACAGTCCTATTAGTTGGATTTACTGCTACTGATTAATCATCATGGTGGCTGCTTGTGCTTATTTATTTTACAGGCACTTTAATCTTTTTAAACGTTTTATAATTTTAGAACTGTAAGCCACCCAGAGTCGCTTGGTTGAGTTGGGCACCTATACAAATTGATGAATGAATGAACAAACGAATGAATGAGTAGGGAGAAGAACGCAGAAGCAGATGAGGCATACTGAGGAGATCATAATCTAGGAAAGGAAACATGAAGTCCAAGAGAAGGGTACAAATACAAATAATCCTTGACAGTAATTTGTTTGAGTGAAAGTTTGAAGTTACAAAAAAACACTGAAAAAATGACATAATCTGTCCTTGCACTTACGACCATCATAGCATCCTCATGGTCATATGATCAAAATTCAAACATTTGGCAATGGATTTATGCATGGTTGCAAAATTGTGTGGTCATGTGATTGTGATATATGATCTTTCTAATCAACTTCTGAAAAAAAATCCAATGGAGGAAGCTAGGTTTTCTTAATGAGCTCCTGATTCACTTAACAACCATGCATTGCAAACAAAGGCTGTAAAATCAGCAAGATTCATTTAACAATTGCCTTGCTTAGTGATAGAAATTCTGGTTCCATTGTTGGTGGTTGGTTGAAGATTACGTATAGCTGTTTGTTACAAGCAAGCCTTGTGGACATTTCTAGGAATTCAGTCTTAAACCCACTTCTAAAAACATGATTAGCTACCCAAACTTATTAGGATTCATTTGAATTAAGAGGTCAAAATAAAATAGTGCAAAATTACTATAAACCTGAATTATATCAACTGCAAATTTGCCAGTGGTTTAAACAGAGCTGAAAAAAAGAGCTAATATTATAATAAGCTTCATTAATTAAACAGTGGTTTGTAAGTTACAATAAGACATTTTTCTACTTTATTTTATTTTGTACTTTATCTCAGTAAAACCTCACACAGAAGGCAGGGTGACCTCTGTGCTAGGCATATTAGGAACACCGAAAGCTTAACAATGATGGCTAGTTAATTATGGTGCCAGCCAGAAACGTATCTAACAATGACAGAATGCAAATTGTATGCTTCTTACATATAAAATAGAAAAAAAATAGCTTTAAGGCAATCCAATGTTCTCCAGCTGAGAACTCGTCCAAACAATATTATTACAAAATTTTATTTTTTAGCAATGGAAACTCAGAAATCCCCAGGGGCCCACAAAGTCATTTTAAATACAGTATAACCAATTCAGGAAATCCAAAACTATATATTAGTTGAGGTTAATATAATATGGAGAACCCTGTTGCAACTAATATGAGGTTCTATTATTGCTCTTCAAGATATCTGCAAATCATTTCATTGCCATGTAATTCATTTAAAAATCATTCCCTGTTCCATAGAACCACAACCAATTACAGTTTTTCCCTAAATGTAGAAGGATCAACATATTTGTGCAAGTCAAAAACTATACTTCAGTTGCAAACAAGATAGAGAACAGGAGAAGTATGAACAGTAGAGCCACCACAAATTAGATGGCCTTATCTCAGGAATGATCAAAGGGGACTTGCTGCTTCAAATAAAAAGACCCTACTTGCAGTGAAAGGAAGATTATATTATGGATCTCTCCTATACTACATTCCCAGAGGCTTGCTGCATTGGTACTCAAGCTTGGTGACCTACAGGAATCACTTTGAAGGACAAGGGATCCATTCACTCCATAAGGTAGCCCTATTAAATTAAAGATTTTGTGACCATCTCAAACTTTATTGAAAGGTTGGATGGCTTGTACTGGATGGATGGCTTGGGAAACGGCTCTGAAGAGCTATTCACTACAGCAGTGGCAATTCCCATCAGTCCACAGGAGAGAAGTAAGCTGTCAAGAGATATAGCTGAGTCTAGGGAGATGTAAGCAGATGGGGGGAAAGTGCAGCCCAATAGAGTGTTCAGAACATTAGGTAGTTTCTATATGAGAATAAAGTTTCATTCTCCAAGCTTGTGGGTTGGTCTACGAATGTTTCTTTTCCAGGCTAGATAACATCTTCAGTAGGGTTTAGGGGGTGTCAGTGTTCTTCTGCCTATAAGGGCTTTGCATGGTCAGTAGGTCTTGTGATGAGTCAGGTGGTGTTAAGAGAGGGTCTTATAATCGGTCTTGTCATCAGTGAGAGTCTTGTGATGGGTCTTGTGATGGGGAGGTTTCTATATATTATTGTAGAACTGTTTTTTTAGAGGAGAGAGTCACACTGGCCCTTCAACAGGGGAGCTAGTGGCCATATTAAGAAAAGGAGAAAAATGTTTGACATAATTTAAATGTATTTTAATTAAAATTAAGCTAAGATAAAAGAATACCTTGGAATTCCCCACATTTTTTGAGAGCCAGTTTCATCTATGGTTAAGGCACCTGGCTATACAGAAAGGTATCATGGGTTCCAGTCCTGTCTTAGCATAAAAGCCAATTGGATGTTTGGCTGGTCACTCTCTCTCAGACCAACTCATCTCACAGGATTGTGGTTGTGGGGAAAATAGAAGGAGGAAGGAGTATTAGATACGTTCACCATCTTAGGTTGTTTTTAAAACAAAATAAAGGTGGGATATAAATTAATTAAATAAAAATATATATGGGTACTTTTTTATTGACAGTAACCAATTTCTATTTCAGCAGCAATATGAAATTTTGTATGTTGTGGGGCAGGAAAAGACAAAGCAAGCAAATTCTGTGGGTGCTGCAGATTTTCTGGATTCTGTTAAACTTTGTTAAATGTCTTTCAGTGCTTTTAAAAATGCAAGGTCTGGTTCATAAAACACTTGGCTTCCTTTCCCAACCAAAAGTGCATACAGTTTTTTGTGAAAGAAGGGAAAACTTGGGCCTTGGTGGCTCAGGCTGTTAAATGCCTGCACTTAAGATCCAGCTGTCTACAATTACTGTAGGCTCGAATCCCACCAGGCTCAAGTTTGACTTAGCGTTCCATCCTCTCGGGGTAGGTAAATTGAGGACCCAAGATTGTTGGGGCAATAAGCTGACTTTGTAAAAATGCCGCTTAGTAATAAGCAGGCATATACAATGGAATGAAGGCTATTGCTGAGCACACTGGGTTGTATCCCAAAAAATTGTAAGCCACCCTGAGTCTTCGGAGAAGAGTGGCATATAAATGTAATTTTTAAAAAACAAAGGTTGGTTAATAAAAGTTTTCATATGATTTAGAAATCATAAAGTTTTTAATCAACTTTATTTTCAATGGACCCCCTTTTGTTCAGATAACTATTTCCCAATATAGTAAACTCTGCATTAAATCCATCCTCCAGACAGCTCAACAGCTATTAATTCGTGCATCTGATAAATTATCCATACCATTTCAGGTCTTATGTTTTTCATTTTAGTCCCTTATTGATTATCATTTTATTACTGTGCCTTTAATTTTTCTTGGATCATTAATATAGAGAGATTTTTGTCTCTTGTTGCAGTGTTTGGAAATCAAATATTTGAAGAATGGCTCTGTGTGAAATGAAAATGAGGACTGAGCTGTCCTTTCTGTTCCTTGACTGTTCTACATTTACTCTGCTCCCATCAGCATATTTTTTTTAAAAAAATTAAATATATAGCCTCCCTTCTTCATAAATTCTACAAACATGAAAAAATGCTAGAACCCAAAATCAAGATGTAAATACAACTTGTCTTTAGATTAATTCTAATGATATAACTGATCTTGGGATCAATATGTACTGATGGGAGGGGTGTCAATTCTTTGGTTGCAGTGGAACTCAATAGGACAGATTTTGCTTGCTAAAGCATCTTTTCCTTATTATTATTATAAAAGTGTCATTTAGTCAGAGTGTAACTCATAGGGCAGTTATATTATTACAGATGTCCATTTCATGAATATTTATTTTAAAATATATTGGAGTTATTACAAAAAATTGAATAGGTATGTAGCCACCAAGGTTCTTCCCTCTCATGATGTTTTAGATCAGGGGTGTCAAACTCGTGGCATCATGGTAGTGACACATGATGTATCAGGACTTTTTCCCCCTTTGCTAGACTGAGCATGGGCATGGCGAGCTCATGATGCATCCGGCCCATAGGCCGGGAGTTTGACAGCCCTGTTTTAGATTGTTCATCAACCTTGAAACATTCAAGATGTTGAGACTCTAGAAAAAATGCAACAGCAACCAGGATGAAAAGCAATTTGTACTCTGTTCTGGCAATTAAAACAAGCTTTCCAATTAAAATATTTCTATTACAGTACTGTTTATCAGTACTGTATTCCAATATTGGAAATGTTGTTCATGTATCTGAGTACAGCAGAAGCAGATGATCTTATCCAATTCCAAGTCTGGCTCCATTTTGGGGATAGGTGAAGAGAACTTACACAGTTAGAAAGAACCTTAGTTTCACTGTTTGTTGCACTGCATTGTTCTCGCATTAACCATGAACAATTATGTGACAATTTTGTAAGTCTAATTAATTGACAATAAATCAAATTGAGTGGTTAGAAACTTTTTCAGGTGCAGTGTGTTCTATTGCAATATGGGAAACAAAATAATAGCAGTAATCACCTTAGGAATATTTCCTCCTTAAAGTCCAAACTCAGTAGAGAAAATTTGATCAAGGCAATCAACACCTGGACAATATCAGTCATTAGATACACAGTTGGAACAGTGGACTCAGTCAGAACTAAAAGCCCTGGATGAGAAGACCAGAAAAATAATGAAAATGAATCATGATCATCATCCATTCAGCAATATTGGCAGACTCTACTTATCAAGGAAAATAGGTAGGCCTGAAATGCTACAAGCTCACTAGACAGTTAATGAATAAAAAAGGTCCATTGGAAGAAAACCTCAAGACAATGAAGAAGATGTACTAAAGCTGGTATACCATGAAGACCTACTGAATGCTTGAGAGACCAAACTGGTCTACAACAAGATGAACAAAACAAAAGAGACATGGCAAGTATTACATACATGCCTGGTACACAAAAACAAAATGATAAAATGGTTCACAACAAAACCTGGCAAGCTCTTAAGAGCAGGAAAATCGAAGAAAGAGACAGAGGAGCTAATTCTGGCTGCACAAGACAAGAACAAATGGATATAAAGCCAGAATTGAAAAGACAGCAACTGACAGCACATGTTGCCTCTGCAAAGAAGCTGAAGAAACAGTTAACCACCTAGTTACCTGCTAATCACACAAACTGCCTACAAACAACGGCATGACAAAGTAGCAATAATAATACATTGGAATATCTGCAAGAAATGCCATTGCCTACAAGCAACTAGTGCAACCACAAAACCCATAACAGCCCAGACTTAACTATTGCCAATAATAATAATTTTTTAAAAAAACCTTGGATAGTAGACATTGCAGTACCTGGGGATAAAATAAGAGAAAGAACTGAAGGAAATCACAAAATACAAAGACCCCTAAATAGAAGAACAAAGGTGGCAAAAGAAAGCAAAGGTAGTACCAATAATAATAGAGGCCTTCGGTTCAATCCCAAAACACCTGGGGCTGATGTGTAAACACCATTTACATTGACAACATCACCATCAGACAATTGCAAAAGGCAGCTTACATCCTGCAATAATACCTTTAAAATCAACTCCACTCTAAACATATGGCTGATTGTTCAATGAACAATAATAACAATAGCAACAACAACAATAGCAGCAGCAGCAACAATAATAATATAACAATAAAGTCAATAATATTTGTGATATTTTTAAATGTTCAGTTGACTGAGTTTCATGTTTAATGAATAAAAGTATAACAATAACAATATTAATAATGTCATGAGACTTCAGCAATCTTTTCCTTGAATTTATTTCTCTACTAATAATCCCCAGTTGAAATAGATGGAATGGTTTGGCAAGTTACTTGCTAAACATCAGGAAGATCCAAGCCTAGCTTGGTATTTCCACAGTCTTCTATGTATGAGGGTGAACCAGCTTCCTCTCTAGGAATCTGCTTAACAGGTAAAATACTTGATGCTGTTTTTCTGTGGCATTCATACATTCATATACTATATGCTGAATAACCATAGTATCACATTCATGGTACAGTAGCTCACTTGCTGGCTCTAATTTTTCCCCAGTAAGACAATGTTGATGGCTTTATCTATCTTTAGCTTCAACTGCTCATAAGCTTGGCAATGCACTGGCAATATCAGAAGAGCTCTGAAGTCTCTTCAGGATCCAGGCCAAGTCTTTGAGCAGCTGGTGCTGTTGTATAGTTTTGTAAAGCAAAGCTGGGGGAGGATCTTATACAAAGCATTATTCAAAGGCCTAGTTTTTACAGCTTTTACAGGATCAACAAAGTAACAGACCACATAGCATTGATTTGAGAACTGGAGGCAAAAAGGAAAAATTCTTCCTGCTCAGGGGATATGTCCATTCTAAGCAAGTTTGAATTTAATTTTGGCCTTCATTGGCAGGTGAAGTGTTGTACAGCACAAATATGATGCTTCCACCCTGTTGAGAGGATAAATGATGTTCTTGTTATTCCATACGGGCCCCCTGTTGGATTATAATAATACAATCTTGAAAAAGGAGTTCTTTATTATAGTCACTGAATGAATGTCTTTTATTATTATAAGCAGTTTATTATAAAACTAGAAGAGAATGAAATCTGAAATCGACCCAGCTGGAATATTGGAGCCCTCAGCATGATAGTCAATAGCCGCCTATTTGGGGAAATTATTTCCAGAAGGTATGACAAGAGACTTTTATGTCTTTCTCCCTTCTTAACTGAATTTAGTCTATTACTAATTCTTTTCCCTCTAATGTCTATGGCAGGGGGTTACTCTCACATACTTTGTAGTCCTCAAAATCATTCATGCAGTCCTCATAAATGAGAGTATTGTTGTATTTAGTGTGCTTGATATATTACTTTTCATTTCCCCAAAAGC
The DNA here is from genome assembly GCA_009733165.1 of Naja naja. Taxonomy (NCBI): domain Eukaryota; kingdom Metazoa; phylum Chordata; class Lepidosauria; order Squamata; family Elapidae; genus Naja; species Naja naja. The sequence goes on along the minus strand of CM019149.1, from coordinate 58,141,373 downwards.
AATTCTCAAGGAGTTTTTGATTGTGTTCCAATTATTCCGATCAAAGGCAACAATAGTGGCCTGACAGATTATTTCTGAGTCACTAGCACATTTCTTAATGAAGCCAAATGAACCATTAAATTATAGAAAATGTGGAGTTACCTGCATTGGTGTCTCTCTTTTCTGACTATACAAAATATCAGAGAGAGAAAATGTCTATAAAATGAGCTTTTCTCATTAGTTTAGGTTATTCTTGCAGAAGAAAGCTAGCAAAAACAATAGTGATGGCTACCAAGAGATGGTTTCTTTTGTCTCATCTACAGATTTGGGTTTTTGTTAGAATTAAATTCAGCCAAGACAAAAAGGTTTCTCTTCTTGTTTCCTCATACTGTCAAGCATGACTTTTTCCTATGTTAGCACAGATCCTCTCTTTGGATATGTCTGACTTAGTTATACTGTTTATAAAATGGACATCTAAAGAAAAGAAGTTAAATGTTTAGAAATCCTATCAAAGGAGGCAGTACATCAATGTAAGAAGAACATCAAAAATAGAACTAAGTAGTAAACTCATAAGAGGTGACTCTGCTTGAGCTGGAAAAAGCAATGTTGTTTATTTATTGTAAGAGTATACCATATCCTATAGTTGTCTGCAGAATCCAGTCACAAGATAGAAATCCTGAATCATTAACATGATGAAATTTGGTTTCCTGGTTGGCTTTCTAGAAACAGCATCCAGGCATTAAGAAAGACCCTCAACTGTATCATTGGGGTAGAGATGTATAGCTGAGTATCATCAGTGGACTGGTTATACCTAACCCCTTGCTGACAAATGACTTCACTCAAAAGTTTCATATATATATTAAACAGAAGCAAGAAGGAAAAAATGAATGTTAAGGCACCAGGAGACCATGAGTTCAAGTCCTGCCTTAGCAGGAAAGTTGGTTGGGTGACCTTGGGCCAGTCACTCTCTCTCAGCTTAACCCGCCTAACATGGCTGTTGTTGTGAGGAAAACAGGAGGAGGAAGGTGCATTAGGTATGTTTGCCACCATGAATAGTTTACAAAATAATAAATATCTTCAATCAATCAATAATTCATTCAGGGCAGAACAGTGCCCCACCTTCTTTTTTTCTCCAGAAAAGAGATACTGAAAGCAGTATTCATTATTCATGTGGGTTGCCATAAATTCTCTGATTTATTCATCATCATCATCATCATCATCATCATCATCACCACCACCACCACCACCACCACCACCCATCACAATAAACAAAACTGGGTCAGTTCACAGGAAAAATTTCTCTTGCTCAAGATCACATAATGTGGAGCATTTTTTGCTGAATTTTGGCACTTCTCATTTCTAAGCAACAAATCAGATGCCTCCCACACAACACACATATATTTTCACCCAACTTCAAGGCAGAGGAGCTAGCCTCATATCATGGATGCCAAGTATCAGATTGTTATTTCCACAGTGTCATTTTAATCAGCATAGAAATGTGCTGCCTGTAAGAATGTATTTTTACCATGAACTTACCTAAAAGACATTATTTTATTTTCTATTTTGTTCCCTTTTATATGACCATTAAACCTTAAAATAACAAAAAATGCAAAGCAGAGGGAGGAATGATCTCCATACTCAGATAATATAACATACCAATTATAGCAACAACACATAATATCAAGATAAATAAAGGGAGGAGGAAAAATCAATGATATTTGTTTGAAAGCTCATCATCTACAGTTACAAAACTATAATCTGTCTGTTTCCACTTTGGCCACAATTTTACTGGATGCCATAACCTTGTAGTTTTCAGGGAATGAAACATGGGGTGATATTGCTTAAAATGCCACTAGGCAAGGAAATGTGCAACTCTGTTTCATCAATACGGATGTCTTCTACAGTAAATCCTGGGGAAAATAAGCCTTTCATTAATCAGCTTCTATTTCCAGAATCAGTGACAGCAAAAATTCTACATTCACTTTTTGCTCTCAACATAGCTGATGTGCACATACTCATAACTGTAACTACAGTATGCATAAGAAAGGAAAGTGATGCATTTCATATTTTTTTTCCTTCAGTTTGGAATCTGCACTTTAACACCCTTTTTAAAAATATTATCCTGTCAAGATTTAAGAATTAACAGAAAATGTGTTAATTTCTCTGGCAACTCCCTACCAAGTCAGATAAGATAGAATTCAAGGGCAGCCTTGTTAGTTCATCATCTGGCCAAGCTACTCCAATATAAAAATAACTTAAATAACTAGCACTTTGATGACCTTTGATGGAATCCAAACCTGGCTGCCTGAAGTCACCACTTCACGTCAGATACAAAGGCTGGCTATGAATTCTCATTACCTTTCTGAGATCCTTTTGTATTTCTATTGCAATTCTTCATACACCTAACTTTGCATGCAGCACCTGAAGTGGTATGACTAATACAATAAATTTAATTTTGCATGTACCAGAATGCACATATACAAATCCAAATAGCAGATGTTTCTTAATGTATGACCATCCCTTATTTCTTCCTGTTCCTTTCTTAGGCTCTTCATTATTCAACACCAGTGGTGGGATTCAATTTATTTTTCTACTGGTTCTGTGGGCGTGGCTTGGTGGGTGTGGCAGGAGAAGGATACTGCAAAATATCCAGTCAGAGGTGGTATTTGCCAGTTTATTTTATTTATTTTATTTGTCAGTTGCTTACAAGATAATAGGTATAAGAATAAACAAGAGTTATGAATACAGGAAATAGGTATGAATAAATGGGAACAATAGGACAGGGACAGTAGGCACGATTGTATGCTTATGCCTACTCTCCGAACTACTCAAAATTTCCACTACTGGTTCTCCAGAGCTGGTCAGAACCTGCTGAATACCACCTCTGCTCAACACACAGTAATTTAGAAGGAAAAATGGTTCTAGGCACCTTGGTAAACTTTCTGGCAAACTCGTCTTTGTGTTTCTTATTTATCAGTGAATTCACATCTGGTACTTGGTTGACTTATAATTCTCCTATAGCCACTGCTAACTCAGCCAGAAGCAGTCACTCCATCACATACACCCTTCGCCAGCAGTAGCTAGTCAAGAGATGACCTTTTAAACTCCTCAATGCTAATCTGATTGTAGAATTCCTCAGAATGTATAATTTGTCTCATCAGTCTTCCCTCTTCCATGGTTCTTCTTCCTGTTGAACTCCACTGTGACAGCCATCTGTCTGCTCTCCCTCTCCACTCACCCAGTGACTTTGAAGCACTACAAATAATTATTTAATGAAATTATTTACTCTCCTGGGAATTCATCTTATTTATTTATTAATGAGACTTGTATGCTGCCCCATCTCCGAAGACTCGGGGCAGCTCACAACTAAAACAACAAGAACAATAAATAATTAAAAAAGAATTAAACTAACAAGCCCCATTGAAATATAATTACATAAATACATAATAAAAACCATAATAAAAACCGCCCCCCCCAAAGGGTCACAGCCCGGCTTGGTTAAATAACCAGGTCTTCAATTCACGGCGGAAGGCGCGGAGGTCAGGGGCCAGGCGGAGTCCCAGGGGGTGTTGGTTCCAGAGGTCAGGGGCCGCGATAGAATAGGCTCATCGTCGGGGGACCGCCAAATGGCATTGGCCAGCCAACAGGACCCCAAGGAGTCCTTGCCTATGTGATCGCACAGGGTGGTTAGTACGCGATGTCGGCAGGAGTCGCTCCCTTAAATATTGTGGACCCATGTCATGAAGGACTTTGTATGTTAAAGTTAACACCTTGAATCTCATCCGGAGCACAACTGGCAGCCAATGCAGACAGCGCAGGAAGGGGGTAAGGGAGAACCAGGAAACTCCCATCACCACCCATGGCACCGCATTTTGCACCAGCTCTAATCTCTGGATGGTATGCAAAGGTAGTCCTAGATAGAGAGCGTTGCAGTAGTCGAGTCTGGAGGTAACAAGGGCATGAGTAACTGTGCGCAGGGCATCGCGGTCCAGAAAAGGGCATAGTTGGCAAACCAAATGGAGCTGGGCAAAAGCCCCCCTGGCGACGGCCCCCACCTGCTCCTCCAATCAAGCCGCACATCCAGGAGGACCCCCAGATTCTGTGCCCTATCCACAGGGGGCAACACCACTCCCCCTATGGTTAAAGATGGATAATCCTGACTGGGCCGCGATGCCGTTATGCACAGCCACTCAGTCTTGGCCGGGTTGAGACGAAGCATGTTTCTGTTCATCCAGATCCGTACCGCATCCAAACACTGGGTCATCAGGGAGAGGGCATCACCGATCTGGTTCAGGGTGGAGATGTACAGCTGAGTATTATCTGCATATTAATGGAAACTCACTCCGAAACTACAGATGATCTCACCCAGTGGCTTCATATAGATGTTAAATAGCAGGGGAGAGAACTGACCCCTGAGGCACCCCACAAGAGGGCACCCTGTGTGACCCTGTACAGTGTGCCCCCTGAGGCGTCACAGAAGGATACCATGGTCGATGGTATCAAAAGCCGCTGAGAGGTCTAATAGGACCAGGACAGAGGAAAAGGCCCTCCAGAGATCATCCATCAGCGCGACCAATGCCGTCTCCGTGCTGAAACCAGGTCGGAAGCCTGATTGATACGGATCCAGGTAGTTTGCTTCATCCAGGAAAAGTGGGAACTGCCGAGCCACCACACTCTCAACAACCTTCACTAAAAATCTTCATCCCAATCAGATCGTATTCATTAATTAACATTTATATTTAAACAACCTAGAAAACAGAAATGTTCTACTTTGTCTAAAGAACAGCCATAAATAAACGATAATGTACCAACTACCCATAGCAGAAGAGAGATATTTTCCAAATGAAATGCAGTTCAACTCACAGCATATTCAGAATAGTTTTAATGCAAATCTGACTTTAGACATTTTGGCTGCCTAAGGCAGAAGCTCATATCTCATTTCATTATAATTATCAACCCAGAAACTCTCAGAAGAATCTCAAAATGTGCATCCCAAATCTGCGCTAGAAACCAGACAGACATTGGTACCGAGAGAGAAGTTGAGTCTCCCGATCTGTTTAAAAAGTCTTCCTGTACCTTTAAAAAAACTTTATGCTCCATTTTCAAACACATCCCAATTCTAAAATTCAGCTTGCTCTGAAATAGCCTCTATAATCTTCTAGGAAGTGGAGCAGAACCGACAGGATCTATTCTGCTTGCTAGTAAAGAAATGAATGACAGCCTCATAATATTGGACTGTTGGTGCTGAGGGGGTTATCCTTCCTATTTCTATAAGAGTTAGGAGCAAGAGGAGCAGGCTTCCTTATCTTGCAGAGATACCAACATTCTCCACACATACAATTTATCCCAGTTTTGCTATGTGTAAAAGCTAAGCTTTCCTTTGATCAACACAGAACCTTAATAGTCTTTTACCCACATACAGTGGATGCATGTGTACTGTGAACTATGACTTCATTGTATTTGTTTGCCTCATAATGGGGGCAATATTTTGCATATGGCAAACACTGTCTCACATGACACAACAACAATATAACCACAGAGGAATTGCAGATAAAACATTCCTCAACTGCAGTCAAGGAATCTCTGAATATAACCTCAATTGTCAAGAGATTCAATACATAAGAAAGCTACAGGGGCAACCTTAAACTGGGATGAAGTGGAACGATGCTACAGTTTTTCTGCTGCTGGAAATACTACATACGGGGATAAAAAATCAATGCAGAATTTATAACACAAGACCCTAGTTCAATGGCCAAGACTCAAAAAAAGAAAAGAAAAGCAAAAGTACACATGTTTGCATATATTTACAAATGGAGGAAAATACACATTTCAAAATATTTAATGTAAGAGAGGAAAAACAATTCATCTCCCCTCATAGTGGAGGTGATGACCAGGTAAGCTGAGTGCCTGCTTAAGTCTTCTGTCCGTGTGCTAGTTGCTGATGGACACTTTTGAGGCTCCACAGGGTTCTTCATCTTTAAAGTGCCCGAGGATTGGACAGAACCAATCAATCAATCTGGAATGAAATAGATTGCTCTCTTGAGGCAACGGTCAGCAAGCGGAAAATCACATACTTGGGCACGTGATGCCAGCAGATGATGACCTAGAAAGCTGATTATGCTTGATAGGATTGAGGAAAGTTAGAAGGGAATGTAATGGACAAGGATGATGGATGAGATTAAAAAGATTACATGAATGTCCTTGGAAGAGTTACAGGTTATTACCAAATGGCAAGCATTTGTCTATATAGTCTCAAGAAATTTAACCTGTTTCAATTGCTCATAATTAACAAACTAGAGGTGAAAAGCCATTCAAATTAGGCTTATTTGTCTTTAGGAAAATGAGTCACATCATCCTTATGAAGACCCTTTTTCCTGTGCTGTGGAAGCTAATGACAGAAGTATATTGGGATAGATCTTTTACAAGACTGACCCTACAAATGAATGGATGTCAAATATGGAAATTTTATCAGGCTCTTTACTTAGGAACAAGGACATTTTTTTAAAAAAAAATTCTTCCAATATTTGCCTACATTAAAGAATAAAACTCTACAGTAGAATGCTACCATAAAATATCATACTAGCCTTGTCTTGTCTTGCATTGCACTGCATTGCATTGCATTGTAGGCCTAGTATGATATTCCTTTTGATGTAGGGCAGATCATTGGAAAGGGATAGATATAGTAACTCAGACCATTACTTACCTCCATCATGCAAATAACTATTTTTCCATTAATTATAATAACAGGAGGATTATGATTTTGAGCAAAAATTCTGGTTGTGGCTGAAAAACTTCTTCCCCTTTAAGATGGCTGGGACAGAGAAGAATGTAATTTCCTATGCAGTGTTCAAAATGAATTATGGAATCATAAATCTGGCTGGCCATTTAAAACACAGAGTCCAATTCCTGTTTGGTGCAGGAATCCAAATTAAAGCATCCTAGACAGATAGTTGACTAATCTCTGCTTGAAACTTTTGTACTTGAACCCACTATCACAATTTGCTAGGAAGCCTTTTCTTACATTCTGTTAGAAAATCTGCTTTCCTATAACTTAAATCCATTTTTCCCATGTGAAAATAAAAAAATAGAACAAGTCTCTTTCACAACCCTCCAGGAGAGCTATCATAACCATATATATATTTAAAAGCATTGTCGCCATATGTCTTCACTTTCAAATACAAGATCTAGAATACTACCATGCAAATGATTAGATTTATAACATCAAGCCAGCATAGAGTCACAGAGAAGAAGAGATTTGATCTTGATCAATTCTGTAGTATGCTCAAGGAGAATTTTGAATACATCATCTCTATCCACCAAACTATCTTTTTAATAGTGCAGAATAGAGGATCACCTGGTGTACTACTTTCAATCTCTATGCTGCTTCGTGTACATAAAAGTTTTAGGTGGAACAACCAAAGGCCACTTCTTGTGACACTATCTCTGCCAATTATGCAGTAGAATTTCAAGTGCCTCTGGAAATCTCTGTGTCTTTTTGATATATAGCTATAAGTTTATAAATAATTTAAATTCTTGCCTGTTCTTATGTCTGACTCTTCCCCTGCTTTTGCCTGTCTTTTATCCTGTTTTATCAAGTTAATTATTTTACTGCTTGCACATGTTTAATAAATAAACATCAAACTAGCTGCATTGAGCATGTTTGTGTTTGAACATAGAGATTGACTGGACATGTATTCTTGGTGCAAACTAAACTGGATATTACCTATACTAATTGATTGCTCACATGTCTACAAAAATTAAATCTATATACTTACGCATCACTAGATGGAGTACACAGAGTCAAAATGTTATTGGTCTAAGGATATGAAAGTGATCAGTTATAACTGCAAAGATGTGGCCAGGAGATGACTGGAATAGATTAAAAATTGTTCATGTAGAAGTTGCAAATTAAAGCATAAGAACAAGCCAATTGATTTCCATGATACCATCTTCATCATATGCATACCATGATCAAGAGAAACATCAGGAATAATTTTGAAGTCTTGAAACTGATTAGATTAGGAATTAGGAATCAGAGGAACTAAGGAAATCAAAGTAGTTTGCAAAACTAAATGTGAAAAAAAGACTGCCAAAGATCAAGAAATGGAAGAAAGCAAACTGGGTGTCAGAATAACAATGTAAATTATGAAAGAGGGAAGGGAAGTCAAAGAAAAGAAAAATAAAGCTTTCAGGAAAAACTTAACAAAGAAAGAATTTCAGAGAACTATTAGAAAAGATAAGAAAAAGTATTATAGTGACATCTATAAAGATATTGAAGATGGAAACAAACATGGAAAAATAAAGAAAAAATTTGAAAACATTTCTGAACCCAGCAGGTAGTTGCAATTTTGAACTGATATGCTAAAGAAGACTAATTGACAGATAGCAACCGATTGAAAGGTCACAGAAAGAGCGAAAAAGTATACTGAAATTTTTAATACAAAATTTGTGGTGCCAACATCCAAGCTTCTTTAGAAAAGAAATGCACTAGAAAAACTGGAGAATGATACAATGGCCAGCAAATTGGATGAGGTTAGTATACATATCAATACAAACAAAGTAGATGTAACAGAGTGTGGAAAAGATGATAGAATATACTTAATTTCAAATGCTGGCAAAATAATATTTAATATCATCCAAAACCCTACATGTAACTGGACGTGTCAGATGTACAAGGTGGCTTTTGTAAAGGCCAAGGAACAAGAGATATTACTGCTGATACATCCTGGATAATCGAGAAAACCAAAGAATGCCAAAAAGAAGTCAATGTATGGTCCATGGATTTTTAAAAGCCTGTCAGTTATGTTAATCAACTCCAGTTGTGCTGTATAGTTAGAAAAACGGAAATCCCAGAACTTCTCCTGTCCTCATGCAAAAGCTATGCACAAGTCAGAAAGCCAAAGTCTATATGGAAAATAATTTATCAATTGATTGTTTGATTGATTAGTGTGATTAGAGTGTCTACTGCAAATAATGTGATTACCTATCAGTACAATTTAATTGATTAGTAAAATTTAATTAGTGAAAGTAATTGACCAGTTTGATTAATGATTAGTGTAATTAATTGATTAGGGTGATTGCTAATTAGTGTAATTACTTGACTAGCATGATTACTGTAATTAATTGATTGGTGCGATATTGTTATTGATCTTGTTTGATTGAACAATTTAATTCAAACAACCATCTCAACAAACCCACCATGCCACTAAAAAAACCCAATGCCAAACCACAACCCCAAAAGAAAGAAATCCCCACCAATGAACCACAAGACTCCTGCACATGCCTTATATGTAAAGAAACTTTACAGGAGAATGAAAATTCCATCAAATGTTCCCTATGACAACTACACTCACCACGACTGCTTGGGATTACCCAAGCAAATAGCTCAATTCCTAGAATCACCCAACCATGGGTTTCCATATTTCTGTCCACCGTGCAGACTCAAACTGGACAAACATATTGCCCTGTTCAAAAGAGTTGATACCTTACAAATATGAGTAACATCCTTGACACCATAGTAGAATCCCTGGTCACTATAAAAACAAGATTAATTAACCTTGAAAAAAAGACACAACACAAAAAAACAAATATCCAATAGCTGCAGACCACATCTTTACACAACAACTGCAACCATAACCCAATCCACAAAAAGCCACAAATCCAACAAATAATGATATCCCAATCCTCGTCAGAGAAGCAGCCAAGCGCAAATGGAAGTGACCAAACGCCATCTTATTTGGTCTAGAGTACATCAATGACAATGATGACATCACAATTGTCCGCAACATCATCAGTGACTATCAAGCATCAACCATCTCCCCTGATGAAATACTTGACATTTCCCGCACCAGCTCAGAGTTTAAAAACAGAGACAGCTCGGTGGCCCCATGTTTCCGCAGGGTCATTTGCAAAAATGAATCAAGCAAATGTAAATTCTTTTCTACTATAAATTCACTTGCCAAAAGCAACACCAACCATAAGAACCTCCATTCTCGCCCTAACCTAACCTTACAGCAATGTGTCCACTCCCGTGAACTCCACACAGAACTCAAAAAACATCTAGACAATGGCAAGAAGGACCTGTACATTGACTACCGTACTGATTGTATCAAAAGTAAGTCACGCAATCCACAACTCCGCATCCAATCCTACTTCAACCAATCCACCATCACCCTAAAGTAGGCACACATGCCCCTAACTACCTCAATTCCTACTACAACTGGCCTTAAATGCAATCTACTCAATGCAAGAAGCCTTGTAAATAAAATACCTGAATTTCTCCTCTTACTGAATACGACTAAATTCAACATCATATTTGTCTGTGAAACATGGCTCAACGCATCTCTCCCTGACTCCATTACCACAGTAAGAGACTATCAAGTTTACCAATCAGATCGCAAAATCTATAAAGGAGGTGGTATTGCTATCTTCTATAAAAAGTCCCTACATCTAAAAAACATCCAAGTTACCCAGGAGCTTGCTCTTCCCGAGATCATCATCTGTGAACTGTCCTTAAATATCACATTTCAATTCTTACTATGTTACAGAGCCCCTGATTATGACATTGAACATGTAAACAAGTTAAATTCACTACTAACATGGGAAACATCCTGCCCATACACTTTTATCTTTCTTGGTGACTTCAATCTACCTCATATTAACTGGACCCTAAATGAATGTAAAACTGAACCCATACATGCAACCTTCTACAATGCTGTAACAAATCTAGGACTGGAACAACTAGTAACCAACAATACTAGACTTAACAAATTCCTTGATCTCATCTTCTGCAATAGTTTGAATTCAATTTATGGAATACAAATTAAAGAACCCTTTTCCAACAGTGACCACAACATGATTGACTTTTGTTTCAACATACGTCCACACAAAAATCATCATAATGATGGAATCCCCAATTATAACTTCAAAAAAGGCAACTATGATCTTATAGACAACGATCTCTTATCTCTTGATTGGCAACTTCTATTCGCTGGATGCAATACTGTTGAAGACCATTACAACATATTTTTACATGAAGTCAAAAGAGTCATCAAACTATATGTACCAATAACAACTCCCAAAACAAGAAAAAACAAATTACCCATATCAATAAGGAAGCTTCAATCCAAAAAGAAATCACTTTGGTGGAAAAACAAATCTGGTCATGTTGGCAACTTCAAAAGCTGATACAAAAATTTATGCCACCAGATAAAGATTGAATGCACCAATTATCACATTAAACAAGAGGAAAACCTTCTATGCACCAGTTCCACCCGCGCTTTCTACAATTTTGTAAACAACAAACTAAAAGACTCAAGGTCCATCCCACCCCTGAAAGGACCTAATGGTAAAGACTGCAACGATGACACCATTAAAGCCAACCTCTTTAACACATTCTTTGTCTCAGTATTTGTAAACAGCAATGGATCATGCCCAGTATTTCCTAGTCGATCCACAGACAACTACAATGATCTAACACATATCGATTTTACAGAAGACATTGTTGAAAAAGCACTACGCAACCTAAAACCATCTCTATCTACTGGACTGGACAGAATATGTGCCTACTTCCTTAAAAAGCTATCTACTGCCATAGCCAAACCTCTAAGCATAATCTTTGAAAAATCCTTCAGGACCAGCTCCTTCCCAAACCTATGGTCACTAGCCACAGTCATCCTCATCTTCAAAAAGGGAGATCCCAGCCTAGTTGAAAATTAAAGACCAATCCCTTTATGCTGCGTCACCTGTAAAGTCATGGAAACAATTATTATCCAATCCATTATCCTCCACTTAGAGACAAACAACCTATTCTCTAACAAACAATTTGGTTTCAGAAAAAAACTATCCTGTAATCTGCAACTCTTACACTGCAAAAACATATGGACTCACAACTCGATCAGGGCAAAGCAATAGACTCAATTTACACAGACTTCTATAAAGCCTTTGATTCAGTGGTACACAACAAACTACTCCTAAAACTAAAATCTTATGGTATCTCTGGGCATAACTGGATAGAAGCATTCCTGTCAAACAGACAACAAATGGTCAAAATTGGGAGCATCCTATCAAATTCTGTATCTGTCAACAGTGGTGTCCCCTAAGGCAGTGTTCTAGGACCAACTCTCTTCATACTGTACATAAATGACCTCTGTGATCATATTAAGAGCAACTGCGTTCTCTTTGCCGATGATGTAAAGCTATTCAACACCATAGACAATACTGCTACCCTTCAAAAAGACCTCGACTATGTATCAGAATGGTCAAACAAATGGCAACTTCAAATCTCAACAAATAAATGCTCTGTCTTACATATTGGCAAAACAATCAGAAAATAAAATACAAGCTGAATAGTCAAGACCTTGTTGATGATCCAAACGCTGTCAAGGACCTTGGAGTACTCATCTCAAATTATCTAAGTGCTAGAGCCCTCTGTAACTACATAGCCAAAAAGGCATTAAGAGTTGTTAACCTAATCCTATGTAGCTTTTTCTCTGATAATATCACACTACTAACTAGAGCATACAAAACATTTGCTAGACCAATATTTGAATACAGCTCATCAGTCTGGAACCTGCATTATGTATCTGATATTAACACAATTGAGAAAGTCCAGAAATATTTCACAAGAAGAGTTCTCCACTCCTCTACTCGTTGCAGAATACCTTATGCCACCAGACTTGAAATTCTAGACCTAGAAAACCTAGAACTACCCTGCCTTCAGTCTGATCTAAGTATACTATATAAAATTATAAATTGCAATGTCCTACCTGTCAATGAATACTTCAGCTTCAACCATAACAATACAAGAGCACACAATAGCTACAAATGCAAGGTAAACCGCACCAAACTTGATTGTAGGAAATGCAACTTCAGCAACAAAGTGGTCAATGTCTGGAATACTCTACCTGACTCTATGGTTTCTTCCTCAAACCCCCAAAACTTTAACCTTAGACTGTCTACTATTGACCTCACCCTTTTCCTAAGAGGTCTGTAGGGGGCGTGCATAAGCACACCAATGTGCCTACCATCCCTGTCCTATTGCTTCTTTTATTTTTCTTATATGTATTCATTTCATGTATTCATAACTATTTTATACTTATACCTGTTATCTTATAATTGCTTCACAAAATAAAATAAATAAAATATGGAACATGGCAAAACAGACTGGCTTCAGGTCAGCTCTATACTCTGCCTTTTCTTATTTAATCTATATGCTGAATATGAACTGAGGGAAGCTGGATTGGAAGGTACGTATGATTTTAAAGAAGGAGGGAAGAAGGAAGAAGAAACATCAATAAGCTGCATTATGCTAATGACATTACTCCAATAGTTGAAAATGCAAATAATCTGTGAGCCCTTGTAATGAAAGTCAAGAACAGTGAAAAAAATAGAACCAAAATTAAAGAATGCCAAATTAATGAAAATAGATGCAGCAACTAACCTTAGAATTGCTAATATTGAAGAGGTGGGTAATTTTTGTCCTCTGCGATCAACTATCAACAGGAAATGAACCAAGGAGTCAAAAATATATTACTCACTAGCACTGGGTAGAATAGTAATGAAGGCTTTGAAAAAGTTATGCTAAGTTGTGTCTATACCTACAAAGACCAGAATCATGCAGTTTCTCTGTGACATTTGGTAGAAAGCAAAGTTGAAGAACTTTGAAGAAACAGGCTAGAACAGGGGCAAACAATGACCATGCTGGTTCAGGATTCTAGGTCTTGAGGTTCACAGGTCCTAAAGTTGCCATAGTTATCTACTCTTGGGATAGAAAGAATATTGGTATTTTTGAACATTGGTGTTGAACAAGATTGCTGAGAATACCATGGACAGCCAAGGCAAGAAACAAATGGATCACCGAACAAATCAACCAAAAGTTCTCATCTTAGACACAAATGATGAGCCTCAAGTTATTATACATGAATGAAAACAAATTCATAGACACATTCAGAAAGCATGAACTAGGTATATCTGCATGAAAATAGGAAACCTCCCACCTCAAAATTGCCGTATCCCTGAATTTTTTTCTCTCTCTCTAGAACAGGCCCATAATCTTCATCCCTTAGAGAAATCTAGTGCAGCCTCCAATTCAGCTGCTCTATATTTCCTCAGAGAAATCCAACTAATTTTTTGCACTTCAGTAAACTTCGCCTGGCTGTCATCACCTTCTGAAATTCAGTTGCAGCCAAGATAGTCTGTTAATTTGGCTCTTTAAAAAAAACATTAAAAATAACCTTTGGGGGAAAATGTCAAATACAGAAATTGGGGTATTCTAAAACGTTCATTCTTTAGGAATGACCAATACTGAAAATCTTTTGATAAATAGGTACTAAATATGGATAATGCTTTGAAATAAATATGGTAATGCTTTGAAAGTTCAGCAAACCATGATGACACATATAGTATGACTATGAATATACTGTTTTCTGGTCACTGATCTTGGCTTTTCTATTATATGCTTCTCTAGAGATGATAAGAACAGAAATCTGCAATTAGAAGTAGCCAAAAGAGAGAAACCTTTAGAGTTGATTTTTACATAATTGGGTGAAATGAACTAGAATCTAATCAATGTATGTGTAGAAGCAAATGTCTTGTGTTGGACAGATTCACTTCAGATTTTGAAAGCATGTGATTAGCGCTCACAAAACAGTTACTACAAGGAGTTTTGCATTTATAAAGGAATTGCCCACGAACATACAGATTTACAAATCATTTAGTAAAAAGAAACATGATGAGATCTCCTTCCTGGCTTTCCCAAACTTGCTTTCTCCCACCACAGTAGAACTTCGTCTGTTTTTTTTTTCAGGGAAGGTGCTCCCATTTCCAAATAAAAGGAACACATCATTTTTATTTTCCAAGAAATCTGACAGATTTATGAGGGACTCAAAGGCATTCTGATAAATAAAGAAGGTGCTAAAGATTGGCATTTTGATTTACAACATGCCACTTTTGTGCTTAATATTTAAACCAAGACACAGAATGCAAAAAGTACCACAGAAAGCATGCGAGAGATATAGATAAATGCCAGTCCCTTGGGTAGCACCTTGTCTATTCTTGATTTAATCTCCTGGAAACAGGCTGGATCATCCTGCTACATGGACTTTAACATCCAAACTAGACTTCACCAAGAAAGCAAAGCACGGCTATTTTAATTATTTACAATATTGTAGTAAAAGGAGGATTATGGGAAATTAAGAGGCTATTAGCCAGAAGGTCCACTCTAGCCTTTGCAAGGCAGGAAAAGGGTATTGTCTTGCCATTTCTTCCATATCTTAAGGAAGAATTCCTAGTTCAGGATTTTAAAATTCATTCCAGATTAACAAAAAAAAATAGTAGTTTTCTTTCTCTTTGCTTTGAGGCAGAGTGCAAAAAGAAGCTTTAATATGTTGTCTAAATAAAGACAACATACGCTTGAAGTTTTATTATTATACAGTTCTACTCTGGTTTTTAAAGCTGTTATTTCATTTTTTCCCATTTTCATTAGATAATTTTAAGTTTCTGGAAAACTCTATTGAAATCAATGAGTTAGTCATCACAACTAATTTAACTATTATTAATTTCAGTGAAAGTCACATTGCATTACATTTCATACAAGAGCTGTGATGGCACAGTGGTTAGAATGCAGTACTGCAGGCTACTTCTGCTGATCACTGGCTTCCAGCAGTTTGGCAGTTTGGGTCTCACCGGCTCAAGGTTGACTCAGCCTTCCATCCTTCTGAGGTCAGTAAAATGAAGACCCAGATTGTTGGGGGGCAACATGCTGACTCTGTAAACTGCTTAAAGAGGGTTGTGAAGTGGTATATAAGTCAAAGCAGTATTGCTATTTAGAAAGGCAAAATGTATTTTATAAATGCATTATATATTATGATAAAAGTATTATTGATGCTGAGACACATGTAAATAAGCCATTTTACTGAAGTCTTGCAAAGTGTTACTCATCAGGTGATAAATCTAGGAAGCCTACTTTCCCAGGAACGCTAATCCCCCAAGCAACCCAGGTGGCTGAGGTAAGGGCCTCTTGGACTAACCATCATGCTCTCATCACGTGGAAAACTGCAGTGGTTTGAATTAGGCAGATGTCTTCACCAGTCCATGGGGGTAGTGTGTTAGAAACCTTAGCATTATTGAATATATGTGTTAGCCTCGTGAGTGCTGATTTAGGACTTCACTTCTGAATAGGACAGTTACATTGTTGTCAAGTAGGCATGAAACTTTTATTAATTGGGCATGGCATACATAGCACATAAGCCAAAACATCCTTGTTTTGAATAAGAGAGATTGGATTCTATATTTCAACAGTTCCTAGTTTATTCCTAGAGTATACATTAAAATTCCCTTCTCACCCTCATGGATGTTATTTGTGTTCCTTCATCTTGGGTCCTCTACTATAGTCCTGGGAGTTTAAGGGTTCTGTGCAGGATCTTAGCTGTTCCTGGCATTGTACTTGTTATGTATGTAGGTTTGAATGTTATTGGTTTATTTGAACTGTTCTTGTAAAATGTCAAATGGTATTGGTTTAAATAGTGCGGGAAGAAACCCTGCACTCCCATTGGCTGGCAGCTACAGCTGCAGGCTATAAGAGGCAGCCGTAGCCAAGCCAGGACGGGTCCATTCGAGCTGTAGTCACTTAATAAACTCTTTGCTGGAACTCCTCGCGTCTGACTCTTCATGCAAACTTAACAGTACTCTTCTGCACAACATCAGAGAGCTCTGATGTTGTTCCTGGGATCTGTTGGAGTCCCTCTCCCAGCTTAGCAGTCACAGCCCTGAGTGCTCCTACCAACACTGGGACCACTTTGTCCTTTACTTTCCATGTCTTCATGTGTTACTCTTTCAGGCCCTGATACTTCTCCAGCTTCTCATTCTCTGCCTCCTGATCTTGATGTCACTTGTCACCACTATATCAATCACCACTATTGGCTTTTGGTCCTTGTCTACCACCACAATATCTCAGTATAGTACCTGCCTGTCTCTCTGGACCTGGAAGTCTCACAGGCTCTTAACTTTTTTATTTGCCATGATCTTCTGTGGGATCTCCCATAGGACTTAGGATAATCTAGCCCAGGGGAACCCAACTTCCAAGCCATGGCCCACTACCGGGCTGCAGCCTGTTCTAAACTGTGCAAGTGGTGGGACCTTGAACTTGTGCATGACTTTCCACTCCTGTGAGCAGAGGGTGCTCACACCTGAAGCTCCATTTGTGTGAATTGAGCTTTGTGCATGAGCACAAGTGCCTCAGCTCACATGTGAAGCTCCATTTGTGGGAATGGAGGATGCGCACGCCTGCTGTTCATACCAATGGAGCTCTACACATACGTGCACCTGCCACTCACCTGCCACCCAACACCAGGCCAGGCCAGGCCAAAGGGAGTACTAGACTGCTAAATACCATCTTAAGGCTCCAACCTTAACCTACCCCACATTTTGAAGAAAAGCTTGTTTTTTATGGCTTTCCAAATAGCTAAGAAGGTAAAGGCCTGCTGGACCTCAGTGGGAATTATGTTCCACAAGGCAGAGGCTGTTATAGAAAAAGGTTTGCCAGTTCCTACTAGGGCATCACTATGTAGAGCAAGTTGCAATAATACACCAGAAAGTGACCAGGGCACAAGTAACCATGAGCAAGATGAGAATTAATATCTCTTTGCTTAACAGCAGTCAAATCTTAAGTGGCACCATGATGAAAATGTGTTTGAAGCCACCTAAGAATGATGCGGCTAAAATGAATCAAATCTTCTGTGTGTCTTGATTTTAAGGATTCCTTCCTTCTTTTATTCTGACTTGTTATATTTAATGCTTGTTTTATGTAAATTTGGTCCTGTTTTATTGTTAGCCGCCTTGAGTCCTTAGGGAGAAGGGCGGCATACAAGTCAAATAAATTATTAAAGCTGTCATCAGGTTCTCCTGTACACTGACTCTAAATTGGAAATGGATAAAAGTCCTTTTAAATTCACTCATGTACAGTGTAATTACTTCCATATTGTACTTCTAATTTAACATCTCATTATTTTAAAAAGGATATTTGCTGTTGATGCAGTATTGAGCGATTGATATACTTGGTTAATAAGATGCTAATTATTGTACTTTGGTTACTGTAGGGTTTTTTAGATATAAAATAAGTATGTTAACGTTTTTACTTAAGACAGAATATCAGGATGCAGTCGCATTGCAATCTATTTGATTTGGGGCCTTATGCTGTGGCTTGGCTGTTTAGTCAAGATAAATTAACAAAACCCTAGCATATAGTACTTAGCTAAAATATTACATGCCAGCTGCTGTCAACCTGATTTCCTCCAGGCCAGCCAAGCTAAATAGGCAGTGGTTCTTCTTGGGCAGAATGTATTCAGCAAAATGAGCAGAAAAGCTACCAACTGCAGCACAACCAGCTTGTCAGCTGGTGAAGTAAAGAAATGCATGTGATGACCAGCTAAATAAAAAAAAGGAGTCTCCCACAGGAAAATCATTCAATCTGGAGTTTAAACTTAGTAACTACATTGCAAATCTGAGAATGCCGCTATAAACCTCCTGCAGAGATAACCAAAAGAAACCATAGAAAGGCTTCTGAGCATAGCAGAGTGATTCCTGTCAGATATTTTTTGTCTCATAATTTTATTTATTTATTTATTTTTTAAATTCATATTTATATCCCGCCCTTCTCCGGAGACTCAGGGTGGCTTACAGTTTTTGGGATACAACCCAATGCGCTCAGCAATAGCCTTCATTCCATTGTATATGCCTGCTTATTACTAAGCGGCATTTTTACAAAGTCAGCTTATTGCCCCCAACAATCTTGCGTCCTCAATTTCCCTACCCCGAGAGGATGGAAGGCTGAGTCAACCTTGAGCCTGGTGGGATTCGAGCCTGCAATAATTACAGGCAGCTGGAGCTAAGTGCTAGGCTATTAACAGCCTGCACCACCATATAATGATATAATCTCTTTCTATCCCGCTCTTCATGACAATTTGTATCAGCAGATATGGCTATTATCCTAAGCAAAAATTCAATAAAATAAATAAATTCAATAAAATTCAATAACAATAAGGTAAAGGTAAAGGTTCCCCAAGCACATACACGCTAGTCATTTCCAGCTCTAAGAGCAGTGCTCATTTCTGTTACAAAGCCCAAGAGCCAGCGCTGTCCAAAGATATTTCTGTGGTCATGTGGCCAGCATGACTAAACACCGAAGATGTATGGAACGCTGTTACCTTCTCACCAAAATGTTTCCTATTTTTCTACTTGCATTTTTACATGCTTTCAAACTGCTAGGTTGGCAGAAGCTAGAACAAGTAATGGGAGCTCACTCCGCTACATGGTGCTAGGGATTTGAACCACCAAACTGCTGACCTTTCTGATCGACAACCTCAGCGTCTTAGCCACTGAGCCACCGCATCCTCTTTCAATAACAATAGAAGAACTCTATATGCTTCATGATCAACTGTGAAAGATAGGAGCTTTTACATCTCTGAACAATCTGGAAAATGTTTCTGACAATAAATATTCATTTCAGACTCTAGGAAGTGTTATTAGTAGGAATGCAAAATGCCTTATACCTAGTTTTATTGGGTAGCTGCCAGAAAAGATAGAGCAGAGGTGGGGAACCATGGCCATTTATGAATTTTGGACTTTTTCTCCCAGAATTCCTGAGCCAGCATGCTCTGGAATTCTGAGAGTTGAAGCCCACAAATCATAAAAGGGCCATCATTCCCTACCCCTGAGATCATAGGCCAATGTCATGTGGTGGCAAAAAGTGGAATACAGAACTTCACAATTTGTAGAGAAGCACCTTCACTGTCTTTAGGCTGAGTGTTCTACTTAATCTTCTACATTCCTATTCTGGTCACATCATCAAGCAGAATATCTCCAAAGAAAACTTAATAAAATTGGATGGATTACAATATTTTTGGTCAACTTTCTCTTGTATGTCACCCAAAGAATTGTATTTATTAATGGACTGGAAGTAAACTAAAATAAACAAGCAGACAATAACAAGCATTCTATGCCACCCACACATATAATGGAGTTGGGCTGATTATAAATATAATGAAATAATATATTTAATAAATTAATACTTTTCACATGGTATTTACAGCCTGATAAAATGTCAAATGGATATTCTTGAAAATAAATAAGGCAACATGTAAGTCAACATCTGGGTATTTAATGTTGTACATATAATTAAAACATGACAAATTGTTCTAGAAAGTTTCTAAAAGAAATGCCTACTTACCCCATGCCACAACTGGCCAGCAATTGTTTCTGGAGAGCAGAAGTTAATCCCCCATTGTGCCATTGGAGTGCTGTTCTCTATTTCTTGTCATCTCAAGTTGTCCACTTCATTTCCGACAGCATATTTCAATTTGTTGCTGACCAACTCTGAGACTTTCGGACTATTTCAATTGACTCTACTAAAGTCTTGGCTTTACAGTCTTTCGGTCTGTATTGGGGTGGGTGGGTGGACCAGCTACTGGATAGCTGTAGACTCTCAATATCTCTACTGGAAAGATGAGTCTGTTTGGCTCTGTCTCTCCTTTAAGCTCAACTGCATTGGTTTGCCGAAGGCTAAGCCCGTTACTCCTTCACCAACAGTCCCTGTTAAGCTGATGGTTGTTTCACTCTTTCAGTTAATTTTTTTTGTTTGCCCTCCCATATAAGATGAATCTTCCTCTCTTGCTTTACCAACATTTAGATGCTATGAGCATTTTGCTTTTATAATTGGAGTCAGGTATGGTTCAGTGCTCTTCAAGCTACCTTAAAGTCCCAGGGATATGGGGAAGGGAAATGGGAAAGGAAGACTTCATGCTGGCCAATGCAAGGCTTATCTGTCTTCTACATACTGTAGAACAGAATAGAATAGAATTCTTTATTGGCCAAGTGTGATTCGACACACAAGGAATTTGTCTTTAGGGCATATGCTCTCAGTGTACATTAAAAAAACACACATCAAGACATACATCAAGTATTTATTTCTAAGTAATTAGCAATCGCTTTTCTGAAATAGAAAGTGGGAGGACACTGCATTAAGGGAGTTGACCAATGGGAGGATATGGTAGCCTGCAGTTCAAATTAAGTATCTTAAAAGCTGTTGTCAAAATATCTCATTCCAAAGATGATATATTTAAGAGCAGCTTAGTTTAAAGCTGGTATATGTACAGGAGAGGAGCAACTTAAATTTGTGCATATGCCCTTAGTGCAGCTTTGTATGGGTTGTGTAGATTAATCAGCATTCTGTGGTGTCAGTTTCCTCTCTCTCCAACTGGCTGTCTTTCAGAATGTTATAGTCGTGTTGCACCTCCACTTTGCTCAATTTATATATAAATACACTGAAATGTTATATAATGCCATAAATCCCCAGAAACCTCTTCCCACGGGTACTAAATTTGGAATCATTAAAGCTTGCTTTTTGGAGACATGGAATGCAGACAACAAAATAGGGACTGCAAAGGAACAGGTAGAGAAATCTGTATAGAAGACAAGACAGATCACTCATTATTTTTTTAAAAAAATGGAGGAAAATATTGTGGCAGTCAAGTCTTCCCCTTGAAAAAGAATCAAATTAAAAATTGTCAAAAATTGGGCAGGAACCAATTTTGCAAAAACAGTTTGTGTGAAAGCATGTGAGATTGACCATCACTAAAGAGATTTTCAGACATTAATATTTGTCTGAAAATGTATAAAATTCTGTACCAGTGTTATACATGCTTGCAAATTCAACATTAGCTACCTTAGTTTGCATACCTAGCTTTTGACAGTTGCTATGATGAAAAGTGTTAGTTTTGCTTGCCAAACAATCCCCCTCCTTTTCTAAATTAATTCCAAGGAGTGACTTATATATTTTGTGATGAATCTAACAACTGAAATATCCAATGAATTCACACCACACAGTAGTTACTGAGTGTTTAGATCTTCAGAAATCTTTAGACTTTTAGACAAAGGTTGGGGGATTTAAAATAGACAGCTATTATTTCTAGATCTGTCAGAATTTGCATAGAATCTAGCAGAATTTTCTAGAAATTTTCAAAGCAAGAAGCAGCAAAAACCACCCCTGTGATATGAATCAATATTTCCAAAAATATTTCTATTAGAATTTTAATAATGCAAATATTATATTCTTCCAGTGGACCAGACTTTGTTCATTAATCTGGAAATGCTTAGATGGTTTGACAATTCAAACGAAGTCAGGTTTCCTATCTGCATAATCTACTTTAGTGAAATCAGTTTTTTTTTCATTCATCAAGCTTGCTACCACTTGTGAAATATAGCCTTAAATATGTGAAACCTTTTATAATCTTGTCTTTGTCCTGCATAAGGCTAAGTTACATAACAAGCATTTTCATCAATACTGTTAATTCCCTGGTCCTTTTAATTTATTACAGTAATGGATTGTTGGTCCTTGGATTGATCCCATGAATCATCCAAATCTTTCAAATAACTAACTCAAGTGGTGAGAGCTACCAATACTGAAGTGGCCAAGATACCTACTTAGAAACCAGAGGAAGTATCTGAAAGCAAAAAATTAAAGAAGGCTCAATACTCCCAAACAGACATGAAATGCTAAGGTCATTTAACAAAGGAATGAACCTCCTTAAAGTTTCCAGGATAAATACAAGACTAGTATCCTGAAAGTAGACATGACTTAGAATACTCAGAATTTTGGTATATCTCACATCTATCTTCTAACAGTAAAGTGAATGGTCTTGTGCTAAAAGGTATACAATGGGAGCATCCACAAAGGCAGCGCAAGAGAGGGGTTCATTCATGGAAAGATATATATGTATACATGTATATAAGAGAGAGAGAGAGAGAGAGACATATGAAAGATAGATAGGTAGGTAGGTAGAGAGAGAGAGAGAGAGAGAGAGAGAGATGTGTGTGAGAGAGAGACAGAGATATGGTAGACAGACAGATGACAGATGATAGACAGATGGACAGATGTGTATGTGTGTGTGTGTGTGAGAGAGAGAGAGAGAGATGGATACAGTAGATAAACAGATAGATGATAGATAGGTGTGTGTGTGTGTGTGTGTGTGACAGAGAGAGAGAGAGAGCCTTAGTAAGATTACATTTAGAATGCTGCATCCAGTTTTGGTCACCATATTAAAAAAAGATGTTGAGACTTTAGAAAGAGTGCAGAAAAGAGCAACAAAAGATGATTAGGGGGCTGGAGGCTAAAACATATAAAGAATGATTGCAGGAATTGGGTTTATCTAGTTTAGTGAAAAGGGGTGATGTGATAGCAGTGTTCCAATATTTGAGGGACTGCCACAAAGGAGAAGGGTTATCCTATTTTCCAAAGCACCAGAAGATAAGACAAAAAGTTGTGGGTGCTCCATCCCTGGAAGCTTTTAAGAAGAGACTGGACAGCCATTTGTCTGGAATGGTATAGGGTCTCTTGCTTGTTCAGTAGGTTAGACTTGAAGACCTCCAAAGTTCCTTCCAACTCTGTTATTCTAAGTAATGGGCCACTCTCAGGTAATATAAATTATATGCCTAAGCCAAATCCCCATTTGTGACCCTATATCCTCACTCAGTGACAGACAGACAGACAGACAGACAGACAGACAATGGTCCTTCTCCACAAAAACTTCATTTTCAGAAAAGCACTTCATTCTTAAGCTGCATCGAGTCAGGAGGATAAGACATAGATAGCAGTGGCTTAATCGTAATTGTAATTAAAGTGAATGTTTAATAGATTGCTTGGGATCATCAGGTGGATATGATTGATGCTCCCTCTTTCTAACTCAATTTAAATCTTAGCTTGATTGCTTATTTTAAAAGTAAAGTGATCTCTTTAAATCAAAGGGCAGGCAAAAGTAATCTCTTAAGGGCTAGGAGTTACAAATATATAACTTACTCAAAAGGAAAATTATTTAATATTGAAGACAACCATCTCCCAAGGAGCAGTTTAAATGAAAAAGGCTCTTTTACAATGCTCTCAATGACCTTCCATTTAAATGGTGAAGATGCCTCTTCTTCAGGTAAACACTCCATCCGTAAGAGTAAAAGAATGCTGCATTTGGGTATTATTAGAAATTTTAAAAGAAAAAAGAAATCAAAGGATTCATGAGCTTGGTTGCTTTTGCATAATTCATGAAGTTTGGGTTTCATTTTCAAGGCAGCCTTTCTCATAGTACAGTACATATATTTGTCATCAATATTTACCCTACATTGAATCCAATGTAGAGAATCCTGAATCAGACAAGCAAGTTGTTGAGGTGGAATCTGTATGCTTGCAGCCTTCCTAAGGCTTAAGTTTTGTATTTTTTTTTTGCATGTTAATTAAAATACAGGGACAGATTGTAGAATGTGTTGCTGACATCTGTAATTTTAAGGGAACCAGCTCTGAATTTAGCATTGAACATGCTTACTTAGTTTATTATGTTCACTTCTGTAGACACTGCAAAAATAATGGCTATATCGCTACACAACTCACCAGTGGAGGTTCTGGAGATAATCCAGAAATATTTATGAAAGAATCCTAGTCGGTTAGTGTCAATGGATTACCAATATCTAGTAATACTTATGACATGATCAATAGGTGTCAGTTGCGTATATGCTGCAAAAAGGAGAATGAATTATGTTTACTTATCTAAAATATGTATTCCCACCTCACTTACTCATGAGTCTGTGAGCTGTTATGTTAAAAACTGAAATCCTCAATCGCCATTAGAAAATGGCAACACATTTTTAAACTCAACTGCAGTGGTCTGAGGAACGGGATACAAGTAGTCTGGCCAGTGTGATCTGGGATGAGTTCGATCCTGTTTCCGAGGATGAAGTGGACAGGACTATGCGACGTCGGAGTTCCACCACATGTTTATTGGACCCGTGTCCTTCCTGGTTGGCTTATGCCTCCAGGGAGGCCACCTGCGGTTGGCTCTGGGAAGTTGTCAATGCTTCGTTAAGAGAGGGTGTTTTTCCCTCCGCCTTGAAGGAGGCGGTGGTGAGACCCCTCCTGAAGAAGCCTGCCCTGGACCCGACCATGTTAGACAACTTTCGTCCTGTCTCCAACCTTCACTTTTTGGCGAAGGTTGTTGAGAGTGTGGTGGCTCGGCAGTTTCCACTTTTCCTGGATGAAGCGGACTACCTGGATCCATACCAATCGGGCTTCCGACCCGGTTTCAGCACGGAGACGGCATTGGTTGTGCTGATGGATGATCTCTGGAGGGCGTGGGACAGGGGCTTTTCCTCTGTCCTGGTCCTATTAGACCTCTCAGCGGCTTTCGATACCATCGACCATGGTATCCTTTGCCTCAGGGGCTGGGAGTGGGGGGCACTGTTCTTCAGTGGTTCACCTCCTACCTCTCGGGGTGGTCCCAATCAGTGTTGGCAGGGGGGCAGAGGTCGACCCCGAGGGTGCTCTCTTGTGGGGTCCCTCAGGGGGTCCTCTCCCTCTTTATTTAACATCTACATGAAGCCGCTGGGTGAGATCATCCGTGGTTTCGGGTGAGATTCCATCATGCAGATGACACCCAGCTGTACATCTCTACCCCGAACCAGATCAGTGATGATCTGATGACCCAGTGCTTGGATGCGTGATTTGGATGAGCGGAACATGCTTTGACTCAACCCGCCAATACTGAGTGGTTGTGCATACTGGCATCTCGACGCAGTCAAGAATATCCATCTTTGGCCATAGGGGAGAGGTATTGCCCCTGTGGATAGGGCGCAGAATCTGGGGTCCTCCTGGATGTGCGGCTCCGGTTGGAGGAGCAGGTGGGGGCTGCCAGGGGCCTTTGCCCAGCTCCGCCTTGTTCGTCAGCTTCGCCCATTTCTGGACCGAGATGCCCTGCGCACAGTCACTCATGCCCTTGTTACCTCTAGACTCGACTACTGCAACGCTCTCTATTTAGGACTGCCCTTGCATACCATCCGGAGACTCCAGCTGGTGCAAAATGCGGCAGCGCGAGTGGTGATGGGAGTTTATTTATTTATTTATATTTGAACTTGTATGCCGCCCCATCTCCGAAGACTCGGGGCGGCTCACAGCTAAAAACATAGAACAATAAATATTTAAAAAGACATTAAACCAACAAGCCCAAATATGAAACACAACAATAAAATACATTAAAAAACATCCCTCCCCCAAGGAAGGGTCACAGCCGGTTGGTCAAACAACCAAGTTTTTAATTCACGGCGGAAGGTGCGGAGATCAGGGGCCAGAAGGAGCTCCAGAGGCAGTTGATTCCAGAGGTCGGGGCCGCAACAGAGAAGGCTCGTCGTCGGGAAGTACCAACCGGCATTGGCTCGCCGATGGGACCCGAGTCCTTGCCTATGAGCCCGCAGGCCGGCACTAGATATTGGAAGAAGACGCTCCCTCAGATATTGGGGACCCATGTCATGTAGGACTTTGAATGTCAAAACTAAAACCTTGAATCTCACCCAGAGCGCAATCGGTAACCAATGCAGGCCACGCAGGAGGGGGGTAACATGAGAGAACCGGGTAACTCCCATCACCATCCGCGGCGCATTCTGCACCAACTGCAATCTCCGGATGGTATGCAAGGGCAGTCCTAGATAGAGAGCGTTGCAGTAGTCGAGTTTCCCGATTCTCCCATATTACCCCCTTCCTGCGCAGCCTGCATTGGTTGCCGGTTGCGCTCTGGGTGAGATTCAAGGTTCTGGTTTTAACATACAAACTCCTTCATGACATGGGTCCTCATTATTTAAGGGAGCGACTCCTGCCGATATCGAGTGCCAACCACCCTGTGCGAGCACATAGGCAAGGACTCCTTGGGGTCCCATCAGCAAGCCAATGTCGGCTGTCAGTCCCCCGGCGATGATCATATTCTGTCGCGGCCCCTGACCTCTGGAACCAACTGCCCCTGGGATTCCGCCTGGCCCCTGACCTCCGCACCTTCTGCCACAATTTGAAGACCTGGTTGTTTGACCAATCTGGCTGTCACCCTGGGGATGGGGTTTTTAAAATATCTTAATTATTGTTATTTTACTCTTGTAATTTTTGGGCTTGCGTGGTTTAATCTTTTTTTAATTATTTATTGTTGTGGTTTTAGTTGTGAGCCGCCCCGAGTCTTTGGAGATGGGGCGGCATACAAGTCCAATTAATTAATTAATTAATTAATTAATTAATTAATTAATTTTAACAGACAAACCTTCATAGTTCTGCAAACCAGATATGCACGTTTTTTTAAGGTTCATTTCAAAATATTATTCTATAACAGAATTTTCCAGCACATAGTCCATAGGTCCTTAGAAAATGTATAAATGTTTGCTTTTCTTCTTCTTCTCCAATGTAGCAGTTGAAATCTGAACATTATCTGTTCAAAGAGGAAACCGCACATCTTTCAAGTCTTACTTTACAGCTGTGTAAAAATCCATCTTCATTTTGTGCAAATGTAAAGTAGCGATAACAGAAAGGCCAATGCTACAGAGATGCAAGATGCAAAAAATGCAGTTAGTGACCATGTGTAAATCTTTTCAGGTTGATTACTTAAAGACTGTTTCTCTCTTCTTTTTAAAAAAATTATAAATCATTTTATTTTTGTTTTGTAATAGAAATATAGCTGGGAAATGTGCCTGAAAATACAATAAATATTCAATTTATGTGTAGCCTAATCAAACCCAGGAAATTACAATATCTTGGACCTGCAAGTATTCTGTTGAATATTTGAAGAGAGTTTATATGTCCAGATAGCAATATTTATGTCTCATTATATGTAATTTCAGCACAGAACAATATGTATAATATCTGTAAAAAATATTCAAAGCTGGACCATCATTAAGAGCCTTGGTGGCTCAGGCTGTAAATGCCTGCTCTTAAGATCCAGCTGTCTACAATTACTGTAGGCTCGAATCCCACCAGGCTCAAGGTTGACTCAGCCTTCCATCCTCTCGGGGTAGGTAAATTGAGGACCCAAGATTGTTGGGGGCAATTAGCTGACCTTGTAAAAATGCCGCTTAGTAATAAGCAGGCATATACAATGGAATGAAGGCTATTGCTGAGCACACTGGGTTGTATCCCAAAAATTGTAAGCTGCCCTGAGTCTTCGGAGAAGGGCGGCATATAAATGTAATTAAAAAATAAAAAAAATAAATCATTCTGAAAATATCCAAAATTCTTAAGTAAACACATAGACATTTTTCCATAAAAATAAAAGAATTAGGTTCTAATAAAAAACAGTGAAGACTGCACTTTGTAAGTTTTTTCCCTTGACAATTTTATGCTGCTTTATATGATGTTTCCAAATGAATTGCCAAGAGAGACTATCTACATGCTATTACAGAAAGGTTGACACTTCTTGGAATTACCAGTGTTACATTCTAGATTTATGACAGAAAACAATCTAATCAGTTGAGTTCACTATCTTTTTTCAGAAATATTCCTGAAAATACAATAAATATTTAATTTATTTAACTATCAGTGAACCACAGAACTGAAAACATGACAAAAATATCAAGAAAACTCTCATCCATTGAATAACCCACTTTTTTGTGATATGAGTTGATGAAAGCACTGATTCAGAAGATGCTTCTAGTTTGATGTTTGATGTTAGACTTGTTTATGAAAACTTCATTCAAAAAGATCTTAACTTTATTGTACCATCTTCAACAACAACAACAGCTAATGATATATTTAAGTTTACCGATGATATTATGAATCAAAATGATTTTTACTGGGGGAAAAAAGCAGGTCACCTGGATTAGTGATAGAGCTTGGACAATGGCTGGATTCCACAGTAGGCTTGTCCATGGTTTCAAGCTGTAGCAGTCCATGTACTGTCAATGTGTAGTATTGCTAGACTATGTGCAGTTCCTCCCACATTTGAATTCTATTCTTCAAGAATACATAAAGTTTATAGATTCCATAAAATTTAATTCCTTTAAATTCTAGCATTGTACAGTTAATTAGGAAATGAACATAAGGAACTCTTATTAAAAGAAGGAGCACCAGATCGCTATTTAAATGAATTGTTTTGATATGCATCTCTAAAATGAATTTTTTGGGGGCATTACATCATTCACAGTATTAGAGTGTGAAATTAATTTCTCATCTTTAGTTATTATCAAATATAAAATATATGAATGGGTTGAATATTGACCTAGATCTGCAGATACAACTTTTTTGGTTCATAAAATAATTTTCCATGGATTCATCACCTCATTATTTTTATAAATAGTTGTATTAAAGCTATAAAGTACAGTCATAATGAATGAGTTAAACTTGTACTTCAAATAAAAAGTAAAACATTCATTTAAAAAATATTTTGAGATTATAAAAAGAGATATTAAAAAACTGATCTCCAACTATATGAAGTTGGAAAAACACTGCTCTAGAATATACATATTCATTTTAAAGAATACATCGTGGCTTTTCACATAGCACCTGTTCCTGTTAGAAAAGGAAGCAGGTGGAAAATTGATTTGTAAGTTTAGCAATACTCAAAAGACTAAGACTGATTGCTATGCCTGAGGCAAAACAATGTGCTTTCTACAAAATTGCTGGAAACCCTTTACAAGTCTCAATCCAGGAAGGTTGAGAATTCCTTCCTTAAGCTGCCATTTGCTTCCTTAAGCTGCCATTTGAAATGTCCACATATTTGTGTACTCTGCAATAGAGGGAAAATATTCCTCCCATCTGCCTTTCTTTGAGGAGCCAAAAAAATTAGAGTGTTCATCTACCAACAGATCACAGGTCTCTGTGTCTAACTCAGTGAACCAGACATTGAATGAAATCTAAGGAGACACTCAGGATTGCAGCACAAGTAATTAAGCAGGTAAGGATTGTATTAAATTTCAGTGATGAATAAGGGAAAGAGTCTTCTGATCCTGTCTCTGTTTAAAAAAAAAATACATGTATGCTTTATTTTTGCAGAATGATGAAAATAAGGTTTCAGCCCATCAAGGCTTGAGCAAAACTACATTCCAAAAATGGAACCCAATTCTCTGTAAATCCACTGAATTCAATGGTTTACTCTCATGGTTTATGAATAGAAATGTAATTCTATATATACTTATTGTCATCTTTGGAAGCCATATTAGCACCAGGAGCTTCCACGCTGCCACATTCTTGAGCTTGGGAATTTGGGAGGGGGTATGTAGTAGAGCGTATGTAGTTAGACATAATAGCATTCTTCTTGTTGGTCAAGGTCATGTTGTTCCTGCACCTGGAAGATGCGTAGTTGAAGGGATGTCTCAAGGAATGTGATTGGGCCATGTGATGGACTGATGGGTGCAAGAACTTGGTTTGTCTTTTTGAGTTACTGAGGGAAAACCTGGAACTCTCAGATTCGGGTTTTCCCAGATGTGCCAGTATACCTACTCTAATAAAAGGAATGTTTGAGAAAATGCCTGTCTTAGCGTTTTTAATTGGAGTTGGGTTTTTATGGAATTCTGACACCTATCTTAATACAGGTAATTCTGGACTTACAATCACAATTGAGTCCAACATTTCTGTTGTTAAGTGAGACATTCGTTAAGTGAGTTTTGCCCCATTTGGTGCCCTTTCTTGCCACAGTTGTTAAGTGAATTACTGCAGTTGATAAATTAGTAACATGATTGTTAAGTGAAACTGGCTTCCCCATTGATTTTGCTTGTCAAAAGGTTGCAAAAAAGGGATCACTTGACTCTGTGATACAGCAACAGTCATAAATATGAACCAGTTGCCAAGCATCTGAATTTTGATCACATGATCAGGGGGGTGCTACAAAGGTCGTAAGTATGAAAAATGGTCCTAAGTCACTCTTTTCAGTGTCATTGCAACTTTGAATGGTCACTAAATGAACTATTGTAAGTTGAGGATTAGCTGCATACACTGTAATAAATCAAATAAAGTTTAATTTTAAGCTGTTCTGCCCAGGATTGGGTTACTTTAACCTGCAGCAAAATGAGATGGGAATCAAGTAGACATGTTCTATTTCGATAGAATGGAATGTCATTTCTTTAAAATAAAAACACTCCTCTCACCATCCATGAAAAGCAAGGCAATAATTCTATCCCAAAGGCATCCTTTCCTCAGACACTACTCTTGATATATTTGTATAACATCTGTTTGTTAGAAAGCTCAAGACTATTAAATAATTGAATATCCTAAATAACTCAGAATATCATTTGCATTGTTCCAAAACTTTCTTTGAAGTTCTGGAGTTATTTTCCCAAACTTTCCTTTCTAATATCAATTTATAAAGCAAGTGCTTTAGAGGAAAATAAATTCTGTGCTTTTTTTTTTGGAAAAATAATTCTTCAAGTTTTCTTTCAAAAACAAAAGAGTTTCTTCTTGTGAGATGGGTGACCATATAAGAGAGAGAGAGAGAGGGAGATGTAATGTAAAATTTTTGCATTTATTTAATTGATCTTGATTGTGTGTGTGTGTGTGTGTGTGTGTGAGAGAGAGAGAGAGAGAGAGAGAGAGAGAGAGAGAGAGAGAGAGAGAGCTTTCCTCTTGTTTGTCTAGATCTACCCTGATTTCTCATTTTCCAATTAAATCCCAAGTATGAGGGAACTCCTTCCAATGAGCTTTTTCAGAATGTAAAGCATGGGAAGACCGGGGGATTTTAGAGCTATGGAAAGATGTGATTGACAGAAAGAGTGGCATTTTCTCCAGACCCAACAATAATGGATGTTCAATGCACTATCAGTAAAAGGTAGAAAGAAATTATTAAGCACCATGAGAATCAGACTACAAAACTTCCACAGAAGACAACTTTTGGGAAATTGCAAGGCAAATTTATGGCAAAGTATTAAAGAAAGGTTTCCCAGATTGAACAGACCAATTCTGAGTTCTTTTGTCCTTCGGCAGGTGGCTCAGGCTGTTTTGGTGGCTCAGGCTGTTAAATGCCTGCTCTTAAGATCCAGCTGTCTACAATTACTGTAGGCTCGAATCCCACCAGGCTCAAGGTTGACTCAGCCTTCCATCCTCTCGGGGTAGGTAAATTGAGGACCCAAGATTGTTGGGGGCAATAAGCTGACCTTGTAAAAATGCCGCTTAGTAATAAGCAGGCATATACAATGGAATGAAGGCTATTGCTGAGCACATTGGGTTGTGCTCCAAAAATTGTAAGCTGCCCTGAGTCTTCGGAGAAGGGCGGCATATAAATGTAATTAAAAAAAAAACTTCATGTATCTGTGTTACTAATACAGGAAAGTTCTAAGCCATGAGGTCACATGAAGACCAAAGTAGGCTCTACTTTCCACTGCTTTGTTAACTTCCAATAAAGCTGGTTACAGCAAGAACACTATGATTTTTTTAAACACTGAGTTTAAATTAAATTAAAACAGTTGCATTGATTAAACAAAAAAGCCATATATTTAGTCTTTTATTGCCAAGCCTTCCGCTTTTAATTGAGTTCGAGATATTTTTTTCCCTGGGCCTATTACTACAGATGAAAAGTGATTCTTATACACAGCTCTGGGCAAGCTTTTCAACACAATGGCTGCATTGACAACACATGTTTAACTTTTCCATGTCAGAATCCTTGTAGCTGCATTTGTCCAACAAGGCTATTAAGTACGGTTCATTTAAACCTTGATTAGTTTTGTTTTGTTTCTGAAAGAACATGTCTGTGACTGAAGATATTGTGTGAACCCAGACCATTTGATGAATTTATACTTCAGTCTACTTGGAAAACATAGTATATGGATTAATTTGGTATATGAATGAGCAAATAAATTCTCAAACTAGCTGTAAGAGAAGAGCAGGCAAAGCTGGAGGTGGAGAAAAGCTGATGGCACACCATCAGCTTAGAATCATTACATTTCCCACAAATGGTCCAAGTCCAACCTCTCTTGAATTCCGTTGATCCTTATATATTGCCAATTTAATATTGAAATATAGTTGACTAGATTCTTGTGTATAGGTGTGAACAATAAATTCTTTTTTCAATGCCAAAGAAACACAACCTGACAATTCCATCACCAATTATTATTACCTGTCCTTCAGGGAGAATTTACTAAAAGCTCAACTCTAAACACTGAACAACAAAAATTTCTATAAACCAAGTTTGCATAAGGGAGATTTTTCACTGGGCAGGAGAATAATCCTCATTATTTTGTTGGAATCTGTGAATAATTAAACATATAAATGAAATAGAATGGAAACATTTCAGAATTTAATACAATTAACATGCCCAAAATATATTTTCTTAGTAATACCTGAAATTCAGTTTTGCACGATATTTTCATAATATTTAAAAACAATTACTACCAACCTCCTTTCCATTGAGGACCTGTATACTACACAAGTCAAAAAGAGGGCTGTGAAAATATTTATAGACCCCTCACATATCAGACACAGACTATTTCAACTCCTTCCTCAAAATGACACTATAGAGCACTGCACACCAGAACAACTAGACACAGTTTTTTCCCAATCGCCATCACTCTGCTAAACAAATAATTCCCTCAACACTGTCCAACTATTACAAAGTCTGCACTATTAATCTTCTCATCACTCCTTATCACCCATCCCCTCTCACTTGTGACTGTATGACTGTAACTTTGTCACTTGTATCCTTTCGATTTATGTTGACTGTTTCCAAGTATGATTTGATTGCTTATTGTACCCTATGACTATCATTAAGTGTTGTACCTTATGGTTCTTGACTCTTGACAAATGTATCTTTTCTTTTATGTACACTGAAAGCATTTGCACCAAGACAAATTCCTTTTGTGTCCAATCACACTTGGCCAATAAAAGAATTCTATTCTATTTATTGAGGCTACTCCAGGACAAACTTCCAAAGTCTGCTTATTTTAAAACTGCAAGTCCAGATCTCATAACCAATACATTTATACTTCCCCAATATCCTCATAGGCAAGGTCTGAGGTTTTAGATTGACCACTGCTATCCTAAATATACATGGAGATTCTCAATCATCCAGGTCATGGTTGTCCCAAAGGTACTTTTCAAAAAGGCAACTGGATTTTCTTGGTTTTTTTTTTCCTTGAAAACATTTTGCTTCTCATCCAAGACAGAACAGAACAACAGGGTTAGAAGGAACATTGGAGGTCTTGTAGTCCAACTCCCTTGCTCAATCACAAGACCCTACATCATTTCAAATAAATGGCTCTCCAGCCTTTACAACTTCTGAAGGCAGTTTTGCTGAACTGAAGAACTGAACTGAATTGAAGAACTGAAGAAGCTTCTTGGATGAGAAGCAAAAAAGAGCTTTGGTGGCTCAGGCTGTTAAATGCCTGCTCTTAAGATCCAGCTGTCTACAATTACTGTAGGCTCGAATC
This sequence comes from Naja naja, assembly GCA_009733165.1. Taxonomy (NCBI): domain Eukaryota; kingdom Metazoa; phylum Chordata; class Lepidosauria; order Squamata; family Elapidae; genus Naja; species Naja naja. The sequence goes on along the minus strand of CM019149.1, from coordinate 58,107,206 downwards.
GCACCAGGCTCAAGGTTGACTCAGCCTTCCATCCTCTCGGGGTAGGTAAATTGAGGACCCAAGATTGTTGGGGGCAATAAGCTGACCTTGTAAAAATGCTGCTTAGTAATAAGCAGGCATATACAATGGAATGAAGGCTATTGCTAAGCGCATTGGGTTGTGCTCCAAAAAATTGTAAGCTGCTCTGAGTCTTCGGAGAAGGGCGGCATATAAATGTACTTAAAAAATATATATATTTTTAAAAACCCACGCACACACAAGAAAGTCCAGTTGCCTTTTGGAAAAAGCACTTTTGGGACCACTCCTGTTGTAGTTCTTCATTAGATTAGTGCAATGAGTGAAAATGTGAATTGACGTCTAACAATAGCTGCAAGGCTACTCCTGCTGTAGGATGTCAATAAAAAGGACTTTGTTCTTTATGAGACTTGGAGAGAGAAAGAGTTATTTCTCTGTCCTGCCACAATGCCCAATGTTTAAGTTTCCAATAAAGAAAGGAGTTTGCTGGTTGACTTTCTTAGCCCACCCTATATTATATATTTATTGTTGTGCGGATAAGCTGAATGAAGTGTACCATCTTCTGCTCTAAACATAATAGATAATATAGATGTATAACAGATAACAGAAACAGATGGCGGGTATATTTATCTCTCTCTCTAGCCCCTAACTTCAGTCAGATAATTAACATAACATTTTATAGTTAGCTCAGGATTAGAATTAGGTGTAGATCAATATAAAGTAAGTTAAAACAATGGCTAGAAAGGGACTAGTTAGAAAAGCAAGGGCTGTAAAACATTTAACATCAAGGTATCAAAGTGGAATTACATGAGATACAAAGTTATTGTTCTACCCAGCCAAGAAAAACAAATCAACATTGATCAATCATATAGCATGACATAATTAACTTCTTCTCTGAGTAGATAGGGATGGTCAAATAACTTGGACAGTGAATTAAGAGCACAACTCCCAAAATACGACTATTGTACTCTTTCCACTGGAAAACCTATCCCCCAGAAAAATGAAAAACAGGGTCAGTCCAAGACATTCATCGGTTCTAGGTCCAGAAATTGAAACAGCGTCTTTGTCTAGTAACAATTTCATTTGTGGATGAGAGCTCAGTACTAAAATAAATGGAACTGGATAAAAGCTATAAGTGTGTGTCAAATAGCTCATGCTCAAAAAAGATAGCTGAGCAAAGTTGCATGTTTATTTTTTTAAAAAATAAAGTCAGGCTGAGCTGTGCTATGAAATTTGTCAACCTCTGTGAAAGAAAAACAACCACCCAGATCCCATTTTAGCTAACTTCTAGAGTACGTGCCAATCGGGGGTTAAAAAGTAATCAAAGAAGTCCATTGAGAACTGAACTTAAGAGACATAGCTTTTGGTGTCAGAAAAAGTCAGACCAACAACCAAGTCTCTATGCATGCCTTTTCATAATTGCAAATCTTCCTGATTGCTAATATGGAGAAGAAACAATCTCTCTTTTACTAATTCCTCAGGTGCTCAAATTTTCTTCCTCTGATGTTAATCACCCAAGCGCTAAGCAAATTGAGCCTAAATGGAAGAAAAAAAAACCATACCATTGAAGATTTGCTGCTGTATTTGTATTTAAAGGTTTGCTTAACTGTAGAAAGTTAGCACCCACCCCTCTCCTAGAAGAATGAAATATTTTGAGAAATATTGGAAAGTCAGAATCTTATATTTCTCTGAATGAGAAATGCAGGAACAACCCCCACCTTTTCTTGATAGCCCTTAGCAGCTGTCAGCACTTAAGAAATAAAGAGATAGATAGCTCGATTCATAGGCAAATACCCTCACTCAAGATCCAAACTAGGACAAAGCCATTAAGCCATAATAGGAATTGCCCAACATCCTTTCAGTACACAAGCCTCTTCATTGCATCATCTCAGCAGTCCAAACTTCAACCAAACCTGGGAGCTCAGACAACCTATAGAGCCAGTTATGACCCCTACATAACCCTTACAACTGCCAATAGAATACATGTTATGAAGAGGAAGTGTAAGTGTAAAGCAAAAAATGAAGGTATAAAAAAAACCCACTCTCAATTCCATGTGTTCAGCTGCCCCAGAACCATGTGCTTGGTGGTTCTGCTTCACCATTAAACCATCTTTCCAATCAGCCTCCATGTTTCCAGGGTCTTTCTCCCAGCTTGTAACTGAACTAGATGGATATTTCTTCCAACAATAAGATATACAATAAAGGGATTTGTAAAGAAAATTAGAATGCCACTGTGAATGGTTTTTGGAGAGTCAGAATTTGTACAACATTCTCTTTGCTCAATTTTGTCAAAGAGATTAAACCTTCCCAACATTTCTACAGAAAAAAACCTCAACAGCAGCTTGGCAAGTTGTTGCTTCCAAGTGTCTTTATTATTGCAGTCAAAGAAATGCCATCAAACATAACCACTCTGCTCTATTTATGTATAAAATAAAATATCAATTCCACTTTTCTTCACTGGTAAACTTGTAATGGCACATGATGGAAAAGCAACTATTTACAGAACAGCAGAAACAAGAAAAAATTGGAACAGGGAATTAAGAAACCGATTATTAAGAAAATATAGGATACACATATGTCAATAAATAAATAAAAAACTGAGGAATTCAAATTTTTGTCTGATTTTTTAATGTTTGCCAGTTATATGTAACAGGCCCAATAATGATTTATCTTATCTCTGCATCTCTGTAGAAAACATAGATGGCCTAATATAGCTGAAAGTGTTGAGACTGAGATGAAAAATCAACCAACCAATCAAATAAATAAAAGCATCTTGCTGCTTGAAACAAAAATGTGTTCAGACATTTACCAGACTGGCAATTGAATCTTACCTGAATATGTGCAAATACTGTCCTTTTCTTCAGTTCAAGGTGATACCAGTTTACTTTAAGGAAGATGGGACAAGGCAGACCATAAGGCACTGATGGTTTGTGCCTTTATACAGAAAATAAGAATGTGAAGCAATGGAGTACGAACGCCTGAATGAGTGCTACACTGTCCTGTCTTAATACCCCAAAGTCCTCCTGCAAAGGCATTTGTCTGCCTCTGTTTAATGGTTGGCCTCAGAGGCATTTGTCTGCCTCTGTTTAATGGTTGGCCTCAGGTGGGATGCTGTCGGTGTAACAACCAGTTCGCTAATCATGCGTGCTTCGTGTGCGTGCACAGCTTTCAAAATTACTAACTTTCGATGTTACTTTGGGAAAGTAACACAATTGAGGAGTGGCAATCTGCTCTGCTGCGCAAATCATTTGAGCAGATATAGATGAGTACAGCGCAGAGGTGGGCGGGTGGGCCCACATGATCATTGGAGCGAACTGGTTCAGAGCCAGCTGATCATCAGAGCTAGGGGTTTTCCCAAACTGGTCCGAACTGGGAGAATCCCACCCTTGCTCCCTCACTAGAGAATTCTGGATGTTGAAGTCCAGATATCTTACAGTTGGGGAACATTGGTGTAGTAAAATGGAATCTCAATGTAAGTTATTTTTAAAAAAATGATTTAGGGATATCTTGTGTGGGAAGAAAGATCCATCTGGTTCAATTCCAAGTAGGGAGAAAGACACTGGAAACATGAGGCTGATTGGAAAGATGGTTTATTGGTGAACAGGACCACATGGGTTTGAGGTCCTGGGCAGCTGACCACTTGGTTTGAGGAGTACATGGATTTTTATACAGTTTGTTCTACAGCATTTTGTAAAGTAGAGGCTTGTTTTGTGTATTTTGTTATTTGATTTTAATGAGGTTATGTCGCAAAGGCCAGCAGTGAGTTGGGATTTTTATCTTGTTTAACAAATGTAATTAATCCTAGATGCTGGCTTTCTTGGAGTTTTAATCTGTCTTGAATGGATTACCAAATCTGCATTTCTAAAAATCGGCCCCTTAGTTTCTACTTGGGGCAGAGGGCTGAGGCTCAGAGTTTTTATCTTTAGAAACATGTTTCTCCTAGGGAAAATATTATATTCTGCCTTTTTACTATTTCCTAAAATATTTCATTCTTCTAAGGGGTGTGGGTGCTAACTTTCTACACTTGGTTCCTGAATTCCGACTGATCGAATGAAGGGAAGCCAAACCTCTGAATACATGAGCTTCACTCTCAGAATAATAGGCCTTCCAGGAAAGCCTTAGGCCTTCTACCATTCCATGCAAATAACTGAACAAATCTACTAAGTTTGTTGTTTTGCTTGTTTGCATACAAAATGCCATGTTTCTCATAAAATAAGGCTGGGTCTTAATTTATTTTGAGCCCCGAAAGAATGGCTAGGCCATCTTTTTGGGGGTGAATTAATTTCTTTCCCCTGTGCACCCTCGCCTAGAGTTCCCCGCAGGCAGCCACGCCTCACAACCAGCCACTCCTAATGGCCGATCATGGTGGAGCGTGGAGGGCTCCCTACCCCCACCAAGAGCCTTTGCTGCAGACCCGGGTATGGTGCTGGCTGCAGGCTGGGTCAGTGGGTGGGCGGCAGTGGTGTGGATGTCAGCCTCGGCAGGGCACTTTAAATCACGAGACCTTCAGCACCCGCCGCTGCTGCTTCCTCCGTCGCTGTTGCTTTCCCTTCGCATTCCTCCACTGGCAGCATTTCAGACACTTCTTGGGTGGGGGAGCCACCTCAGTAGCTTCCACGGTTCCCACAGGCGCTGGCGTCTCTCTCACCAGTGCCGTCTCCAACAACAGTGGCAGTGCTGGTGGGAACCGTGGAAGCTACACAGGTGGCTCCCCCACCCGAGAAGTGGCTGAAACGCTGCCAGTGGAGGAATGCGAAGGGAAAGCAACAGTGACGGAGGAAGCAGCAGTGGCGGGCACCGAAGGTCTCACTATTTAAAGTGCCCTGCTGAGGCCTACATCCATGCTGCTGCTGCCCACATCCATGCTGCTGCCACCCACCAGGTATGGTACTGGCCTGCAACCAGCACCATACCTGGGTCTGCAGCAAAGGTGTTTGGCATGGGTAGGGAGCCCTCCACACTCCGCCATGGTCGGCCATTAGGAGTGGCTGGTGGTGAGGTGTGGCTGCCAAAGGGGCACTCCTAACAGCAAGTTCCCCCCTGCCCTTCCCCCCAATTTTGCATGTTTTAAAATAGGCCTAAATTTGGGGGGAGGGTCTTTATTTCATTTTATGCCTAGAAAACATGCTGGGTCTTCCTATTGGGGGGGCGTATTGTTGGAGAAACACGGTATATAGGTCATTCCTTTCATGACAACTCTGAGTGGTTTGTAAGATATAATACAAGTAAGAAAACTGTCTTAAAAGATCAGGAAAAGAAAACAGCAATCATTTGGAAAACTCAAAACACCAGACAAGGGGACCAATGCCCCAGTGGTGGGCTAATGCCTGGTTGGACCGGTTCAGGCAAACCAGTAGTTGTGATCACTGGCTGGGCCCGCCCACTTTCCCCTGTGCTATCCTGTCCATATATAACTAACTTTCTGGCAAGTTCCCCCCACTCACGCTGTCCAGCTGAGTTCCGCACTGCTCCTTCTATACTCACCAGAGCTGCCTGGGTAGATTAGCTGCATGTTTGAAGCTGAGTTTCAGCCCCAAAGAGGGCATGCACACCCACAACCAGTGAACCAGTTGTTAATGTAAGTGCAGCCCACATCTGCAATGCCCCATCTAATCCAGGGTCTGGAGACAGGGAAGGGTTTTTTTTTTTAATAGGGTCAAGGTAAGCACCTTTCCTATTAAGTACACTTATTGAAAAGCCTCTGTGCAAATAAGAGCATTGCATTTCCATGTTTTCCAAAGCATGGTGCTTTCTAAATATTTTGCCAGATGTGGTAAGAAAGCTTTGTGTCCATCTTGCCATATTTGAAAGGGTGAAGTGAAGCCATTGAGATAATGGGATCACAAATTTCATGTTCATTTTTTACCCTGGAAAGCTTCCACACACCATTCAAATGCCTTCTATGTACAAAACAGAGAAGAATGCGCACCAGCCAACCCAAGTGATCTGGTTTAGCAAGCTAATGTAATATATCTCTCTGTTGTCATTGAACATGGAGTCTGAGACTCCATAACACAGTATGAGAAAACAAATGTTGACACCAAATATGCTATGGTAACATAAATTGAGTTGCACTTCTTAGCATCCATTCTCAGGAGAAAACTTAATCTGTGTCAGTATGATTTTTAGTCAGTAAATTCCCCCAGGATCAAGCTTTTCAAAAGAGTCACGATATCAGACCTGGTTTACTATTAAATACAACAGCTGATTTTTCAAAGCTTTCTAAATGAATTATATTAGATTGTGTTATGAAGCTATTTGCCTGATTGAGGCAGCTGGAGATAGGCATGCATGAATAAATGTTCATCCCTAGCATTAAAATTAGTCTCAAATCCTGCTTTAGGCAAGAATAAGGTGGACTTGTGGATTTAAAACTTAACTCTCTCTTTGTCCATCACACCTTAGTCAACTGACTTAGACTCTTTGGGATTTGTTTATTTTAATTCTGGGGTTTTTAATGTTAATTCGGCTTCAATTTGTTTAATACATTTTTAGGTTAATTTATTGTTGGTATTGTATTTTAGCTGTGAGCCGCCCCGAGTCCTTTGGGAGAGGGGGCGGCAAATAAGTCGAATTAATAAATAAATAATAAATAAATAAATAAACTGTTTCAGTAGGCCTCCCAAATGAATAATAACAATAATAATAATAATAATAATAATAATAATAATAATAATAATAATAATTTATTCGACTTGTATGCCGCCCTTCTCCCTAAGGACTCAGGGCGGCTAACAATAAAACAGCAAATATTTACATAGAATTTACCTAAAAACAAATTAAATCTAAACAAGTCGAAATAAGCAATAAAACATTAAAACCTTAAAATTAAAACAATTAAAACCCCCACCCGGGTCATTCCAGGCCAGCCTGTTGAAACAACCAAGTTTTCAGGTCCCGGCGGAAGGAGCGGAGATCAGGGGCCAGACGAAGATCCACGGGGAGCTGGTTCCAAAGGGTGGGCACTCCCACGGAGAAGGCCCTAGCCCTGGGAACCGCCAGCCGACAATGACTAACCAACGGTATCCCAAGGAGGCCCCTCCTGTGGGAGCGAACAGGACGATCAGAATGTGATGCTGGCAGGAGGCATTCCCGCAGGTACCCTGGACCCAAGCCATTTAGGGCTTTATAAGTTGTTACTAGCACCTTGAAACTAACCCGGAAGGCAACCGGCAACCAATGCAGGTCACGCAGGAGGGGTGTAACATGGGAGTATCGGGATACAGGTAGTCATAACCTTAAAAGTGGTTTAGGAGTAGCTATGAGGAGATCCATCATAACTTTGAATAATTCTTAAGTAACTGAACTGAACTGAACTGAATTCTTTATTGGCCAAGTGTGATTGGACTCACAAGGAATTTGTCTTGGTGCAACTGGTCATAAGTCAATATAGAGTCAGATATAGAAATTATTATTACACAAGGCAGAATAGACAACTTAATGTCCTAGTCATGTTTTCAGTTCAGTTCAAATCCCACTAACCTAGCCAATATATCAAAAGCAAAACTAAATTCCATAGCACCTCAACCATGGGTGTTGCCTACTCATAGCATGCAATTTTATTGCTGGCTGAAAATCAGTTTTGTGTTTTTCCTGTATTGTAGATCTGAGAGATTTGCTGAAACTGTACACAAGCATATCAAATAAATCTTATTCTTCTGATAAATGTGCAAGATATGTCCTGTTAAAAATGGGGGACTTATTTGAATCCTATTTGTGAGTACCAGAATTTATATAGAAATAAATTAATTACTTGACAAGCTGAAAGAAATTGTAACCTAAATATCTATAGTTCAGAAGCTGTTGATGATCAACAGAGTCTCTGCTGACTTTTCATCTTGGACTTTACCTTTAAGTAAATTCAGATAAGACTTTCTTCTGTGAAACAGACCATATGACATTTAAACCAATTTAATGTCATTAGAATAGCTCAAATCACTGAACACATCTTTGTCTAATCCATATGCATGCACACCCACCTCCCATTAATGAAGCAAGACAGAATACATTGTATTCTATCCATCTTTTCCTTTCTACTCTTTTACTGCTCAATCTCTTTCTCTCATACACATTAAAAATAATCAGACCTGGATAGAACATGCATGGATTTTTCTCATTTAATCCCCTAGCACCAATATTATTAAATGAGAAGGGAACATTCTTTTGGAAGAGAGCTGAGGATAACTTTTAGTTACAAATGTAGCCAAAATATAGGTATGACAGACAGAGCATCTTCTATGCTGCAATTCAGCTCCACGGGATTTAGGCAAGGTAAGAAGTATTTTTCCAGCTGAATTTAAAAAAAAAAAACTGAGTGAAAGCAGGACAAATAAAGAAGGTCAAGGAGAAAACCTCCCCTGGAGTTAAATGTTAGTTAATTAAAACCTCATTAATTCAATAATGTTAATGTTTAAATATGATATTCAGGGTTCTGGAGGTCAAGTTCAAAACTTGTAGGGGCCATATTCAGTAATCCTCATTTAAAGGAAGATTTCATGAAATATATAGGTTTTTAGATCAAGTTGTCACAGCTGCTAGGAAAACTGCATAATGATAGAGAGATGCATATAGTGAAAAAAAATAAGTCAACTTGCTAGTATCAAATAGAATAAAAAAACAAATAAAAAGCTCTTTAACAACCTGGGAAGAAATATCCATCTGGTTCAGTTCCAAACTGGGAGGAAGACATTGGAAACATGAAGGCTGACTAGAAAGATGGTTTAGTGATGAAGCAGACCCACATGGGTTCTGGACAGCTGACAAAATGGAGTTGAGGGTGGGGGTGTTATACCTTCTCTTGTGCTTTGCACTTGAGCTTCTTGTTCCTGTGCAAGAATGTGTATTCTATTGGCTGTTGTCAGACTCCCATGGGTCCATGTAGGGGTTATGTAGGGGTCATAGATGGCTCTATAGGCAAAGTACAAATCCTAGGTGTTTGTCTGAGCTAAGTTTGGTTGAAGTTTGGTCTGCTCTGAGGGTGATGCAATGAAGGGGATTGTGTTCTGAAAGGGTGTTGGGTAATTCCTATTGGGACGTAATAGCTTCCATCCTGTTTTGGCTCTTGGGTAAGGGTATTTGCTTGTGAATAGAGCTGTCTAGATACTTATCTTCTTTCAATAAGATCTTTATCTCTTAAATGCTGACATCTGCTCTGAGCTAGTAAGGAAAGTGGGGGTTTCCATTTCTCTCTTTGAGAAATATAATCTGTCTTTTTTAATATTCCTCAAAATATTTCATTTTTCTGAGGGGGGGTGCTTCCCTCAACAATAAAATATTGACACCTTCAGAACAATAGGAATCGTTCAGAAAGCTGGACTCTTTCTTAAAATGCATATAAAGCATATGCTCAGAGGAGCAAAAATAGGGCTCTCTTTAAAATTTGATTGTCAAAGTAACTCTGTCTTCGCTTCTAACTTTTGTATTGGCCATATGGATCTTTTCCAGTGATAGTGGGGCAAGAGACAGAACAGGACTAGATATTTGTTTCTGAACTCCATCACAGCCTTGTTTTGACAACCACACAAGACAATGCAGCCTCACTTGTTATCAGCAGCAGATTTTTCCCTTTCAAGCTGAATATTTGTGGTATTAGTCTAATAGTCCTCTGCCATCTGAAATACATATACCAAGCTCTCTCTGTCTTTTAAGAATTCTTTACAAGGAGTCCAGATGAATCACATGAGATAAGTTTGAATCCTTCAATCAGGCCTGTTTATCCTTACTTGCTGAATATTTGAGTGTTTATGACAAATCAGGCCCAATTCATTTTTCCTGGATTCAGTAAATGCAGATTTGAATTATTGTTCCATTTGCTGAAAGCAGAGACACGACAGAAGGCTATCTTAAAACAAGAGACATTTTGTGCGTGCACGGAGCAGTTAAAAGTCATGATTTGATAGCAGACTCATTTCAATAGCAAATAGACTTGCTTGAAAAGCAAATGTGCTGTATCATTTTGATTGACAGCAAGCTTAACCCTTTTAATCTTCTTTATGGACTATTGTCCTCCTGGCACTTCAGCTAGTAAAACACTTTATGTTTTCTTAATCACTCAACTAGAATATTTCATCATAAACAACTTCTCTATCCTCTTCAAGTAAAGTTCTCCACTACAAATGAAAAATATAGTTAAAAGTATTTCCACTTGGATTACATACACAGCAAATTCAGAGCAGGTATATTGGCTTAGCAAATAGTAGCAAAGAAAATCGGTGTCCTGTTTGTGAAATATGCCATTTTGTTTTGCTTCTTGATTGGAATTTGATAGGAGAAAACCTATTGCTTATCCTTGGACAGTTGTATACATGAACACAATAAATTATGAATTCAAATTCCAGTTCATTCATAAGCTCGCTGCATTTAATGCATTTCAAGGACTTATTAGAATAGGATGGAAAAATTTCATGCAAATTAATAAGGAGAGCCAACGGCATCAGACAAAGACCTAATTACAGGGTCTTTGGTCTGATGTTATTCAGGAAAATAGCTTCATAACACAGTCTAGTATAATTGAATTAATTAATTACAGTAATTAAATCAATTAAAGTCCTTGATTTACAACCATTTGTTTAATCATGATTCAAAGTTACAACAGCACTGAAAAAGGTGTCTTACGGTCCTCACACTTATGGCCTCTGTAGCATCCCCATGGTCACGTGATCAAAATTCAGGCATTTGGCAATCAGCATGTATTTACGAGAGTTGAAATGTCTCATGTGTGATTGCCATTTACAATCTACCCAGTCAGTTTCCAACAAGGATAGTCGATGGTGGAAGCCCATTTGGTGTAACTCACATAACATCTGCAATTATTCGCTTAACAACCATGGCAGAAAAGGTCACAACATTGGGCATGACTCATTTAACACCTTGCTTAGCGTTGGAAATACTGATCCCAATTGGGATCATTAGTCAAGGACTATCCATAACCAAGCATTGTTACTAATGAGTCCAACAAGGCACTGGCAAGAAATCCACAACCAGCGTAGGAGTGCTCTAATTGCTTCTGTTTATGTTCTCCACAGACAGAGGTGGTATTCTGACCAGGCAGGTTCTGACCAGTTCTGGAGAACCAGTAGTGGAAATTTTGAGTTGTTAAGAGAACCGGTGGTAACTTTCCCCCAGGAGTGGGGAGGAAATGGAGATTTTACAGTATGCTTCTCCTGGAGTGGGGTAGGAATGGAGATTGTACAGTATCCTACCCCTGCCACACCCACCAAGCCATACCCACCAAGCCATACCCACCAAGCCATGCCATGCCCACCAAGCTATGCCCACAGAACCAGTAGTGTAATTTTTTTAATCCCACCACTGTCCACAGAGACTGTAATGATGTTTAGTTTCATCTTCCATGTATTTGTTTCTTTGTGGACATCATTACTTCTGGAGTGCCCTAATTTAACCATACTAAGAATTTTGTGTCATTGGTCCTGAACTGTCTATTGTTTCATATCACTAGATAAACCTGAATTATCTACCATAAACTACTTATCTGGAATATCTTCCAATTTGGAGTTACTCTTTTTGCATGCAATTCCATTTTGAATCACTTCAAATAATTGCTGTAACCCGGCAAATATGGCCATCTCCAGATCGTTCATAATCTGTTTATAAAACAGTGGTCCAGAACAGATGTTCAGCTTTGTCACTATTTACATCCATCTACTATAATAATTTCTTATTTATTTGTACTGTCTGTTTTCTCAATTAGTGACCCAATAAGACAACCTAAATATTATCAGCTAAGTTAGAGCTCCATAATCCATAGGTGGGTAATACCATTTTTTGGAACAACAAAATAATACAAAATGGTATGAAAGCTTTTGCATTTTCCAAAATGCTTCATACAGAGAATGGAGAAATATGAATTCTGTGATGATGTTAGCCTGACCTATTCTGTTTTTCCCCCTAGGCTTCTGTTACTGTGGTTTGAGCAACCTCTCTATACTCAGTAGTCTGAGAACAATGCTCCATCCATTTTTGTGGGAAGGAATGCAGAAATTCTAGGAGTATCTGACAGATTATAGTACTAATAATAGCACTTAGACTTACATACTACTCCATAGTGCTTTACAGCATTCTCTAAGCAGTTTAGAGTCAGCATATTTCCCCCAAAAAATTGGGTGTACCTTTTACTGACTTTGGAAGGATGGAAGGCTGAGTCAACTTTGAGCCCCATCAGGATTGAACTCCTGACAGTGGGCAGAATTAGCCTGCAATATTGCATTCTAACCATTGCACCACAATGGCTCATTATGATTTTGTTGATATTTGGTTGGATGATATACTTTCATGTAATCCGCAAAATCATGTTATTTGCAGTATCTGTATGAAACTGCTTTAAATGAATTAGATGCCACTGGATTACAGCCCTAGACTTTTACAGCTACAAATGATTTTCTTACAAGTGTGTCAGTGACTTATAATCTGCTCCAAACTGAATATGTTCTTATTTCATAACTCAGAGGCAGCGACATTTATACCTTGAAATGCCTTTAATAGCTGGAATCATCTTGGGAGCTATCACCCTCTCATTCAAGGGGATTGAGGACATGATTCCTGATTATTTGCTTTTCACCTTCTGAAACTCCTTTGAAAGTAACAGCCTTTCAGCTGCACGTGTCTTAATATTCATCTTCCCTTTTATAGCAGGAGAAATGATCATGCATCCTAATGCATTTTTGATCACCTAATAACAAGTGTACACTTTATAAGCTGTAATGTTTCATTTATCTTCCCTGATTTGTCATTCTTCAGCTACCTCTCCATCTGTTTTACTTGCCACTCCTTTCTCTATTGCTTCAATAGAGCATTCGTTTCAAATTTTCTAGATCTCTTTTTAATACAGTATATCTCCATTCATATGTCAACTTTGTATAATTTTATTTAATCCCTAGGTCACTTTGGGAAAAGAAAACCGCTAGATCATTTTGCAAAAGGACTTTTGAAAACCTTGTTGGTTCCAAAGTGATTTCCAGGTTGGAAGGAAGGATGTTCTAAGAAACCCAAAATATCCCTGGATATCCAACATTAATTATATGATTGCCTAACTCATATGATAAATAAATTTTGTACAAAAATAAATAGCTCTGAATCCATATAAATCCAATGGGAATGCCTACAAATTTTCAACATGACTGAATAGGAATACATCCATTTCAACCTTTTATACAATATTAGAAACTGGCCCAAAATAGAACTCAAAATATTGTCGTTATATAATTAGCATTAAGGAAAGTGATCTTCAAAGACACAACTCTTGAACTGTACTTTATGCACAATAGAGCTCATTCTATTGTGAAAGTTAGCATCATTAATCAATGTGTCATACCAAATGAACAGAATGACATCAAAGTATTTCCATGGTACTTTGTTTTAACCTGACTGAGAATGGAGTTCATATATTCTACAGGTTTAGACAGTTCACATCAGCTTGAGTGTCACTCTGTGCATCTGTAGGGACAAAGTGCTCAGATATAGAATGTGTATTAAGTCTGTTCTCTAGTACTTCAAGCAAAAGTAGGTTTTCCAGTGCCATTCTACTTATATCTATTTAGAAATGACTATCATTGAATTCAGCAAGGCTAACTTTCAGTAAGTGCCTAAGTATACAGCCTGAATCTTCCTTAAAACATGGTTCACATTGCTTTGAATGGAATTCAATTTCAAGCTTGCGTGCTCAGGATTTGCATTGGGGTATGTTGAAATCATTTAACTTTTTATTCCATTAACTTATACCTACTCATAAAGTGTGAAGATCAGAATAAAATCAGCCTGAAACTAAATATGTTAATATTTATTCTGCTTTTATATTGTGTACATGATAAAAATGTAATTTTCCCCTGAAGTTCTTACCAGAGTGCTTCCTTCTCTTCCCCAATCTTTTGGGAAAGTTCTAATCTGAAATCCATTTGAATGTATTTTTATACTTTTAGACCAAGTTGATATAAGCATTTAAATAGCCACTAATAAATTGTAAGACATCAGGGTATACACACGCTGACTTTTGTAGAATTTGCATTAGCACTGATTTATAAATTCAATAGTGAGGTTCATTGGAATGCAGAAAGTCAAGGGACCTTTGTTAAACTAGGACATTTGGATGATGGCTGGTTGAGCAAGTGTGCTTTGAGCAAAGTCTTTTCTATTTTAATGCCAGGAAATTAAAAATTTTTAATGAATTCCACTTGCAAACATCTATCAAAGCTTTGGAAAAAGGTCAATACTTAAAAGATGATATTTCAATGTGCCACTGCCATTTGCTTTGTCACTTTGTAATTACAAGGAAAGATTCTCCATATCACAAAAGCAAAATAATCACAGGGCTTTTAATATCACCACCATAATTGTCAATACATTTTATGTTCAGGGGAAATTATCATGATATTTAAATGGTATAATAAGCACAGTGTCCAGAGAAAATTGCCTAGACTGCTTGCATCAGCAGAGGTTTCATATAATAAGTAACATTTCTCAAATATATCTAGAGATACTCACTAGATACCAATACTCGCCTGAATTTCATTGCCAAGTAATGATCCAGTATGAACTGGTTCACTACATGAAAAGTGGAGGTGCCCCCTCAATGTTCTTTTGTGCTCTAAGACTGGGGATCTGACAAATGAATCAGTTCCTCTGAACTAATAGTTGTTAAATGACTAATCTGAAATCATTCCAAATACTTGTTAATTTCTCCATGGGGCATCTACAGTAGTAGCTTTTGAACAGCATAGTACCAAGTCTTCTAAGGAGTCATGTCAGGCACAGATTACCAAGTCCACACATAAAACTTCAGTTAAAGTGATTTAATGCTACAACTATGCACAAGAATCTTCTCAACTAATGGTCAGTACTTGCTTAGAGTTAGATAAAGGTCAGCAGCACTCGAGGATGGTTGGATTTTGTTCACTTGTGGCTAGATAGGGACTCTAGGCTGATCCCTCTTTTTACTCCACATCCAGGTTCTGCCACTTCTCCCACAAGTCACTTTCTTCCATATAAGCTTATCTGATCTTTTCCTGGAGAGAATGTTTCAATTCGCATATTACGGCTTATTAATCACTATTTATGACAGGGGTGTCAAACTCACATTGTCACGTTGACATCACATATGATGTATTGCAACTTTTTTCCCTTCATTAAAATGGGGGTGGGCATGGCCAGTGCGTGATGCATCCGCCCCATGGCCTGTGAGTTTGATACCTCTGATCTATGGGCTTTGTGCCTAAGGCTGAACTAGAACACATGGTCTCCTAGTTTCTAGCCTGATGCTTTAACCACTACACCAAACTGGATCTCTTGATTGGTTCTATGCTTGAGCATATTTCCTATCACATCTATGATCTAATATGGAGAATGTACTGTTATTTCTCTAACCTAGAGAATTACCATCTTACAACTGGAGATAAGGAAGCTGTAGCTTCATCCCTTTCTTTTCCTTAGAAAATCACATCAAGATAAACAAATGGTACAATCCAGTGGAGGGAGGGGTTGGCTAAGTCTTCTGATCTGCTGGCTTCCAATGTTTGGATAGGCCCATTCATCTTAAATAGAAAGCAAATAAAACTTGTTATACCATACTATAAGCTAATTAATGGATTTCACTGAAGTCAGGAATAAACACTTTTACTTGGTTTTTCTCCTACTTTTAAAAAATGGTTTTTTATCCTTTGTTCCCATTATAAAATGAATATTGATTAGTTTGTGTCATAAAGCAAATCAAACACAATTCATGTGTTTTAGATAGTTTTAACAATCTTTAGTAGATGCATTTTTCCCATTACTAAACTACTGCTTATTTCCTGCTATCTAATACGTAATCCCTAGTGAAACATATGGCTTCTGCTTCTGTCCTGGGCTGTATGTGTTCTTTTTTCCCCTTTATTATAATTATTATATTACATTATATTTATACCCTGATAGCCAGATTGGGAAAGTTTTTATATTAATTTTTAATACAATGTTCTTTGAAAGTCCTTGTGTGGTGAATCACACTTGGACAATACTGTATTCTATTCTATGCTATGCTATGCTATGCTATGCTATGCTATGCTATGCTATGCTATGCTATGCTATGCTATTCCATTCCATTCCATTCATTATTATTTCCTGTGCCATTGAATAGTACATAGGCTTTTATTGTATTATTAGATTAAAAACACATCAGGAAAGCTATTTTATATCAAACTGAAGCATTGGCCACTAGTTTAGCATTTTCTATGCTGTCAGTTCTTCTTCAGAAAACTTCAGATTTTTCTGGTCCCATTAGAGATTCCAGGAAGAGAAGTGAGGTATTCTGCATTCAAATTAAGGGTTTCCATTGTATAAACAATATTTATAAAATATATATATATCTAGGGAATAAGATAATTTTCTATTTATGCAACTAGAGTCACACTCACACACTTACAAAGATACAAAGATAAAGAAGTGTGCTTTTAATTACAGCAATCTAATTTCCTTACTTCAAATAATTACTATTAATACGGAGAACAATCTTGATGCATATATTGCAGTCACAAAGTTTGGACATTGTATAAACATTTTGGAGTATTGTTCCTCTTTGTTGCATTTCATAAAATACACAACTGTAGCCAGATGTCTTTTCTATGCTTGAAGCCTTTTCTGATATAGTGCCAACAATATGCCCATTGAAACTGTAATGTTTTTGGAAAGCTACACAATTGTTTTGCTATTATAATTCCACATAATTTAGTACAAAGCTTGAGGGAAAGGTATATGGTAAAAGATTAGATATATTTTATTACATAGGCTGCCTAGATAAAGGAGAGGAAGGTAATCTCTAAGACAATTAAATGGGTCAATAGAAATCAGGAAAAAATAGGGGAGGATAATTGCTAAATTCATTGTCTAGCTTTTTAAAAAGCTTTAGATAGAATAGTTTGATTAAATTCAGCCAACTGAGGAAATACTATTGTGGTTTTTTCTTGATGAATACAAACAATGTCTCACTACTGTTAGGCCAATGCAGAATATTCAGTGTTCCTTTAGTATGGTCTCCAAGGAATTGTTTAATTTAAAAAGATGCCATATCTATGATACATGCATAGTAAATGGAATACGTAATAGAAAATATTCACAAAACTAAAAAAACCCTCAACTAATAAAAATTGTGAAGGTCATGCTGCCATTGCATAGAAAGAAGACAAAACTTTTCCCCAGGTTTTCTGCATGGCAGGCATTTAATTGCCTGTTTTATCTACTACATCTTGCATTCAATCTACAATATTGTTATCTTTCAGGATTAAGAAAATATGTCTTCTCTGTCTCAGTTTCTGCTTTCTGGAATAGCATCTCCACAGACATATGAATGTCTCCCATTCTTTATAATTTCTAGAAGTTTTCCAGAAGTTTTCTTAAGGCTTGGCTTAGTTCCTAGGCCTGGAATTAAGGTATTTGTAGACTCCTTGGAATTTTTTTCTCCAGATGCTATCTATGTGTTCTTGCCTGGGCAATCCTGTTTTTTAAATTATATATTATTTAAAGAATAGAGTGACCCAATTACTTTTTGGAGTCACGCAGCCTCAAATAAATAAATGGATAAACAAATATGATTTGTTTAGTTTTAGCTTAGTGTGTCATGTGAACCAGCCATTAATCAATAACTTAAAATATGTGATTATTAATTTAAATGATTAATAATTAAGAAAGGTTATTTATCTAAAACTATAAGAGAATTTTAAATACTTTTTATTATTGTTTACAAATGTAAGAATAAAAATTAACATACACTAAAAATATAAAAAGTAAAAAAACAAAAAGTGCAGAGAAAAAAAAGAGAAAAATTATTTACCCCTCCTCTCCAGACAAGCACAAACAATTTCAGTAACTCACCATTCTCTCTGATATTTTAGTAAAAATATATCTTCTTCCCATATCTCATTTTTTACCAATAGACAAATTATAAAATTCAGTCCTAGTCAGCAAAAGTCTATTAGGAGCTACCAGAAATAACAACATATTTTATTTTTAATAATATAAATCAGTTTATATTCCTTTCTTTTCCAGTGTTCAGTATTGGAGATAATATAAATATTATGTTCAGTATTATCTCCAATACTGAACACTTCAACAAGAGAATAATTAGGGAAGCCATCAAAATAGAGAAACACCCCCATAACATGAATAAATGGGATGATACTTCCCGCCTACCAGACATCTGGAAACTAGCCCTAATCAACAAACGAGTCCCAGCCACGAAAACCAACACCGGATCCAAATAACACATGATGCCACAACCAATCTCCTTCACCAGACTCAAACCCAAGCCCACACCACAGATGAAAGGCAACCACCATCCAGAAACCAGACCATGGCTGCAACACCAGCTGCTACACCCCCCTTCGACCCCCAAACTAAGCAAACTGACACATGCTATAAACACATAGCCAGACCTCAAACTCGGAGCCAAACCAAGGCCCGGAATGTCACATCACAGCCTTCCACCCAGGATACTACATCACAGAACTCAGGAGATTACAACACAAAACATCAGGAGGTTGCAACACAGACAACGACCCAGGAGTTTACAGCACCACACCCAGGATGTCACAACAATAGAACTCAGAAGGTCATCACACAGCCCATTACCCAGGTCGTTACAACACAAAAGAGACACATAGACACATAGCCAGCACCTCAGCCACACAGGGTCTCAGGAAAAAGCCATCCAATCTGCATACATCAACTCCATCAACCAATCAAGAAGTAACAACACAGCCAACTCTGGAGTTTAAAAGGGAAAAACAGCCACTATCACACACTTCTCCCAGAAGAACGAAGCTGAAGACACCAGCCTGAAGATGACGGATGAGATTTCATCGAAACATTGCCAAGGTATTCTCAATCTTACACGGGACAAGACCCGAATACACCAAGACCTACATACCTTTACCCGTGAAAATCTACGAATAGAAACAATAAAGAAACAAAACCTACAACCCAGTGACCTACTTGTGAGCTTCGATGTCATATCCCTCTTCACTCAAGTACCTATTAAAGAAGCCTTGACAGCTATCCAAAACAAATACAACCCCCCTAAGCACATCCTAGTTCTGACCAACCATTGCCTTTCCAACACGTACTTCATCCACAATGGACAAAGATATAAACAGATAGAAGGAGCACCTATGGGATCACCCCTCTCACCCGTCATAGCTAACCTATACATGGAACATTTTGAAACCAATGCTCTAGACAAATCGAATACAAACCCAAACTCTGGCTTAGATATGTAGATGACACTTTCGTAATTTGGCCACACGGGAAAGAAAAACTGGACAACTTCCTCACACATCTCAACAGCCTACACCCCAAAATACAATTTACCATGGAAACAGAAACCAACAATCAACTTCCGTTCCTGGACGTCCTAATTTACAAAAACCCAACGGCTCCCTAGGACACACCATCTACCAGAAAAAGACACACACTAACCGCTACTTAAATGCACAATCCCATCACCACCCTGCACAGATCAACTCCGTAGCCAAGACCCTCATCTCCAGAACCAAACGCCTAGCTGACAAAGACTACTTGAGAACAGAATTACACACCCTCACTAACGTATTAATGTCCAATGGATTCCAAAGAAGCACAATCACAACCTAATCCGAAGGGAGACTCCCCCAAAAACCAAGACACAGAACAGGACAATGGCATCGCCTCCTCCCTTACATCAAAGGCACCACAGATAAAATCAGCAAAATTCTCCACAAACACAATATCAGGACAGCCTTTGGCACTGATCAAAAAATAGCCAACATCTTAAGAAACCCCAAAGACAAGATCCAGCTAGAAAACCAAGGAGTTTATAAAATACCATGCAAAATTTGCCCAGCCACATACATTGGACAAACCAACAGGAGAATAAATGCACGCATCGAGAACACAAGAATGCAGTCAGAAAAGAAGAAAAACTTCCTCCCTTTTCCAGCACCTTAAAGCCACAGGACATGAAATTGATTTTGAGGGATCCAAACTTATCTCCAATACTGAACACTTCAACAAGAGAATAATTAGGGAAGCCATCGAAATAGAGAAACACCCCATAACATGAATAAACGGGATGACACTTCCGCCTACCAGACATCTGGAAACTAGCCCTAATCAACAAACGAGTCCCAGCCACAAAAACCAACACGGACCCAAAATAACACATGATGCCACCACCAATCTCCTTCACCAGACTCAAACCCAAGCCCACGCCACAGATGAAAGGCAACCACCATCCAGAAACCAGACCATGGCTGCAACACCAGCTGCTACACCCCCTCCAACCCCGAACTAAGCAAACTGACACACGCTATAAACACATAGCCAGACCTCAAACTCGGAGCCAAACCAAGGCCCAGAATGCCACATCACAGCCTTCCACCAGGATACTACATCACAGAACTCAGGAGATCACAACACAAAACATCAGGAGGTTGCAGCACAGACAACGACCCAGGAGATTACAGCACCACACCCAGGACATCACAACAATAGAACTCAGAAGGTCATCACACAGCCCATTACCCAGGTCGTTACAACACAAAAGGCTGAGAGACACACAGCCAGCACCTCAGCCACACAGGGTCTCAGGAAAAAGCCATCCAATCTGCATACATCAACTCCACAAACCAATCAAAAAGTAACAACACATCCAACTCTAGAGTTTACAAGGGAAAAACAGCCACGATCACACACTTCTCCCAGGAGAACGAAGCTGAAGACACCAGCCTGAAGATGACGGATGAGATTTCGTCGAAACGTTGCCAAGGTATTCTCAATCATACACGGGACAAGACCCGAATACACCAAGACCTACATATATATATATATATATATATATATATATATATATATATATATGTATATATATATATATATATGTATATATGTGTGTGTGTGTATATATATATATATATATATATATATATATATATATATATATATATATGCTGCTCAAGAAAATAAAGGGAACACTTAAACAACACAATGTACAGTAGTTGAATGTGCTGACAACAAAATCACACAAAACTTAACAATGGAAATCAAATGCATCAACCCATGGAGGTCTGGATTTGGAGGTACACTCAAAACTAAAGTGGAAGAAAACACTACAGGCTGATCCAACTGTGATGTAATGTCCTTAACACAAGTCAAAATGAGGCTCAGTAGTGTGTGTGGCTTCCATGTGCCTTTATTATTATTATTTCTTTAGACTTTATGACCTCCCTACAATGCCTGGGCATGCTCCTGATGAGGTGGTGGATGGTCTCCTGAGGGATCTCCTCCCATACCTGGACTAAAGCATCCCCCAACTCCTGGACAGTCTGTGGTACAACGTGGTGTTGGTGGATGGAGTGAGACATGATGTCCCAGATCTGCTTAATTGGATTCAGGTCTGGGAAACGGGCAGGCCAGTCCATATCATCAATGCCTTCATCTTGCAGGAACTGCTGACACACTTCAGCCACATGAGGTTTAGCATTGTTGTGCATTAGGAGGAACCCAGGGCCAACCGCACCAACATATGGTCTCACAAGGGGTCTGAGGATCTCATCTCGGTACCTAATGGCAGTCAGGCTACCTCTGGCAAGCACATGGAGGGCTGGGTGGCCCTCCAAAGAAATGCCACCCCACACCATTACTAACCCACTGCCAAACCGGTCATGCTGGAGGATGTTGCAGGCAGCAGAACGTTCTCCACAGCGTCTCCAGACCCTGTCACGTCTATCACATGTGCTCAGTGTGAACCTGCTTTCATCTGTGAACAGCACAGGGTGCCAGTGGCAAATTTGCCAATCTTGGTGTTCTCTGGCAAATGCCAAACATCCTGCACAGTGTTGGGCTGTAAGCACAACCCCCACCTGTGGACGTCGGGCCCTCATACCACCCTCATGGAGTCTGTTTCTGACCATTTGAGCAGACAAATGCACATTTGTGGCCCTCTGGAGGTCATTTTGCAGGGCTCTGGCAGTGCTCCTCCTGTTCCTCCTTGCACAAAGGTGGAGGTAGCAGTCCTGCTACTGGGTTGTTGCCCTCCTATGGCCTCCTCCACATCTCCTGATGTACTGGCCTGTCTTCTGGTAGCGCCTCCATGCTCTGGACACTACGCTGACAGACACAGCAAACCTTCTTGCCACAGCTCGCATTGATGTGCCATCCTGGATGAGCTGCACTACCTGAGCCACTTGTGTGGGTTGTGGACTCCATCTCATGCTACCACTACAGTGAATGCACCGCCAGCATTCAAAAGTGACCAAACCATCAGCCAGAAAGCATAGGAACTGAGAAGTAGTCTGTGGTCACCACCTGCAGAACCACACCTTTGTTGGGTGTGTCTTGCTAATTGCCTATAATTTCCACCTGTTGTCTCTTCCATTTGCACAACAGCATGTGGAATTGATTGTTAATCAGTGTTGCTACCTAAGTGGACAGTTTGATTTCACAGAAGTGTGATTGACTTGGAGTTACATTGTGTTGTTTAAGCGTTCCCTTTATTTTTTGAGCAGTGTGTGTGCGTGTGTGTATTCATATGTACATCATATTATCATATGTACATATTATATATGTGTGTGTGTGTGTATGTATGTATATATACACACATACACACACACACACAAACAGAAAACAGTCTTTCAAGTCCATCTGATTTTTAAATCTGTTTTATAACTTTCCAAAATCAACATTCTACTCATCCTTTTGCTGCTTATTCAAAAATAAAACATTTTCTTTTTCAAGTCCTTAAAGTTACTTAAAAACATTTTCATCAAGAATAGAAAACCTGCCCTTCTGAAGGTTCTTAATGCCCAACAACCCATTAATAAGCAATTTCCTCAGGTGATTAAAGAGAGGAAAGATCTGGCCGAAGGTGTCAAACTGATGCTTAGGCAAGATGACTTTTTCCTGCCTCCCAGAGATCTAAAACTCTCCAGAAATCACTGTTTTATGATTTCACTGTGCTTGTGGAAGGGTTCTTTATGGAGCACTTGTGGGCAATCCTGGTTGCCTTCTTACTCTGGAGAGGAAATCTGTAGAGCAGAGTCATTCACTGGCTCCCCTTTCTACTGTGGCCATCAACTCCTCTCTATGGAACCATCTTTGGTCTGACATTGCTTCCCCAAAAGAAGTCCCCAAATGTATGATAGAGAATCTTGAATATGATTGTTAAGAGTCCTGCTAAAGTGTTATTGAACTGCAATCTTAATGTAACTGAAAGAGAAAAGTATTACTGTAAATGTATAATTGGACAGTTATTCTTACAATAGCATGATACAGCAACTCTTAATATCCTACTTGTATAATAAACTATATTTAAAATAAATTAATATACAGCCCAGTTGATTAACCAGCCATTATTGATAACCTTATTAAACTTGCTATGATTTTTATGGTTATGATTAACTAAAATTAAGATAATAAATGTATGGATGAAACAAACCTCACATGATCAAAAATCATATTCATTCACATTATATAAATAGTGTTAAGTTTGCATGAAGAGTCAGATGCGAAGAGCTTCAGTGAAGATTTTATTAAGTGACTACAGCTCGAATGGACCCGACTTGGCTGGGCTACGGCTGCTTCTTATTGCCAGCAGCCATAGTTGCCAGCCAATCAGAGTGCAGGGTTTTCCCGCACTATTTAAACCAATCTTATTTGACATTTTACAAGACCATTTCAAACTAAACCAATGACATTCAAACCTACATACATAACACCCCTCCCCACTAGGTTCAGTCCATACCAAACCCCAACCTATCTAATGTATTCTTTTAAATAGGTGGGGCTCTTGCGTGTACATTGAGACCTTCGTGGTTCAGAAGTTTTAACATTCTCACCCAGTGAGAAAGGAAATGTGTCTGTTGACATTTCCCTAGTTGGACTTCCTGTGAAAGAAGACCCTGTTTGATTGTTAGAATCTGGTCTCTCCTCCCAACCCATCTCCAGCCCAATGTCAGCACCCAAGTCAGGTAGTGATGTACAATCTTCTGCTTCTAAGGATGGATTTTGGTATTGTGACAGGTTTTGGAATGGTTCCTGTCGTAATGGCTCATTACACATGGGGTTGATTCTTGCTTGCTGATTTTCCTCCTGTTCCTCCCCTTTCCCCCTAGAATTGACATCAGGTGAGGGAACTAGAGAGGAACAAGTGCAATGTTCCTGAGAGAACCTGGATCTAAGTTGATCAATGTGCCTGCTCCAGAGGAGTCCATCCTCTGTTTGCAACCTGTAAGAACGAGGGCCTGTGATCTGAGTTATCTCAGCAGGAATTCACAAAGGTTCACCCATAAGGTTCTTAGCATAAACAGAATCACTCACAATGAATGTGCGAACTTTGGAAGTGGAATCTAGTGGTGCGTTGGGTGCATAAGTGGGATGAAGGCGGTCAAGGGGAGACCTAAGTTTCCTACCCATCAACAACTCTGCTGGGGATAAGTTATTAGATGGGTTAGGAGTGATGTGCTGAACACTAAGAAGTTTTTCAACCTTCTCAGTGATGTCCCCAGGACCCAGTTGCTGAAGCTTCTCCTTGGTAAAACATACCATTCGTTTAGCCCGGCCGTTAGCCGAAGGGTGGCCAGGGGCAGTAAGGGCATGTCTGATACCCTGTTGTGCTAAATAGGATTCAAAAAGGTTGGATGTAAATTGAGGGCCATTGTCAGAGACAAGAACATCGGGTAACCCGTGGGTTACAAAAAGTTTTTTGAGCTGTTTGATGACAGCATCAGTTGTGGTGGATGCCATTGGGGTTACCTCTAGCCATTTGGAATATGCATCTACTATAATAAGAAAGGTGTGCCCTCTAGTAGGGCCAGCAAAATCAATGTGGATCCTGGACCATGGGCCCCTAGGACATTCCCATTCCTGTATGGGGGTGAGAGGTGGGGCAGGCCTGACTACCTGACAGTTGGGACAAGATGCAACCCAGTTTTCAACCATTTTGTCAATACCTGGCCACCATACATAACTCCTGGCCAATCCCTTCATCCTTACAATACCAGGATGACCCTCATGTAACATTTCCAAAACCTCTCTTTGCAGTTTTGCAGGAATAACCACCCTGTTACCCCACAAAATACATCCTTTTAATACAGATAATTCAGTTTGCCTGGACTTAAAAGGTTGGGCAAGGTGAGGTAGATCTTGAAGAGGCCAACCTTTCTTAATCCAGCCTATAACAGGAGCCAACACAGTGTCTTTGGCAGTCTCACTGGCAATTTCAGCAGCATGAACTGGAAGCTTGGCAACAGTTTCTAGGAAAAAGGTGTGTGTTTCAGGTTCAAAGTCCTCCTTGTGGCAAGGAAGTGGGCAACGACTCAGTGCATCAGCATGTCCAATGTCCTTGCCAGGCTTGTGGATAAGTTTGTATGAATAAGCAGCAAGAAATTCAGCCACCTCAGCATTCTTGGTGACAGGATAGTAGGTGTAGGCTTGTCTCCTGCCACAATGCCTAACAAAGGTTTGTGATCTGCAACAATGGTAAATGTTCTCCCATACAAATATTCATGGAATTTCTTGACAGCTGCAACAATTGCCAATGTTCCTTGTCCAATTGGCTGTAATTCCTCTCTGCTTTGGTCAAAGTGCGAGAGTAAAATGCAATAGGGGCTTCTCTCTCACTGGGAAGCCTGTGGCTCAAAAAAAAAACCCACTCCAAAAGGGGATGCATCACAAGTCAGTACAACAGGCAAATTCTCAGAGAACTGTATCAGTACAGCATCAGACGTGATTAGTCTTTTAATACTGTTAAATGCTGATTGTTCCTTCCTGCCTCAGACCCAAACAGACTTTTTATCAAACAATCTGTGCAATGGTTCAGCAATAGTTGCCTTCTGAGGTAGGAACATGTGATAAAAGTTAATGAGTCCAAGGAAAGCTTGCAAATCTGTTTTGCATTTAGGTCTAGGGGCTTCTTTGATTGCTTTAACCTTGGCATCTGTAGGGTGGATGCCATGCTTGTCAATCATGTAGCCCAGGAACTCAACCTTGTCAGTTTTAAGAGTGCATTTTTCTTCCTTGACTTTTAACCCCACTTTCCTGAATCTGGTAAGGACTTCTCTGAGTCTCTCTTGTAATTGAGTGTCATTTTCAGCAGAGATTAACACATCATCAAAGTAAGGCACTACCCTGGCAGTCCTTGGAGCATTCTTTCCATAAGGCTTTGAAAGATGCCTGGTGCCACACTTACTCCAAATTGTAACCCTTTACATTTGAAAGCACCTCTATGAGTCACAATGGTTTGGGCCTCTGCAGTGGCATCATCAACTGTTAGTTGTTGATATGCCTGGGCCAGATCCAATTTGGCAAAGACTGTACCCCTGCCAAGTGAATGTAACAGATGATGCACCACTGGAACTGGATATGCACTCTGCTGCAGTGCATGGTTCAGTGTCCCCTTATAGTCTCCACAGATTCTTACTGACCCATCAGTCTTGACTGGTGTGACTATGGGTGTCTCCCATCTGGAGTGGTCAGTGGGCTCTAAAACCCTTGAGCTATTAATTTGTCTAATTGTGCATCAATTTTTTCCTTTAAAGCAAATGGGACCCTTCTGGGCTTTAAACAAATTGGGAGCACCTTGGAGTCTAGGTTGAAAGTGATAGGGGTCCCCATATACTTGCCCAATCCTTCGCTGAAGACCTCTGGAAACTCAGACTTCAAGGCCTCCTCCCATTCAGAGTTGCTCATGTGATTGATGCCAGTCACCTCGATGCCTAGTGGATTGAACCACTCAAGTCCCAGCAAGCTTGGGCGATCCTTGTCCACGATGGTCAGGGGCAAACGTTTGGTGTGGCCTTTAAACTTCACGTTGAATTCTCTTGTTCCAACTACTGGAATCTTGTTCCCTTGGTAGACTTTAAGAGTCAGTGCTTGCTTCTGGAAATGTTTCTTCTGAATGTTGGGAAGTAGCCTGTGAATAGTGTCCCATGACACCATAGATA
The DNA here is from genome assembly GCA_009733165.1 of Naja naja. Lineage (NCBI taxonomy): Eukaryota > Metazoa > Chordata > Lepidosauria > Squamata > Elapidae > Naja > Naja naja. The sequence goes on along the minus strand of CM019149.1, from coordinate 58,080,237 downwards.
AATAGGAGCCTGAGTCCACTTCCATTTGGCAAGGCCTTCCTTCAATGAGTACCTTCACATGTACTTTTCTGCTTCTCAAGGGTGAAGAATGACCAATGGTGACTGTTTGATGAGTTTCATTCTTCCCATTTGCTTCTGAGTTGAGCCCCATTTTCTCACTGAAGTTGTTGGGCTTGAATTCTTTCTCAGGAAATTTCTTCCTACTAGGTGGAGTTCTGGATGATTTGCAGACTCTTGCTAGGTGACCTCTTTTCTCACAACTTAGGCAGATGGTGTCTAAGAACTTGCATTCAGTGCGGAGGTGGCCCCCCCCTCACAGCCTCTGCAATAAAATTCTTGCCTCTTTCTTCCAAGGTCTTTCTTTTTCTTCTCCATTCTGAGTCTATAAATTCCTTCCTCCACCTCACTACAGTCTCAATCAGAATCTATTTGCTCGCAATGGGTTGTTGTGGACTTTTCCACATCAGAATGGCTTGAGGCCTTGTTAATTTTCTTCATGGCTGCTGCTGAGGACTTGGATGCTTCCGCTGAAACAGCTTCCTCTATGGCCTCCTTAAACGTGATCTTAGGTTTCATTAGTAATTTGCTCTGTAAGACCTTATCTTTAAGGCCTAGAACAAACCGATCACGCATGGCCTCTTCTAAGTTGGTAAAGCACCCCCAATATCCCTTAAACTTGCCATGAAGTCGTTAACATTTTTGCTTTCCCCTTGATCCCGACGATAAAACTTGTGTCTCTTAATGAGGCACGATACTTGTGGGGCGTAATGGGCTCTTTAAAGCTTTTCTAAATCAGGCCATTCCATTACCTTCAAGTCTGCAGCTCCTGCCAATGCCTTCGCCATCTTGAAGACTGCCGGACCACAGTGCGTGAGAAATACCGCCCTCTTCCGCTTCTCGGGGATGTCGGCGAGGTCGTTTCCTTCCAAATACATTTGGAAGCAATCCGCATATGATTCCCAGTCTTCTGCTGCCGGATCGAACGGGGCTGGGGGGGTGTTCAGTGCAGCCATCTCGCTCTTCTGCTTGTCTTCCGCGTCGTCTCTTCTTCAGGGGAATCCCATCCTCATCGCCAGTGTTAAGTTTGCATGAAGAGTCAGACACGAAGAGCTTCAGTGAAGAGTTTATTAAGTGACTACAGCTCGAATGGACCCGACTTGGCTGGGCTACGGCCGCTTCTTATAGCCAGCAGCCGTAGTTGCCAGCCAATCAGAGTGCAGGGTTTCCCCGCACTTTTTAAACCAATCTTATTTGACATTTTACAAGAACAATTCAAAATAAACCAATGACATTCAAACCTACATACATAACAAATAGCAATATAGTTCAGCTGAACTGATTCACATATTGAAAGAATGGCTCAGTTCACACACTGAACAAAGTTCAGCTTAATATGTGAAGAGCTTACATGAATAAACCCAGCCTTGTTGGTTAATTAGTTATAATTATAGTTACAGATATAAAAGAAGCCAATCAGAGAAGTCAGAAAATTCAGCAAACAACCATCTGTTCTGAAAGGAAAGAAAACAATGCATTTTGTTTGTGAGTTGTAGCAACTATAAAGCTGACATTTAGAGCATCAAGGGATAAACTAAAATTGTAATGCACACAGAAAGAAATATCAGACAAAAGATGATTAAAAGGTAACTTTTATATTGCCTCATTTCCATTTATAAAGTTAGCAGTGTACCTGATGAATAAAAACAGCTGTTCCTGGTGGATAACAAAACAAATCTTCTGAGCATCCATTATCAATACAACCTATTGTTTCTTTCAAAACAACATCACATCCTTTCTGCAGACAATCCACAAACCTTTGTTTCATGCATCAAAATTCCCTAAATAGTTCTTTCTTTTACAAGTCTAGCGTAATAGTCTAAACCTGAGTGCCTGCCTGTTCCACTCATTCAAACATTTGAGGTTAACCAAGTATACCAAATTAGCATCTCAATACTCAGTTCATACATTGTGTTTGCTTTCAAACTCTTTCTATTGAAGTAATTTGATTTATGCAAATTCCATTAAGCCATGAAGCTTAGTTTACAAATCAAAGAGGCTGAGTTTGCACTTCATGCTTACACCAAAACACCCCCCCCAAATCCACCCATAGAAGATTCAGTGGCATCCATAACCAATCATGATGGTGTCAAAAGGTCACACAGTGGCATCATCAAACAAAGGCTATGATTACACACATGATCATGATGGCTGATGCAAGAACGTAAATCAGTATTGACTTCCCTTGCCCCCATGTCTGGCAGAGGTCCATGGATTCACCCTATATACCAAATAAGTGGAATTGGAAGCTGATTATAACATCAGATTAGAGGTTATATTCAGTGGTGGGATTCAAATTTTTTTACTACCGGTTCTGTGGGCATGGCTTAGTGGGTGTGGCAGGGGAAGGATACTGTAAAATCTCCAGTCAGAGGTGGTATTTGCCGTTTCTCTGAACTACTCAAAATTTCCACAACCAGAACTGGTCCAAACCTGCTGAATACCACCTCTGGTTATATTAGGTTCTTCCTTGAATCTTTTTAACTTCATTCACCATGTTCTTTTCCCACTCATCACCTCGGGCCAACAGGTGAGAATGACCCATTCATAAAAGAGCAAATGACTGTGGAATTAGGACAGGTGCAATGCCACGTTAAAATAAAAAAGAATTGAAGGGGAAATGGGTGCTCAGTGAAATTTCCTCATTACCTGCTTTGTGAAATGCAGATGTCAATAACTGGAGCTTTCAAACTTAGTTAAAAGAAAAATCCCAGAATCTCTGATCAAGAAGCAAAGCTCTAATGATAGAAAATTGGCAATGCACTGGAATTCATTCCTATTGTAATTTATTTATGCACATGTATAGATTAAAGTTTGAATTTTAGAAAAAGAGATGTGAATATTCAGGGCAAATGCAAATGTCAAGACTGAATCACTTTGCTTCTTTCAAACCTAATGCTTTTCAGTTTGCCAATGAACTGAGGTGGGGGGAAGGGAGATGGAATGTGAAGAATATATGCAGTGATCGTGAGAGCTTGGAGCTGGCAAGGTCACCTCTGCAGGTGCTTGAGAAAGAGATGGACAGTTTTCATAACAAATGACCATCTTATAATTGGACAAAGTGATCAACCTGGGGCGGGAAGAAGGACAAAAGATTGTTTAACTGGACAAGCATTTGCGCAGGAAACCAGAGCTGGTTTTGTTTCTTCAGTACCAACATGTATATCTAATAAAGTTTTACTTTGGGGAATTCAATTCTCCTGAGAGTGTTTTCTTATTCTGGGTTCGCTAATTGGACATCTGACAGCAAAAATGATGCCTCAGATATACAAAAATTAAAGTTTTCATTTCACAATTACGTGGGATATTAATGTTTTTATCAAATAGATAGTGATTAAAGCCTGGGATACGGCTCTTTGTCAGTCAATAGGAGTGCTGATTTACCACCAGCTTATCAAGTACTATGGGAAGCAAGGGCTTGACAGCCCATGGAAGCAACAGCCAACAACTTAATAGCCAGTCATCAACACCCCAATCAACATCTAAAAAACTACACACAACAGGCACCATATAAATACCACACAGAGAGTAGCCCAAAGCATACACTCTGCTGGAGAGAAGTTCCCTGAGGATGGGTCCCAGGACGAGTCCTAAAGCTCAGAATATTCATCCTCTGATCCTGGTGCCCAACTCAGATTGGATCCTGCAACATTATTCTGGGACAGGTATATTTACCTTCATTTGTGAAATAAATTAATATTCACCCATTGGGATATGAATACTTTTTCTTGAAACAATTGCTCTTGGCTGCATTTGAGAGAACTTTTTTTTAAATTCTTTAGGATCTTGTGGAAATCCTTCAAGTTCTTGTAGAATCCTAGAGTTTTGCGGAAGACAACCCTGGTCCATGTTTCTGTCAGAAAAGATGATACAACTGAAGACAAGTTCATGAAGATATATAGTCAGAAGTTCTTCCAGCGTTCATATGCCTTGGTGGTCTGCACAAAAACGCTTCAAGCCAGTTGAAATATATTGTGCACCTATTATCTCCTTTCAGTGTTATTAATTTCTTTTGGAGAAAGGAGGGAAAAAAGAAGAATGGAAGGAAAACACAAAAGTGTTATAAGCATTAATCTGGTCCTCTTAAAAACAAAAAGCCTCATCTTTCTTATATGACAAAAAACTCGGGTGGAAACAACCATAACATACGTTCCTTTGTTTGTTTGCTTTATTTTTTTCCTTGTGTCAGTTTCTGCAAGATCACTTCACAAAGAAATAAAGATCTCAAATCAGATGTCTATGTTCAATTTACCAATGTAAACTTATGAGAAGAGGGAGTAAAATGTAATATGATTTGCAGTACTATCTTAGGATTCATTTAAAGAGTCTTTTAGCCTGAAAATTATGGACAAAAATCTATCTTATCTTTCTTGCTTCAAAATGGCACTTTTTTCAACCATCACTTCACCTGGGGATTTTCCTTGGTTTTAAGAAAATAAATTTACTAGAGGCTTCAAAGACTTTTACAAACAAATCGGTAGGGTTGAAGCTAATATGTAGCTAAGACCAGCAGAAATATACTTCTCGCAAACATATGCAGTATGTCTTTCAGTGTCAAGCAACAACAGAATGAGACTTTAGCACCGTGTTTTGGGCACCACATGACAGCCCACTATGCACCTTTCCATTTGACATCCCTTTAAGCCTTAAATCTTAAGTAACCAACGTTATACATTATTCATTTTCTAATTCAGCTAAATTATTCATCTCTGCTTGGGTCCTTCTTTGTGGTAGAATTTTAACTGAGTTCATAATGAGTATAAATGTGTAAAAAAAAGACACTCAATTCCTCCTGGTGCTGATAAATAGGAAGACATTTTGAGCCTTGACAGGGACTTTTTTGTGTATAGCAAAAAAAATATAGCATACATTTTTTCACTTCTTCCCCTGCAATGCACTTTTGGATATCCAGGTCAATTAAAGAATAAATATAACTTATTAATCTTGTATGACAGATATTAAAAGCTGTGATTTCACTTCAGGGTTTGAGTGAGAAAAAATTACCTCAAGAAAATAGAAGTTAATTTTATCTTGCCATTTATCAACATAATTCATTTTTCAGTAATTAGCAAGCTGGTGCCCTAGACAGTATCCTACCAGACACAAGGTTATACTTCAAAGTTGTATCGTCCATGTCATTTTACAAAAGGAAATATTATTCTGTGATGGCAGCCTTTGCAATTAGTGGTTTCAGCATTAATCAGAAATTCTTATGCTTACCTTCCTGGGTAGAAAGTTAGCACCCACCCATCTCCTAGGAGAATGAAATATTCTAGGAAATATTAAAAAGGCAGAATATTATATTTCCCTGGATGAGAAAAGGAGAAATATATTTTTAAAGACAAAGCAGCTTCCTGCAGCTCCCTGCCCCCACTTCAGCTCCAGAGTGATGGAATTAAGACATGGCCCTTGGGCAGAGGTGCTATTCAGCAAGTTCTGACCAGTTCTGGAGAACTTGTAGTGGAAATTTTGAGTAGTTCGGAGAACTGGCAAATACCACCTCTGATACCCCACCTGTTCTTTGCCTCCTGAGTCCCAGCTGATCAGCTGGGTCTTCTTTTGTTGCCCTGCACAGGAGAACGGAGCTGGAAAGCAGTTTAATGGGGTGGGGAGGGAATGGGATTTTGCAGTAACCTTCCCCCAGGGGTGGGGAAGGAATGGAGATTTTGTAGTATACTTCCCTCAGGAGCATCCTTCCCTACCACACCCATAAAGCCACACCACACCCACAAAGCCATGCCCACATTAAAAGCATCCTTCCAAGCAGTCTCCATGTTTCCAATGTCTTTCTTCCCACTTAGAACTGAACCCAGATGGACATTTCTTCCAACACTTGTGAACAGACTATCCCATTCACAGTCCTAGATCAAGCAATACCACAATTACAGAAATTCCAGTGGGAATACACCCATTAATTATCATCTGTACAAGGCATATAGAATAGAATACTTTATTGGCCAAGTGTGATTGGACACACAAGGAATTTGTCTTGGTGTAAATACTCTCAGTATACATAAAAGAAAAGATACATTCATCAAGAATCAAGAATCATAAGGTACAACACTTAATAATAGTCATAGGGTACAATAAGCAATCAAATCATACTAGGAAACAGTCAATATAAATTGTAAGGATGCAAGCAACAAAGTTACAGTCCTACAGTCACAAGTGGGAGGGGATGGGTGATAAGGAGTGATGAGAAGATTAACAGCAATAGTAGTGCAGACTTTATAATAGTTGAATATTTCCATGCAATCCCAGAGTAACCAGATAAGGTTGCCATTTTTCCTTTTAAGATTGTCCCAATTCTTACATGGCCCAAAGATAGAGAAATTTTTCCTGACATAAAGATATAACGGAGGTTGGGGAAGCAAGAGCAATTGCATGTGGATGGTAGCTGACTGCCACAAACATTACAAGAACAAGATTAAAATACAAATAAAAGCAAAACTCAATATAAAAGGAAGTGGGTTTTTCTCTATAACTTCACCACAGGCTGATCTTCAGTCCTTGCTGCCTACTGAGAGAGCCAGTGGTTCACATTGGTCCCACAGAGAGTGGGCCAGTTTTAAGCAGAGATGGGGTGGGCAGTTTACATCCTGAGTGTGACATGCAGAGGCAAGATACATATGAAAATAGAAATATATACCTTAAAGCTGTTTAATACAGCTAAAGCCAAGAAAATAAATCCTCCAACACCCTTTAACAATATCAAGAACATTAAAAATAGAGAAAAACAGAATCACAGCTCTGCCCACTGAGTTGGTATCACCATTCCTCACCCTTGCATCATCCCCAAAATGTTCTGCTAAAAATTTGTCTATTTCTCTTTATTCTTAATTTCCCTAAAATGAATCAGTCTTCGGGGATTACATAAACAAGTACTTTTCTCTGGTGAGTGTGGTTTGTCATTTCTTCTGGGATATAAAGTTTGAGATTCAGATTAATATGACCATATTCCAATTCCAATATTAATCAGATTCAATGCTTAGGGTGGGTTTTTTTTTAGATCAGCCAAGATAAATTAAGTGCTATCAGGGTAGATTGGATGATAAGGAATAAATAATAGTAAAAATAATTGATGGATACCATGTCCGTATGATCATGTCCATCATCTTGATATTTTTACCTACCCTTGGGAAGACTGTTGCTAATACATTTATATACAGAGAATATCTGTTTCTTTCAGAGTTTTGTTGCATCACAGAACACATCAACAGTACATGTAAAATGTTTTTTTTTTCCTATAGGCAGAGGAGACACATGTATGAAAACTGAAAAGTTGCTTCCAGTAGTACTCTATTGAAGTTGAAGAATTATCAGACTGATTTGATGGTGCTAACTTCTTGGGTTTCATGGTGCTAACTTAGAATAACAGTAAAATCTAAAGATCCTCATAAGAAAAGACACAATATCTTCCATTTTATGGGGCTCTCTAAAGGTTCATTATCTTTATGGCAATTTTAATATGCAAAATGTTTGTAGCCACATTTAATTAGGAAATATTGTACATCGTGAAAAGATGAGTAGGTTGGCCATTACTATGACCTTGTAAGAATTTAGGACAAGATCATTAAATGAAGTTAAGAAATTAGGGCCACCTGAGTACAATTGAGACACTTGATTTAAATTCCAGATTTCAAATGAGCGTGATTTCAGATGAGCATAAGACTTCTAAGTGTTTTTATATCTGTAGAGCACTAGATCTGAAGAACTCTTCCTTGAGCTTATTTTTAATATTCCTTTACATCAGATAAGAATGATGCTCTATTGCAATAGTCCTTTAGGGCACCAGGGACTCATTTCATGCAGAGAGGTTTTTCTGCAGACTGGAGGGGGCATGGTTTCATGTGCTGCCTGAATCCCATGGATGGGACTTCTCTTGTTTGCACAGCCCAGTTTCTGGAATGCTGCGGATCATAGACTGGAGGTTGGACTGCAAAGGCCTTGATATTTGCATAAATTAAGAATTTACAACCATTTGCTTACTGATAGTTTGAAGCTACAAACAGCACTGAGAAAAGTGATTTACAATCAGTTCTTGCATTTACAATGGTCAAAGTCACCCCCACAATCATATGATTAAAATTTGGATGCCTGGAAACCAGCATGTATTTATGATGGTTGCAGCATCCCAGGGTCAAATGATCGCCATTTGCAACCTGCCCAGCTGCCTTTTGGCAAACAAAATCAATGGAGGAAGCTGGGTTCAGTTAACTGCTTGATTCGCTTAACAGCTGAAGTGATTTGCTTAATCATGTAAAAAAAGGGGGGGGGTAAGAATTGAGTGTGACTCACTTAACTGCTAAACAACAAAAAATCTGGTCACAATTGCAGTGGACTTCCTATAAAGCAGAGATTGCCAACCTTTTGGACTTCAGGGACCACCAAACTCATAATTTTAAATCCCACAGACCACTAATATGAATTTTGACTGACAGTGGCTGAAGGAAAAAAAGTCTGCAGGAAAATTCCCCACTCCGTTTTCCTACTGATTGATCGTTCTTTATTTGGGATCACAGGATGCCATCTCCAGCTCTATTCTCAGGGAGGGGGAGAGAGAGAGACTTTTGGCTTGATGCAAGGAAAGCAGCAGAAGCAGCAGAAGTCTTTCTTTCTCTCCCCCAATCTCTGCCAGAAATGAGTCTTTGCCGGTGCAGCGTCTTGGAGCAGGATGCCTTGCAGGGTCCCAAAGTCTCATTTCTGGGGGAATTTGCGGGAGAGAAAGAAAGACTTTTGCTGCTTTCCTTGTGTGCAGCCAAAAGCAGAAGAAGAAAGAAGTGGAAAAAAGCAGCCCAGTGGCCAGGCGACGTGCATGGGGTGAGTGGGGCAAGTTTATTATTTATTTATTTATTTATTTATTTATTTATTTATTTATTTATTTATTTATTTATTTGACTTGTATGCCGCCCCCTCTCCAAAAGGACTCAGGGCAGCTCACAACTAAAACATAACAATAATTTACCTAAAAACAAATTAAACAAGAAACAAGTCAAAATCAAAATTTAAAACCCCAAGGTTAAAACAACCATCAACCCCCCCCCAGGAGGTCAGCACAGCCTGGACTGCATGAATAGCAAGGTCTTTAAATCATGGCAGAAGGTGCGGAGATCGGGAGCCAACCGTAGCTCAGGCGGAAGCTGATTCCATAGAGTGGGAGCCACCACAGAATAGGCCCTCCCCTGGGTCTCCACCAAGTGACATTGAGTCGCAGACAGCACCCCAAAGAGCCCCTGTCTGTGCGCTCGTACAGGGTGGTTGGTGTTTGATGCCGGCAGGAGTCGTTCTCGTAAATACCCCAGACCCATGCCTTGAAGGACTTTGAATGTTAATATAAGGACCTTGAATCTCACCCGGAGGACAACCGGTAGCCAATGCAGGTTGCGCAGGAGGAGTGTAACATGGGAGTACCGGGAAGCTCCCATCACTACCCGCGCAGCCACATTCTGAACCAGCTGGAGCCTCCGGGTGGTATGCAAGGGCAGTCCCCCCCACTGCCCTTTCCCCTCCCCTCACTACCTCATGTTGTTCACAATGCAAGTGATACAAGATTTGTGTTCCCATGGGCCATGTGGGCGGCACAGCCTTGTGTTCCCATGCAGCCTGGATTAATTGCTTTGGGGGTGGCATTTCTCTGCGGACAACCAAAATTTTCTCACAGACCACCAGTGGTCCCCGGTCCACCGGTTGGCGACCACTGCTATAAAGCATACCAACTTAAGTTACATTTCATCACTCTTCAAGTATTTAATGCTCAGATATTCACAACCAATCCTGGACTTTCCTAAAGCCCTGAGAGATACAACTTGTGACTTTATCCTTGTGTCTACTAAGCCATCCTTGGAGGTATGTTCAATGTCCACAGAATGATGGAGTCTAATACAAGTGTATTTCATAGATGCTAATCAAGTATGTGCCTCTATAACTTTACAGTTCCAGATCCTTCAAGGTATATTGCACATGATATATTTGCTAGTTCATCGTTACTGTACATTTTGTTTGTTCTGCTGATTTCATTCTAGCAGAACAATGCATTAAAGAGGCAAAAAGGTTTTCATTTCTTGAACTGGAAATACTCTTTGCACAGAAAAAATAAATTCTTGGAGATATTCTTCTTTCTCACTATGAACTAGAAATTACATTTGCCTCCTATTTTTGCCTGTGGGACTTCTATATATTTATCCATTTCAATGGAAATAGAAATTCAACAAGATGTAGCATTTCCCATGAGAGAGATGCAGTGCTAAACACATGGAGTTGTGGAAATTATATAATAGTCCAAACATAAGGAAGGCTTTTAAATGGTTACCCTATTACAATTAAGAGGTATGAATTATATTAATTGTATTATTATTATTATTATTATTATTATTGGGACTTGTATGCCACCCCATCTCTGAAGACTCGGGGCGGCTCACAACTAAGAAACAACAGCAATAAATAATTAAAAAGAGATTAAACCCAGTTACAAGCCCAAACAAATTTAAAATACATTAAAAATATAAAGCCACCCCCCCCCCAGGAAAGAAAATGTCACAGCCCGGATTGGTCAAACAACCAGGTCTTCAAATCATGGTGGAAGGTGCGGAGGTCAGGGGCCAGGCGGAGCCCAAGGGGGAGCTGGTTCCAGAGGTCAGGGGCCGCAACAGAGTAGGCTCGTCATCGGGGGACCATCAGCCAGCATTGGCCCGCTGACGGGACCCCAAGGAGTCCTTGCCTATGTGCTATGTGTATGAGTTATATATAGGCCTCTTCTGCATGTTTCCAACAATACAATTCTGAGTATGTATGTATGTGTGTGTGTGTGTGTGTGTGTGTGTATGTGTATGTATGTATGTATGTATGTATGTGTGTATACCTCTGTTTTCCTTATAGAATTTATCTTGTGGCTTGTTGCATCAACTAATCAGCTTCCTATCTGCTTGCAGAACCAATAAATAGGAATAAAAATCACCACCAAGTGCAATAAAACAAAACAGGGAATGGTTCTTATACTGTAGATAATTTTTACAATTAGAAACTCTGAAAATGCATATGTCCTGGTTTTTTTGCCCTGACAAATAATTCAAACTCCTCCAATTTGCCTATTCACACTGCAGGGAAACAGATGCTAATGAAGTCAAAAATACTTTTCACAGCCTTTTTCACTTACTAAATTAGTATCACAGACTTTATTTGCCTCATTGAATTTCCTGGAACTCCAGGCATCCTTTGAAAAAATGCCAAAAGGAATGGAAAAATGGAATGTCCCTCCCCATCCCCATTCAGCAGCATATTCACTGGCTAATATAAACATCATCATCAGGTAAATGCTACCTTTATAGCAATAAATAGCAATAGCACTTAGACTTATAATATACTGCATGTAATATACTGCTTCACAGCTCTTTATAGCCCTCTCTAAGCTATATACTTTACAGAGTCAGCATATTTTCCCCAACAATCTGGGTCCTCATTTTACTGATCTCAGAAAGAAGGAAGGCTGAGTCAACATTGAGCAGGTTACCATTCATATATCCATGAAGGACGGAACAAGACAAAGCACAAGAAAGCATTTTTAATGAAAACTTGGATTAAGGAAATTTTTATATTTTAAAAGCAGATGATCAAGGCAAGTAAGTAGGCAATGGAATTTTTTAGGATGAGAGGGAGGATCCCCTGCCTTTTATAAAATGATGGTAAACTTGGAAATAAATCATATGAATTATTTTATTAAACCGCTTAGAGAGAGCTGTAAAGCACTGTGAAGCAGTACATAAGTTCAAATGCTGTTGCTATTGCAACTAGAAATAGTTGCAGCTTAAAGGGTGATTTTGACTGAGGATTTTGACATATAGTCAGGCTTATTGAATCAGTGCAACTGAAAAACATAAATTGTTTGTAATCTGTAGTTTCTCACATGCTGATGACTTTCAGTCTAATAATAATAATAATAATAATAATTATTATTATTATTATTATTATTATTATTATTATTTATTAGACTTGTATGCCACCCTCTCTCCCTAAGGACTCATGAAGTGCTGCCAATGTAGGCTTGCAGCACAATCTAAAAGAATGACTATTATTGTGAACTTTCACGCTATTTGGTACTTTCATTCTTTGATAGTTTGTCTGTTTTAGTAGCATAAGAGATGTAGACTCCTGGATGTTTGCTAAATGTCAACATAACATGCTACAAAGTAAAACAAACATTTCCTTTCCACCCCAGAGGCCACATAAAGGTTTTGGTTTCTAATAAGTTCTCTCTGAAGTACATAGCTAGCTGACATTTCCATTCTACCTAATGTTGCATGGAATTCTGTTTTCCCATTTTCCAAAACTATTTCTTGTGCAAGAGGCTTTTGACTTTTGACCTAATTTCTAGAATGCTTTAGGTTTTTTTTTTCCAAAATCTTTTTAACAAAATGAATAAAGCTACAATTGTTGATTTTTGCTACATACTCTATCACTCTGTAACCTCACAGAAGGAGTTTCCTTATGCCTTACTTTGGGATTAAATTATAACATGGGTAGCTACACTAAAGTTATCTTACAGACAGGCTAAAATGAGATTATTCTGCCCAAAGATGGAAAGATTCAACAGCACCCAGGATGGAAGGATAGTTGGTGAATATAATGGAACTTGCTGAGATAGCTAAATTGACTTCTTTAATGAAGGAATGGCCAATATCTACATTTATTGCTGACTGGAAACCTATTAGAGACTTTTTTCTCATGAAACAGAAAAAATATGATTTATAGCTTTCATGATTAGACAAGATAAATTATAGAAAGAAGAGAACTGTATGGTAATCAAATAGCAAGAGGAAAGTTATAACTATGGTTATGACTGCTGTAAATATAAGAAACTACTATTCCATATCTTTTTTCTTTCTTTCCTATTTTTCTTTTACTCTTTTCCTTCTATTACATTTTCAGCTTTCTTGATTTCTTTTTTCTTTTACTTTATATAGTAATATTATTGCATTATTATTAATTTATATGATAGATAATAGGAGATAGATGGGCAGACAGACAGACAGACATAAGCATTTGCTGCAAGGACAGTTATACTTCAATTTGCTGTAGAAGCAACATTGTATTATGGATCACTAGGAATCAAAGAATGAATGTAGAGGATTATTTGTATTGCTTAACAATTAAAAGTATAAGTATTCAGATGGGAAAAAATGGAATTCCAAACTACTCCAAAATATAGTACGTAAGTTCTACATCCACATCTTATCTATTTCACAATAAAGATATGCATAGAAAGCCACAATAGACTCACAAAACTTTGGCAAAATATGCAGAAAAAATTACCTTGCATTATTTATTTATTAGGATATTTATTACAATATTTATATATGTCACCTCCAAAAGAACTTTGGCAGCAGCAGTTCTTTCATACAGACACTCCATCCATCATTTATCCTATGATGTCATCTAATGGCATGTTCAAATGTCAATTGATTTGTTTTCCATGTCCCATGTTATCTGTCTGTCTGTCTGTCTGTCTATCTATCTATCTATCTATCTATCTATCTATCTATCTATCTATCATCTATCTATCTTCTATCTATCTGTCATAATTATACAGCTGTCCATCTCACAAAATATGACTCTGGGCAGTATACAATAAAAATATAAAATTACAATATTAAGAACCATTCTACAATGAAAACATAATAATAATAATAATAATTATTATTATTATTATTATTTAAAGACTAGTGGAGAATATTAGGTGTTACACTATAACTACCTCATCAAATCACTATTTCCATGAGACATAACAAACATGCTGATACAGCCAAGTTTTGAATTCTGGAAGGTTGGCAGAGATGGCACCAATCTCATTGGAGGAGGGGCACTCACTCTCATTCACAGAGTGAGTGCCACAGATGCTACATAATTCATTTCTCTAGATCAGACTACCTGAAACTTGGATATATAGATCTCATATCCGCTTGGGCATACTGTATGGATAATGGAGGGTCACATAACATTTAAAAGTCCAATACTAAGTTAGGCTTCTAAATCTTAATCAGTAGAAATGTACATATGTATTATCCAGATTTTGACTATATAGCTGTCTCTACTTAAGTTTTTTGCATAGTACCTGAAAATAGAACTGGAGATTTGGCTTAATGAGAAAGCATCCTTCTCATCTCACACTTACATTTCTAAATTATGTATTGTAACACACCCACTTTCCTTATGTCACATTTGTACTATATACTATTCTATCTACAGTGCACTGATTATCACATATTCTGATTCTCAAGTAGCTATAATTGTAGATTTTGCATGTTTCTCAATTTAATAAAAAGAAAATCATATTCTTACTCCCCAACAAAAAAATCTTCAGTCATTTAGTGTAATCAATTTTCTAAATAGAAACAAATAATGTGTCCAAGCAAAACTGATTTTCTCAGAGTGCAAATATGTGATACCTGAAGACTTATCATATTATTAGTGTCATTGCTACAGTAATTAGTGTTTTTCCTTCTTTTTTTCATAACCATACACAGGTAAGAAAACCAAAGAGATTCAGGCAGTTTTCACCTAGGAAAATCAATTCTGTAAATGAAAAATTAGGGACACAGTTGAGGAAATCTGGAATAGCAATATGGTCTCAGACAACAGCTACAGGTAGGAGATGTGATTCGACAGGCTAGAACTGCTTATAAATCAAATATTCTACTGCTAAAATGGAAGGGCTTTTTATATAGATCTAAACTGAGATATTATCATTCCCATATCCAGTAAAAAAAGACTCAGTTTTCTGGAAAGATCTGTGTTATTGAACTTTTCAGTTCCAGGTTAGAGTCTGAGAAAGTTTAATGCTCTCAAAACATCACTTGATGATTCCACACGGTATGACTTGTGGCCAAATGAATGACCAACTCCACTTCTTTGGAAAGCACATTGAAGCTTTCACTACAATGTTTATTCTAGTCCAACTCATTTACTGATGCTGCATATTTCTAAAGGGATCAAGACAAATGTGTGTGTGCATCTCCAAGAATGGCTGATAGCTATGTTTTATGTCACACTCATCAATGTTCAACATCAGATCTCACAATTATTATAAAGGCCTACAGATAGTTAGTATCATTATATCCAAGCCATGGAGAAGAGCCTTGAGATGACATGAGAGTTCCTTGCTTAGATAATGTGGTGGGAAAGGCACCAAAGTCTTGTTTGGGATTTCCTTTGCTCCTTCCTTCAGCTAAACTCCAAACTATGACATAATATATGGCAATACTGTTATTAAAAACCATTGTCATTCTTCCCGCCTTATCTGCTTGTCCTGTATCTAACACAACATTCAGCTGCTCCAAGGGTGGTGCTATATGTCACTTTTTTCCTCCTGGCTATTTCTTTTCATTTTTCTCTGAAATGTGAAGACATAGAAGGAAGAAAGGCAGGAAGGCTCCAGAGCACAGTGTGATGAGTACTGACAGTAAAGTAACCCCAGGTGGGGTCAGAGTGTTATATGTACTGTCTGTTATAGTTTCGATTCTCTGAAAAGTTCTGCATCAGTTTTGGGATGTCCAATTGAATTTGGATGGTTGAATTATCCAGAAACAAAGCTGAATCACAAATTATTGATGATGTATATCTTTACCTTATACCCAAACTGCAGAGATCCTGTAACTGATATTTAATCTGAGAACTTTGTTCAAGTCTAGTTAGAAAGTTATAGCTTCAAGGAAAAATTACATTTGAGAGGTTTTCTTTAACTATTTTAAACTCGCTTTGTCACAGCTTCATTATGTGACATATTGCAACTTTTTCTCCTTTGTTAAACTGGGCATGGGCGTGGCCAGTGCATGATGCATCCGGCCTGTGGGCTGTAAGTTTGACAACCCTAACCTAAACTGTTGACCTCAAAATCTAGCAAAGCCTATAGAAAAATTAAAGATCCATTTAAAGATCTTTCCTTTCTCTTCCACATCTATTGTCCCATCCAGCGAAACACTCAGCTGTTCTCTAGTATTAGTGCTCCATTTCATCTTTTGCCTCCTGTCAATTATTTCTCATTTTTCTTTCAAAGATGGTAGGGAAGGGAGCACAGAGTTTCAAGAACTGAGTATGGAGAATAATGACAAGATATCAACCTCCAATTACAGTAATGGGTACCTGATTTTTAAAATATTCATAATCTGTCAGAGCAATCCAGACAGCATTTTCTGTTCCTTCATGTCATTGCTCTACCAAAGTAACCTGGGATTCAAAGAGAACAGAGCTCATTCTCAGCATCTTTTGCACAAAAATTTCCCAGGAACAAGAAATTGAACTGCTTGACCTGAAGCTACATTAGGTAATATCCAGAATGCTGGGGCCATTGTGAAACTGTTTCATTTTTACACGGAAAGAACAGGAGACTGGAGGAAGAGCTGTTTTTGCTCTTGTTTTGGTATGAGATTAGCTGGTTGCAATCTGAACCCAACAGGTTTTCATCAAACAGCAGCATTCATGGGCGGCACAAAAAGTGATGGTACTTGCAGCATTGTATAAACATGTCCCTTTTGAAGATATGCATGCAACATCAATACACAAAGAAAAAGGATCGGGTTTCGATCACACAGCTGCAATTGTCACCTTGACTGTTCTCTCTCTCTCTCTCTCTCTCTCTCTCTCTCTCTCTCTCTCTCTCTCTCTCACACACACACACACACACACACACACACAGCAGTTCTAGGATCCTTTGCTTATTCCACACAGGATATTTGCAGGGCTAATTAATATGTATGTGTGAATGTGGCTGATTCATTTGTAGTTCAGTAAGTAGTGTAGAGGAAATCTTTTAGAATATATATGACTGGGCTTGGGATTGATTGGTCACTTTGGTCTTGAGAGGATGTAAACTTCTCAACAGGGTGGCCAGAGTCTAGGAACAAATTTGGCTGTGTCCCAAGACATCTGGCCAGGTGACTCTGACTCTTAGAAGGATTACAGAACTCCTCAAACACCACTAACCAGTATGGAATTATTAATAAATTTGTGGCCTTGTTTTAAATCCCTATCGTTGTTCTGGTCAGATACTAGTTAAACAATTAATATTTGTGAGACCTTCCTGAGAGTTGGTAGCACATAACCAATCCATCAATCATTGTGTGAGATCAACCTCACAGACTCTAGCCCTATTTTGCATGCCTAGTCTAAACAATCTGCCCAAGGCTGTTGGCTTAAGGAAGATATAGTAACTTCTGCTTGGATCAATGCAAGATCCCCAAATTATTTTTTCAAAATATTGCTTGTGTAATGGTATGAGGCCAGCCAAGTCATTTTCCAGAGAAAACATGCACAAACAGACCACCAGATCCTGAAGCCCTGAGACAAAGCAGCAAAGGGAAGCACTTTCAAGCCCTTCCCTCTGTTGCTTTAAGGCAGGGGTTCTCCAAACTTGGCCACTTGACTTGTGGACTTCAACTCCCAGAATTCCCCAGCTAGCTTGCTGGGGAACTCTGGGAGTTGAAGTCCACAAGTCTTAAAGTCACCAAGTTTGGAGACCCCTACTTTAAGCCACATCGAAGAGAGTACAAAGAGCCATACTGCCCTCTCTCTTCCTTGTAGAGCCAAGGCGCCTCTCCTTCGCAACGGAGGCCTCTCTGCGTCACCGCTCCGGACAGAACAGGTGTTCAGGAGCCAGGCGAGGAAGGGAAGGTGACGAAAAAGCAAGACAAAATTAGCGGAGGAGCCAGACGGATTCAGGACCCCGGAGCTGGACAGCGCCTCTTCGACTGAGCTCCGCTATGCAGCGCAGGTGGCTGCCTTTCCTCGCCCGCCCAAAGCACTCTTTTTTCTGCTCGTCAAAGGACTCGACACCAGACTCTCGCTCTCCGCCTAGCGTGGAGCAAATTCGGCGCACACTGGCAATCTTTCCCAAAAATCCCTCAGTCTCAGTTCCGACGCCAGGCTCTCTGAGTCTCAGAAAGCTTCTGTGGCGGGGAGGGGAGGGGCGGGAGTGCAATTCAAAATGAAAAGTCGCCTCACTTAAAACGCAG
Organism: Naja naja; assembly: GCA_009733165.1. Taxonomy (NCBI): domain Eukaryota; kingdom Metazoa; phylum Chordata; class Lepidosauria; order Squamata; family Elapidae; genus Naja; species Naja naja. The sequence continues at coordinate 58,062,181 of CM019149.1, read as the reverse complement.
ACTCAAGAGCAGCTGATTTGGAAGAATCAGTACTGAACCCAGTAGAACAACTGTTCGAACCGCTTGCTATTTCGAAGTAAGGGGCAGCGTGCTTTTCACCTCAGACAGCGATGCAGACTTGAGTTTCCGAGGAAGAGAACCGCTTCCTTTGGCAACTGCTTCGACGCAATTGCGGAATCTTAGCCCCCGAGGGGAAAATTTGATTTGAGAAGCGAGGCACCAGCTGCTGGCCGCAAATAATAAGACAAGCCACGTGGAATAAAGGTTTTGTAGCCTCACCTATCCCACGCCCTGCAACCCACGCCCTGCTCCTCCCAGTTCACTTCTTTCGAAGGAGGAGTTGCAGGCAGCGGCAGAATGCTTCTTCCCGGACTCCAGCGTTTTACAGAAGCAACTTGCTAAGCTGGCTACGTTGCCAGAGAAACAGTTCAAGCTCGGGAAGCACTGAAGGGAAGAGGTTTGGATTTCCATTAGAAGATCTACCGCTAACAAAGTGACTTATTAGATAAGACACTTTGAATGGGCTAATTGCTCTCCTGGTCGCTCTAGTCATCATTTTGTCTGTGCATTGGAATGTACACTGAGCGCTCCGCTGGTTAACCAATTTGCACGCCCCTTGAGGAAGTATCCCAGCACGCGTCGCTGACGACATTTTCTGAAGTTCACTCAATATTCCCACCCCACTCCTTCAAATGCTTACAGGGAAGTTAAGGAGAATAAGCAACGCCATTAACTTAAAAGAACGGCCGAATTCAGCTCTCCCGAAGCCCTTGGAGCAATTAAGCATGATAACCCTAGAAGGCGGCCTATTCCCTAGAAACTGCGGTAAGAAACCACGGCAGTTGCCTGCCTGCTCTGTGGTGGGAAGGAAACGCTATGGTAGAACCACCGCCGCATTCTTTACCAAGTGGTAGCTCTAGCTAGCCGAACGCAAACCACTTTGCGATCTTCCCTTCGTATCTTTTCACCGGTCTCCATCCCCAGTAACTCCTTTCCGCGCGAACGCCACGGTCCAGATCGCTTTTTGAACCTGGAGCCATGCGCCTAGGAAATGTCAGTCTGGGAGGCAGCCTCGAAAAATGCTCTGCTTTTCGCAGGGATAGCGCACGGGAATGGGAAAGCCAGCAAAAGGAAAATCAGGAAGGCAGGTCGATGAGCCAAACTACCTGGAGGTAGGAGCGTGGGCCCGAAAGCAAACGGAGGACTGGTACTGCAGGCAGGTAGCCTGGGGATCCACTGCATTCCCTGCACCCTGAAGAAGTTAGTGCTTTCGCCTCAGAGAACGGCAGGGCCAGAGGGGGAGGGGGCTTAAACAACCACCCTGTCAGTGAAATGCGAGCTGAGAGAGCTCCCTCGCACGCTCGATTTCTCTTTCTCTCTTCGGCGGTGCAATCGCGCCTCCATCAAAGCCGTGGGTCTCCAGCCCGGCACTCGGCTCTCGCCAGCCACCTGCTGCTGGAGCTGCCGCCCGAGCACGCGTCCTACCTGGAAAAGCCTGAGGATGTTGGCCACCATAATGGAGACGGAGCTGGCCGAGGCGCCGATGACTCCCAGCACCTTCTCGGGTTTGACGAAGACGGGCGGCTCTCCGTTGGTGCAACGCACGTCGGAGGTGTCCTTCTGGATGAGCGCCTGGACGAAGGTGAGCGACTGCTCCAGCGCGTAGGTGTCCCGGGAGCAGGTGTCCAAGATGCGGGCGCCCAGGGTGACGTTGGGCAGCAGCTCGGGGTCGCTGTTGATCTGGTCCAGGGCGTAGAGCATGGCCTCCAGGCGATGGACGCCGTCCTGCTGTTGAATGTCCCCGCAAGGCGCGCCGCTGGGCCCCCGGGCATGGACCGGGAAGAGGCCGCCCAAGGTGATGTCCCCTTCCAGGCGGATGGAGTGCGGCGCGTACATCTCTTGGCCCCGCGTCCCTGCCCAGCACAGCCACTCCAGCAGCAGGCACCAGCAGGGCAACTTCGGCAAAGTCAGCGGCTGCACCCCGCGGAGCCCCGGCCCGAGCATGGTGAGCAGCGAGAGTGGAGAAAGCGGCTGAGCCGGCGGAGGAGGGCGCCAAGGAGCGGACTGGGCTGGGCTGGGCAGGGCTGGGCTGGGCGGAGCTGGGATGGGTGGAGAGAAGCGCCCGATCCGGCGGGGTCCCTCCGCGCCCCCCTCCCCCTGCGGTCGGCGAGGATTCCTCCGGGGGCGGAGAGCAGCCAGGCGGGGAAGAGAGTCGAGTCCAGTCCGGCGCCTGCTGCCGTCGGCGCTCTGCCTGTCCGCGCTGCCTTTCCTGCCGCAGCTCAGCACTGGGCGAAAGGGAGGTTAGGCTGTCGCTTTAAAAGCTTGCTCGTCTCCTCTCCGCCTCCTGCTCTCGTGCTTTGCCCACCTCCTTCGCGCTCACCCTCCTCTCCCCACCCAAGTCTTGCCTGCCTGCCTCCCGCGCGTCATTACGCAAAGATGCGGGCCAAGTTAACCGTCGCTCGGCGGGGGAAGCCAAGACGAGGCGCAGCGGCGGCAGAGGGGAAGCTTCAGGGGCGCCTGGCAGCAGGGGATGCACGTCGGTGGCAAGCAGGCAGACAGCAAACCTCTGTCCCCGAGCGGATTTGGATCGGTGTTTTGCTGCTACGCTTATCCACCTGTTACCCTTCTTAGTGTATTTATATTTTATATTGTATAATCGTCTTCAAAGAGGATCATCTCTCCGTTGTGTCCTAAATTCTAATTTTCTTGGAAGGGACTATGAATATGGGACAGCCAGAACCACTGGGATCTTAAATTCTGTACAGTTAGGTGACCTCCGATAAATTCCTTTCTTATTAAAGATTGATTGTTTCAGTCTCCTCTAATCATCCTTTTGTAATTCCCAAACATAAGGTCATCTTGTTAATTCTGGGTAATATTGTTTCATCCAGCTATGTGGGTATATAACTGGAAAGGCTCTAAGAATTAAGAGGAATTACAGTAATGCAGAAAGGGAATTATGTCATTTCTGAGTTGCCTCTTAAAAGAAACTGTCCTTCAGTTGGGATGAAGACACTAAAATACCTGACCCGTAGTCACATTTCAGCACTGCCTTTTCCTTCTGTGAATGGATTCAATATCCCTCTAGTCTAGTTGGTCCTTTTATTTGGTTTAACATTTTAATCTTGTTTTATCTTCTTCGTGATATGTTGGATTGTGTGGATTTCTTATGCACAGTTGAGACATACAATTGGAAAATGAGGCTTTCCAGGTTTATAAATCCAGTTATCTGTTTTAAGAACAGGAAGGATATGATTTGTTTGATATTGTATGATATTATGAACTGTTTGTTTGCTTACAAAGCAAACTATGTGTGGATAATAGGATACCAAACTATATTAGGAAAGTCTGGAAGGATGAATGTGGAAGATTGCTGGCAACCAGCGCTTTCAGTAATAAAATGAGATGTGCAATACATGGCTTGGAATATGGGAAGGTATTTTGTATGATGAGATGGATCCAGAACCTGGGGATGGATGGAACACTGTGTGTACATTTAGCATGCAATAGCCCAGTTTAATTTTCAGTCAATTTCCAAGTTCTCCGAAAACTTGCTAGATATTTCACTATAGACACTCTGGCATGGTTGGGCACATTTCCTCATCAACTGTTACCTTATTTTCCTACCAGAAATTAAACTTAAACTCTTGTGTTGGTCTTTTCTGGGTGATAGAGCCATGGTGGCACAGTGGTTAGAATGCAGTACTGCAGGCTACTTGTGCTGACTGCCAGCTGCCAGCAGTTTGGCAGTTTGATTATAACTGGTTCAAGGCTGAGTCAGCCTTCCACCCTTCCAAAGTTGGTATAATGAGGACCCAGATTGTTGAGGGCAATATGCTAACTCTATAAATCACTTATTAGAGAGGACTGTGAAGCACTGTGAAACTGTATATGTGTAAGTGCTATTGCTATAAGCAGATAGATTGAATATATTCATGGATTCCGTATTCAATTGTTTTCAATATCCTTTCTAAGCTGCAACCAATTTGTATGATTTTTTTTCTCCATTGTGAGTTGAGCAGGCAACTAAAAACAATTTGGATATTCTGATTTCTATGTTGTAGCTGGTTGTAGTTTATGATGCAGTTCAGTTTATTCAGAGTTTCTACACTTTGCATTTTCTTGAATTATCCTCTCTATTTGTTAAACCAAAATCCTAGATATGGAGGGCTTTTGCCTTAAAGCACGACCTATTTTATTTTGTTTTTAAAAGTATTATAGATCATCACAAAGTCAGCCAGCTGTTTAGACTGAATTTGGTCCTTTGTCCACCTATCCAGGACCTGATATGGGCAGATATTGTTTGATGGTCTTGTGGCAGGATGTAAGCTGTTCCAAGTAAAGCTGCCTTTTGCAATTGACCGATGGTGATTTTGTCAATGCTGATGGTATTCAAATGGTACTTCAGTTGTTTTGGGATTGCACCCAAAGTGCCTGTTACTATTGGTGCTATAGTATCAGGGCTGATATTATAACTTGCTTTTCCTCCATTGTAGGTGAGAGCACCTTACTCACTACTCAACACCCACCCTGGCTATCAAATCTTTGGACTAGGACTTATCTTCATTACTGGTAAAAAAAAAGCATTATGTGCAGAGAGGCACTCATTCTCCTATGTTTCCACTTTACAATTAAGTGGTTTGCATGGAACACTTAAAAACAAGGTTGAGGCTTGGGCTTGGCAGTTGCTTTTCTTCTCTTGATCCTCATGTTCTCTCATTACTCAACACATTCCTGAGAGCAATTCCTCACTGCAAATTGAGCAGACAACCCAAAAATAGATCTCACACCAATTTTCTGCCCACTGCTCTCACTCATCATTTGCTGACGTGAAGGAGGAGAGAAAAAGAAAGAGGCAGTGGACAGCAGGCAAAGAATTTACTCAGCAAGGGATGAACTCATTTGGGATCTGGGAGAGAAGCCAACCTCAGAGGAATCTTTATGTAGGTAGTTGGGTGGGAAAACACACCCAGATATCCTGATCTATTGCCATAAGTGAAGGAGCTAGAGGCTTCAGTGTCAGAGCTGGAAATGCAGAAAGAAGACCGCATATATATATATATATGCAAGATGACCATTGGTCCCATGTTTGCCTGTCCTCATAGGACTGACAATGGCTCTTTTCATCTTTTCATTTGCAATTCGGCAATAGCTCAGCCCTCAAAGATAGTACAGCAAATCCTCAGAGTTATTCCCAGCTGTCAGAGAGTAAATGTTGACAAAGTTTGTGAGATCTTCTGTGACATTTGGATTAAGACTTTGGAAGTGCCCAATTCTATTAAAAAGGGAAACAGAAAAGGCCAGGAAACCATCTCACAGAATCAGAGCAAGAAGGAAATGTCTCTTTACAATGCACTTTAGATTCTTCTCAGGTATTAGTGTCAAACCGCATGGTCTAAAATTGCTCGAATATCTCCTATCCCACTTCTATTTTTTTTTAAAGATAAGAACAACATTTACCCTTTTTCAATTATTTGGTGCTACTCATTGTCCAAAAATAAGAAAAGGTTCAACAAGGCCATCATCAATTTCCTTCAGTATCTAAAAGGCAATTTACCTAGTAAATAGCGTAGCTGTGCCTTGACTATATTTCTATCAATTTCAAGCTTCCATCCTGACTATTAATTTCCTCTTCTCAGCTGCCTGGTAGTATGTGTGCCCTCTTGTTGGGGAAGATTGTGTCAAAATAGGAGTTAAGCAGCTCTACCTTTTCTTTCACTATCAACATTTTGCTATCTTCATTCGGAAGCTAGTGATTTTTTTTTTAAAGATATCTTCCTTGTAGTTGGAAAATATCAGAAGAAGGCCTTTCCATTCTTATGAATCTGAACTCGCACTGAGTTTTAGCTTTTCTGACACCATCTCTATAGTTCCAGGCTTTCTCTATGCATTTTCTCTTGATGACATGGCCTTCTTCCCATCATTTATAGGTGTCCCTGGGGTTCTTAGCAATCCTCCCTAAGCTTTTTCTGTGCCCACATTAGTATCTTCTGTCATCTTCTATTTCTGCTGAAATTCTTTGCAGTTGAGCTTTCATTATCTACTTTTTAAAGCCATTCTGCCATGTCTCAGGCTCTTTTTGCCACCACTGTCCCCATGCACAGAATCCTGTTTCTCAGTGCTCTAAGATGATGATGATGATGATGATGATGATGATGATGATGATGATGATGTCTTTTTAGGGAGTTCAAGATTTGAGGGGCTGCCACAGAGAGGAAGGAGTCAAGCTATTTTCTAAAGTACCTGAAGGCCAGACAAGGAACAATGGATGGAAACTGAACAAGGAGAGTTTCAACCTAGAAATAAGGAGAAATTTTCTGACAGTGAGAACAATCAACCAAAGGAACAGCTTGCCTTCAGAAGTTGTAGGAGCTTCATCACTGGAGGCTTTCAAGAAGAGATTGGACTGTCATTTATCAGAAATGGTATAGGGTCTCCTGCTTGGGCAGGGAGTTGAACTAGATGACCTACAAGGTCCCTTCCAACTCTGTTAATCTGAGTCCTCTCTTCTCATTAGATGGGCAAAGTATTTGAACTTCAGTATATTTGAACTTCAAGATAGAGTAATTTGCTCACACTCCATATTATTTTCCATCACACAAGAATTTTGCATTTCCAGTTGTTCAACTAAGTCGTTCTGCTTGGTTAATATCAAGTCAAGGATAATTGATCTTCCTGTGCAATCTCCCATTCCCTGAAAGTAAAAGTTGTCAGCTAGAAAAGTCAGGAGTTTCTGGGGTGGACATGATTGATAGATCTTGAAGTAATTAAAGTGGCCCATCACTATTACTTCCTGGCTCTTTGAAAGATCTGCAGCTTCTTTTTGGAAGACATCATCCACATCATGTCCTTGGTTGATTAGATAATGCTAGCTGCTAATTATAATACTGCTTATGGTTATTCCTCCACTCACTTATTTTAACCCAGATGCTCCCTTCAGTATTACCATATGGAAGGAGAAAAGAATGGGCTGATGGCCAGCTCCTGTGTTCTGCATTCCTTTTTCTTTTGCTGGTTTCCCCAAGTGGCAGGAGGGCAATAGCCTTCCAGAAAAATTGGGAAAAGGAGAGAAGGGGGAGCAGCAGCTGAAGCCATTCTTCAACAGAGAGGAGGCGAGCAAACAAACTCACTGAAAGGAGCTCTTAGAAAAGACACACCCAGGGGAAAAAAAGAGTTTAATAGTCTGGATAACTTTCAAAGATAATGCATTTTATATAGTCTTCTAAAGTTAAATGATTGATTTCAATTTATAATGGAAGGTTTGAACCTCATAAGTTACAATGTAGCTACTGTAAGTACATCTGATGCTTCACAATGAAATTGAAACCAGTCACATACTGCCTTTGGTGATCATTGTAACTTCAGTTCTGGAGGACTAAGAAACAGCTTTAAACTTAACTAAACAGCAAGAAGACCAGCTGAGATCTGAAGCTACACTGAGAAGAAAAGATAACATAACTTAAACCTAGGGAAAAACTGGGGCCCTTCCCATCAGAAAGGAGATAATTCCTGACCAGAACAGCTGCCAAGTGGACACCAGCAAATGCATGAGGCAACAGATGCAACATCTGGCTCCAGAAACCCTGTAGCACAAAAGTGGAGGATGGAAGGAAGGATGGTTCAGAAAGCCTGAAATGTATAGATTTGCAACTTTTGAGCAACAAGGAAGGAGCACTCATGGATACCAGCCTCCATTCAGGATCTGCTCTCCTGAGGCCATATGGATGACTGTGAGGCAGGTGGGTAGAAAGGACTAGAGGGTTGTAGAAAAGCTTAAGAGAAGATGGTTCAGCAGAATTCAAGGGGAAAATAGATTTGGGATAGTTGAAATAAACCAATATAGTGAGAAAGAAGAATAGATTGTAGAGATAAGTGGATAGAATATAGGAAGATAAATAAAGTAGCATAGGATATAAGGAGTAATATTGAATAACAAGGGGAAAAATAAGAAAATAAACAATCTTTGCATTATAGAGAGTTTTTTTAAAAAAAATATAATAAAAATGTAAGAAGGCTCTTCTTTAGTCTTTGTCTGCTTCTCCTAAAAAGAATCTGTTATGTATGCAGGTTTGAATGTCATTGGTTAAGTTTGAACTGTAAAATGTCAGAAATGATTGGTTTAAATAGTGTGGGAAAACCCTGCACTCTGATTGGCTGGCAACCGCGGCTGCTGGCTATAAGTAGCAGCACAGTCCAGCCAAATCGGGTCTGTTATGAGCTGTAGTCACTAATAAACTCTTCACTGAAGCACTCGTCTGACTCTTCATGCAAATCTAACACTGGTGACGAAGGTGGGATCCTTCCTGAAGAGAAGACAATGCGGAGAAGAAGCCGAGAGAGATGGCTGTGCTGAACACGCCCCCCAGCCCCGTTCGATCCGACGGCAGAAGACTGGGACTCGTATGCAGATCGTTTCCAAATGTATTTGGAGGGAAACGATCTCGCCGACATTTCCGACAAGCGGAAGAGGGTGGTCTTTCTTACCCACTGCAGTCCGGCCGTTTTCAAGATGGCGAAGGCATTGGCAGGAGCTGCAGACATGAAGGTAATGGACTGGCCCAATTTAGAAAAGTTATTAAGAGCCCATTACGCGCCACAAGTATCGTGCCTCATTAAGAGACACGAATTCTACCGTCGGGATCAAGGGGAAAGCGAAAACTTTAATGACTTTGTGGCAAGTTTAAGGGACATTGGGGGTGCATGTGAAATTATCAACTTAGAAGAGGCCATGCGCGATCGATTTGTTCTAGGCCTAAAAGACAAGGTTTTGCAGAGCAAATTATTATTAAAACCTAAGATCACGTTAAAGGAGGCCATAGAAGAAGCTTCTTCAGCGGAAGCTACCAAGTCCTCAGCAGCAGCCATGAAGAAAATTAACAAGGCCTCAAGCCATTCTGATGTGGAAAAATCCACAACAACCCATTGCGAGCAAATAGATTCTGATTCAGACTGTAGTGAGGTGGAGGAAGGAATTTATAGACTCAGAATGGAAAAGAAAAGAAAAGACCTTGGAAGAAAGAGGCAAGACTTTTACTGCAGAGGTTGTGGGGGGGGCACCCCTGCATTGAATGCAAGTTTCTTGATACCATCTGCCTCCGTTGTGAAAAAAGAGGTCACCTAGCAAGAGTCTGCAAATCATCCAGAACTCCACCAAGCAGAAAGAAGTTTCCTGACAAAGATTTCAAGCCTAACAACTTCAGTGAGAAAATGGGGCGCAACACAGAAGCAAATGGGAAGAATGAAACTCATCAAACAGTCACTATTGGTCATTCTTCACCCTTAAGAAGCAGAAAAGTACATGTGAAGGTACTAATTGAAGGAAGGCCTTGCCAAATGGAAGTGGACTCAGGCTCCTATTTATCTATGGTGTCATGGGACACCATTCACAGGCTACTTCCCAACATTCAGAAGAAGCATTTCCAGAAGCAAGCACTGACTCTTAAAGACTACCAAGGGAACAAGATTCCAGTAGTTGGAACAAGAGAATTCATCGTGAAGTTCAAAGGCCACACCAAACGTTTGCCCCTGACCGTCATGGACAAGGACTGCCCAAGCTTGCTGGGACTTGAGTGGTTCAATCCACTAGGCATCGAGGTGACTGGCATCAATCACGTGAGCAACACTGAATGGGAGGAGGCCCTGAAGTCTGAGTTTCCAGAGGTCTTCAGCGACAGATTGGGCAAGTATATGGGGACCCCTATCACTTTCAACCTAGATCCCAAGGTGCCTCCAATTCGCTTAAAGCCCAGAAGGGTCCCATTTGCCTTAAAGGGAAAAATTGATGCACAATTAGATAAACTAATAGCTCAAGGAGTTTTAGAGCCCACTGACCACTCCAGATGGGAGACACCCATAGTCACACCAGTCAAGACTGATGGGTCAGTGAGAATCTGTGGGGACTATAAGGGGACATTGAACCATGCACTTCAACAGAGCGCATATCCATTTCCAGTGGTTCATCATTTATTACATTCATTTGGCAGGGGTGCAGTCTTTGCCAAGTTGGATCTGGCCCAGGCATATCAACAACTAACAGTTGATGATGCCACTGCAGAGGCCCAAACCATTGTGACTCATAGAGGTGCCTTCAAATGTAAAAGGTTACAGTTTGGAGTAAGCGTGGCACCAGGCATTTTCCAAAGCCTTATGGAAAGAATGCTCCAAGGACTGCCAGGGGTAGTGCCTTACTTTGATGATGTGTTAATCTCTGCTGAAAATGACACTCAATTACAAGAGAGACTCAGAGAAGTCCTTACCAGATTCAAGAAAGCGGGGTTAAAATTCAAGGAAGAAAAATGCACTCTTAAAACTGACAAGGTTGAGTTCTTGGGCTACATGATTGACAAGCATGGCATCCATCCTACAGATGCCAAGGTTCAAGCAATCAAAGAAGCCCCTAGACCAAAATGCAAAACAGATTTGCAAGCTTTCCTGGGACTCATTAACTTTTATCACATGTTCCTACCTCAGAAGACAACCATTGCAGAACCATTGCACAGATTACTTGACAAAAAGCCTGTTTGGGTCTGGGGCAGGAAGGAACAATCAGCATTTAACAGTATTAAAAGACTAATCACGTCTGATGCTGTACTGATACAGTTCTCTGAGAATTTACCTGTTGTACTGACTTGTGATGCATCCCCTTTTGGAGTGGGGGGGTTTGAGTCACAGGCTTCCCAGTGGGAGGGAAGTCCCTATTGCATTTTACTCTCGCACCTTGACCAAAGCAGAGAGGAATTACAGCCAATTGGACAAGGAAGCATTGGCAATTGTTGCAGCTATCAAGAAATTTCATGAGTACTTATATGGGAGAACATTTACCATTGTCACAGATCACAAACCTTTGTTAAGCATTGTGGCAGGAGACAAATCTACACCCACTATCCTGTCACCAAGAATGCTGAGGTGGACTGAATTTCTTGCTGCTTATTCATACAAACTTATCCACAAGCCTGGCAAGGACATTGGACATGCTGATGCCTTGAGTCGTTGCCCACTTCCTTATCACAAGGAGGACTTTGAACCTGAGGCACACACCTTTTTCCTTGAAACTGTTGCCAAGCTTCCAGTACACACTGCTGAAATTGCCAGAGAGACTGCCAAAGACACTTTATTGGCTCCTATTATAGGCTGGATTAAGAAAGGTTGGCCTCTTCAAAATCTACCTCACCTTGCCCAACCTTTTAAATCCAGGCAAACTGAATTATCTGTATTAAGAGGATGTATTTTGTGAGGTAACAGGGTGGTTATTCCTGCAAAACTGCAAAGGGAGGTTTTGGAAATGCTACATGAGGGTCATCCTGGTATTGTAAGGATGAAGGGATTGGCCAGGAGTTATGTATGGTGGCCAGGTATTGACAAAATGGTTGAAAACTGGGTTGCATCTTGTCCCAACTGTCAGGTAGTCAGGCCTGCCCCACCTCTCACCCCCATACAGGAATGGGAATGTCCTAGGGGCCCATGGTCCAGGATCCACATTGATTTTGCTGGCCCTACCAGAGGGCACCCCTTCCTTATTATAGTAGATGCATATTCCAAATGGCTAGAGGTAATCCCTATGGCATCCACCACAACTGATGCTGTCATCAAGCAGCTTAAAAAGCTTTTTGTAACCCACGAGTTAGCTGATGTTCTTGTCTCTGACAATGGCCCTCAATTTACATCCAACCTTTTTGAATCCTATCTAGCACAACTGGGTATCAGACATGCCCTGACAGCCTCTGGGCACCCTTCAGCTAATGGCTGGGCTGAACGAATGGTACGTTTTACAAGAAAAGCTTCAGCAGTTGGGCCCTGGGCACATCACTGAGAAAGTTCAAAAACTTCTTAGTGTTCAGCACATCACTCCTAACCCATCAACTAACTTATCCCCAGCAGAGTTGTTGGTGGGTAGGAAACTTAGGTCTCCCCTTGACCGCCTTCATCCCACTTACACACCCAACGCACCACTAGATTCCACTTCCAAAGTTTGCACATTCAGTGTGGGTGATTCTGTTTATGCTAAGAACCTTATGGGTGAGCCTTCATGGATTCCTGCTGAAATAACTCAAATCACAGGCCCTCGTTCTTACAGGTGACAAACAGAGGATGGAGTCCTCTGGAGCAGGCACATTGATCAGCTTAGATCCAGGGTACCTCAGGAACATCGCAATTGTTCCTCTCTAGTTCCCATACCTAATTCTTTTTCTAGGGGTGAGGAGGAGGAACATGAGGATAATCAGCAAACATGTGTAACAAGCCATTACGACAGGAACCATCCCAAAACCTGTCACAATGCCAAAATCCATCCTTACAAGTGGAAGATTGCACATCACTACCTGACTTGGGTGCTGACATTGGGCTAGAGATGGGTTGGGAGGAGAGACCAGATTCTAACAATCAAACAGGGTCTTCTTTCACAGGAAGCCCAACTAGGGAAATGTCAACAGACACATTTCCCCTCTCACTGGGTGAGAACATTAAAACTTCTGAACCACGAAGGTCTCAGCATACACGTAAGAGCCCCACCTATTTAAAAGAATACATTAGATAGGTTGGGGTTTGAGTATGGACTGAACCTAGTGGGGAGGAGTGTTATGTATGCAGGTTTGAATGTCATTGGTTAAGTTTGAACTGTTCTTGTAAAATGTCAGAAATGATTGGTTTAAATATTGCGGGAAAACCCCTGCACTCTGATTGGCTGGCAACTGCGGCTGCTGGCTATAAGTAGCAGTGCAGTCCAGCTAAACCGGGTCTGTTATGAGCTGTAGTCACTAATAAACTCTTCACTGAAGCACTCCGCGTCTGACTCTTCATGCAAATCTAACAGAATCCATGATATCCAATTTCATTTGGCTACATTCTGGAGCAGGTGTAGATACACTAGATCTCTTAGTCCTTTCTATTACTTCTGCTCCTTTGAGAAAAGCTGCATCATTCAGTGCTGAATTTGAATTATGGGAATAGAATGCAACCACAACGAATGCTAACTCAACCAGGGCACCCGGGATCTAGAATCATTCTTGAACTTCTTATCAGATCAGAGATATCTTAAGTTTACTATTTGAAGTTGCATATAACTTATCTTGCCCCAATATTGTTCTTTTTCCCTCTTTCCCCTCTGGCTTTCAGAGTATATTGTAAGGTTCTCTTTTCCAGCTAACTTAATAGCAGTTACAGAATTGCAGACCTGAATTCCACTGAACACTTAGGGTGCTTATGTTCAAAAATAACCCATTTACAATCAAAGTTTCATTACAATTGGACTTCAGGGTGGAGGTGGGCAAATTACCATCTTGGAAGAAGCAGTTGATTAATACTTCAAATGAAATAAATCTGCTCACCATAGGCATGCTGAGGTAGGCATGCTCCAAGAGAGTTGTTGTTGGGATGTTAGGATTCTCATTTATTATTACACTTTACAGATATATTATTGTTCTCTGTAAAAACCAGCTTAAATCTTGGTTCCAAAATTACATTGTTGTATATTGCTGTTGATAATGTATAGTTGTGTTTGGAACACCATCAGTCCAAAATGTGGACATTCTAAACATCTAAACTTTAATAAGACCATAGTGTTGCAATTAAAAAGAAACCTGGCTCACTCAAGCCACCTTAGAGTCTATCTATCCTAGAGTCTACTTGTGTTCTCTATTTGGGTTGTGTCAAGTTTCAATCAAGTTTAATGAAGCCCCTCTGTTACAGTGGTTAGAATGCAGTACTGCAGGCTATTTCTGCTGACTCCCAGCTGCCTGCAACTTGGCAGGTCAAATCTCACCAGGCTCAAGGTTGGCTTGGCCTTCCATCTTTCCGAGATGGGTAAAATGAGGATCCAGATTGTTGGGGGCAATATTGCTGACTCTGCAAATCACTTAGAGAGGACTGTAAAGCACTGTGAAGCATTATATAAGTCTAAGTGCTATTGCTATCTTCTCAAAATGTTTAACAAGGCAACAGTGGTCCCCTTTCTTCCTCCTAAGACTAAAGTCACATGATCAGGTTGCTCCTTTTAGATCTACTTCACAATATCATTTCACCTCATCCAACCGAAAAAACATCAGAGGAACCTTTTTGAATGAACTCCATAAAAGGAAGAAAAGAAGACCCTTTTCCTGCAGCATTGACTAAGGGATCATTTAGTCTTGGATTTGCATGTGCACTACAACGCAGGTTCTTGGAAATCTCACATAATGTGCAGGAAGCAGACACCATCTTCAGAGCCTTCTGAAGATGGGCAGTTTCAGCATCACTGAACAACCCATACAGAGAACCAGTTCAGAGAGACTTTGGCCTGAACCTATCACAAGCATAGACTGCAGAGAATCCTCTTAGACCTCTCATGTGGTTGAAAGGGACCAGAAAATATAGAAAAGTTCCTTTTTCTGCCACTGGGAACTCCCAACTCTTCCCTGGCTGATAATAAGTTAAGAGAGACCAGAAGTAGGAAAGGATCCATACTTTAGCTTGCCTTTTCCTCCCAAATGTCAATAATTGAAACAAACCAGTGCTAAAGAAAAGCTTATTTCATGCCACAGATGTCTCCTTATCTGACCAGAATTTGAGAGACATCCCAGATAGGAAAGGATGTCTTCTTTCATCCCATTGTCCTCTTTTTTCCTGGAGAAAGTGAGACCAAAAGACCTTCAGAAACCACTGTGAGGAGAAGATGGAAAGACATTTTCTTCCCATTGCTGACAAAAGTATTTCCAGCACTTGATAATGACCATTCTATAGCCCCATCACCAAGAGAGCAATGCTTTCTGTACATCCAAAAGAACTATATTTGTATACTTTAGTATTAGCTCAGAGATGGTTAATGCTAAGCTGGGGCACATCAGTTTTGACTAGATTCTCTGATGCTTGAACATTAGTTAAATGGATTAGGGCAGGTTTTACAGTGCTTTCCTGTACTCAAAATGGTGAGGATAATTTTCTAAGACCAATGGATCCAGGGACAGCCACACAAAGAAAATCCATACACTGCAGAATCTACCAAAGAGATGGAAACTGAAAATTAACATACTGTAACTAACAGGATGTGACTTTGCTTGTCCATTTCCTTTTCAGTGACAAATGTTACTGACATGATGATGTCAACTTGGATTGATGTTCCCAAAGGAAAGAAGATTTTGTACACACACACACACATGCACACAGACAAATTATATTTAAGAATTAAAGCATCTTAATTAACATTACCAGGCCAATCCAATCAGTGCAGTGTGAAGAGCAAGAACAGGCCTACCAACCTTCTATTCTTAAGCATTTATTTATTTTGAGAATTATTTAATTCATAATAACCAATAACAATTAAAATCAAGTACACAGTAGAATAATACTTCAAATACATAAAAACCAAAATCAATCCAGGATATCAAATACTGGCAGCAAATTAAAAAAAATATTTTCCCAATAAAACTATTTTTTCTACTGCTTTTAACTGTACAGTGAAAGAGTAAGAAAAAAATATGACAGCTCAGGTTTCATGAGACGAAGAATTCCATAGTTAACTATAGGTGTCCATGGGACTTGCAGGAGCAAGGATGGCAATTGATTTTACACACCTTTATGGTGTATGTTCACAAATGACATAGATTATGATCTCATGACAAGTGTAGCATGAAACATAACTTGCTTCAGATGCCTCACAAAGCACCATTCCTCTCAATCCTGGAGGCTAAGCTCCATCAAAGTTAAGCCATAAGGAAGGTTTAATGCAGAGTTTTTCAAATATGGTGACCTTAAGATATGTGGATTTCTTGAAAAACACTAGTTGAATGTATAATATTTTAGGGTTTAATATATCTTGGTATTAAGCCATTTATGCATGCTCCCCTCCAATTCTTCTTTATAGAGATGATATCACCATTCTATCCACAATTAAAGTAGCCTTCATAAATACCACTACTCAAAAACTGAAATTTTAATATTTTAAAGAAAGTATTTGAAATTTCCAGCCTAATGGAAAATTAATAAAAGACTACCTGACCAGGTTAATGACTACCTAGGCATCTACTTCCAACCTTCAGCCTTCTGCAATAATCAACTGAGTGACTTCTATAAGAGCCCAACTTTGTCCTTAAATATGTGACCCATTAAGGCAAATTCTACATCTTTGCAGCAATTAAATTCCCAAATAACCAGAGTGCTCAGCTAAGCATCTATAAAGCTATTCAGTCAAAAATTCTCATAGCTATATTCAGTGTCCCTTACTCATCATCTCAATTGCCTCTACTTGGTGTAATCTCGCTTGGAGTCTATGTGAGACATTTGCATTTCAGATTTTGGTTGAAATACATTTGAGGGATGTGTCTCTGATTCATCTTACTTTAATAGGTTTACCTAAGGAGGCAAATTGACTCTTATTTGATTAACTCTGGCTTTTTACTCCTGGCTGTATCATCCTTTAGCCTAGATAAAGGCTTTGTTCAATCAACAGAGAATTTGGGATTTAGATCTTCAAATTGACTTCTTTCCATTATGATACAACTGCTGCTCCCTGCCTACTTGATCTCTAGATACCTTTATAATATCTTACATATTTCTCTAGGAAGTGTCCTGCCTTAGCCCATTTGATATGTTACTTCGTATAATAGCAACAACAGACAGATATATGAGTGTCCCATATGATAATCACATTTTTGTGTGTTCAGACACAGAATAAACCATACATTATTAATTTGTACATTGTATCACTCATGACATTTAGCATTTATATATTCATTTGTCTGAAACCTTAGTTGTCTCTCTGGGCAAAGGGTTATAGACTTTCTCCTATAAAACCAAATATAGTCAACTACTAAGATGTTGCCAGGTTTTTAGCAATATTTATGGCTTGCAGAAGTTGGATAGCATTTTCTTTTTATTATTAATTGTTTCATGCTTGGCTTACTATGTACTTTAAAGCTTTGTATTGGTTTCTATTTTTATTAATCTAGGATCATAGATAAATTTATACCTATGCTATCATCAATATCTGATTTATGTCTAGAAACAAACAAATAATTAGTTCAGTCTATGCTAGAAACTTATGACCTTTTAAAAAACAGCACGACAGAATCCTTGTTGCAACGTTCTTCACCAGTGGCAATTTACAAATGTTCTTCAAGAGCAGAGAGTGGTGTAGTGGCTCAGTGGTTAAGACACTGGGCTTGCTGGCTGGAAAGCAGCAGACTAGGTTCAAGACCCAACAGGTGAGCTCCCATTCTCACTCCAGCTCCTGACAAACTAGCAGTTCAAAAGCATGCAAATGTCAATAGATAAATAGGTACCACTTTGGTGGGAAAGTAATAGTACCCTACAATGTCAGGTTGGTCATGTGACTGTGGACATGTCTTAGGACAGTGCTGGCTCAATGGCCTTGAAATGGAGATGAGAACTACCTCCTATAGTTGGCCACAGCTAGTGGAGTAAAATGAACACTTCCATCCAATGAGTTGATGTCAAACTGGAAAGTATGGAGTGGCACACCACAAAATTCCCTGTACTGTTCAACTTATTTATAAATTAATTTGATGACTGGGCAAACAACAAACACGATATTAGGACTTAGGAGAATATTGTCATGCCAAAACAAGTAGAAATCAGCAGGATCAATTTTAATCTGTCCATCAATTTCAAGATATGCAAACTGAAATTCCTTCATTTCAACAGAAAATAAATCAAAGGTTGGACTACAAGATCAGGGAGATGATGCTGTGTGATAGTAGTACAAACAAGATCTGGGTGTCTTAGTTGAATACGGGCCCAAAATGTGATGCTCTATTATATGAAATATAATAGCTAGCATAATCAGAATTGAAGAGTCAAGATTCCATGTCATCATCATTCCTGTCTTCTTTGAATTAGTCAAACTATATCTAGAATAATGTATTTGGCTCTGGGTACCATATTTTAGGGAGGACTCTTAACAAGCTGAAATATATTCAGAAAAAATCAAGATAGTAAAAAGTCCAGAAAAAAATAACTTACAAGAATAATTGGCATACAATTCACTTGGAGAAAAGAAATCTACAGGAATACATTTTAGTTTTAATTATTTGAAGGATGGTCATGGAGGAGATGGGAAAGACCAGGGGTGGGATTCTACCGGTTCGGACTGGTTCTATAGAACTGGCTGTTATGATTCTGCTCAATTCAGAGAACTGGCAAATCATGCCCCTGGCTGGCCCTGCCCCTCTCCACCCACCCCTCCTCTCACTGCCCAGTCAGTGGTTATCGCACATGTGCGACATCGTGCACATGCCTGACATCACTGACTGGGTTCTCCCCCTCCCAGTCCTTAAGGTATTTCTTTTTTTCCCCTCCCAATGATCAGCTGTTCTGATGATCATCTGTGCCAGGATCCCTGCTTCACCCAGGAGGCTGCACCCCTTCCAGGCTCTGTTTTTTTTCCCTTCCTGAGTCCCAGGGAAGCCTTATGGGAGCAAAAATGCCTCCCCAGGAGGCTCCATTGAGGCCCAGGAGGCTCAAAAATGGAGCACAGGAGGGTGCTGCATGCCCCCGGGCTCCATTCTTTGCCTTCCTGAGCCCCAGGGAAGACTTCTGGGAGCAAAAACACCCCATAAGGAGGCTCCCGATGCCCAGGAGGCAAAAAAATGGGGGATGCTGCTGAAAAAAAGACCCAACCCAGCACATGGCCATGCCCACCTAGCCATGCCCACCTAGCCCACAAAACTGGTTGTTAAAAAATTTGAAACCCACCCCTGGGAAAGACTCACTCTGAGTTGTTCCAGAAACAGTGGGTTTATTTTCTTGTTTGTTCACTTAAAACATTTATATAGCTGCCATCTTATAACCAAATCTGGGTATCTCTCAATCAGAAGTTATGTTCCCAGTCCAAAGTTAATTTAAAGTATCAATTATTTCCAAATACAGAGGTAACACAAACAAATTTTACATTTATTATTTTTAAGAGATGCTAACTCCACACTCACATATCAGGTACTCAGATATATTCACCCACATTATACAACTGCAATTAAATATGTTGTTTTATTGTCTTATTATTTTCTCTCTCTTCCCCAATAGCAAGGGCTCAAGGTTGACTCAGCCTTTCATTTTCCCAAATAAAAGAAGACCCTGATTAGAATAGAATAGAATAGAATAGAATAGAATAGAATAGCAGAGTTGGAAGGGACCTTGGAGGTCTTCTAGTCCAACCCCCTGCTTAGGCAGGAAACCCTACACCACTTCAGACAAATGGTTATCCAATCTCTTCTTAAAAACTTCCAGTGGAGCAATCACACTTGGAGCAATCACACCTTCTGGAGGTAAGTTGTTCCACAGATGAAATGTTCTAACTGTCATTGTATGGAGGCAATATGCAAAAGGTTGTAAACCACCCAGAGATTTCTGTAAAACCCTATGGGGATGGTATAAGCTTAAATCCTATGCTATGTTGAATAGTTATGTCAAACTATTTCTTTTTTACTGTACTCTTTTTATTGTAAAGGCTGGTCAAAGACCATAATAAAGATACTTGATGTTGATTTGATTTTGTCAGGGGGTAAAAACCAGCTTCCAAACATCCCTGCTAATTAGAGGTGATTCACCATGCTTTTCTTTGCTTTTCTTTGCTGTCAACTTGGTGGTGCCTTGGTGGTGCAGGCTGTTAATAGCCTAGCACTTAGCTCCAGCTGCCTGTAATTATTGCAGGCTCGAATCCCACCAGGCTCAAGGTTGACTCAGCCTTCCATCCTCTCGGGGTAGGTAAACTGAGGACCCAAGATTGTTGGGGGCAATAAGCTGACTTTGTAAAAATGTCGCTTAGTAATAAGCAGGCATATACAATGGAATGAAGGCTATTGCTGAGCGCATTGGGTTGTATCCCAAAATCTGTAAGCCGCCCTGAGTCTCCGGAGAAGGGTGGGATATAAATATGAATAAAAATAAATAAACAAATAAAAAACCTTTGATTAAATAAAACCCAGAAAGTAATCTAAGAAACATATTTTTTGTTTATTTACAAAAATAATAAAACCTAACAGACTACATACTGGCAGCTAATCACACACAAAGGCAAATATAGGAAAAGTACAAAGGAAGTTACAGGAAGTGAAGAAAAACTTTTGAAGCATGCGCAGTAAATCAGAAATCACAAGACATACTTATCTCATTACTATGGAGACAAGATAACAAATGTGCTAGCTGGCAGGCAACTGCCTGCAAATCTTAGCTTAGGAGCTTAGCAGACAAATCAAAATAACACAGTGACAACCCCTTCTTTGTCTGTTGAGAGAACATCAGGTAAGGCACATCTTCTCACGTAGATATTTGTGCGGAGCAGCTGGAAGTGGTTTGTTGAGCATGTCAGCAATTGAACATGTGTGGACACATACTGTAATTTAACAAAACCTTGTTTAACTAATTGCTTTATGTTCTTATAATGAATGTCAATGTGTCTGGACCTAGAACCTGTGAAACGTGTTTCGGAAATATAAACCACAGATTCGTTGTCTTCCATCATGGTGATTGGCTGGATCGGGCGTGTCCAGATATCTGTGACTAAAGCATCAAACCACGTTAGAGAATTACATGCATCTGAAACATAGCTTCAGTAGATGAACAAGAAATGAAGTTCTGTTTACGCACATGCCAGTAAACAATATTTATTTGGACCAATATAAACAATATCATCAACATAAACAAGAATTATCTCATATATATTTTCAGATCTTTTTGTGAACACGCATTCATCAGTTTTGGACTTAATAAAGCACATTGAATTTAGTTTGTCAGTATTTTACTTATGTCAGCAAGACATAAGTACCACATTAAACCAGACTGTTTCATACCATAAAGACTTTGGTTTAAGAACCAGGTATCCCCTTCTTGCTTTCGGAACCCTGGAGGACCTTTGACGTAAATGTCTTCATCCAGGTCAGCATGTAGATAAGCTGTTTCAACATCAAATTGGAAAACTTCTAAACCAAGAATAGTTGCAGTGGCTAAAGCAATTTTTACGCTCTCAGTCCGAACTGTCAGTGAATAAGTATTTGTGTAGTCCTCAGAATAATGTTGAGTGAAACCCTGAGCTACAAGTCTGGCCTTGTATAATGACTCACCATTTGGCTTCTTTTTAATTCTATAGACCCATCTCGTGCCAATAACTTTTTTATTTGCTGGAGGACTTGTAGGCATAAACACCTTGAGTTTCTTTAGACTGTCCATTTCAGCCTGCATTGCCTCATACCATTTCTCTTGCTCTGAATCAGGAAGATGCTTAATTTGTGTGAACTTGTCAGGAGGAAATGTAACAGCACAAATCAAAGGTAAAGATGCTTTTGTCAATTGCCATGAATATCGCTTTGGAGGGATCCCCTTCATGACCCTCTCAGAACGTCTCGGAACAACAGTCCATTCTTCTTCCGTTTCATCCTCGTCTTCTTCATAGTTGCTAGCATCAGCATCAACAGCTTGCGAAGATGGAACATCTGGTTGAGAAGAACTAGTTGATGGAACATCCGCCTGTGAATCTTTAACATCAGGCTGTATGACTATTTTATTTTATTTTATTTTATTTTATTTTATTATTTATTTTATTTGGACTTGTATGCCACCATCTCTCCCGAAGGACTCGGGGCAGCTCACAGCTAAAATGAAAACAATAAATAATTTTAAAAAGAATTAAACCAACAAGCCCAACATCTAAAACCCAATTTAAAAGACCCCCCCTCCCCAGAGGTCAGTCCAGCCTGGCCTGCTCGAACAGCCAAGTTTTTAGATCGTGGCGGAAGGAGCGAAGATCAGGAGCCAAACAGAGCTCCAAGGGTAGTTGGTTCCACAAGGCGGAAGCTGCTACAGAGTAGGCCCTCCCCCAGGGCACCGCCAGCCGACACTGTCTTGCGGATGGCACCCTGAGGAGTCCCCATCTGTGCGCACGCACAGGGCGATCGGCATTCGATGTCGGCAGGAGATGCTTCTGCAAATACCCTGGACCCAAGCCATGTAGGACTTTGAATGTTAATACTAATACCTTGAATCTCATCAGTAGCATCATCTCTAGGAGATCAGTAGCATCATCTCTAGGAAAATAAACTCCAGGATCATTGGTGTGAATCCTGGACCAGTCAGCATCTTCCTCAAAATTGAAGGACTGAGAAATCACTATTACTTGTTTGGAGTCAACAAATTTGCTCCATTTTGAATTGTCATCAATACTCATAAATCTCATTCTTCTTGCTGCTGGACCTCCTTTCTTTCTTTGAGCTGAGAGAATATTCACCATAGCGTATGAACCAAAAATATGGATGTTTTTAAGATCGGGTTTATACCCATATACCATGAAGAAAGGTGTCTGATTTATTACACTACTGCAGATACGGTTAATAATGTAATTTGCATATTTAATAGCTTCACCCCAGTATGGGAGAGTGAGATTAGCATCTTCTAGGAGACAATGCATCATGGTTTGTGGAATGCCATTCCTTCGTTCTGCCACTCCATTTTCTGCAGGAATGTAAGGGGCTGATGTCTGGTGCAGAATTCCATTCTTACGCATCCAGTCCTGAAAACGCTGGGACATGAATTCAGCACCGCGATCACTTTGAATTCTAGCGATGCGAACATCATGTTGGGTATTGACATAAGTTGCAAAGTCTTTAAAGATCTGAAAGGTCTCTGATTTTTCTTTCATAGGAAATACAAATCCATATCTAGAATAATTATCAACAATTGTTAAGAAATATTTTTTACCACCAAGTGTTGGTGCAAATGCACCTACTATGTCAGTGTGTACCAAATCAAAAATGCATGTAGACAGGCGTGTAGCGTGTTTTGGAACAGCTGCTGCTTTGGATTTGGCTTTCTTGCAGACAGCACAATCCAAGAACACCTTACAACCCTTGATCCAAACTTTTCACTAATTCCAGCATCTTCCTAAGAACACAAAAACTGGCATGCCCCAATCTTCTCTGCCACTTAGGGATACACCTGGAATGCAAAGGTTTACCTGTTAGTGAATTCTCAATGTTTTTATTAGTAACCCGAGGCTTGCTTTGAGCAACCTGTTTCCTATTTTTCTTTTTGTTGGCTTTAGGAGCCTTTGGAGTAGCAACAGGATCTCTCTCTGGAACATCTCTCTCTGGGCCTGTGCTCTCCTTTTTTGGAGATTGTATTCTTGCCTGTGCTTGCGAGTTAGACTTTGGCTTTAGGTAATAAACAGCACCAATTAATATGGTTTCAGCAACAATATTACCCTCTTTAACCACATAACTTGCTTTTTCAAAATGGTGAACCTGGTACTTGGATACTCTTGACAACTAACTTTGACTAAGCAAACTACAGGTTGCTGTTGGTATATAATAAACACCAGGAACAACTGCATCAAGCTCTTCAATATAAACAGTTCCTTTTCCCATGACCTGAACAGGATAATTTGAAAAAGTATACAGTTCATGCATGTCAGGTTCAGGCTCATGCATCTCTGTGTAAAGATAGGTAGGTAACATGCACTGCTGCTCCACTGTCTAAAGTCCAGAGAAGTCATCTGTCATAATCTGGATAAGGTTGTGGATTGTTGGTTAAAGCCAATGTGATATGCCTCTGGAATCTGTTCCTTTGGGCTAGTACATGGCAGGTGCTGGAGATCGTTGGGGACAATCCCAGATGGCATGTCCCACACAAAGGCAGATGTAGCATCTTGGCATCCTTGGAACGAAGGCTCTTCCTCGGAAGGGACGTTTCACTGGAGCTCTTGATGCAGGTGGTCCTCTCAAATGTGGCGTGGCTTGTATGAGTGTTTCTTCTTCAGTTAAAATTCTGCATACATGATCAACTGTGCGCTAAGCAATAGGCACTTGATTAATCTTTGAAATGGCATCTTTCCATTCATAATTCAATGAGTTAACAATAATGCTAATCATTTGAAAATCATCCACAGCATAACCTTGTTCAGCAAGTTCTTTTCTCTTTCCTTTCATTTTAGTTAAATGTACTCCAATAGTTTCACCTGGTTTTAATCTCGAACCATGAAATTCAGTTAAGAGTAAACATATAAATTCAATTGAAATAGGCCAGTAACATGCTTCTAATTGAGCCCAAATTAGTTGCCAGTTGCATCAGGTGGAAAAATAATCTGCAGTTCAGTGTCCATTGACATCAATAATGTTGTGCATGCTTTAGTATCCAAGTCTCTTATTTCAGGAGGCCAAGGTTGTGGTGGAGGATTAAACACCATACAGTGGGTACCTTCTCTATGAAATAAAATGCCAACCTCACTGACCCACGCCTTGTAATTTTTTTCCTGAGCGCTTTAATTTTGAATCACCAGTCAGTGGGGTGATAGAAGATTGTTGAATAGGAACATGTAAAACTTGTGCTGGTTGAGCAATGTGTGCTTGGACACCAGGGGGAGCTGGTGCTGGCACTGGTTGACCTGCTAAAGGCATTTGTGGCTGTGCCATTGCTGGTTGAACCTGTGGCTGCATGTGGACTTGTTGCTGTTGAGTTGCCATTGGTATTTGAGCAACATTAATTTGGCCTACTGGAGGTGCTGGCATTTGCATTTGCATTTGCTGTATTTGAGGAATTTTAATAGCAGCTATATTAATAGGAAGCTGAGCTGGTGCAACTTGGGAAGCCACAGGAGGCATTTGCACAGCTGGAGCAACAGCTGGAGATATAATAGCTTGTACATTTGACTGGCCCATTGACAACATTTCGAAAGATCTGTGTAAAATTCATAATTGTTCCTGTATTGCATGAAATTTGCCAGCAGATGGTGCTACAACATTAGAAAACGCAGAAGCTCTTGCTGAGTCAGCATCACAAGGCAAAGGTCTCTGCTCTGATTGGTCTGACACCGCATCCATGTGACCAACTTGTGGGTGGTCCCTTGGCTTCGAAGAAGAAGGCAAGATGGAGGGCTCAGAAACTTGAACAACACCCATATCTGGCTGAAGGGAGGATGCAAAGGCCTTAGCCTGCTTTATATTTTGTTCAAAAACTTCAATTTGCTGCAGATAATCATACACAACTTTCTGACTCATTGTCTGCTCTGGAGTCATTGGAGAATAATGAATTTCACCTTTCTCTTTGGGTGAAAAATGCTCAGCTGACTGTAAAACCTTAGGCTTTGCACCAAGTATTCTTGGGCTTTTGCTTTTTCAGACTGAGCTCTTTCTTGGACAGTAGCGTAGGAGCATACATCATAAACAGAAGAGACTACAGACCTTATCTCTCATTCTCCTCCCATGGCAGCTTCTTCCAAATGTGTTGCTGAAGCAAGTGGAGGTGACTGCCAAACTGCAAATTGGCTGTTTAAAGCTCTCCGAGCAGCCTCCTTAGTTAGGTCAGAAAGTGATAAATCTTCCTCCAACTGAGCCCTTCATTTCATTTTCCCTTTCTTAGGAGGCATCTTGCAATTAAACACAACTATCCTCAGATGTTGTGAACTAATTGACTAATTAACCTCACTTGTTATCAAAGCAACTAGCAAAGAAAAACATCGTAAATCTTGAAAAACCATCCTCCCTCTGCTACCATTTGTCAGGGAGTAAAAACCAGCTTCCAAACATCCCTGCTAATTAGAGGTGATGCACCATGCTTTTCTTTGCTGTCAACTTTGATTAAATAAAACCCGGAAAGTAATCTAAGAAACATATTTTTGTTTATTGACAAAAATAATAAAACCTAATGGACTACATACTGGCAGCTAATCACACACAAAGGCATATATAGGAAAAGTACAAAGGAAGTTACAGGTAGTGAAGGAAAACTTTTTGAAACATGCGCAGTAAATCAGAAATCACAAGACATCCTTATCTCATTACTATGGAGACAAGATAACAAATGTGCTAGCTTGCAGGCAACTGCCTGCAAATCTTAGTTTAGGAGCTTAGCAGACAAATCAAAACAACGTGGTGACAGATTTAAAGTACGAAGACTGTATTAGTGCATACAGGGAAGAATGTCCTACTGGTAAGAAGTGTTGAATAGAGTAACAGACTGCCTTGGAAGGGGTGATTTTTTTTTTCTTTCACTGGAGGGGCTTCAACAAAGACTCGATGGCCATTTGTCAGGGATTCTGTAATAGTGGATTCCTGCACTGGGCAAAAACAAAAGATGATTTTCAAGGTCCTTTCCAGCCTTTATACTATATTATTGTATAAAATAATGCTGGATAAAATCTGCTATTGTGAATTTTGAACAACTTCTGTATGCTTGAGGAAGATTCCACAGGAGGCTTGTTGTTCTTGTTAGAATGACAAAAGCAGCTTTATGACATCACAAGTTCCACTCTTTTCAACCATGCCTGTACGGTCATGTCATAACAGACATGCAAAAAGGGGGGGGGGCTTGTGCTAAAATGTCATCTTGATCATTCTGCCTCTCTTGCCTCCCACCACAGAAGCTGCTGGGAAAAGAATGACAGAAGAAAACCTGAAGCACGAGTAGAGCCATTATTAGAGACCATTAGATTTGTTATGGGATAGAGAAAAATGGGATAGAGAAGTGTTTGGTTATGCATGGCTCATTCAGTATCCTAGCATAACATTCCTGTTGTGGTCAGTGTGTATACGATGTTCATGTCCCTATGTATGGTTCTGAACTAGAGCTAAGATGATATTATTATTATTATTATTATTATTATTATTATTATTATTACTACTACTACTACTACTACTACTACTACTACTACTACTACTACTAATTGGATGGCCCATGAGGGAGAGAAATCACAGCTCTGAGTTCCCTGCAGGTGGAAAAGTTGATAACTGGCTCCAGGGTAAGGGAAAGAACAACACATAAATAAAAATAATATCTAAATAAACAAACATTTGCAAGCTGATCAATAGCAAGAAACCATCCCCTTGAGGCAGCCAAATAATAGTTGCCTTTTTCTCCAGAAGACATTTGAGGCGTATACATATATGTGAGTATGGACAAGAAACATCAATAATGTCTTAAATAGTAGATCCATCTAATAACAAGAACATCAATATTGCATTTCTACCAAATAACCTTTTATATGAAGCAATTTTCTATATCATAACCATAAAATAAATGTTTCATCATATATAATGTTCACTTCATACATAGTCTGCTGCAATGTCACTATTAAAAGATTACTCTGGTTTGCTTACGGAATGAAAAGAACTAAAGTCTCTTCCTTAGTCCATATCACTATTCTTCCTTTTTTGTAGTTATCCCTAAAACTTAATATAACAAATCATAAGAAGGAGCTATCTTCACTACCCTTTCAGTTCTGCACCCTAAATGTCAAAAAGCAGAATTTTAAATGTTATTTAAGTATATATGTATCTTAACAAGATAGCCAAAGTGTAGGTCCCCTTTCAAACACAGACATATAAACAATTTGTTTTATATTAGATACATAGTGATTCTAATAATAGCTAAGTGACTTCTAACCCAATCGTCTAATAAAACTCCTTTTTATGATCCTGTAACACTACAGAAAACATTTTTCCTGTCCCAGCTCAGGAAATATGTCAGCAGGCAGGACCAGAGGACAAAGTATTGCTGAGGCACACAACCTACTCATCTCCTTCCCACTTTTTTTTCATGGTCAGAAAGAAAATGGAAGAAGTCAGGATATTTCTACCAATGCCTGAGCATGGGAAAGTCTCACAGGCCAAATTAAACCCACAGGTCAGAATAGGGGTGGTATTCTACCGGTTTGGCCCGGTAGCTCCGAGGATCATCTGTGAGCGAACCAGTTTGCTCCAAGAATCAGCTGCTGGGCCTGCCTACCCACCCTGGCTCTATGCTGATCTTTTTTTCCTGGCTTTGAAGCTCAGCTGCTTCGTGCAGCACTGCTGATTGCCACGCGTCAACTGTTGAACACACAGAGAGAGTGCAGGATTGCAGGAGAAGGTCAGTATCAAACCATCTGCGTGCATGCAAAGCACGTGCGTGCATGCAAAGCACATCCACCAAGCCACGCCCATAGAACCGGTGGTAAAAAAAGTTGAATCCCACAACTGGGTCAGAGGTTTCTCACCTCTGCTCTCCAGGCATAGAATATTTAAAAACTGCCCTCCCTTTTGAATTTAACACAAGCTCCTTTCTGGTTAAGTGTATAAAAGAATTCAGCCTCAGTCTTGATGTCTATCTGTACAGAGATCCCTTCTCAATTAATGCAAACATGTAGTCGATCTAGCCCTTAACCCATAAAATCAGTGAAGCAAGATTACAATTAATAACTACATATCAACAGCTGCATATTAACAACCAGAAATTGTTATCTCTGATCAAAATTGCCTGGAGCTGATGCCTAAACACATTGAGGAAACTAATCAGTCTGGTCTCTTGGAGGAAAAAAAAAGATTGTAGTTAGGCATTTTCTTCATTTATGAAAATTTGAGAAAGCCTTTTCATGGATCGCCACACATTGCATATTACAAAAAAGAGTGACACAGATCCAAATTCTTCTTGAGTTAAGTATTTATGCAAGCCATTTTCCCCAGGCCAGATTTTAATATGCCAAATTCTACCCACACATCTTTTTGTGCTGATTTCAGTGATATAAAATCTGCCCTACTTATCCAAAGAGCATCACTGATAAATGGTTGGTACACCAAGGTACTTCATTTATGTTTTTTGTGTTGGAGTCAGTCAAAACATGGCTAACTGCATAGGTGAAGAGTCCAAACACAGAAGCAGGACTTGCACAGTATTATTTTGGTGGGGAGGAGGGAAAAAGCAGAGATTGTTGCCCAGTTTTTTTTAAAGATGATTGTTTGGAAAATAATTCTGCCATTGCTAGATAAAAATGATCAAATAATTCTGGATGAAAAAAAATCTTTGAAATTCTCTGCCCATCAGACAAGATTAGATTGAAAGGATAAATAGGACAGTTGATTATAAAGTAGCTTCTCCTGAAGCCATGTCATTGTTCTGATGGCTTGGGGTGGATCCTGCTTGTAGTATGGATGTCCACTGTCACTCACAGTTCATTCTTCTGGAAGTCTGTCATTCAGAGTCCATTAGAATTCTTACAAAGAAGACTTGAGAGGTGAAATAATGACACTTGAATTTTCCTCCTTTCCAACCAAACTAGTTTTGCATCTTCTCCAGGCAGCTGTTAGAACAATTCATAAAGGTATCTTTTCCTAGATTCCCCAACAGATAATGAGAAGTGAGAATGTGCTTCCTAGTTGTTTCAAACTGGAGTGATGTTCCCCACAAATGCATGTTGTGTTGGCATTATTGGAAAGGTGGCAGAAATAACCATTTTTGCTATCTCACTTCACATTTCCGGGATTTCCCCCTTCTGGCACAATGAATAAAATGTATCCAAGGTTATATTAATACCTCATCAGACTAGGCAAAAAGGGAATGTGTTTTCCACTTCCTCTTAAGCAAATAAGATGGAAATCGGGATATGCAAAACTGCATATTGGTCATCTTGACTTGTATCTTTTGCAATGTTTGAAAACATTGCAGTGTGACTCTCTCATAATTTCAGAATTACATTAGTACTTAAAATTAGTATTTAAAAAAGACATTTGTTTGGTATCCAATTTGGTTCAGAATGTTCTTTATATCTCCATTATGATGACTGTCTCAAATATGCTCCTTAAGTGACTTTATGATAGAACATGTCTCTCAATATTATCATATTCCTATCTACTTGGTCTTGAGACTAATTACATATTGCTAAAAATAGAAATAACATCTGATACTATGATACAGCACATTTTGTTGCATGGATCAATGGTTCCAAGCACAGAGAATTTTCTTGGCACAAACCACAAAATATGGCATTTGTAATTATGTGCCAACCATAGCCTAATCAATGCTGCTTTTATTAAAAACGTAGCCTGTTTTTAAAGGATCCTTTCATCACAATGGTCATACTTTCATTTCATCAGTCTTTCTATTTTTACACAAGTTGTTCACAAAATGATTTGTTGTTATTATCGTATAACTTCATTGTTAAGAGTTTGTTTCTAAATTTAATTAAAATGACTGTTTTTAATCTTTGGATTTTGTTCGATTTCTCAATTATCTATAGGCTACAACAGTTAATAGTGCAAGTCAATCTGTCTTTTCAAAAACCATCAAGTGCAATGAGACTTATTCCAGTTAATGCTTTGGCATAAAGAGTGGATGATGCTTCAGAAATAATTTGGAAAAAAATGTTTTTGGGAGTGTGCAAGAATGCAAATATCACACTGTTCACAAATCTTTAAAGCAGCTATATTGGAACAGGATGAGTGGTTATATAAGTTTCCTCTTGTGATCCAGGGTAAAAAATGGAAAAGAGTTGTTAATGACATTTTTCATAACGATTTGCAAAGCATTTCATAGCCATGATGAATACATATACCTGCAAGTTAAGGTTTCCTTTCAACTTACTTGCTAGGGAGGCTAATTACTTGCACAGCCACTTGGCTATTTCCACTATATTTTCAACCCACCACCCCGAAGAATCTAGACTTTTTCTTTTGCAATTGTAATATTACTTCTGTTGTTTTTTTGTTATATATTTTCATCTGCTGATTTGCTGTATTGCTGACCATATTCTACCTCCAAGATTAAAGGCAGCATTATATACCAATATAAGATACTTAGAAACTGGACTATCACCCACATATGTTACTTCACTTCAAAACTTCTTATAGACATCGATTTGGCCAATATGGGAAACAAGAGGTCTTCTGATTTAATCATGTAAAACTTTTTTTAGATTCCTTATTAACTGAATTTCCAGAAGAACATAATGTATAGGAAAAAATAGATGTCAAAGTTTAGGCTTTTCCAGCTTTAGACACAGAAATAACAACAAAAGTATCAAATGAGCAATAACTCCAAAAGACGCTGGAGAAATAACCTTGAACATTTTGAAGACATTTGTATGATGACAAAGTAAGATTATAACTTGTGTGAATCTTTCTACTAAGGCCCATACCAAACAACCAATCTAAACCAATTTGAATTCCAGGATGTCAAAGACAACAAGGAAACACAATTTTTTTCCTAAATTATTTTCAAAGTGCTGTGTAGCACAAATGGTTATATTTTGGTATGCAGTCCAGAGATAGAAACCTAATGTTTTTATTACACCAAAAAAGAAATAAAGGGATTTTTTTAAAACAAAAACAAAACAAAACTATTGAACATATACAATTCCCTCCTAATCAACAGTCCCTATCCAGCAGGTTTTAAATGACAAGAGAAGCCATGTGGTTTGTGTTTGCAAACCCAGGGAAAAGGGAAGGAAGGCTGATATTTGAATTGTTAGGTTTAGGTTATTGGTTGGCTCCCATTTCTGCTATAAGGTATTGGTGATGATGCTTGAAGGATAATCTCTTAATTCCTTTCTAGCAACAGCACTTAGACTTATATACTGCTTCTCAGTGATTTTCAGCCCTCTCTAAGCAGTTTACAGAGTCAGCCTATTGCCACCAATAATCTGGATCCTCATTTTAACAAACTCAGAAGGATGGAAGGTTGAGTCCATCTTGAGCCAGTGAGAATCGAACTGCCAAAATGCTGAATTGCAGCCAGCAGTCAGCAGAAGTAGCCTGCAGTACCATATTGCATTCTAACCATTGTGTCACCATGGCTCATATGCAGTGGTGGGATTCAATTTTTTTTACTACTGGTTCTGTGGGCGTGGTTTGGTGGGCTTGGTGTGGCTTGATGGGTGTGGCTTGGTGGGTGTGGCAGGGGAATGATACTGTAAAATTTCCATTCCCACACCACTCCAGGGAAAGGATACTATAAAATCTCCATTCCCACCCCACTCCAGGGGGAAGGTTACCACCAGTTCTGTGAACTACTCAAAATTTCCGCTACGGGTTTTCCAGAACTGGTCAGAACCTGCTGAATACCACCTCTGCTCATATGTCTTTATCATCAGCTGTTCAAGATACTGGAAGCTCACTTGAGTAGCCTGAGTTTGTATCTTAAATTGGACTCTGCAAGGTAGCTGAATGACTTGAACTTTAAAAACTAAAAAGGTATTGTTAACTTGTCTGAACAATGCCTATACCACTGTAAAGGAAGCAATGCACTCACTTCCAGTTCACTTCATAGAAAAAAGCACAAATGTATCATCTTCAGCAGAGAGACAGGCTATTCAAAATTTCTCACAGGAAGTTGTTCAGTATTAAACGTGATTTTTTTTTCCAAAAGAAGAAACTTTTATTTGGTTCTGTGTTATTTAAATCATTTCAGGGGACATGTTCAAGTTTTCTTCAATCTCACTATTGTCTTAACCTCCTGCTGTATAGTGAGTAAGGATTAAGTACATGGGCCTATTGTATCACCATAGTGATTGAAATCTATTAATTTGAGGAAATTTGTCCCTTCAGTATACTTCTGGATAAAAAGATAGCGATTATATTTTGAAGTCCTTGTAGAAAAGTTATCCAACAGAGATTAGCCATAACTCTTTTTGAGAGATGCGAGACTTTTATTTCAACTTAAGTTTCACAACTCAAAAAAATCTTCACTCACTTTCACTCAGACAATCTGTGACTTAGAAGTCAGAAGTGTATTGAAGAAAGCCTTACATTAGAAAATGTGTTGTATCTCCAAGGTCTTTCTGTATCAAGGATATACATATATATATATATATATATATATATATATATATATATATATATGGGGTCATCCAAAATAGCATGCCTTAAAGGGATTTCTCTTGCACAGAGCTGGGTGTTTGGACAAAGCTTTGAGTAGAAATATGCCATCCAGATGACAGCATCAATGCTTGTTAAATATCTGTCCATTTAGCCTGAAAGATAATTTTTATTTGCACCGATGACATGAATAATTATTCTGTCAGTTTTCTCCAGGTTGTACTTACTGATAAGTATTCAAACACTTTCCAATATGCAGTTGTTTTTGTTACACAGCCACAAACTTTGTGTTATAGTGATTTTTTGGGGGGGAGAAGTACAATACAGACTTCTCTGATAATTTGGTTCAACAAGATAACAACTACTATCTGTCCAATAATAATAATGGTCCTGTCGTTCATATGCTTTCTTTTGACACTCCTCTTATGCATTTTCCCTCTGTTTGTCTTCTGGAGATGATTGAATATAGTCATCGTAGGTCTCACTTCAGGTTAACAAGTTTAAAAATAAACAAGGCTTGCTTCATTGTGTTTCATAAATGCATTCCAAATTTTGCATGTCATTCCACTGAATGCAGATTTACTTTTGAGAAATAGCAAGAGAGCAAACATATTGGATATTTCATTCATTCCGGTTATCCAAAGTTTCTGTTCAGTGACAGCTGAGGTGCTGAACCTAGGTAGGGAAACACAAATCCGTCCAAGACAACTGTACAAATAATCCAGACTAGAGTATGCAGACTACCTACTGTAGAAAACAAATGTAGATTAGCTACTGCAGATCTGAAGAAGCTTCTAGGATGAGAAGTGAAACATCTTCAAAGAAAAACCAGAAAAACCAGTTGCATCTTGAAAAAGCTCCTTTAGGACAAACATGATCTGGATGATTGAGAATCTTCATAGACATTTAGCAATTAGCTATTACTGTATATAAACAGAGAGCAAATCTCCCTCCCTTCCAGTACTGAAGATATTGCCTAGATGGTAAAGAAATATCTGCGAGAGAAAAAAAACTAAGCTCAGAGAATACCAAGGACCCCACAATTCAACCCTGAGCTGTTCTTGTCTATTGGTAGGGTCTGCATATGCCTCTCCAGTGTCATTTTTAAACCTAATACCCCCAAAGTGGGTGTGGCTCAAATTTCCAAGCCTATTTATTCTTTTATTGCAATGAAAAGTTGATGAGCAAAATGGCAAAACTACTTTCAAAAGTTTCAGGGACACATTTCACCCTTAAAATCTCTCTCTCTTTCTCTTTCTCTCCCTCTCTCTCTCTCTCTCTCTCTCTCTCTCTCTCTCCTCCCTCCCTCCCTCCCTCCCTCCCTCCCTCCTGTGGTCGTTGAGGTGACGAAAGTTGTACTTTCCTGCTAAAAGCTGTTCTTTATGTTATAAGAGGACTGTAGTATATCTACTTTAAATCTGTGAACTTTTTGTGTTTGGATTATTGCAATGAGCCTTTATTTCCATTGCACTTGCACTCTCTTTTAGGAAAACATTAATATTTCAGTGTTAACATTTTATAGGTATTAAACTGTATAATAGGCCTACTTGTTAACAAATGATTTATAAAGCCAAACATTTGGGTTTTTTTATTCCTCTAAAAATAATATCTCTTGCACAAAAAGAATAACAAATGAACAGGCCAATATTTTACAAGGGGGAAATACCTGAGATATTGGGACTCTAGATAGGCTTTTATGTATTCTTCATCTACGATGCCATCAACCGAATCAGGAAAAAAATTGCCGATGAAAGTAGCTCAGCATCATTATATGAATTTGGTTTGGCTGCATCCCAAGTTGAACTGAAATAGTTTGTAAGATTTTGTGGCTTCCAGAGGTGAAGAAAACTTTCCTTTCAAGTAATCAGAACTGATTCTGAATGGTCTCAATGCATTAGGAATGTTTTGATGCTTCAATGGGCTGAAAGCAGGAAGCAGGAAGTTTGTCTGCAGAGATATTACTATGAGCCTTTTGCTTTCTGATATATGGAAAATATTGAAGGAGGATTGTAACAAGAGGAGTTAAATAATGGATAAGTTTATGTGTTATTGTTAAATGCCTGCATTTAAGTTCCAGCTGCCTACAATTACTGTAGGCTCGAATCCCACCAGGCTCAAGGTTGACTCAGCCTTCCATCCTCTCGGGGTAGGTAAATTGAGGACCCAAGATTGTTGGGGGCAATAAGTTGACTTTGTAAAAATGCCGCTTAGTAGTAATAAGCAGGCATATATAATGGAATGAAGGCTATTGCTGAGCACATTGGGTTGTATCCCAAAAATTGTAAGCCTCCCTTTAGTCTTCAGAGAAGGGCGGCATATAAATGTAATTTAAAAAATTATTGAAAAACACTGGTTTACCAGGAACTTCAGAATTTTCTCTAGTGTGTGTCATTAATTTATTACTGTAATTTTGGAGACAGTAATTTCTCAGAAATATTCATCTTTATTTGCAGTAAGGTTCGGATTGGTTTGTGATTTCTTTTTTTTATCTTTATATCTCATAACTCACCAAATGAAAATGTTTGGTCACGAACTGAAAATTGTCTTCATCAATCTTAGCTAGATGGGAATTCTTGCTGAGGGGCTAAGCTGGGGTCCTCTCCCCAAACTCATCCTCTGTGGGGAGGGTCCTGTCACCTTTAAGGCCCCTCTGGTGAACCAAATATTAAACACAGAAAACTATTTCAGCTTCCATCATGCAAATTCCTGACTGAGGATCACCAGAGTTTTTCCAGCCCTTCCCTGGAGGATCGGCTCAATTCACAAGACATAAAACTTTACTAACAATGAGGGGAAAAAAATCACATTAAGTCACTGTTTAGTTCTAAATTGGTTAAAAGAATAAAAAGAAAAGAAAATGAATAAAATGCTGCTGGGAAATCAATTAACCAGGAAAATCCCCAAGGCCCCTTTTTGGTCTCCATTCTGAAAGCTCTTCAGATCAGAAATTCTTCCAGGGCACCAAAGATTTTAAAGATCATTTTCACGATCGTTCATGGGATTTATTTGGGCAGGACCTCCAAAGCCCAGAGACATAAATACAGTAGTCCTCGACTTATGACCATAATTGAGCCCATATTGTTTGTTGCTATGTGAGACATTTGTTGAGTGAGTTTTTTTGCTCCATTTTACAAATGTTCTTCCCTCAGTTGTTAAATGATTCACTGCAGTTGTTAAATAAATAACTTGGTTGTTAAGTGAATCTGGCTTCTCCATGGACTTTGCTTGTCAGAACGCTGCAAAAGGGGCTCATGTGATAGGGGGAGACTGCGACCATCATAAATATGAACCAGTTGCCCAGCATCCAAATCTCGGTCACGTGACAATGAGGATGCTAAAATGGTCATAAGTGTGAAAAATGGTCATATTGTCACTTTTTTCAATGACATTGCAACTTTGGTCACTAAATGAACTGTTGTAAGTCGAGGACTACCAGTAGTCCCACTGCCCATTCCCTCCAGTCTGGCCTCCCAGTCCTTCCCAGTCCAAGGCAAAGGCCTGGGCCTCCTTCTTCCTGCTCCTCCCCACAATCCCAGGGGCTTCTCAGAGCTTTTCGGGAGAGGGATCCCCAGATCCAGTTCCTGCTCTGGGGAGATTTCTGAATCCAAAAGGAACCAGAGCTTTTCCCTAACAGAAGAAGCGGGGATCGGACTCTCCATGATCCAGAACTGGCTTCTTTCCCTTGTGGGGCTGAGCAGTGAGGATGAAGTCCGAAGTCTGCCTGAGAGGAGAAATGTGTGAATGTAACGCACGTTGGGCCTCCTCACAGTCACAAATCCTCCTCAAGTCAGAAATGACATGTGTGACTACAACACAGGTTTGGCATCCTCACAATGGTGAATGCGCCTCCAGTCAGGAAAGGCTGGTGAGTTTGGGCCTGTCTGTGTCCAAGCAAGTGGTTCATTTCATGGTCACCATCCAGAATTGTTTCTCTTTTCTTTTACATCCAAGCCAGTTTATTTAATCCTTAAATTCCTGCCAATTTTTAAAATATCTTTTGAAAAGTTGCTACATTGGTAATTTCTCAGAGCAAACAGCCAGGAGCACCCCAAATTCTTGATTGCTAAGGAATAATCTCTGCCTGTACCAGGAAAAAAGCTCTGGGGCTATTGGGAGTTTACGACAATCAGGAAGGAGGAATCTTCACAGGACAACCTTAGCCCCATCGCTCCACTGCATCAACATCTGCCAAGACCCGGATCCAATTGGAGAAACCAGCCGGGTCCTCCCAGCACCAGAAGCCCCAAAGAGCCCCAAAGCACCCACAAGGGCAGGAAAGGCGACCCAGGGGGAGGGGTTGGGTAAAGGCAGCCAGGAAGTTCGTGAACTGCCCTGATCCCCTGCAAACACCGCTTTCCGACAATCTCCGCTTTGGGGGAGGGAAGGAACTGCTCTTGCGGGTGCCCAGGTAGACTTATTTTATTTATTTATTTATTTTATTCATATTTATATGCCGCCCTCACATCTGGAGGGGCCACCCTTCTCCTGTTCCCAGGGGGCTCTCCTGGAATGAGGGGGGAGGCAGCAGAGTCCCCTCAACGTTTTGGGACCTAATCAAACAGTGGCCACAGAGGGGAGGGGGAGCAGACTGGAAAGAGGACCGAATCAGCATTCTATGTCTGGGAATAAACTTTTTGGGGGCAGAGAGAGAAAGATTCCCAGGAAGAAAAAGGGGCCAGATTTCCCGAAGGCCCCACAGGGACTCACCAACGCAGCTCTCCCAAAGGGTGACCGCCAGCAGCACCAGGAGCCAGAGGGGCGCAGAGCGCAAAGCCATCCTGGCCACGACCCTCAACCACCCCTTGGATCTCCTGGAAAGTCACAGGGAAAAGAAGAGGCACCCCCTTCCCCGTGATCAACAGTGCAACAATCCAGAGGAAGCCGGAGATTGGCCAACCTCAACCAATAGAAAAAAGGTATTCCCGTGTCATCATTGTTGCTAAGCAGACGCCCAGGTTCAACACGAGAAAGGGGGCATGGAAAGGAAACCAAAAGTTCCTTCAGGAATTGCCCTTCCAGGGATTCCGTCTCTTAAAATCGGGACTTTTTTAAAATGCCACAGGACGCGGGACAAATTGGTAAAACTCGGGACTGTCCCGCCAAAAGCGAGACGTCTGGTCACCTTAATTTAAGTCTATAATATATGTTGTTCCATAAAATTTGTTTACCAAACAATAAAATCTATTAAAATATTTTCAATGTAATACTGTAATAGTTTAAAATGGCAAAGAACGGAAGAAGCTTCTTGAATGAGAAGTGAAAAGTCTTCAAGGAAAACCCAAGAAAGTTCAGTTGCCTTTTGAAAAAAACACCTTTGGTGCAAAGTTTTGTCTTTCATGCCCCCAAAAGGGAATCTCTATTGGTTTGAAGTGTGACATGCTTTATTTCTACAGATTTCTATAGGCATTTTTTCTAACACTGTAAATGTAATTTAATTTGCTCAAAAATGGATTATTTTTTAAAAATCAAAATATAAAGGGATATGGCATAAAAATTATAGTGCTTCTTTATATGAATGTTGATTAATCAATTTCTTTAACAAATTCAGCACTGCCTACAAATATTTTAATCTCCGTTTTATTGAATTGTTTTAAATCCCCAACTACTTTCAGATGACTATTGAGGTAGGCAAGCTATAAATCATTCTGAGAGAAATCTAGATCGCATTGAAACATTTCTATTAAATTGTGCTGGTAGTGCATATCAATACTTCCTATCCAAAGTGCAGATGGATAACTGCTAATTAGTCTGATAAGTTGTCCACCTGGTAATTGATGTAACTGAAGAGAGATCTTAAACTGGGGACTTCTTAGTCACTTCATATTTACCTGAAACTGTATATTGTAAAATGTTGATATGGCAATGGCATTATTAAAACATATAGGCTGAAGCTTTTTTAGAAACAATTATATTTTCTGTATGAGCTATTCTTTCATAAAGGGCTGTACAGTGCTCAGGGGTTAAGATGCCAGGTTGGAAAGCTGACAGGCCAGGTTTGAGACCTGAGCACATGACTGGGTGAGCTCCCGCCCTTGCCCCTGCACCTGATAACCTAGCAGTCCAAATAAATATAAAATGCAAGTAGACTAATAGGTACCACTTCATTGGGAAGATAACAACACTCCATGACATCATGCTGACCCCATGACCACAGAAATGTCTTTGGACAGCGATGGCTCAATGCCTTGAAATGAAGATGAGAACTGCCTATAGTCAGCAATGACTAGCAGAGTAAAATCTGCAGGGACTCTTACTTTTTACTGTATTCTTTCTTAAAAGCTGTACTTGCATCCCAAACCATTCTTAAGTCAGTGCCTATATTTAGATTATTCTCAAAAGTTTCTGTTAATTTCTTCTTCTCTATTGCTTCTTTCTATAACAATGCATTTAACCTCCATCTAAAAGCTTTCCTTTTCTGAATCAAACTCACAGGTTTGAGATAGGAAAAAGTCTTTGGTAAAATCTCTACTTTCTCCATCTTAACAGTTAGACTTTTCTGAGATCCAAATCATAACTATTTTTGAAAAAGATCTGTCTTTCTGAACAATAAGTCTATTCTTTAGAGTTAATATTACTCTGTCTCCATGTGTCTATTAGGTCTAAATTGTTTATCAGATCAGAAAGTTATTTTGTAGTTTACCTTGAGTAGTTTTAATATTTTTCTCAGAAGTTCTATTCAACTGTGGGCAAAATATTTCATTCCAATCTCCCACTAAATACCCATTTAATAAGAAAAAATTATTAATTTGTAAAAAGTTGATTTATCTTTATTTGGTTCATAAATTCCCAATACTATAGTGTTAGGCCCATAATTCAGTTCTGTGTCAGTTCTGATTTTAGTTAAGGATTAGTATGCAAATAAACAACATAATAGTAAAAAAAAGAGGTAAGAGAAAACACCGGTTCTTATGAATGAACTAAAAAGACAAAAAGAAGAATTAAAGAAATCTCCATTATCCTTCATCAAATTAACTTTTTACAAC
The DNA here is from genome assembly GCA_009733165.1 of Naja naja. Lineage (NCBI taxonomy): Eukaryota > Metazoa > Chordata > Lepidosauria > Squamata > Elapidae > Naja > Naja naja. The sequence goes on along the minus strand of CM019149.1, from coordinate 58,022,664 downwards.
AGTTATTCAGAGATTGAAATAAAATTAAACAAGCAAAAAAAAAAAGAATTTCCAAACAAACCAGGAAAATGGTTAGTATATAAATTTTAAAAAAGAAAATTATATTGGAATTTCAAGAGGCACACACTGTACTAACAGATAATATGGCAATACAAAAATATTTCATTAGTATTATCTGTATAAAGGACATGATATTCCCTTGGATAAAGCAGACATATTTTTTTTAAAAAATATAGAGAAAGAAATTTATGAATTATAACAATTAACGGTTTCTGGAACTATTAAAAAAAGTTTAAACCAGGAAAAGTACTTGAAACAAATGGATTACTGGGTTCTTAGTATAAATACTTTGAGAATGAACATTTACAATCTTTGAAAAACATAATGAATTTGATTTTACAGAGAAGAAACGTGTGATATTTAGAAAGTTGCAAATATAACCTTAATACTAAAGGACAGGATTTAACAAGAAATTATAGAGTAATAACTACTTAATAATAATTGTGATTTGTTTACAATGATATTAGCTGATAGAATGCATATAATTGCATCAGATTTGTTTTCATGAAGATCAATAGGATTTTATCTAAAAGACAGTTAAAAGGTAATTTTAGAACTATAGTGGATATTGGAGAATATTTTGAGCAGTATAATGAAAAACAAGTTTCATTGACTCTTTAAGATGTATAAAAAGCTTTTGACAATTTGAGTTGGACTTTTTAATTTAAAATTTTGGAAAATATGAACTTTGGGTAGAATTTCATAAACTGAATAAAATTGGTATGTACTTCACAAAAGACATAAATAAATTGATTAGATAAATAAACAAATGGACAAATAATAGCTTTTGGAGATTAATTACTGCTGTTTTTATAAGATCCTTTAAAGAAATTGAAATATTAATGGAAAAATTAAAAGAAGTTTGTGAATTAGCAGGTTTTAAGATCAATGAACAGAAGACATAGATATTGACCAAAACTATGAAGATACAAGAACAAACAAATTTGATTAATGTGATTAATAATATGGGTTTTAAGGTTGAGAAGATAAATTAATGAGAAATATGAATTGTATGTTATTTCAAAAGAAAGATGTTAAAACTTCAAATAATTTTTTTTTAAATATATATGTTAAGATGGAAGAAGAAAATTGATACTGCTGAGGGAATTTCTATGATTAAAATTAGTATTTTGCCTAGAATGTTATTTTTATTTTGGACAATATCCATTTTGAACTGAAGTACCAATTAAACAATGGCACAATGATACATCTAATTTTGTGTGTCAGGGGGAAAGAATCCTGAATTAAATATAAGGTGTAACAAATGTAAGAAAATATTTGCAATGATACTTTCCAAGTTGTTGTTTCATTTGGATGAAAGAAGGAACATTGCTTCTTTCATCCAAACTAAACAAAAGACAAACACCATTTAGAGTTAGAAGGAGAAGTCCTGAGGTTTGGTGGAATGGATATTTATGGTATTGCAAAACTAAGATTAATGTAGACTTTTAAAACTATTTGTTAGATTTGCCATATGGAGAGTATAAAGCTGATACAAAACCTAAGTTGTGTCTAAAATATCTTTCTGTCTGTCATCAAAGGAAGCATTTTATAAAAGACAAATTATAACCAAACATAAAGAGTTAATTTATTCTGGTATACTAGAATTTTGTGAAGGAGAATGTACAGTTAAAAAATATATATTTGTTTTTGTATATGGTAACTGCAGCAAAAGTATTATTTGCATATAATGATAGAAAGATTTAACCACAATGGAGGAATGGATGGTGAAGATGATGGAACTTACTGAGATGGCCAAATTGATAGCTGTAATTAGATTTAAAATATTGTCTAATATTGACTGGAAACAAGTAGACTTTTTCCATGACATGGAAAAATGAAATGATGTATGGCAGGCCTGTCAAACTGGTGGCACCAGGCGTCATATGCAGACCATGCCCACCTCGGCTCCACAAAGGCAAAAACTGTCATGATACATTATAATGCATCATGTGTGATGACCTGGGGCACAGCACAGAGGCACCACAGTCAGCTGACAGTTCAAGCCGCCTCTTTATTGCTCCAAATGTTCTCCAAATGCTCCCACATTTCTGGCAAGTCCCAGAGCAAAGTGATGACACACACACACACCTCCAGCAGCCTCTGGCTGCAAGTAGTCCATCACAATGCTGTGAGCACAACGGCTGCAAAGTAAGAAATCCAGTGGGGCAAGGGAATAAGTCATGTATCTTTTCTTTTATGTACACTGAGAGCATTTGCACCAAGACAAATTCCTTGTGTGTCCAATCACACTTGGCCAATAAAGAATTCTAGTCTACTCTACTCTATTCTTCTCTTCTCTTCTAATTCTATTCTAATCCTAATTCTATTCTAATCCTAATTCTAATCCTATTCTATTCCAATTCTATTCTAATTCTATTCTTGTTCTATTCTAATTCTAATTCTAATTCTAATCCTATTCTGATTCTATTCCATTCTACTTCTATTCTAATTCTATTCTAATTCTAATTCTAATTCTAATTCTAATTCTAATTCTAATTCTAATTCTAATTCTAATTCTAATCCTATTCTATTCTAATTCTAATTCTAATTCTAATCCTATTCTATTCTATTCTATTCATCGTCTGTTATGGATGAGCTCCTATAGGGTCTCTTTTGAGATTTGATGAGAAGCAAAACATCTTCAAAGAAAAACCAGAAATGGGCTGGTCACATAGCAAGAAGAAATGATGGCAGGTGGACCAAAGTGGCCATAGAATGGATCCCAGTTGATAAAAAGGGTCTATGAAAGAGACCCAAAACAAGACAGACTGATGAAATCAGCAAGCATGGCGGGCCCAATTGGCAAAGGAAATCTCAGGACCGTCTGGGTTGGGAGAGGTCTGCAGTGGATAGACCATGGCTAGAATAATGATGATCACAGACAGACACAGACAGCCATTGTCCCAAAGGTGCTTTTTCAGGAGGCAACTGGACTCCCTGGTTTTTCTTTGAAGATGTTTTGCTTCTCATCCAAGAAGCTTCTTCAGCTCTGACTAGATGGTGGGGAAGGGAAGGATTTATATTCCTTGCAGAGAGCTGGTTATTTGCATCCTGAGAGGGTCATTGAGGTCAGCATTTATTCTCAACAAATGCCCCTCCCCACAGGGTCCTCTTAAGTCTCAGTCCCCAGGTGTGCCTTGTGGAGAGGGGTGGGGCACTCTCCTCCTGAGTAGTTGGGTCAGCCTGCACTGTTCCCGCCTTCTCTCCACTCTCAAGGATCAGGAGAGGGTGGTCCTTATTCATTGCCTGAGCTCTGTCTCTCATGTTCACTGCTTAGCGTCTCTTGGTCATCCTGCTCCCATTCCTCCCTGCCTACAAGCCATTCCAATCCTGAAAGGCCCTGGCCTGACTCAGCCTGCTCCTTCCCATATTCCTCCAAAGCTAATGAAGCAACCCCCTTGATCGCCATCGGCTCCATTTCTGGCTCATCTTCCTCAGATTCAGGCTCTGACGGGGGCATGACATCATGTGGCACAATCAAGTTTGATACCCTTGATGTATGGTTTTGAGAATTTTAAAAAAAATAATTAGAGAAAAAAAATACTAAAGCAGTGCTATAGCTATAGAATAATAAGTCAATTTATATTGATAACTATTGTGAAAAAACATCAGAAATTTTCTTTATTTTCTTTCCTTTTTATCTTTCTTTATGCATGTTTAGCTTTGTTATTTTCTTATTTCTTTCTTATCTTCTCCCCTTATTCTAAATATTAGTCTTTATCTCTCTTTTTAAAAATTTAATAAAATTTTAGTTTTTTAAAAAATCAGAATATTATTTTCTCTCTCTACCTATACTCATTTGTCCCACAGTTCAATACAATATTCAACTTTCAAATAACAATGCTTTGTTTCACATTTTTCATCTAGCAGTATCAATTTTCTTTCAAATGAAGAGGCAGAAGAACAGTGTGTGATAGAGTAATAAGAGGACATCAACCTCCAGTGAAAGTAAGGCATACCTAATGTGTAAGATATGCATAGCTGGCCAGAGTAAATCAGACACATTTTTATTTTGTTTTGTTTTTTGGACAGAGCAGTGCCGAATTCACATAAAACAGAGCCCATTTTAAGCCTCTATAAGTTTACTGTATTTATAGTGTCCATGAAAGGATGCCTAATACCAAAGCACAGTTGGGTAACACAGAGAATGACATTGCAAACTTGTTTCATGATTACAGGAGTAGAATAGGAGAAGGGAGCACTGCAGGAATAAGAGTTCTCCACAAAAGTGAGTTATGCTTGTCTTTAAGAAAAGTTTTTTTAAAAAAAGCTTGAAGTATGTTTCCCTCTCGATTTAATAATAAAACATGAAAGGGAGCATTATTTCTTTCTCTTAAAATCCAGACTTACTGTTATTTAACAGAAAAGTTAATCTTGAATTCAAAGACTCAACAACTCCTTGAAAGTATTAAAAAATACGATAACAGAGGAGAAACAGAGACCTTAGGATGAATCTTGGTCTTTTCTCCCATTCTCTTTCTATCACTTTGTGGGTGGTCTAAGGCAGTAATCCCCAACCTCTGCAACTTGGTGGCCTGGCGGGGCAGAGAGGGACCAGCCTAGAGAGTGGTGAAGTGGTGTATACCTGCATGGATGTGCACCTGTGCATAAGTAGCAGGTCAGCATGCAAGCATGTGCAGCTCAACTTCAGCAAGTTGAGCTGTGCGCATAGGTGCACCTGTACCAACCCACCACTCGCACAAGTTTAGCTACATGTGTGCAGGCCCACCGCTGATGGGGCCTGGTTCTGAATAGGCCATGGCCCGTTATTGGGCTACCACCAGAGGATTGGGGACCCCTGCTCTAAAGAGAAATGTTATTCATACTGACTAGATTACATATTCGCTCCCTTCTCCAACACACATATAGAACAAAAAAAGGAAAGAAGAAAAATCTATGCCAGTATAGAACCATTCTATTTAGTATCACCTTTCATTGTGACCATCTAAGCATTCCAAGAGGGACGTGGTGGCTCAGTGGCTAAGACACTGAGCTTGTCAATCAGAAAGGTCAGCAGTTCAGCATTTCAAATCCCTGGCACTGCGTAACGGAGTGAGCTCCTGCTACTTGTCCCAGCTTCTGCCAACCTAGCAGTTTGAAAGCATGTAAAAGTGCAAGTAGAAAAATAGGGACCACTTTGGTGGGAAGGTAACAGTGTTCCGTGCACCTTCAGTGTTTAGTCATGCCGGCCACATGACCACAGAGACGTCTTCGGACAGCACTGGCTCTTCGGCTTTGTAACACAGATGAGCACCACCCTCTAGAGCCGGAAATGACTAGCACATATGTGCGAGGGAAACATTTACCTTTACCTTAAGCATTCCAAGATTCCAACCTTCAGATTACAGTAACACCACAATGCCCTGATAATGCAAATCTTTCTGTTTGATCTCCTCTCCTCTCCAGCACATTATCTAAGTGGTGTTATGCTGCCCTTTCATATATTAGAAGAATTAAATACTGTCTCCTTAATCCAACACATTCCTTCATGTACTAGAAGAATTCAACACTGTATCCTTAATACAAAACTTTCTGCTACAGGTATAAGATGCAGGTAAACTTTGCTTTCTGTAAGCAAAATGATGTAGCCTGATCAGATGTGACCTACCTAGAACTAAGGAGAAATTTCCTGACAGTGAAAACAATTAACCAGTGGAACGGTTTGCCTTCAGAAGTTGTGGGAGCTCGATCACTGGAAGTTTTAAAGAAAATATTAGACAGCCACAAGTCTGGAATAGTATAGGGTTTCCTGGTTGAGCAAGGGGTTGGACTAGAAGACCTTCAAGGGCCCTTCCAACTCTGTCATTCTAACCAGATACATATTTTAGGTACACTGGGAGGCCTTGATAGGTGTCAGCCCTTCAAAGAAGTTAGAGCAGGAAACCACAACCAGGAATACTAATACTATCTTTATTGTAAAATTAAAGTATCAGAATCATGAAAGTCTGAAAGCACTCCTCTCCCACCCTACTTTTACATTCCAGAGAACTGGGGAGGGTCATTTTGAGGTGCTTTCTCTATCTCCATTCCTGCTATGGAATCAGATTTCTCTTATCAGAAATCTAGACTTGTTTCTCAAGGTTATACACCCCATTATAGCATGGTTACACTGCTCTGATCACCAGCCAACTTGTACCACAGCTGTTTTTCTCCCAATATTTGCCCACTCCGTTAACATATTTTCATGCCCATCAGTTCCCTGCTGTCCACAGGCTTCCAATTAAGGTCAAGTTAGGAAAGCAGAGAGTTTCATTCTTTATTCAGGGACTAAGAGGTTTCTGTATATGTATTTAAGTAATTTCAAAATGGCCATTATTGGAGACCTTTACATTTAGATCTTTTATCCCTGCTGATCCATTTTGCACTGTGCTGAAAATAATAGCAAATGCCACTAGGGCTCTGTGGATTATTTTTCTGTATTTGTCACTTTCAACCATTCTCCTACTCTTCAATAACCAGCATGTTGCACAATCTATTTATTTATTTATTTGATTTGTCAATCACTTTCAAGATAATAGGTATAAGTATAAACATGAGTAAGAATACAGGAAATAGATACGGATAAATGGGGACAATAGGACAGGAACGGTAGGCATGATTGTGCACTTATGCATGCCCTTTACAGACCTCTTAGGAATGGGGTGAGGTCAATAGTGGATAGTTTGAGCTCAAAGGAATGGGGGCTAGAGGATGTAACAACAGAATCAGGTAGTGCATTCCAGGCACTGACCACTCTGTTGCTGAAGTCGTACTTTCTGCAATCAAGTTTGGAGCGATTTACATTGAGTTTGTATTTGTTGTGTACTCTTGTATTGTTGTGGTTGAAGCTGAAGTAGTCATTGACTGGTAGGACATTGTAGCAGATAATTTTCTGTGCTACACTTAAGTCCAACCGTAGGTGGCATAGTTCAAGATTGTCCAAGCTCAAAATTTCAAGCCTGGTGATATAGGGTATTCTGTTGCGAGCAGATCAATCAAAACAGGGTTTCTTCTCTCTCCCTCCCTCCCTCCCTCCCTCCTCCCTCTCTCTTCCTATCTCCCTCTCCCTCTTTTTTTTTTTTTTAATTACATTTATATGCCGCCCTTCTCCGAAGACTCAGGGCGGCTCACAATTTTTGGAGCACAATCCAATGTGCTCAGCAATAGCCTTCATTCCATTGTATATGCCTGCTTATTACTAAGCGGCATTTTTACAAGGTCAGTTAATTGCCCCCAACAATCTTGGGTCCTCAATTTACCTACCCTGAGAGGATGGAAGGCTGAGTCAACCTTGAGCCTGGTGGGATTCGAGCCTACAGTAGTTGTAGACAGCTGGATCTTAAGAGCAGGCATTTACAGCCTGAGCCACCAAAGCTCTTTCCCTCCTCCTTTTCCAATCTGGGACCATTTGTGATCTGGGTCTCATTGAGTGATTGATGTCCAAATTGTGGCTGGGATTGCTTGCTTGATATATTTGTTTATATATTTGACAAACATATGTTATGATTGGAACATCTTCCCATAAGGTTCTGCATTTCACATCACTTTTAATTTGCAAAATCTCCAAGAAGATTTCTCCTGCTTACTGGAAAAAAGGTAATTTACTTCAAGGAGGGATGACAGCAAAGCCAGAGGAGAAAAGCCAGACAGTGCCTACAACAACTGGTGTACCTACAAATCAGAATAACAAAATTCTGGAACTGCAACATATACAAAGGAATCCCTATATTATCATAGTAATTTTTGCACAAACTGATCATCAGTTGAGAATTTTTTTTTATGGGACAGATGAGTCTATGAGTTTTCTTTATCAAACTTGCAACTTTTTTATGAAGAAAGAACTTTACCTTCCTGGATTTTCAACTATATCACTGTATCCACTGTATATTATGACTGCTTATATTTCTTTATGGAATTCAAGAAACATTTTTTGTTCAAAAGTATCATAGATACCAATGGAAAGTTACTATTTGCATCCCTTAATAACTTGACATAGATTCTGTGTAATCAATATTTAGATTTTTCCAAGATTAAAGACTGCTGTTCATATATTTAATATGTTCACATATTTAATATTATTAAAAAGAGAACTGCAACAGACACAACCGAGAAAAGATACAGATCAGCAATAAGCAATATGGACAGCAGATGTTATAATGCTATGATTTTATGCCAAGTAGGAGGAAGGACTCTAATCCAGTAGTGGGAAATGGCCATTATGTCAATCACACTTTTCTGACAGAGAGCTAAACTCAGTTCATGTTTCTGCTTCACTGTTCATCCCTTCCCAATCTGCTGCTTGTTATGTCTGGCTGTTTTAACAATTGGGTTTCCTGTTCTGAACCCAGTGATTAGCCTGAACAACACTTGATAGGTGTGATGCAGGGTCACGTTGTGAAGGTGGAAAGGGCTTTTTTTTTAAAAAAAAAATCACCTCAAAATGTTTCAGTGCCACCATTACTGACCCGCTGATAGTCCAGCTGATCTCATTCTCAAAGCTGAGGGTCAGCTCAGAAAACAGGCAATCAAAGAGATGCATTTGAAAAAATCTGAACTCTCTTTGTTGTCCAACAAAGAATGGCCCTTGGGGATGGTATTTAAGGATTGGAGATAAGAGATGCATCCATATATGCCTAAAGCAGTTAATAGGTTCAGAGCTAATCAAACTTCTCAGAGGTTCTTGACTGCACAATGGCAATCAAATGGCCAGAGTAGCATGTCAGGTTGCACCCACAGTACAACTGCTGAACATGTTGCCTTCTGAAAGGAGAAATCACAACTTTAAGACTGGACTGGACTTAAGGGTAACTTTCAGTTGTCTTAGATCAAATTAAGGCATTACCATTACAGACATGAAAGAAAAATGAGGTTGCTGGTTATAATAATAGAAAAATGTTCCTTTTATTATATTCTTCCATATGAATATGAGAGAAGATGAAAGTATGGATCAGGTGCTACCCGCCTACCCTAGATGGATTATAATTCCAATTTATTTCTTATTACAGTTCCAACCTTTTCCTCATTAACCCGCACAATGCACCTGTTGCTGTGAGAAAGAAAATGAATGCATAATGCACTTAAATTAAAAGACATTATTTTGAATCAAAGTTTGACCTCTCTTTTAATGACATTAAAAATGGATATCTGAACAAAGAAGGTGGATTTCACATGTTCTTTTTATAACACAGGAGGATATCAACATATGTCCTGAAATATTCAACGGTCTTGTGTAGTTATTTTTAAAAAATTATGGAAGTATTCATGAAGATTAGTTATGGGCCATTACAATGAAATGTGGCTACCACTTATTGAAGTCTCTTCTAGCTCCTCCCCCCCCTTCTAGCACTGATGATGTTATCTAGTTTGGTAATAAAATGTTTGCAAGAAAACCACAAAACTCAGAGAGCACCCCATAATTCAACTTTGCGTTACAAATAGTCTCCTCTATTTATTGAAATGCTTATGTACGGGGTCTCCTCGGGGTGCCATCCACGACTCAATGTCGCTTGGCAGTGACCCGGGGGAGGGCCTACTCTGTGGCGGCTCCCACTTTATGGAATCTTCTTCCACCGGAGCTCCAGCTGGCTCCCGATCTCCGCACCTTCTGCCACGAGTTAAAAACCTGGCTGTTTCTACAATCCGGGCTGTGCTGACTCTCTGGGGGTTTGTTTATTTTAACTTTGGGGTTTTAATTCCAATTCGGCTTGTAATTTGTTTAATATGTTTTTAGGTAATTTATTTATTGTTGTATTTTTAGCTGTGAGCCGCCCCGAGTCCTTTCGGAGAGGGGTCGGCATACAAGTCGAATAAATAAATAAATAAATAAATAAATAAATAAATAAATAAATAAATAAATAATTGTCCATGAACACATGCCTTAAATGCTTTTAGCTCTTTTTTCTTTTTTCTTTTGTTTTACTTCCCATTTTCTTTTTTTAGAATGTCATATCTTTTGGTGTATCTGTATGTTTTGTATTTAATTAATAAAATAAACTTGAGTAATTACCTTGTCTAGCTGCTATTACAAAAGGAATGGGGGACAGAATAGCCATGATAACCAATGAGGAGTGAGTATATTATCCAAATGCTGTTTGGCCCAAAATGTGTAATGAAAAAATATTCTAAGTAGTAATATATAAATAACTTATATTTATGTAAGACTTGTGGCAAGATGGATGGGAAACAAATTTAATAAAAAATATAGAAATAGAATTATATATACACACATATACATATTCATGTGTATGTATATGTGTATAATCTGTATATATGTATATATTAGTAATATATATGTATATAGTAATTAGATTGTTCTGATTACTAATTCAGAAACCAGGCAATCCTAAATAAAAGATATGAAAACACAGATACCAGTCTATTGCAGGGTTTCTCAATCTCAGCATGCTAGCTGGTAGGGGAATTCTAGGAGGTGAAGTCCACACATCTTAAAGTTGATAACGCCTCTATTTCCAATGTTAGTAGTTTCTAGGTATCTGGATTTTTAACTTCCAAACTTCTCAGCAATAGTCATAGGGATATATCTAAAACTCAAAATCCACATGTCTGGAAGTTACTGAGGTTGGGGAACTTCCTAGACCAAAATCCAAATCAGTGCAATGCATTACAAGCTTGTCCCAAAGGTGCTTTTTCTGAAGGCAACTGGACTTCTTTGTTTTTTCCCCCCTTTGAAGATGTTTCGCTTCTCATCCAAGAAGCTTCTTCAGCTCTGACAGGATAGTGGGGAATGGAAGGATTTATATTCCTTGCAGACAGCTGGTCACCTGTATCCTTTTAGAGGGTCACTGTAGCACTTGGAGGTTTAACTATGTCCTCAGGGTCACCTGAGTAGTGCTTCCGGTTCCTTTAGTCTGCAATTCCCCCCCCCCAATCCATTCCTACTCCCACATCATTCAAAGTGTGTTCATCCCAAATTGTATAGCTTAAAAGTCTGCAGAATAAGACAAGAAAGTCCAGTTGCCTCCAGAAAAAGCACCTTTGGGACAACCACGATGACTTGGATGACTGAGAATCTCTACAGATTATTACAAGCTTGGTACAAAAACAAAAACAAAAACCTGGAAATGTGTGCTTTTGTAAAATGAGTCATTTTTCTACCCTTCTGAGAATGAAATTTCATCATCTCGATAGTCCAAATAATGTCCTAACCCAACACAAGTAAAACTCCATAAAAACGAGAGTAAACGTGAAAAATATGCTGGTTGTGCCTGCCCTTTAAAATGTTTTCGTAATAAATAAGGATGAGGTGCCCTTCCACTCCGAAAGAATTTCTTAGAAGATTTTCCCTAGCCGCGCACCTATCTGGTTCTTGTGGACAAACAATCCCAACGATCGATTAAGAAGCTCGCTCTCCGTTCAGATTGCATCTCGGGAGAGAGAACTAATCTGGGTCGAGGGGAGGGAGACAAATTGAAGCCGGGTCGGCAGGAGAAAGCTTTGAAGCCCCGAGCGCAGATGTGAGGCGTGACAACGCCACCTTTGCTTGCTTCTCTGCAGGACAGACCGCCACTCTTATTGACGGCGACGCCTCACCCGCCCCCCTCCGGCGCCTCCGCGTCAAAGGGAAGGGTTCAGGATCGAAGCCTTGGGAAGAAAAGGGCTCCACAGCTGGCCCGGAGACCTGGCAGAGGAGGGAAGCGGATACTAGACTTGTGGGCTGGACAGCGCGCTACGGCCCCAGCCCAGCCTCTTTGCTCGGGCTACAAGTGGGTGCCTCGCTCTGTCCTTATCCGCTCTAAGCGCTTTTCTTTCTCACGCGCCTGCAGCCTCTGGTTCCCGCCTTGGCTCTTCTGAAGACTGCTGAGGGCAACTTCAAGCGCCAACTTCGCACCTTTTTCGAAAAGCCGACTTGGAGTCCAGGCCACCCCCATCGCCACACTCCCCGGACGGCGCCAGTACGAAGAACCAAGCAGCTGCCCCTGGTTTCATTTCTCTGAAATTTCCCGTCAAATGCTATATGTAGATTTGCCTTCTTGCTTGTAGAGCGCTAACGAAGCTGCATTTGGATTTACTCCGAGTAAATCGGGAGGAAGGGAGGGAAGAAGGGAGGAAGGAAGGAAGGAAGGAAGGAAGGAAGGAAGGAAGGAAGGAAGGAAGGAAGGAAGGAAGGAAGGAAGGAAAACGATAGCAACTACATATCTCGTTCTCTCAAGGTGTCGAAAAACACTAACTTCAGGTTAATTGCGTCTGTAATCCCTATTTCTTATATGAAAAGGTATTTGTCTTTCAGAGAGTCAAGTTTATATCTCGTCCATCGGAAGTTGTTTGATCCAAGGAAACAGAAGGGAGGGGGACTGTTGTACGTCTTGCTCTGAATAGAACATTAGTTCTTAGTAGTCATATTAATACTGATAATAAACAAGAAGTTGGCTATGGGGAAATGTTTCCGTAGAAGAGAGGAGAAAAGGAGGCCACCACACTGATAACACATCCCACAATCTGCTTGCTGCATATTTAGGGCTCGCTCGCTCGCTCTTTCTGCCTCCCTCTCCCTCTCCCCCTCCCTCCCTCCTTCCCTCCCTCCCCCTCTCTCTGTTTTAAAAATATCATTTTTTTCCCACCCATGCCTCATCGCAAGGAATGCGTTTACCCTTCTGGGAGTTAAATGGCATTTTGATGGTTGCGACTGACTAGAAATAGTAATAAAACGACAATTGTTCGTGAGTCTTGTGATATCCGGTTGAGATTTTCTGCTCAATACAGTTTTGATTTGTGCAGAATACACTTGAGTAGGCCTGCCTTAGGATGAGAATGTGCCTCCACGCAGCAAACTCACCGCTCATGCTACAAATTGCGTCCTCTGCTTTAAGCTCGGAATTTAAACGAGAACAGCCACGAAGTAAATGAAAAAGGGCACACCATGCCCCCCTATTCCCTTGTTCCGAAGGGTTACAAACGCCAATTCCAACACAATTAAGAAGCAGCCGGGAAAAGGCTGAATCCTGGAAATTGCCTAGGAAAACATTACCAGCATATTGTACTCTCCAGAATTTAAAAATCAATGCCTGCCATTGGTACCCAGATTGCTGCCTCCGACCAAACTGTAGTTCCCCTGAGGTAAATTCCAGTAAAACCAGAGTTCTTGCATCTCCCGCGCGTCTGTCTTCCATTCTATCCGCACACTCACATACACGAACGGACAATCTGTGCTCTTGATTCACAGACTGCTTGTAACTGGATTCGTACACCCAGGAGGCAGCCTCGGGGGGGAAAAAACAGCGCTCTTGCAGGGAGAGTGCACTCGGGAAGGGAAAGCCAGCAAAAGAGAAACCGGGGACCAAATCGATAAGTAAAACTTATCTGGAGATGGGAGTGTGCACTCGGGTTCATGGCACAGCTTGCCAACAAGACAATGATCCGCCTGCGTTCCTCCACCCTCTCCCCCAGAAATAAGTGTCACCACCTCAGAAGTGAGGTTGTCACGGCAGGGACAGAGGGTAAGATAATGAGTCTGACTTGCAGGCCCCTCTATAAATCAGCTCTAAGGCTGCTAACAGCCCAGTGCAGTTGCGGAAATGTGAATTGAAACGCCGTTGCTCACGCTCGATTTCTCTTTCTCTCTTCGGCGGTACAATCGCGCCTCCATCAAAGCCGTGGGTCTCCAGCCCGGCACTCGGCTCTCGCCAGCCACCTGCTGCTGGAGCTGCCGCCCGAGCACGCATCCTACCTGGAAAAGCCTGAGGATGTTGGCCACCATAATGGAGACGGAGCTGGCTGAAGCGCCGATGACTCCCAGCACCTTCTCGGGTTTGACGAAGACGGGCGGCTCTCCGTTGGTGCAACGCACGTCGGAGGTGTCCTTCTGGATGAGCGCCTGGACGAAGGTGAGCGACTGCTCCAGCGCGTAGGTGTCCCGGGAGCAGGTGTCCAAGATGCGGGCGCCCAGAGTGACGTTGGGCAGCAGCTCGGGGTCGCTGTTGATCTGGTCCAGGGCGTAGAGCATGGCCTCCAGGCGATGGACGCCGTCCTGCTGTTGAATGTCCCCGCAAGGCGCGCCGTTGGGCCCCCGGGCGTGGACCGGGAAGAGGCCGCCCAAGGTGATGTCCCCCTCCAGGCGGATGGAGTGCGGCCCGTACATCTCCTGGCCCCGAGTCCCTGCCCAGCACAGCCACTCCAGCAGCAGGCACCAGCAAGGCAACTTCGGCAAAGTCAGCGGCTGCACCTCGCGGAGCCCCGGCCCGAGCATGGTGCACGGCGAGAGTGGAGAAGGCGGCTGAGCCGGCGGAGGAGGGCGCCAAGGAGCGGACTGGGATGGGCAGGGGTGGGATGGGTGGAGCTGGGCTGAGTGGAGAGAAGCGCCCGATCCGACAGGGTCCCTCCGCGCGCCCCTCCCCCTGCAATCGGCGAAGATCCCCCAGTGGGCAGAGAGCGGCCAGACGAGAAAGAAAGTCGAGTCCAGTCCGGCGCCAGCTGCCGTCGGCGCTCTGCCTGTCCGCGCTGCCTTTCCTGCCGCAGCTCAGCACTGGGCGAAAGGGAGGCTAGGCTGTCGCTTTAAAAGCTTGCTCGTCTCCTCTCCGCCTCCTGCTCGTGTGCTTTGCCCACCTCCTTCGCGCTCGCCCTCCTCTCCTCTCCTCTCCTCTCCCCAGCCTTGCTTGCCTGCCTCCCGCGCGTCATTACGCAAAGATGCGGGCCGAGTTAACCGTCGCTCGGCTGGGGAAGCCAAGGCGAGGCGCAGCGGCGGCGGCCGGGAAGCTTCAGGAGCGCCTGGCGGCAGGGGATGGACGGCGGCGCGCTCGCAGGAGGCAGGCAGGCAGGCTGGCAAGCGACTGTCCCCCATCCCCATTCCCGAAGAGTCGCGCGATTTTCTCTTCACCCACCTGTTATGGGTGAGATGCATCTGGGCCTGAACATTACATTTGTGACATAATATATTATGCGTTTTTAAAAAGCCGAACCCAGAAATCGGGTATCTTTGACAGGTAATCTGGATAATGTCATCTTATAAAGGAATACTCCTCCTGTTGCTTCTGGCGCGCCCCCATCAACCAATTTCTCTCCGTCCGGACGAGAATAAATTCACAACGTGGAAGAGTGCAGCAGTGCACCGTCCCAAAATATAAGTCACCTGAGACCGGGTTTTATCCGGACTACTAATGTGCATTTCAGGCATTACGTTTTTATGTTACAGATTTGGCTCTCAAAGAATTAGGATTTCACAGTGCCTGCCGTCGCAAAATCGAACGAAAGAATCTTATTTCAATTTGGATCGTGACTCTTAAACCACCTTTCATTAAAGCAACTGCCTTGTGAGAGTAAAAGTGAAATGCTACAAAACAAATCATCAGGCACAAAACGCTAAAAAACAATGTTGCCCTATACGTGAGGAATATTCACAAGAGATCCTGAGACTCATGTGGCATGCCTAATTATTGGGAAGTGCTGTTGAAAGAATATCTCTAGTGCAGAATTGTATTGAGCTAGAATCAAATTCCCTTTCTGGATTAGAACTGCCCCTCTTTTTTGTCTCCAAAAAGAAAAGGTTTGGGCAACCTGTTGCTTTCCAGGTGCTGCTGAAGAAGTCAGCGTGGCCAAATCTTTTAACAATATCAGACTGGTTGCAGGCTTCTGCTCACAACCATATGGACCTGCTTATAGAAAATTAGTAATTTTCATCCACATCAGGTGTAAATATATTGTATTAAAAGTAGGTTACTTCTGAGAAGGCGTATCTAGGTTTTTATGTTATGGTATGTTAGAGAAGCTCTTAAGATGCTATTCAAATCCAATATGGCTGTTCTGAATGGTGATGGTATAGTTGAAATTTGGGATCCTCCAGCACAAAGTCCCAATTGCCTTCTTCAAGAGGCAACTGGACTTTCTGGTTTCACTCTGAAGACGTTTCTCTTCTCATCGAAGAAGCTTCTTCAAGAAAAAACAGAAAGTCCAGTTACCTCTTGAAAAAGCACCTTTGGGACAATCATGACCAGGATGACTGAGAATCTCAATAGACATTCAGCACAATGCTATTTGGGACATCATTTGGAGAAAAACAATTAGTGAATTATTTCTGTTCTAGGCAGAAATAGCTCAATCATATAATGGGGTTCAGGGTCAGAGTTGCTGTTTATGTTGTTATCATTCTTTCTCTATTTTGAAGAAGGAAAAAAAAACACTGCCAAGAGCAGAATTCCTCAATTGTGATGTCACCAGTCCTAAATAGAAAGTTTTTGGGAGCCTATCTCAATTTTTGCATGCTTAGGATGGTGCTGTAAAAGTGCGATTTCATACAAAGATGGGAATTCTATATTTCTAAATTCTAAATTTTAAATTCTAAGTTTGAATTTAAAATTTTACTTACAATATCAATCTTTAATTGCATGATAAAACTTAAAATGTTCTATACATAAATAATTAAATTTGAAAATGAAAAATATAATGTTTTCCAACTTTAATATTGTCTAGGTCCTCAAACTCAACTAGGAGAAATTAGCAATAGTAATAGCATGTACACTTATATACTGCTTCAGAGTAATTTTACAGTCCTTTCTAAGCAGTTTACACAGTCAGCCCTCAAAAATCTGGGTCCTCATTTTACCCATCTCGGAAGGATAGAAGGCTGAGTCAATCTAGAGCCTAGTGAGATTTGAACTGCCAAATTGGAAGCAGCTAGTCAGCAGAAGTAGCCTGCATTACTGCACTCTAACCACTGCACCACCGCAGCTCTTCAGAAATTAGATT
Organism: Naja naja; assembly: GCA_009733165.1. NCBI lineage: Eukaryota > Metazoa > Chordata > Lepidosauria > Squamata > Elapidae > Naja > Naja naja. The sequence continues at coordinate 58,005,927 of CM019149.1, read as the reverse complement.
TACCTATGTACAGATTTGGGCATCTTGACATGGGAAAGGACTTAGCTTCTTGTTCCCTATTTTAAAGCCTGGCATCTAGATATCCAAGGTATAATGCAGATTAAAAATGCAAGTGTAAAGGAAAGAAAAGCCACACATGCTGAAGGGAATGGGATCCGCCATTTACATGTCTCCCAGTTGAGTGAATGTTGCATGATTAGCAGTGCATATAAAAGCTAAAAGCTTTCCATTTCAAGAAACAAATATTTGGGGAACTTCATTAGACACACACATTGTGAGAGGCTTTTGTTGAGGGTGCAAAGTCCAGAAAGAACTCCACACAGAGCATCTAAGACACAGCCTTGGTAGCCTTAAACCCTAGGGATGTACATGATTCCTCAACCTATTTTCAGAAAACCACTGCAAGTTATTTGCTTAGGCTTCTAAGAAGCACAAGTGATCTTTTGTGTGCCTGGAGAAAGAAGGTGTCCTTTTCACTCCCCAAACCATTAGAAAGATTTTGAAGCTGACTTGAGATCATCCTCACTGCTGATGCTGGCCTCAAGGGGCAAACCAGGTAGGAATTGCAACCAGAGGAAATGCCTCTAAAGCAACATTGATAGAATCTTGCAAGTGTGACAGTACAATTCTTCCACCCACCCCTGTCTCTTTTACAGCTCAATAAACTAGGGAGAGTCGTTCCTGAACCTCTCACCCCATTATCCAGCTCTAGGTGTATTCTTATCTGACTGCTCCCTTGGCAGCATCTTTTTGCCTGGTCTCCTAATATCCCATTATAGCTGATGACCTAGGCCACTGTCTCCCAATAATTTAAAGTGGCAATACCTACCCCAAATCCAGCTTTATGTTGCGGTTCAATTCTCCCGTCCAAGTATATTCTCCACCATTACAGCAGGACTGAAATAAATGTCTGGTGATAATCACTGATTTTGTACCAGAAACCCTTTTCTGTTTCATAATGGCCCAAGAATAACATTAACAGTTCTTTGATAATTATGCTCTTTTCTTGTCACCCAATTTTTTCATAGCTCTGCTGTGCTAGACACATTATTTTTTTCAGAGAGGTGTTCAAATCTTTTTTTAAGTGAGATACAAAAAGTTATACCAAATGTTAGCACTTATTAGAAAAAAAATAGAGGAACACCAAGCAGGTACCCAGCTAAAGGAAAATAAAATAAGACTACAGAAATGGCTCTTGAATGGACCACAGCAATGGTCTTTGCTGCCAACCTCTTTGAAAAGGGTGATACAAATAATTTGAGGGACTAAGATGCTTCAGCAGTTCCAGACAAAAACAAATTCATTTTCAAACAAATCAACGCAGAATAGTCACTGGAGGCACAAAGGAACAGGCTTAAATTATCCTACTTTGGACACAGTGTGAGAAGACTTAATTCTAATTAGGCTCTAATGTTGGAAAAGTAGAAGAAATAAGAAGAGGATGACCAGCACAAGATCAATGGACACAGTTACAGTAATAATGTGGAAAGACCTAAAAGACCAGACCATCATGGAGAAAATCTATTTGTATTTTCTAGGAGTCAACACAGACTTGGAGATATGTTAGTGTGAAAGAGCATTGCAGTCCCATGATTATCTAAAAAGTGAAGATAGGGATTTTTGGAATTCATTTTTTTGCCCAAAATCCTGTTTATATGCCCAAAATAAATCTATTTTATTGTCCCTGAGTCCATTTTAAAGGCAAACTAGGGACAAAAATAAATAATAAAAAGGGAATTACCTAAGCATTAGATAGTTAGATAGATAGATAGATAGATAGATAGATAGATAGATAGATAGATAGGTAGATAGATAGATAGACAGACAGACAGACAGACAGACAGATAGACAGACAGACAGACCGCCCCCAAGAGTCTGCTTCTTGTGTCCTCTCATGATTATGTCTAGCAACTTAAGCAAGGGAGCCTTTTAGTTGTGGGCTATTGTTAAACAACTGAAGATTGTAAGCACTGCTGATTTACCACAAAATGCCAATAGATCTATCCCAATCTGTCCAATACTGCTGTATAAGGTTATTTGTGTATTCAGAGATATCAAGACTGAAAGCCTGTGACTCATCTGTGCAATGTCTTGCATTTTGAGCATGTTTTCCTAAGACGACATCCTCCAAACATATAGAGATTACAACACAGAATTTCTAGACAGAATAAATGGAAATAATCACGACACCATGAAAACTACCACCTTGGTGAAATGTCTTTATTTCCAATAAAATTCAAAGCAAATCTAGTATTTCTCAGACCAAAAGAAAAAAAAAAGAACAACAATTCAGTGTCAACAGCAATTTTCCTACAATGGGATTTTATCCATTAGCAATTGTTACTTGTTGGAAGCCTCAACCCCCCAAAATATAGAAGTTTCTCCATAGAAGAAATATTCTAGAGAAAAGTAAAAGATGCCTGATAACTCTGATGAAATTGTCAGGTAAGAAATATGCAGGTGAGATGCAGTCATGTTAAGATTACCGTTAAAAAGATCTCATCATTCAGTTAAGAATAACATCCAATTGTCTTATGCATGTCTTCCAGGTAGCATCATACTTATATAAATGACATATTTAACACTTGATCCATAGCAAATGTTGTGAATATTCTGCATGTCAATTTGTATATAAAATGTAATGATCATATTTGTTCTGTTCTCATGTTCTCTTAAGTACATGTTCCTTTAGTACAGCTTCTCCAATCTGCTCACCTCCAAATGTGAATGACTACAAGCAACATCACTTGATACTGCATAAGGATGATGGGGTAGTGGCTCAACACTTCTGAAGACCATTAAACAGAGGTTGAGTTTTATCACATTTATCAAAGTCCATTAAAAAGTGTTTTGGGACTATATGAAACTGTTATGTTCTTCATCAACAATGTCTGTGTTTTATTCATCATGTAGAAGAAGGATTAAGTGGTGTATTAGATTAGCCACACATGAAATAAACTAGATTTATATCAAGACAGAATCTCTGAAATCAGACATCTTGATCTACCGAAATTCAGCCAAATTTTTCCCCACAACATTAAGATTTCATAGAAGTAGGCTAGCAGATGTGGCTTATCAAATTGTAAGTGGTTCTAGCTGATTAATTCATGATTGCATCTTAAAAACTGCCCAAAGGGATTTTGATATGTCTCCCATTAATTTGAAACAGATATTCAGTGGAAAATTTGCATTCAAATATGCTTATGGCGTTTTGGAAACCTTTGCTGGAGACAAAGAGTGGGCAGCAGGTGTTTTAATTAAGTATAATATACTCAGTCAGCTTACTTCAACTTGGTGCCCTCCAGATGTGTTTGACACTGCCCTCTACAACCTTGTAGTCAAAATGTTGTCTGAGGATGATGGGGTTGGGAATCCAATATCTTTGGAAGGCACAATGTTGGAGAAATTATCCAAAGTTATTGCCAATTGTCATAACCAGATGTTTTAAGAAAAGAAGGATTCAGAATGCACACTAAATACAGGATTATGATTTAGACAGTGCAAAGGCAGTACAAAGATTCTGAAGAAAGAGACTGATTTCTATTTCCCATAAGCAATGTCATCCCACCTGCCCGATGTATATACCTATATATGAATTCCATCCTTCTCAGGTGTCTATTACAGCTGGTACTATACACACATGAATTGGATAAACTCAGCAATTTTATACAGCAAATCTATTCAGTGATCTTCACTGAGCAGTCAAATCTGATTCAAATGCTGAATAAGTTTTCTGAGTTTATGCAAAAGGCTTTCTTCTCTGAAATCAGATTTTCTAATTAAATTAAGTCATACCTTTAAATTACCTATTTATGCAAGTTATCTACTACATTTGATACGGGTGTTCCAGTCCATTTTTTGGTTGAATCAGCTCAATGAATTAGAATAAATCTGATTTGCCCAGGCCTAATAGTTGTTTCTTTTATAATTTCTGTTTCTGCAGTTCATCTTTCTTTCTTTCTTTCTTTCTTTCTTTCTTTCTTTCTTTCTTTTCTTTCTTTCTCTTTCTTTTTCTTTCTCTTTCTTCCTTTCTTTCTTTCCTTTCTTTTTTCCTTCCTTCCTTCCTTCCTTCCTTTCATATCCTTTAATTAGTACATTATTCACTCTGGTGCCTCCTAGAAGAACTAAAGTATAACTCCCACAACCTCTTGTCACTTGTTTATTGACCAAGATTGTTGGGACCTCAAATAAAAAAGCAACAACTGGAGGATATCCAGTTGTTTATACCTGTCCTAGCCCAAAATGTACTTCATTAAAATGATCGTGATAATTTTGTAATTCAGAAAGCATTCTGAAAAAGAATGGTTGCTTCGCCTTTTAGACTTGAGGATTGTGCTTTAGTATCCGTCAGTGGAATTTGACAAAACAGGGAGAATGGGCTGCAATATGGAAATCTTGTTACTGTCCTTACTTCACTGCTAAGTCAAAATGGGCTGAAGCCAGGGAAGAAACAAGATGACTAACAGTAATTGGATTGATCCTAGTAAATGGCAGTAGAGATGGATAGGCAGGACATAATATCTCCAGGCATATCAAATGGGTTTCTAAGAGAATAAAATCATTTATATCTCATATATTCAGGGTTGGACAGCAGCTGGACAGTGCTATACAGGGCAGAATCTTGTATTAAAATCTGAATTGTTTTGATATGGAATTCAGTGAAGGGATATGATCCTCTGAAATCTAAATTCTGCCACCTGTGGATTTGATTCATTTTTCTCCTGACTTTTACAGATGACTAAGTGGGATGTGAACATTTGCCTCAGGCAATTTTCAATGCCTCTCTGTGAGAAGGCATAATGTCATCTGCTTTGAAGGAGATCCTGGTTTATTTTTCTCTGAAGATGCCCTATGCAGACCTGTACCTTTTTTTGACAACCCTTTGTTTCTAGCAAAGGCAGTTGAGAAGATGGTAGTGAATCAGTGTAAAGGATCCTAGATTAAATGGAGTATCTGTATCCTTTTCAATAAGGTGTCAGCCCTGGTTATGGAGTAGAAATAACATTACTCAGTTTAGTTGATAATTTTCTTTAGGACTTACATAGGGGAGTGCACCATAGTTGATCCTATTAGAGCTCTTAGTAGGGTTTTATTCTTTTAACTATTGTATCATTTTTTGCAAAGTGCAGGTACATTCTGCTGTGAGTCTAACATGCTGCTCCTATCTCAATGTGAATTCTAGCCAGCATATATAGAGGGTAAATATTCCAATCCCTGAGAACTCCAATATGGAGAAACTTAGCATTCGTTGCCCTGAAAGTATTCATTTGGACCAGTGGTGGGATTCAAAATTTTTTACTACCGATTCTGTGGCCATGGTTTGGTGGGTGTGATGTGGCTTGGTGGGCATGGCTTGGTGGGCATGGCAGGGAAAGGATATTATAAAATCTCCATTTCCACCCCACTGCAGGGTGGATATACTGTAAAACCCCCTCCCCTCCCCACCCCACTAACCTGCTTTCCAGCTCCGTTCTCTTGTGCAGGGCAACAAAAGAAGACCCAGCCAATCAGCTGGGACTTGGGAGGGAGAGAATAGATGGGGCGGGACCAGTCAGAGGTGGCATTTGCTGGTTCTTCAAACTGGTCAGAACCTGCTGAATACCACCTCTGATTTGGACTACTGTAATGCAGTTTATTACATGAGGCTGCCTTAGGGAACAATCCAGGAGCTACAGGTGATACACAATGCAACAACAGAGCTCCTGTCTGAAGAACTGAATTAGCCTAGAAGAATATCTATTTTGAAGCCACTGTCTGGGGTGTCTGTTGACTTCCAAATCAAAATCAAACAACTGGTCATTATCTAAAGCCTTAATGATACAGTACCAGAATGTATTAGGCAGTGCTTAGACTGAATCAAATTTGCCCCTGCAGTAGATTAGGTCTCCTGTCACTTGAAGGCTCATTGGGTACAGGCCAGGTGATAAGTCTTCTCAATAATGGCCTCCATTTTATAAAATACTCTCTCCTTGGAGGTGCAAGTGGCCTTGACTATGCTGTATTTTGTAAACTGACCAAAGCAGTTTTAATTCCTGTGCATTCATCCCTTAGTTCAGTTACTTAGGTTCATGGTTGTCCATGATACCCATTGCTTGTTTAATATTGTTTTAATGCTACATACTTTGTATTTGTTTGCTTTAACCTTGTTGCAGCTAACCAGGATACACTAGGATTGGAGTAGATCATAAATACCATAACATAAAATAAAAAAATAAGCCTAAGCCTAAATTTAGAAAATCCTACTCTTGGTTCTATCTGGACTGAATTTAATTTTCAAGCTGGAATAGCTTGTGCTCTTAATCATTCCAGTTCCAATTCCATACTATTTTTCTCAATACACTGGAGATGCTTTCAGTTTGTGTGTTTCATTTCTATTATTTAATGTCAACTCTGAAGTGAACGTGGCTGAAGCCATCTTGTGCTGCCCCATAGTTGCCAAGAAGCCTGAGAGGGGGAAGGGAGAGGGGAAGTAGATAGCCCGGCTGCAGTCAAAACACAAAGTTTTCCTGTGAGAACCAAGGTCATTGAAACAGGTTGAAGGAGGAGGAGAGCCTGCCATCCATCTCCATTGGATAATGTGATGGGTGACACCTGGGAGGGGGGATTTTTTTTTACTCTTTTAATTAGGTGAAAACCATGGGAACTGTTAGAGTTGGTTTTCACTGGCTGTGCTGATATGTATCTAATAAACATGTCCTTGGAGGAATCTACTTGCCTCAGAGTTCTGCTTTCAATAGGTGCATTACTTGGAATGCTGAACAACTAGTCAATTTAAAAACAGAAAAAGATTCCAAAATGTGGAATAATGAAACGGTGACAGCTGAATATCATACCTAACAATGGTGATGTAAAATCATAAACAGCAACTGCAATGTGGCTTTAATTAAATATCAGTGTCTAACAGCAATACAATATATTGAAAATGTTGCTAATATACCAAGGGAAAAAAAAGAAAGAAAGGAAGCAACAAAATTCTCAGAAGGGTTTGACATTTGTAGCTCTGTACTACTATTGATATTATTTTTTTTATCTAATGCTATTTTTGTGTAGCTATTATCCACCGAGTTCACTGAAGCAAAACAAGAAGGAAGGAAGGAAAAGAAAGAAAGAAAGAAAGAAAAAAAGAAAAAAAGAAAGAAAGAAAGAAAGAAAGAGAAGATGGATATATGAAATTATTTGAAATTCTATTTCGATATATTTCTGATTAAAATAGTAACATTACTTATCAGGTATCTCTATACTTTAAAAGTAATTGAAAAGAAGTGTTTTGCTTGTGTTCAAATATAGCACCATTTAGCTGTTCATTTAAAAGAGCTGGATCTTTTTGGGTAACCCTTAAATAAAGACGTTGCTATTTTATGGAATCCTCTCATGATAATTAAGGCTTTAGGAGACTGTCTTAGCATCTGTGCAAGCAAAAATCTTTGATCAAGAACAAGATTCTTAGAATGGTGTAAACTAGTATAGAGGGAAAAAATTGCAGAGATAAAGATCTGAACCATGTAAAAAACAAATATTAATGGATCCAGGGGGGATCTTAGCAACTGGATGTTGGGGCTTTACTAGGTCTGTATGAACTTGTCTTATGCACGTCTTATCTAGTTGTAAAAATGTGCTTAGTTATGCCTATTCACAGAACACCCATTCATACAGATGAACTAGGCAGCCATCTAGTATTCTAAATGCTGAAAAAATACACCTATATCTATGTATTATTTTTCTTATATTCATATTCTTTTATCCATGGTTCATATATTTGAATATATGTCTACATGATTGCATACAGCAAATAGTCTAGCACAGCCACTGTGTTTACTCAGAACTGCCAGACATCTTCACCAGGACATAAACAATGGTAAAGATTGTGACTATCATAGAGCCTGTGTAGATAGCGGCTAAATAAATATTATGAAAGAATGAGAAAAGGAATCTGTGTGACTCTCAGGGAGGAACAACCATTTCCTTTATTATTCTACGTTCTTTACCATTAACAAAAAGCTTTCAAAAGTTGAAGAGTTCAAGAAAATGAGTAGAAATTCCTGCTATTTTAGCACCGTTTTCAAATATATAAGAAATGGGGATTTCAGGTGGATAGACAGAGAGATCATGAGATAGTCAGGATAGAAATAGGACTTTCATTTTTTCAAAATGTTGGCCAAGTGGCATCCAGGAGAAGGAAGAGTCATATTTAAAGTCTGTGGTCTGCAGTGATAATGTAAATCAAGGTTTTAATTCCCTACCTCAGTCTGATACCCATAACATCCATTAGGAAGACAACTCCCAGCATTCTCAGACACCAAATCCAATTTAGTAGGAGAACACTGCCTTATCCTTGTGTGTACACACATGGTTTAGTAACGCAACACCAATGTCCAGAATTTAGATCAGCTTTTCCCAATTCAATGCCCTTCAGATACGTTAGATTTTAACTTCCATAATTCCAGCCAAAGATCATGCGTTCTGGGTTTTACATCAGGAATTGTAATTCATCACATTCAGGCCATTTCCAATTGGAGAAGTTCATCTGGATGCTTTGAGCTACAGATAAGTAAAGGTAAAAGAGTCCCTGTGGATTTTACTCCTTTAGCCATAGCTGACTTTAGGGGGCAGTGCTCATCTCCATTTCAAGGCCATTGACATTTCTATGGTCACGTGGCCAGCATTGTTAGCTTCCTACTATACACAATAAAAAATGTCAGACTATTTTTTTCTACACTAATGGATGAAGTATAAACAATTTATTGAATGAAGTTAGCAGTAGGTCTTTTGTCAGGATTTATCTGAGGATAATAGTATCTTTGTGATCCTTAAGCCATAAAATTCTGCAGTTCTATCTAAAAGGGAAGAAATGTTTAGCGACCTCTAGTGGTAAAACAATTAGTAAAGTGTCTCCACAGGAGTCCTGGCTAAGCAGATGTTTTCTTTGTAGCTCAAAGTAACATTTTACAATACCAGTGCTAAACACCTATTGAATTAATACAGAACAAGAGTGTTGCTGGTTTGTAATTATTTTTATATTGTATTTAAAGTTTTACAATCCATTCAGAAGAGCCCAGAAACTATGGTTATAACTCGGTTATGTGATGTAGTTCTTATGAACAGGACGACTTGCCAAATTTTGCCTTCCCAAGCAAGACATTATAAAACTCAGCATGCTTATAGTCAATCCATCTAAAATAATAGGATAAGGGATTCATGGGTGTTAGTGGAGAAATATATGCAGAGCAGCATGAGAACAAGAATATTCAAAAAGCCTGGAGACTTTCGAATGGAGACCTGAATCGCTGTTGTACGAGGAAGAAAAAAAAAGATTCTGTTCATATGCATCCCATTAAGTAAAAGCAATGCAGAAAGTCATTTTCCCTTGTCTTTCAGAAATGTGCCATGCAATAAACGTCTCTCTTGTTACCTTCTTCACTTAACAGATCTAAGCAGGATAATTCATTCAGGATAACTTTTTCTCAGTGTTGATCTCATTCCATCACTACCACTCGTCTGTAGAAAGAAGAAGGAATGGCCTTGAAGGGTAGAAGTTAGAATTGCTACCAAAAGAATAGTAAGATTTTTTTTTTTAAAAAAAAAGTCTGAGTTGGGAGCAGGAATGCAATGCAAACCCCTTCTTAATTCTCTGAAACAAAAAGGGAGGGATCAGGGAACGGTATTCAGATTTTCAAGACTCTCTTACTACAGCTTTACAGTAAAAGCAGAGGTGGTATTCAGCAGCTTCTGACCAGTTCTGCAGAACTGGTAGCATAAATTTTCAGTAGTTCAGAGAACCGACAAATACCACCTCTGACTGGCCCCGCCCCCATCTATTCTCTGCCTCCAAGTCCCAGCTGATTGGCTGGGTCTTCTTTTGTTGCCCTGCACAGGAGAATGGAGCTGGAAAGCAGGTTAGTGGGGTAGGGAGGGAATTGGATTTTGCAGTAACCTTCCCCGAGGAGTGGGGAGGGAATGTGGATTTTACAGTTTCCTTCCCCTGCCATACCCACCAAGCCATGCCATGCCCACCAAGCCATGCCACGCCCACCAAGCCATGCCCACAGAACCAGTAGCAATTTTTTTTTGAATCCCACCACTGAGTAAAAGTAGTATTGATCTATATGACCCTGGATTTTCAAACTGACCTTCTTTGAAGAGATGTTACCCCTTTACATGAAGCATGGCTGTTTTTTCTGGGAATGATAATGTTTTAACTTGTACTTGAACTTCCAGATCCAGAGCTTTATATGCTTTTAAAAATGCAACTCTTCCAAGTTTATCTGTTAAATATATATGCTGACCAACTCACTATCAAAGCTTACTAGAGCAAGGCTTGAATAAACAGGAAAAGATTCTGTTCCTATTTTTTAATGACCTCCAATGGGTATGGGGGTAGCAAATTAAATTTGTTAACCCTACTCTATTATCCAACCCTATCATGGATATAACATCGGAAACTGAGGATTGCAGGAGAGTGGCATCTGGGGAGGGAGGTAAGGTGACTTCACCATGGAAACTCCACTCTTGTTAATGCGTTTTGTAAATAGAAATAGCATTTAGACTTATATACCGCTTTATAGTGCTTTACAGTGCTTGGTTGCCCCCAAATATCTGGGTCCTCATTTTACCCACCTCAGCAGGATAGAAGGTTGAGTCAACCTTGACCTTGGTGGGATTTGATTTGACAAATTGCAGGCAGCCGGCAGTCAGCAGAAGTAGTTTGCAGTACTGCACTCGAACCACTGCGCCACCGAGGCTCTCAAATGAATTGATATAAAAAGAGTAGATTTTAAAAGTGCAGTTCTGGTCATCAAACTGACTTTTTGATTCTTGTTCCAGATGCCTCTAGTGATAGGGACTACATGAAACTTGATTGCCTGGATGGCCCTTTTGTATGGATTTATGGTTAGTTAGGGTCATTATGGTCTTAATTTAATAGTGCCTCTATAACAGGATTACTATGTGAAATTTGATAGAATAAATATGGCTACTTTACAATTAATTTGTATTCCTGATAACAATTTTCAACAGCCCAGTTTAAATATGTCCTGTTTTTTCATGAACAGCTTGTGCAGACTACACAATGCATATTCATTTTTCAAAATACATTTACAACCTTCTGTCACACCCTTGTAATTCATATGACTTTCAAAAATCACATCAATACATGTGCGATCACCTTGAATGCTGTCCTGGCCTTTTGAAGAGAAGGATCAATCAATTATGAAGAAATGAGTGAGACTACTAGACCGTTCCTTTGAGAGTTCAGATATATCAAACAAGGAGAGATATTAGATGAGTACTTGAAAAACATCGTCAAGCATGTTGCAATCCAAAATGGGTGATCTTCCTCTATAAACCAGAAATCTGTGGTTGCACACAGCTGAATAAAAAATAAAAGAGGACCTGACCTGGGGTGCCCACATTGCAGCCCTGGTCAAAAGGGCCCAGCAGAGATTATGCTGCCTGAGACTTCTCAGAAAACAACAACTGAATGAAAAACTGCTGGTGACCTTCTCCCACTGCACCGTAGAGAGCATTTTAACATACTGCACTTCTGTATGGTTTGCCAATTACACAGTGGCAGATAGGAAAGCACTCCAGAGGGTTAATGTCATTGCCCAGAATATCATTGGTTGCCCACTCCTGTCTTTGGAAGAGCTTTATAGCTCCGGCTGCCTAAAGAAAGTTCAAAACATTCTCAAAGATCCATCTCATCCTGGGAACCCTTTTTTTGAACTATTACCATCTGGCAGACGGTACAGAATAATAAAAAACAAGGACAAATAGGCTGAAAAACAGCTTCTATTCCAGGGCAGTAGCTCTTTTGAATTCTGCTGTATAGTGCAGTGTTGGTGTGGTGTTGGGGGTTTCCGGTTCAATGTGTGAAGGGTGAAGGATGTGTGTTTGTATTTATTTTCATGGTCATGGTCATGATGTGCACTGAAGATGGTGTTTGATTTTGTTGTACGAGGTGCAATGACAATAAAGTAAAGTAAATTGAAGAAGTAAAGTTGCAGTACAACTTTCTACTCTTTTTATTTGAATTGCCATTTCTTCTCTCCAGTTCACCATTTCTATCTACTAAATAAGAGTATTCCAATTAAACCTGGTAGGGAAGGAAACCTTTGACTCCTATCCAGCGGTGTGATTCAACCGGTGTAAAAACTGGTTCGGTGAGTGCATGCTTTGTGCATGTGCAGAGCATTTCCTACTGACCTTCTCCAGCAATCCCAGTTTCTTAAACAGCTGATGCATGGCAATCTGCTGTGCCATGCAAATCAGCTGAGCTTGAAAACAGGATATAAAGAACAGCCTAGATCCTGGGAGGTGAGCCCAACAGCTGATCGTTGAAGCAAACTGAACCAATTCACTCCCAGCTGATCCTCGGAGCAACCGGTTCACCTGAACCAGGCCAAACCAGTAAAATCCCACCCCTGTTCCTATCCTTGGGAGACTGCCATCTTCCAACACTGCAGATATGGGTCTTCTGTGTAGTTCCAGCTTTTCTTTTGGAACAGTGCTTCACCAAGATCAGGTTAGCACCAACCCCATGAACTTTTAGGAAAGCCTTGTGGGATTGATGGCATTCATAGACACATAAGGGAGAAGAGAAGGAGGCAAAAGTTAGCCTAGAAGCATTTAATGACACCCCTTAGGAAGGAGCAGAAGATAGCTATATGGGTAGTCCTCAACTTACAGCCACAATTGAACAAATTTATGTCATTAAGTGAGATATTGGTTAAGTGAGTTTTGCCTGATTTTACAATCTTTCTTGCCATAGTGGATAATTTAACTGAATCACTGCAGTTGATAAGTTGGTTGGTTAGTTGTTAAACTAACCAATCACCATCTGGCCTCCCCATTGACTTTGCTGGTCTGAAGGTCACAAAAGGGGATCACATGGCCTTGGGACACAACAGGAGGTTGTCACTATCAAAGTTTTGTTTACTGATTATCAGTAATATGGTTATTTTATTTTCTAGCCCTGGTTTTGCTCCAATCCTATATCGAATGAAAACTGTGTTTGTTATGAAACAAAATCACCTAGGGTACTACATGCCGCTCTCATCAAACTGTATGACAGGTAGTCTTTGACTTACAACCGTTCATTTAGTGACTGTTCAAAGTTACAACAGCAGTGAAAAAAGTGACTCATGACCATTTTTCACACTTACAACTGTTGCAGCATCCCCATGGTCACGTGATCAGAATTCAGATGTTTGGCAACTGGTTCATATTTGTGACAGTTGCAGTGTCCCAAGGTCATGGGATCTCCTCTTGAGAACTTGTGACAAGCAAAGTCAATGGGGAAGCCAGATTCACTTAACAACTGCAGTGAGTCATTTAACAACTGTGGCAAGAAAAGTCATAAAATGGGGCAAAACTCACTTAACAAATGTCTCATTCAGCAACATAAATGTTGGGCTCAATTGCAGTCATAAGTCGAGGACTACCTGTATAGGGAAACAATTCTCAGACAGTTTCTTCATGTCACAGATTACAGGTTAAATACTGCTTGTCAGAAAGAAAATGGGAGACCATCATTAAGAGGGCCTTGGTGGTGCAGGCTGTTAAATGCCTGCATTTAAGTTCCAGCTGCCTACAATTACTGTAGGCTCGAATCCCACCAGGCTCAAGGTTGACTCAGCCTTCCATCCTCTCGGGGTAGGTAAATTGAGGGCCCAAGATTGTTGGGGGCAATAAGCTGACTTTGTAAAAATGCTGCTTAGTAATAAGCAGGCATATACAATGGAATGAAGGCTATTGCTGAGCACATTGGGTTGTATCCCAAAAATTGTAAACCGCCCTAAGTCTTCGGAGAAGGGCGGCATATAAATGTAATTAAAAAAAAAGAGCAGACATATGTACGTTCCCTAGGACAGTAGTTCCCAAAGTGGGCGGTACTACCCTTGGGGCGGGGTGGGATGCCTTAGGGGAGCGCTAAGAGGCAAGGGGGATGGCAGGAGGTGCTAAGAGGCAGCAGGGGGGCGCTGGAGCTGGGCCCCTCGCAGGGCACAATTCAGGTGTGGGATTCTGCTAGTTCATTACTGTTCTGGGTAGTTTGGAGAACCGGTAAAATGGGCCCCTGGCTGTCCCTGCTCTTCTCCACCCACTCCTCCATTCCCTACCCAGTCAGTCCTTATTGCACATGCATGACATTGCATGCATACACAACAAACGCTGACGGCCACAGCGGCACATTGGAGAAATGGAGCAAGTAAAACTGGAGGTTGGTAATTTTCATTGCAAAAAGAATCCAGACACTGCGTGGGTTTTTTTTGGTGCAGCTGGATCCAGCTGCACCAAAAAAAAAACAAACACGGAGTCTGGAGGCTTTTTGCAGTGAAAATTACCAACCTCCGGCTTTGCTCTGCTTCTCCAATGCGCCACACTGCCACATTCTAGGCACTGGCCATGCAGGCTCACCCCATTGACTGCTGCACCACTCCACTTGGACTTGCTTGGCAAGTCCCTCCAGTGCAGCAGGCTCAATGGGGTGGACCTGCGGAGCTGGTGCCTAAAATGCGGCCACAGCGGCACATTGGAGAAGCAGAGCAAAGCCAGAGGTCAGTAATTTTTGCTGCAAAAAACCTCCAGCTGCCATGTGTTTTTTTCAGTGCACCTGAAGTCCAGCCACACTGAAAAAAACATGCTGTGGCTGCAGGCATTCTTGACAAGGGCAATATGGTGGGGAGCCCAGCGACAACAATGGCTCAGCCCTGGTTTGCCTTTCCTGGTAGCCAGCCGCAGGAGGAAGATAAAGTCACAGCCATGGGACGACAAAAGAGGTGGTCATGGAGGAGGAAATGGGGAGATTTAGGGCCGGAGCCTCTGAAAGGGGAAACAGGGTGATGCAGGATTAGTCCAGGCCTTTGACAGATTAGACCATGCCTGCCTGGGCAGAAAATAGATAGGTTAGGGATAGAGAGAGAGGAAAAGAGAGAGAGGGAATGAGAGAAAGAGAGAGAGGAAAAAGAGAGAGAAAGAGAAAGAGAGAGAGAAAAGAAAGAGAGAGACAGAGGGAAAGAGAGAGGAGAGAGAGAAAGATAGAAGGAACAACAAGAAAAAGAAAGAAAAGAGAGAGAGAAAGGAAGAGAGCGAAAAGCCAAAAGAAAGAGGGGGGATGGAAGGAAGAGGGAGAAAGAAAGAGAGAGAAAGAGAGAGAGAAATGAGAGAGGAATCGGAAGAAGGAAGGAGGAGGGAGGAGGAGAAAGGAATCGAGGAGGAGGAGAGAGAGAAAAAGAGAGAGAAAGAGAGAGAGAGAAAGAAGAGGCAAGAAAGAAAAGAAAGAGAAAAAGGAAAGAAAAAGGGAGAGAGAACAGAAGAAAAAGGATAGACAAAGAAAGAGGGGGGATGGAAGGAAGGGACAGAAAGAATGAGAAAGAAGGAAAGAAAAAAGAAAGAAAAAAAGGGAGGGAGGAGAAAGTGAATGAGATATCTAGTCCAACCACCTGTTCCAGGTGGATTAGAAGGGAGTGTGTGTGTGGGTGAGTGTGTGTGTGTGTGTGCGCATGGCTGTCAAAAGTCCTGGTCAAGTAGCTCTGGGGAGGTCAGTCATAAATTAGAACACTTACTAAGCAACCGGCCATTAAGTGAGGATCACTTATATTTGATTTGCCAGTCACATGGCCACCTGGCCATGCCTACCCAGTCACATGACCACCAAACCACACCCATCTGGTCACATGACTACCAAGCCATGTCCAGCCAGCAAGCCATGCCCAGCCAGTCACATGACCACCAAGCCATGCACACAAATTAGGCCATGCCCACAGAACCAGTTGTTAAGAAATTTACATCCCACCCCTGGGTGGGGGCACTGAGGATAAGTTTGTGGCACCAAGGGAGCGGTGGACTGAAAAAGTTTGGGAACCACTGCCCTAGGAGAAAAATAAATTTTTCTGCAATAGTTCTAATGACAGTGGTACAAAGGTTTTAATGTGGCAATGGTGTCCTAAATAGATCAGGTACTTTAAATTGTCATTGTTTTTTTTTTTAAAAAAAAACCTCTGGGTTACGTTTTCAAAACTTTCTTGAAACCAAAGTGGATTATTCAATAAGTAGTTGAAATGCTGCAAGAGTTTGAAGGACTGCAAACCACCCAAACTGGCTTCTGAATCAACTTCAAGATCTGTCTAAAAATCAAGGCATATATCCAGATTTAGGTGACTCATGCTTTTTTATACAGGAGGCAAATACAGCAACTGCATCAACAAGAGAGACCATTCAGTAGAAACAGAACTGTCTCCATCAACAATTTATTTTAGAATGCAGAGTTTGAGGAGAGCCACAATGGCCATGCCGAAACATCATTGCCAGGTGACCCTTAAAGTTTTATTTAGCAGTCAAGGCATCTGTTAGAAATGAACCAAAGTAATATCTGCTTTTTAAATCTATAATGTGGTTAGTCATTTTGGATGTGTCACAAATACCTGAAAATAAATATCATTGTGGTGTGTTTCATGCAGAACATTCATATCTATCTCTATCTCTATCTCTATCTCTGTCTCTGTCTCTGTCTCTGTCTCTGTCTCTGTCTCTATCTATCTATCTATCTATCTATCTATCTATCTATCTATCTATCTATTCCCTCAAAATTGTCAAACTATTTACTAAATCTACATTACTATTACTATTACTATTCATCCTCCCATCCTTCCTTTCACCCACCTCCTCCCACGTATGACTGTATGACTATAACCTTGTTGCTTGCATCCTAATGATTTTTATTGACTTTTTCCTAGTATGATTTGATTGCTTGTGGTACTCTATGACTATTATTAAGTGTTGTACCTTATGATTCTTGATAAATGTATCTTTTCTTTTATGTACACTGAGAGCATATGCACCAAGCAAATTCCTTGTGTGCCCAATCATACTTGGCCAATAAAGAATTTCTATTCTATTCTATTCTATTCTATTCTATTCTATTCTATTCTATTCTATTCTATTCTATTCTACTCTACTCTACTCTACTCTACTCTAATCTACCCTACTCTACTCTATACAAACACATACAGGCATACATACAAATCACTCCACATACACATACAGGCATACAGACATACACACACACACACACAAACACACAACAAACCACTCCACATACATAAATTAGTAGATGATACCAAAGTGGTTTCTTATCAACCAAAGCTGTTCCTCACTTTCTGAAGTACTGTGCAACAAATGAACTTGTCTGAAACTTGAAAGCAATTGACATGCTTGGCATACTTGGCAGATATTGCTTCTCAAGAATTGGGAAAAAGAAGAATTATCTGTCACCTGCTGTCTTACTGTATCCATACTGCCTTTCTTCTCAATACTGCAAACTTTTATTTCCAGTTACTCCTTCCTATTCTGTGACTGAAGGCTCTTAAACACGTTATAGGGCAGGTTGAAAAGCCAAGTCAAAGCAAGACTTCTAAGAAAGTTGATTCTGTTCACTCTTCTCCATTCCCCCTGTGAAGAAGAGTGCTTTGAGTATCAGAAAACATCATGTTAGGTTGATCCAGCATTTTTGATTTACAGCTCCTAATGGAAAGATGCTCAATACACCTCTGGGCTTTCCTGACATATTTCTATTATGAAATGGAATTACAGTGGCCTGACTGTACCTTTGGGGTGGGTATTCCTGACTGCTGAAATAAGTTTTGGGATGATCCAGCTGGGTTCTTGTTATGATCAATGTGGAAGGAGTACGATGTTTAGATCTGGTCATTACCTTTTAAAAAGGAATACAAATTGAATACATTAGAAATAAAAATAACATCAAATGCCATAGTTATTACCAAACCAGATGCTGAGAAATACTAATCTTTATTAATTATGTATTATATATCTGTTCCACTTGCATATCCTGTACAATTATTTTTTAATCAGTTTGTAGTGGTTTGTGTTTCAGGCAAAGTTCTGACTCACAAACTAGCAATGATTATAGAACAGAGAAAATAACATCTAAAAGTAGATAATACAAACAATTTTGGTAATCTGTCACTTACAGTATCTCCTTTACCAATATTGTTAGGAATCTTGTTTTAGGACATTATGGTGAATCTTGCCATTTTCAATCAACATATTCCTTTATATATAATCTTTGTTCTGAATGTACAAAAATGAAAGGAATTATCTATTCCATTAATGTCTAGAGGACACAGGGAGAAAAAAGCTTCATTAAAATGTTTGAGATAGATTTCCAATGGAAATTAATTATTTTTATAATGATATATATAATTGGGCAGAGATTACAACAAGAATGAATGAGCCTTATTAATTGAAGGTCTAAAAAGTTTCACTTGTAAGCCATTATAGTCAGGTCTTCTAAGCCTCTTAGCCAGGACATTCATCTAAATAAAAGATTGGGAACTCATATTCATAATCTTATGTATTCATAATCTTGTGCTGGACTATGTTTCACCAATATATATATATATATATATATATATATATATATATATATATATATATATATTTCATGTATGTAGGTCTTGGTGTATTCGGGTCTTGTCCCGTGTAAGATTGAGAATACCTTGGCAACGTTTCGACGAAATCTCATCCGTCATCTTCAGGCTGGTGTCTTCAGCTTCGTTCTCCTGGGAGAAGTGTGTGATCGTGGCTGTTTTTCCCTTTTAAACTCTAGAGTTGGCTGTGTTGTTACTTCTTGATTGGTTTGTGGAGTTGATGTATGCAGATTGGATGGCTTTTTCCTGAGACCCTGTGTGGCTGAGGTGCTGGCTGTGTGTCTCTCAGCCTTTTGTGTTGTAACGACCTGGGTAATGGGCTGTGTGATGACCTTCTGAGTTCTATTGTTGTGACGTCCTGGGTGTGGTGCTGTAATCTCCTGGGTCGTTGTCTGTGTTGCAACCTCCTGATGTTTTGTGTTGTGATCTCCTGAGTTCTGTGATGTAGTATCCTGGGTGGAAGGCTGTGATGTGACATTCTGGGCCTTGGTTTGGCTCCGACCCAGACAACGACCCAGGAGATTACAGCACCACACCCAGGACGTCACAACAATAGAACTCAGAAGGTCATCACACAGCCCATTACCCAGGTCATTACAACACAAAAGGCTGAGAGACACACAGCCAGCACCTCAGCCACACAGGGTCTCAGGAAAAAGCCATCCAATCTGCATACATCAACTCCACAAACCAATCAAGAAGTAACAACACAGCCAACTCTAGAGTTTAAAAGGGAAAAACAGCCACGATCACACACTTCTCCCAGGAGAACGAAGCTGAAGACACCAGCCTGAAGATGACGGATGAGATTTCGTCGAAACGTTGCCAAGGTATTCTCAATCTTACACGGGACAAGACCCGAATACACCAAGACCTACATACCTTTACCCGTGAGAATCTACGAAAACACACACACACACACACACACACACACACACATCAATATATATATATATTGATGTGTGTGTGTGTGTGTGTGTGTGTGTGTGTGTTTTCGTAGATTCTCACGGGTAAAGGTATGTAGGTCTTGGTGTATTCGGGTCTTGTCCCGTGTAAGATTGAGAATACCTTGGCAACGTTTCGACGAAATCTCATCCGTCATCTTCAGGCTGGTGTCTTCAGCTTCGTTCTCCTGGGAGAAGTGTGTGATCGTGGCTGTTTTTCCCTTTTAAACTCTAGAGTTGGCTGTGTTGTTACTTCTTGATTGGTTTGTGGAGTTGATGTATGCAGATTGGATGGCTTTTTCCTGAGACCCTGTGTGGCTGAGGTGCTGGCTGTGTGTCTCTCAGCCTTTTGTGTTGTAATGACCTGGGTAATGGGCTGTGTGATGACCTTCTGAGTTCTATTGTTGTGACGTCCTGGGTGTGGTGCTGTAATCTCCTGGGTCGTTGTCTGTGTTGCAACCTCCTGATGTTTTGTGTTGTGATCTCCTGAGTTCTGTGATGTAGTATCCTGGGTGGAAGGCTGTGATGTGACATTCTGGGCCTTGGTTTGGCTCCGACCCAGACAACGACCCAGGAGATTACAGCACCACACCCAGGACGTCACAACAATAGAACTCAGAAGGTCATCACACAGCCCATTACCCAGGTCGTTACAACACAAAAGGCTGAGAGACACACAGCCAGCACCTCAGCCACACAGGGTCTCAGGAAAAAGCCATCCAATCTGCATACATCAACTCCACAAACCAATCAAGAAGTAACAACACAGCCAACTCTAGAGTTTAAAAGGGAAAAACAGCCACGATCACACACTTCTCCCAGGAGAACGAAGCTGAAGACACCAGCCTGAAGATGATGGATGAGATTTCGTCGAAACGTTGCCAAGGTATTCTCAATCTTACACGGGACAAGACCCGAATACACCAAGACCTACATACCTTTACCCGTGAGAATCTACGAAAACACACACACACACACACACACACACACACACATCAATATATATATATATTGATGTGTGTGTGTGTGTGTATACACACACACACACTGTTTGGTTCCTCCTTAAAAATAATCAATGTGGCAATATAATGTAGGCATTTTTGAAAATGTGTTTACAATGGCTGAATAAAATCTGAAGGCAATTTAAAAATAGATCTATCTGTCTGCATTGAAAATTCTGGCTGAGAAACAGTGCCTTGGATCTCTGACTCTTCTTCAAACATGTTTCCTCCCAAAATCATAATGTTCTATTCCATAAACAATTGACACATTCCCCATAGCACAAGTGCCTACAGTAGGAAAAATTTGTTATGACAAATTATTCACTATTTGAGGGATCAAAAACTTGGCTTTCTAACCCAGGAAACATCCCAAACTTGCAGTTTTACTCATAGTTCTAGTTCACATTAAGGCGACTCCTTCTCAAAGCAAATTGCTGTTTTGTTGGATTCTTGGCAAAAAAAAAAACAAGTGGGAAATTGAACAAGATGGAAACAATGATCAGGGCCACCTCAATCAATAAATGGAGACAAGTGTCTAACTCAGATTTGTTAAATAAGAGGTGTTGGGACATTCCAAAGGCAGAAATGATGATATCCTGACTATTTCTTTCACTGAATTGCACATTTCTTCTGTCTTGGAGGTACTATGTTGCATGTCAGTCAACTTTCCATGCCTTCTAAACCAGAGATACTGCAAAAGTTGTTAGAAAACTATACTAAAACACAGAAGCTAATTAAATACATAAAAGAGATTAATACTTTTTTTAAAATTTTAATTACACTTAATGTAAATGAGATTAATATTAAATTTGTTCTGAATCCCCTTTGGGATAGGTTTTTGGGAGGGCAGCCTCAGGATACTAGACAAAGGTCAAGTATGGTCATTGGCCCAGAAAATATTGCATTCCATCCTTTAATGCCCTGGAATTTAGTTTCCCAAACTCCAAATTGTGAAATGAAGCCTAATGTTAGCCTAGGCAGCCAGTGGGCATTAGAATGCATTATGTTCTAATTTTGATATTTTCCTGGGGGAAGAAAAACAGATGGCTGAACAACATATTGATAAATTGGGACTATAAAGAATTGGAGTCACCAGCTCCATGGTGGGAAGCCAAAGCTTCTTTAATATAATGGGTTATTCCATTTCCAGGCAACAAAGCTTGTATTTTCAGGGGAGTGGGTACTGGAGAATACTTAAATATTGTGAGTTCGTGTGCATAAATGCAAGGGACTTTTAACATATGTTGATTTTTTTTTTTACAAAGGCTTAATAATATCAGATACCAATTTCAGAATTAGATTTGCCTATCTGCATTCATCTTAAAAAAATAGCTTTACTGTTTGGTCTCCTCCTTCAAGAAAAATGTTTTTGAAATGTGTTTATCAAGCAATACATGTTGCATCTGGTCTTAATGGAAAGATTTGCTAATAATTACATTGTATTGTGTTTGTTCTGCTATACAATTCATTCAGGCAGGATTTCCCCTCTTGAGATTCTCTTCATACCACTTGGACTTGAAGAACCTCAGAGTTGCATTTTTTTTTATCTTTCATCTCATATATTTTAATATATACAATATACTTTGTTGATGGAAGTCACTAAAGAGTACATTTTATTCATTTAATTCTCTTCATTGACTTAATGAAGTTTTCCAAAGTGAGGATAATTGCAGTGTCAAATTGAAGGTCTATTTATAAGGTATATTGCAGGAAAAAAAAGGAAGGCACCAGGTGGAAAACCTCAAGTACTGACAGGATGTGGATTATGATTTTCAAAAACAACAACCCTAATTTATCACCTAAAATGCAAAAACTAGGATATTTGAAGGCTGACTCTATGTTTTATCTGTAAGCAGCCTTTTATTTTGAAAAAGGGCTTTCCAATAAATCATGTCAGAGATTTTAAAATGGAATAGAAATGAAATAGAAAAGAGAGAGATCTGGAGATTTTTCTTTGCCAAGACTCCCTGAAAATGGTGGAATCAAAATTATCTCCATAGAAGATGATTCTATCTTTAAAAAGGAGCCTCTCTGCATTCTCCCATCCACTTCAATCGTTTTCTTATTAACATCCAAAAGGAAGCTCAAAGAAGACATTTGAAGGCTGATGAGGCATGCAAAAATCTTGGGCAATTCCCATTGGCAGTTTTTAACAAGCAGCTATTATCAATGCAGATTCTGTTGACAAGTAGAAGATGATCAAGTCATATCTGTTCTGCAGGTATAATCCTGATTTGACCTCCTGCAACAAAAGTTGAGCAAGTGAGAAAAAGGCAGTGCTATCCTCTACAGTCCTAAAATAATGGAAAACATCCAGTCACTGCATGAAGATGGGAGGGTAAAGATTCATTTACTATGACATATATTCATAAAAAAGGGATATTGTGCATATACTGTATTACAGGTGCTTTCTGTAGTTTTATGTTAAGTTGATGCTCTTAAGCTTGGTTGTTTGCTTGCAGAGAACAAGGTAAAAGCACTAGTAGGGTAATGAAATATCTGCAAGCAAATATTCAAGCTCAGAGAGCAGTGAGAAGTCCACTCTTCAACCCTGAGCTGTAGCTACTCTCTTCTATAGATAGGTTGTCTCCTTCACTTTCCTCTGCAGTTTTTTTTACCAGTATCTTCCCTAACTACTACTTATCACTGTATGAGCATACCTTATTTGACAGCCCAATGCTCTGAACCTGGAGAAGGCTCATTTGGTTGTCCACCCTCTAAAAGGGAGGTCACCATTGGTAGGCCAGAGGTCCTGATCAGACTAGGAAGTGTATGCCTTACTTGCAATTTTTAAATTGGATCTGAAGCCAAGCTGCTTACTCAGCTCATTTCTGTAGGAAAGGGCAGTGACCCAGAATCAGAAGATTTGCCCAGACTATTTTCTTTTGTTTCTAACAAACCGAATCTTCTGTAGAATTGAGGGCAGGACTCAAAGGGCTGAGTATGTCAGTTTGGTTGCCTTCTTCTTGCCAACGGAAGCCATTAAATACTTAATCTAGCTATCTAACTTTGATTGTCCTCCTGAGTGAAACAAGCTTCTAAGAGAGATACTTGGCAGTGTATGGTTGCTAGGGGAATCTTTATCATCTAATCAATCTTGACTTCTAGCATCAATACAGTCATAGTACAAATGCTGTATATTAAACGTTTCATTCTTTACAGAAGAATTGCTTGAAAATTCAGCCAAATTCACTTCCTCAAGCTTAATAGCACATTAAGCCTACAATCAGGCTCCTGTTGAAACAACATCTCAGTTGTAGGAGTCAAATAAGATAAAAGTTTGCTTCCCCACTAACTCTGTAGTTGTATAGGAGGTGTCAAACATCTTGTTAAAGGCATTGCATATTGAAGGATTTAATGAGGAAATGCAAGTGCCATCACACATCTGAATCACCCGCTCGTAA
The DNA here is from genome assembly GCA_009733165.1 of Naja naja. NCBI lineage: Eukaryota > Metazoa > Chordata > Lepidosauria > Squamata > Elapidae > Naja > Naja naja. The sequence goes on along the minus strand of CM019149.1, from coordinate 57,982,135 downwards.
TCCCTGCTTGTCAAAGGTCAACATCTTAGTAGTGTTAACGATTTGCACTGGTACTGAAATTACAGCTTAGGAGGATCATAGTTATAGTTTACACACAGCAGAATGATGATCCCATACATAATGAGTTGACCAAAAAGTACTTAAGTAACTGTGCTTGTATATAGTACAGCGCAGAGTCTATTGGGTACAGCAAAATAAGTAAGTTTCCATTCAACATCCATACAGAAACATTAAAGCAGACAATGAATTTTCTAATTATAATTCTAAACTCATAACATGGTGCATTTAATTTTTTTTAAAAAGCGCTACCTAAAATCAAGATAAAATGGGGAGAGATTGCCATCTCCTTTTCATCTCCCACCTTTCCCACTTATCTGACAAGATTGTTCTGCCTCACCCACAAAGCATTTCAGATAAGGAATTGTCCCTTGACGTAAAGTCTACCAAGCACACACAGCAATCCACAGACATCATGGCTGAGTTTCTGTTGTATCATGGAAAATACATAAAGATTAAACCTGCTCTTCCAGTCTTATTAGCAATTAGAGGGTTGACAATTAAGGCAACTTCCCTGAAGAAAGTGGAACGTCATTCTGAATGATCAATATTTCACTCTCATCCTTACTTTGCTTATTTTAGAACTACATATATCTAGGAACCGAAATACTTTTGTTGCTGTAGACAAAAGAACCAGAGAGGATTAATTCACAGATGGTGAATGGAAAAGAGACTTGTAAAAAAGCAGAAAGTGCAAATGCTGTCCCCAGTGGAAATTAGGAGATCACATAACAAGAACCTGCTTCTAAGACAGATCATGGAAAAAACTACTTACAGGCATAATTGTTTTCTTAACTACAGTACTTTTTCTGATAAACATTCTTTGGTATTTTTTTGCCAGTTCTCATTCACTTTACTTGTCTTCTTCCTCCCCCCTCTCCCTCCCTCTCTCTCTCTCTCTTTCTATTTCAGACAATTTTTCATAAATGGAACCTGGAGTCTGGGATTTTGCTTCAACTGGCAAGAGTGTGTGGATGTCCTTTTTCATTCTCTGTCTTTCATTATACAATCATCCTTTCAATGGGCTGCAGACCACCTGCATTCAAATAAATGCCAGGTGAAGGTCTAGCTTTTTTTAACCCCAGATCTGAAATCCACAGATCTTTTAAGTTGTCAAGGTTGAGAAACACTGAATTAATTATACCCCTGAAACTTGCAAACACTGGATAGCAATGATACAAACCACCAGTGCCAGAGGTTCTGTTTGCCACCCTTCCAAGCTCTTCATTAAAAAAAAAAACCTTAATATTAGGGGAAATCATTGCCTAATATACAGGAAAAGTCTATCAGTTCCAGATCTTTTATTTTATTTACAGGGAAATGACTGCAGCCATCCTGAAAGTTAATGGATAACAGCAAACATTAAGGTTTTAATGTAGGTCTCCTGGGATATAGTGGACATCTAACAAAGAACTGGTAAGAAAAATCTATTTGGACTGGAAGATGTTCCTTTCTAATAAGAGATCCTGTTGCAAATCCTGAAATTTTATTTCTATTTAAGAAATTTCTGTTTTACAAATATGATGGTTATTTATTTCCTGATCTGGAAATAAAATTCCTTTGGATCCATTAACTCCATTTTCAATTTGGCATTTTAGAATTTTTATGTTCCTTTCTTGTTTAACAAGCCCCCAAAAAAACCACCTCTTGGCTTTTTACTGAGGATTACTAAATCCACAAACCACTTTCTCCCTTTGCTAGAGAAAGTTTCATTATGGTTGTTCAATAACAAGTTAACACCCTTGTCCTAGAGAAAAGTAACTAACATATTTTCTGTTGATATTGTCCTGACTCTTTGTTCATTTATCCTTTTTGTTTTAGAAAATGGAAAAAAGACTTGGGAAGCTGCCAAAAATGTTTACTCAGTTAGCAAATGCTTGTTCTGTTAACATTGAATATAGTTGTTTCCTAAGTAATTTTTACTGATAGAAGAGAGTAGGTAAATAAATACCATATTTTTTGCACTATAAGGCACACCTGACCATAAGACCATCTAGGTTTAGAGGAGGAAAACAAGAAAAAAAATCAGGCAGAGCCTGAGAGGACCACCGATAGGTGTCCTCTCATGTGGCAGCTCTGCCTATTGACTCCTGCACTGCAGAAAAGAGACAGAACAGGCGGGCAATGACAAAGACAGAAGAGGCGGGGTTTAGCACTCTAAAAGGACCCTGACACTGTGGCCCAGCTGCTATTCATCAAATGACTGGCACTGACGCACAGACATTTCCACCCTCTTTTTTTGGAGGGGGGGTGTCTTATGGAACAAAAAATTGTCACATACCAGTATCTATTTGCCAAATTAACCTTCATACTACAAATTAGCTAGTCTAGAACATTAGAGAGAAAAATTTGCTGAAATACTTTCATCTCTATAATTCAACTATCACCTGGACATTTCTTCTGCATATCAACTTTATGTTATTCAGTTAATCCACTGTACTCCAACTCCCCTATGATTTCCTTTCATTTTGCAGGATTATGGTTTCTTCCTCAAATGAGGTATAGGTGCAGAATCATGGTATCCTTTGGACATTGTTGAGAGGAAAGGAGATGAGCACCTTTAATTGTCATGGAGCATGGCTGATGTAGTGATGGATTGGATGAGCCATTTTAGGGAAATGAGAGCAACAGTTTAGGGCTGGTTTCCATTTCAGGCCTAGATGCCCCATTTCTGGATCTAAGTGGCTGAATTACTGCTGATGCAGGTTTTGGAGTGCTAACGTGAGTGCCAGACCCATTAATAAGGACTACATTCACCCACAATTCAATCAGAAATGAGTAATCAGGCTTGCTGTGCATTATTAAGACTTGGTAGTGCAAGATGTTAGGTTATTTAGCAACCTCATGTTCAAGACTGGGAAGAGACACCCTTACCTGTGATTAGGATACCCATTTCAAGAGATCAGGGTTGTAATGTCTCTGTCTTAAGGTGGGCAAGAGAAATATGTGCCAGAGTGATTAGTGGCATGTAACCCACAAAAACAATAGCGAAGAAAATGAAGATAAAATAAAAAACAAAATAAAATTGGTGTGTGTGTATCATGTGCTTTCCTGTCCGCAAAATTATTTAAGAACCATTGGGAGATTGTCCATTTTGTCCATTGCCCATGAGATTTCAAAATATCATAGTGGAAGATTCTGGGGAGGGTTAGGGGTTCATGGCCTACATGACAACCACAAGCTTGTAATGCACAAAACCACACTCTATAGAAACTTGCAGAAGTCCAATAAGAGAATAGTTTGAAAAGGTTGCTCATATGTTAAACTCCCCCCCTCAAAAAACAAAAACCAACAAAAGCTTGAAGGGAACAAACAAAACTCGAATTGAATATATGTAATCTCCACCTTAGCCCCTATATTCTGCAGGATATCTGAAAGAGACTTTAATTACAAAAAGGATGATAAAATTCATCTGAGCTGTGGAACTCTTATAACTTAACATCTATGAAAGTTGGAAGATAGCACCCTTCTGAAGTAGCTGTGAAGTTCCTTTGCAGATAAAGCAACTTATTAAGGCAAGTCAACTGTGATCTTTCCCTGGTCTTTCTTTCAGTGGATAAGAATAACAGAAACAGTACAGGTACTCCCTTCTTTAATCTAGAGCCATGGTGGTACAGTGGTTAGAATGCAGTACTGCAAGCTACTTCTGCTGATTGCCAGCTGCCTTCCATCCTTCTGAGGTCAGTAAATTAAGGACCCAGATTGTGGAAACAATATTCTGACTTTGTAAACTGCTTAGAGAGGGCTGTAAAGCATTGTGAAGCAGTATATATGTCTAAGGGCTATTGCTATTATTTGTGCATCACTCCTAGGATATCCTGATAAAAAGTAGTAAGCTTAAAGATGAAGTGTAGTGTGGTATGTGTAGCTGAAAATGGGCTCCTCATCCTAATTCCTCTAATCTAAAATAAAGGATAGTGATTCTTCCTTTTATTCCAGGTACAAAAGCTACTCAAATTGACAGTTAATATACTGTATATGGATAATGAGATACTGCCCGCTAGTGTCCACCATTTTCTTTTTCTAAATACTTTCTGCAAACTCATTCTACCTAATAGGGGAAGTTCTATCTTTATATACAAAGCATTCCCAATCCAAAGAAGAAAATCCATATCCAACTAAATGTGCAGATAGTATTAGGACATACAGCCTCTCTTCTTCTCTATGTGTGTAATGTATAGCCACACAATTCTATTACAGTTCAATTGTTACTAGCTGCTGAATACAAAATCTATTTATTCATAATAATAGATTATTTGTGAGTGTAAAAAATGGAGCCTGAATCTTCTTACCTATCGTTTATCATCTTTTTAATTATATAAAAACCTCAAACTTTGCTTAGTAAGCAATATATAATAGCTTTCATGGGCTTAATGAAAAAGATTAACAGAAACAACAGCAGAAACCAGCACACACGCACACACCAAGCATCTATTCGGGATAAGTTATCATTTTCTAACAGCAGATTTCAGCAGTTAATATTTCATTTAGGGTGGCCAATTCTGTTTCTCTCTCATACACAAATATTGTTTCTCTGCAGCCAGCTTGGGCATAAGAAGGGGAAAGCGTTACCTTGGGCTGTGATGGGGAAGGAGAGGGAAAAAGAGCTGCATGTCCTGTGGAACAAGGAAGGTCCAAATGGAGAGCCATTAAGTGATGGTTGCAACCATGATGAGGTGTGGTAAGAATATCTGCCCAATTGGAAGGCTTTGCATGAACTCAAAGGTACTTGGCAACTCACATTGCTTAGCAGGCTAAATTGTTTTCTAGATCATGGCTAGATCACATTGAATTTGATCTCAGCAGTAGGTTTAGCAGACTATGAAATAATGAGAAACTCTTTTGAGGGTGTTTTTTTAAACAACCAAGCTAATTGGTCCAAACCCTGTAACTAGTGTGCTTAATACTCAAAACTCAACAATAAATGCAACTATGAAGGCTTGAGGTAGGCAAAGGTATCTAAACTTTGAACCTAGGGTGAAAGAGAGTTTTCCTTGAAGTATAGCAATCCAGATGGGTGTCATGAATATTTATAACTAGAAGGGTACCCGTGCTTCACTATGAAACTATGTGATTGGGTAAGTTTTGGGGGAAGAAAATAAGGGAAAAATTGTGCCTCTGCCTACCAGCATCCATCAGTATTCATCTGGCTAGTGTCCTGTCAGTGTGTGAGAAAGTTGAGGGCTGTTTGGAAACTGAAACAGTATTTGCTGTGTGAGCAAGAAGGAGACAGCAAGGAGCCTGGGCATGACTTAGCTTCAACTGCAGTTGGAACATATTTCTTTTCGGGTGGGGAGGAAGAACTCAGCATCAGAGTGAGTTAATAATAATATAGGAAATACTAATGTTCTGATGGTCATTTTGAAAAATCCTTTGTTAGAGACTACCTAGAAGCCAAAGATGAACATACATGCCAAATTTCAAGTTTGTAGGCTTTACGGTTCTGGAGATTTCGTGATGATGCGTGAGTGGTATTTCGCTTTTATATATAGAGATTAATTAAAGTACGGGTATCTCCTTTAGATCAGTGGTTCCCAAACTTTTTCAGTCCATCTCCCCCTTGGTGCCACAAACTCATCCTCGGTGCCCCCCACCCAGGGGTGGGATTCAAATTTCTGTGGGTGTGGCCTAATTTGAGGGTGTGGCTTGCTGGTCATGTGACTGGCTGAGCGTGGCTTGCTGGCTGGGCGTGATTTGGTGGTCACATGACCTGGTAGGTGTGGTTTGGTGGTCATGTGACTGGGTGGGCATGGCCAGGTGACTGGCAAACCAAATACAAGTGGTCCTCACTTAATGGCCGGTTGCTTAGCAAGTGTTTGAATTTATTACTGGCCTCCCCAGAGCTATTTGGCCTGTTTTTGGAGTTTTGGCAGCCATGCACACACATACACACACACTCCCTTCTAACCCTGCTGGAGCAGGGCATTGGACTAGTAGTGAATAGAATCTAATCAGAGATGCTTTGCTGATTCTTGTTGATTTGTTTTATTTGTATTTCTTTATTTTATGTTGCTGAATTGCATTGACATGTGTGTCCCTTCTTGTGCACAGCCCAGATCGTGCCACCACCGCCACTGCATTCGAGGCGCTGCCCCCGCAGGCACATTGGGAAAGTAGAGCAAAGCCACTATGGCTTTGCTCTACTTTCTCAATGTGCTGCCATTGCCTGCCGTGGGTTTCCTTAACCCTGCCCTGTACTGGCTCCAGGAAGGAGGGAACAGCACCGCCCTCTACAATGTGAGTGCCCTGGGAGGGGGGGCAGCTTGGAAGGCTGATCCCTGGTGGGAGGGGCAACCTGTGAACTTGGTGGTGCAGGCTGTTAATAGCCTAGCACTTAGTTCCAGCTGCCTGTAATTATTGCAGGCTCGAATCCCACCAGGCTCAAGGTTGACTCAGCCTTCCACCCTCTCGGGGTAGGTAAACTGAGGACCCAAGATTGTTGGGGGCAATAAGCTGACTTTGTAAAAATGCCGCTTAGTAATAAGCAGGCATATGCAATGGAAGGAAGGCTATTGCTGAGCGCATTGGGTTGTATCCCAAAAATTGTAAGCCGCCCTGAGTCTCCGGAGAAGGGCGGGATATAAATATGAATTAAAAAAAAAACTTGCTGTCAGGCATGGCAACTACAAAGAGAGGTGGGCTTGACTGAGCGGGATCCTGGATATTGGTCAACTCCCACCTTCCTCTGCCTCCGCCTAGGTGATCCATGGATGCCATTAACTGGACATTGGAGCAGTGCAAGGGGCTCAATGGGGTGAGCCTGCAGAGCCAGCCAGCAGAGCCAGCACTTCAAACACCCCCTCTTAGTGCCCCCCTGCTGGCCCCCTTGCCTCTTAGTGCCCCCTAAGGCATCCACCACCTCCAGGGGGCATTACTGGGAACCACTGCTTTAGATGTAGTCACTCTTGGTGACTACATGAACATGGAAATGATTTCCTATTGCTTTCTTCTGGGATTCTGTTTTAATTTCAGTATGAGAGCATATTCCTGGGATTTCCTAATGGCGTCCTATCCAAGCACTAATGCTACTTAGCTTTTCTGAGATGAGCCAAGCTTAGCTGGGTGCTACTTCCTCCTGGGATGAAGTTATTACAATTTTCACGATAAGAATATTCCCAAAGCAGTTTTCAAGCTATATAATTGTAAATACAAATATTGCATATTAAATATAATATAATAAAAAAGGTCTAGCATATTTTATATAAATAAGCTGCAGTAATGAGAAAGGGAACTATACAGCTGAGGAAGCTTCTATCATTCTTGTTTTGTTGCCAGCTTCTGAGGCTCATTACTTGTTTTCTTCTCTTCTTCCAAATGGTCTCTCACGCCATCTCTGTGCTTCCTGTTAAGAGCAAAGGACCATGTAAATCTAAGGCCAATTCACTGTTACTGATTCACTTGTGTCACTTTGAGTGACAATAATCTCAGGTGTCAGAAAGGAAAAGCCATACAAATGCAGACAAGAGAAATATCTGAAAGAAATCTGACTGGGTCATATATCTCCTGGCCTGCCTTTTCATGCAGGTAGATGTGATTGAGTGAAATGACCACAGGGGCAAATTCAGAAAGAAAATGAAGGCAGGTGATATGTCCAGAGACTTAAGAGGAACTGGTGGATGAGAGAGAAATTTAAGGAAATTGTTTCAAAGGTGCTTTTTCCAAAAGACAACTGGACTTTTTTTTTTTTTGGTTTTTTCTTTGAAAACATTTTGCTTCTCATCCATGAACTGAAAAAGATTCTTGGATGAGAAGCAAAATGTTTCAAAGAAAAAAACAAAGCAATAAAATCCAGTTGCTTTTTGGAAAAAGCACCATTGGGACCAGAATGACCTGGATGATTGAGAATCTCCATAGACATTCAAGGAAATCAGTATTTACTGGAAAGACAGAAATGTATGTTGATGAGAGGAAAGAAATAGTTTGAGATCCTCTAGAACAAGAGTGTCAAACTCGTACCATCACGGTGTCCTCACATGACATAGCGTGACTTCTTTTCCCCTTTGCTAAAGCAGGCGTGGGAGTGGCCAGCGCATAAAACATCTGGCCCGCAGGGCATTAGTTTAACAGCTCTGCTGTATAAAATAAGGACAGCATGTTAAAGACCACCTCTGACACTGGAGAAATATGAAGCCAGGCTGCGCTACATATGTAGAGTCAAGTGATTTGGAGTGTAAGTCAGCAGTAGAGCTAAATGTGTGTAAGTAGATTTAAACTGCTTATCCTTGGGTTAGGCTTGCCTCATTCAGTGAGGAAGGCTTACAAGCAAGTCTTTATATAGCTTGCTCTTACCCAAGATCATTTATAAAGTTTATAAAGCTGTTGCCTTTGTTCACTCCGAAACCCATGCTTTCCCCTAGACTCTGCACAAGTGTCCTGTAATAAGTAAAACTTAGTTTTCTTTAAACAGATTTTTCTTTGGCTTTAAAAATATGTCAAACATCCTGCAGTGCCTCCTATTATTGAGATTTACATTTGGTAAGATCTAGTATCTTGGCTGTTATGAATGGATTCTTTATTAACTGAAATTTGGACACTAATTTTATAGTTAGTGTAGCAAAATAAGATCACTAATGACTTTAATTAAATTACATGCCATTATGTATTTAGTATATCCAAGTGTCTATTGAGCAATTTGTGAGCAATTCTCCAAATACGTAATTTCTTGTCGTTTTATTTTACTTATTTGTATCATGACTGCTACTTTTTTTTTTTTTTTACAAATAACTCAAGACGATAAATCATTCTCAGGTAGCTTATGGCTACTGATATTATAACTCAGATTATGCTGATTTATGACATCACTTTTTTTCTTATGGAGAATCAGGTTCATTCTTCCACATTTTATTAAGGAAAAATATCGACAAATAATTTACAGTGATAATTATTACCGTCAATGCACATATATTCTACAAAGATGTTTGCAAGGGCATTACAATACAGCCACACACAGTACATGCAATCTATTAGCAATAAGTAATTTAAATTGCTGTGCACACTGGGTTGTATCCCAAAAATTGTAAGCTGCCCTGAGTCTTCGGAGAAGGGCGGCATATAAATGTAATTAAAAAATATATATATCCAGTTTTATGAATATGCATGTCTATTTAAATAAAAGAAAATATTTGTAGCTCAGGGTGGAACTGGAATCTTTTGTGGTCTCTGAGCTTGGTCATTTCCTTGCAGACATTTCATTATCCAATTAGGTAACATCATCAATTGCACTGATGATGTTACCTAGTCAGGTAATTAAATGTCTATAAGGAAACAAGAAATCTCAGAGACCATCAAATACTCCACATGTTATATCAATGTCTGCCTTACTAGGTAGATCAGACAGGAAACAAGATCAAACAAGCTAATTCTACTTTACTGTAAAGATACATTAATAGAATCTTGCCAGTCTGGTAGTACAGGTAGTCCTTGACTTACGACCATAATTGTGCCCAAGATTTATTTTGCTAAGGGAGACATACGTTAAGTGAGATTTGCCCCATTTTATGATCTTTCTTGCCACAATTGTTAAGTGAATCACTGCAGTTGTTTGGTTGGTAACATGGTTATTAAGGGAATCTGATTTCCCATTGACTTTGCTTGTGAGAAAGTCACAAAACCTGATCATGAGTCTGGGGCACTGCAGTCATCATAAATATGAACCAGTTGCCAAGCATCTGAATTTTGATCACATGACCAAGGGGATGCTGCAATGGTCATAAAAGTGTGAAAAACAGTCATAAGTCACTTTTTTCAGTGTTGTTACTAAATGAACTATTGTAAGTCATGGACTACCTGTACAAACATTTCACTGTCTTTTTTACAGCCTGAGGAATTAGGGAGGTTTCCTTCTGAATTTAACATTTAATAGATCTGAAAAAGTAGGCCCTGGACAAGGAGGAGGAAGAGGAGGAGGAAGAGGAAGGAAGGAAAGAGAAGGAAAGAAAGAAAGAAAGAAAGAAAGGAAGGAAGGAAGGAAGGAAGGAAGGAAGGAAGGAAGGAAGGAAGGAAGAGAAACTGTAATAAAGATGGTATATATTTCAAATCCAGCTGCTCAATGATATTGAATTCAGTAAATAATTCAAAGCACTTATAGGCAGCTCTACAAAGGTGAAGCATGCTTGAAGCTGTAGAGCAGAAGCAATTAGTATTTTAGATGCCAAGATCTTCATTTGATGCTCACTCAAGCGACTATAGACACGCTCTCAGACAACCCATCTTTCTCAAAGTAGTCTTCTAAAGGTTTCTCTGGAAAGAGGAAAATAAGGCTTTTTCATCTTCCATTGATCCAACTTAAAATTCCATCTTCTTCACTGCTAGTAGTAGAGGGTAAACACTGTCCCAGGCTTGGTTACTGGATGGAAGGAGAAGCCTTACCTCCACCCCTCTGAGGAATCCCACACAAGATCATGATTCCCCAGTAATTTATAGCAGTAGGGAACTGCTGGAGTTGTAAGAAGAAGGCAAAACAAAAAGGCTGCCATCTTCTTGAACCCAATAATAGCGAGGCTTGTACTGGTACATGCCTTGCTAGACATGTCATAGGCTGTTTCCTGAGTGCTTACCAATCAGTAGGGCAGTTAGAGTTACACCATGGGGAAGCTCCCTTGCTCACCATAGCAGTACTTCCTAACAACCCACTATCCAAGAGATTGGCAGCCTTGCAGGGATGGATGACACTGTTCTCTTAGCAGGCTGTACAACATGTCATTAGAGACCAAATGCATGAACAGAGTGATGCACATTGGGACACCAATATTAAAGCACTTAGAAGCTGATGAGATCTGCGTTAATAAGAAAGAAATCTTGGTTGTTAATATTTTGATGAAAATATTGGCTAAGAGAGAAGCAGCAGTGAAAAGCTCTTTGCCATGCCAGAGATCTGGCCCCAGGCAGCTCCAATCTTAGTGTTGACTTGTCAAACAGAAATAGCTTATAGGACCACAAAAGGGTAGATAAGTTCAGGCCTAGGGTATCAAAGGATTACATATAAGTATTTTTATAGGAACAAATACTATTTTTTTAGTTGAAGGAAACAAATAGGCACTTCTAAATTTACTGAATTATACATATCAGGTCTCTCTCTGTAGGATAACAGAGAGATATCTTTCTGCCCTTTCTGATGGTTTTACAGAAGGTTGATATCAGAGCAGGTCAGGCAGCAATTTTCAGAGTTTGGGTTGTACAAAAATAGCAACAAAAAGGAGTCTGAATGTTTGCACGCTGACCGTTCTTATGGCCTCTAGAGTCTCCAAAGTGCTGGAAATGAATTGCCAGAAAGTGGAACTATAGCTTTACTCACCACTGCTCCATAACTCAATGCATGGATTATTTTTGAATTTGTTCAAATTGTGCTGTGCCCATGAATTATTCCTAAGTACTCCACAGTACTTTCCTCTCCTTCCAGTTTTGTGGTGTAATGCTTTTGCTCAAAAATTGATTAAAATTGAATTTTTATGGAGAATTTAAACAAACAAACAAACAAACAAACAAAGCAAGCAAGCAAACAAACAAACAAAAAATAGTTCATGGAGAACCCATACCAAAATAATATTAAAGTAATACAAATAAAAAAGGCTATTTTAAAAGAAATAATTGGTTTAATAATTGGTAATTGGTTATGGCGAATATCTCAGTTTTAGATGTTGTATGCTGAATTAGGTTGCCTGCTGAACTTTCCTGGCACTTCTAGAGTGGGTTAGAAAGAGGCCTGCTTTAAAACTTGACAGACTGCTACCAATCTGTATGATGTTTTAGTTAGATGAATTGATGGCATGTCTCAGGGGTTAGGGTTAGAGTTAATCTCAGTTCCCTCTCTCCTTGTCACAGGTCATATTGTTTAATTAGGTGTTCTGGTGTCTCCTTGGTAACCTTTTCCATCCTCTGGACAGCACCTGTTAGGATGACCTTGGTTCCCCTGAGATAGTAAACAACATAATACAATATCTCATAAGGACTGAAGGTGTATAAAAATCCAGCTCTTTATTCCATATCTACATTTATTATATAACACTGGAGAGAGTGAAATTTATGAACATCAGTAACTGTTCCTTTCTTCCCTTCAGTAGTCTAATGTAAGCTCTGAAAATGAAAACATTTAAACTAAAATGGAACCTATTTTATGAATATATAGAGGTAAAGTATCTTGACCTGTTGACTTTGAGTACCTTATTCTTAGAATCTAAAAGATACCTAATGTAATTAATCATGTAATCCTATTCAGGTCTACACAGAACAAAATCCAAATTAGTTCAATGAATCTTACTCGAAGTTTACAAGACAGGACTGCAGGCTTGAATTTCAAATACATTTATGAATGACCTCATGATTTTGAAAGTTCAAATTATTTGATTTTTGAGGGTCTGACCAAGGTCAGTGTTCCATCCAAGTGGACTGGGTCAAGATAAAGAAATGGGTAAGTCCGGAGAATATGGAAGTATAATTATTTTCAAATAGTGTCTCTTCCACTATGTTAGAAATTGCAAATTGGGGCAATCTTTGGGAGTGTAGAACTTGTTTCCTAGGATTTTGGTAGTCATCTGTGACATGGAAATTATAAAGGTGTTGTCAGAGTTCTGACCAATGTTCTAATTAAATCATGAGCCTCAGGCCAAGCTTCAAAAGAAATCCAGTTATTTATTAGGAGCTTCATGTCAGCACGGATCAAGTGGAGCCAACTCTGACCTCACTTGATTCGTGTTTTGGCTTTGACCCTCTTTCCCCATCCCCGCAAGATGTGTTTTCCCAATGAAGCAATTTGTTGTAGAAGTCCCTCCCTCCGGCCACTGTGAGTTTCTGTGGAGATTACCTTGACATGATGGCTGGAATGTGCTTTGTTTTGACTGAAATGCAAGCTCCTTGATGCAGCTGTGAGTTTCAATTCCTCATTTCCTTTGCCTATGGCAACTCGAGAGCAGGTCAGGGAAGTTGTGACTTCCCTACACATTTCCTTGAATAAGCATACCAAATCTATGGATCTGATTTTTCCTGAGGATCCAGCTCATAGTATGGAATCTGGCAAGAATTCAGTTCTCGATAACTCCTACCCTTATGCTGACTTCTCCTTCAAGATGTGGCATCTTGAGTCCAAGACATTGTCATCTCTGCTGTGTTCAGCAGTAAACAAAATTACAAGGTCTTCTAGATTGTGAAATTAGGTTTCCTGAGAGCAAAGGAAACCAGTGTGGTACAGTGGTAAAGGTACCAGAGTATATACTTGGAAACTGTGAGTTCTGGTCTTCTCTAGTCTTTGAGCTACTCACTTTCTTTCAGCCTAACCAAGTTTTTTTTAAAATTCATATTTATATGCCTCCCTTCTCCGGAGACTCAGGGCGGCTTAGAATTTTTGGAGCACAACCCAATGCGCTCAGCAATAGCCTGCTTATTACTAGGGCTTTTGCCCCCCAAGCAGCATTTTTACAAAGTCAGCTTATTGCCCCCAACAATCTTGGGTCCTCAATTTACCTACCCCGAGAGGATGGAAGGCTGAGTCTGGTGGGATTCGAGCCTGCACTAATTGCAGGCAGCTGGAACTAAGTGCTAGGCATTTAACAGCCTGCACCACCAAGGCTCTCACCAAGTTTATAGGCTTCTTGTGTGGAAAACAAGTAGGAAGTAGGAACAGTCCCCCTGAGTTGCACATAATAAAGGCAGGATATAATTGTAGTATGTAAATTAAAGCAAAAATGGCTTCCTGGGAAGTTAGGATCAAGTAAAAGTAGTAATGAAGATTGGCTGAGTCTGGGAACAGCTTTGGGATCTGAAGTTTAAGCAGTCACTAAAGCAGCTGGTCAGATTATTAGGAAAATAAATTCCTGAAATCCTCTTTTTTTCTGTTTTCTTATGCTTAGAACTATACTTTTCCTCTGCTGACCAAAACCTCTATAGTTTGGCCTGAGATTATTCCTAATTTCTAGAATTAAGTTTTGCCATTTGAGTCTTCACCTGGATACTGACATTTTTTGTTGTTGCCTATTACTGTAAGAATCAAATGTGCCTGGATCTCATTTTACTAAATCATACTTTGCTGCTGCTTGTGCTGTAATACCATTCATCATAATCTTTGAGGTGAATGCAAATGTTGGAAATGAACACCAATCCATGAAATATAAAAACCAAGATTTCACCTGCAAATACAACCAGCTTGGAAAATTTTCAGGTAATTTCATTTTAATATATGTTAATCTCTTCTATATTACAAAATCCTTTCTGGCTTGTAGAAATATTATTTTCAAGATGTTTCCTTTGTTCACTGCCTTCAACAGAGGCTCTTTTGCTTTTTATGTGTTTTTTTCTCTACTGCAATTTGTTTCACCTGTAAGAGTCCACTGTCACCCTGAAGTCTAGGCAAATACAATAGATCAATATCCCTTTTTGGATGCAGAGCATGGGACATTGTCATTAGTTTTCTAATCTTTTGATCCAAGTTATCAAGTTCTAGCTGAGTCCAATCAATTATTTCAGCTGAGTATCATATTACAGGCACTGCCCAGGTATTAATTGCCTTTATAATATTTCCTCCACTTAGCTTTGATCTCAAGGTTTTCCAGACTCATTTTATATATTTTGTTGAAATAACTTCCTTGATTTGGTTGTGCAACAGGTCAGAGGATTCCAAAACTCCTAAGTACTTGTGCTCTTCTTCTGGTGTTACTACTTTTATCAACTCTTCAATATCAAGTTCGAATCCATCAATTTTTCCTTCCTTGTTGCATATTTGTCAATGCCAAATTGCATTTCAATGTCTCTGATAAACTCCTCAGTTCTTTTCAGTAGTAGTGAGCTCAATTCAGCTTTTTTTTCCAGTTTTAAATTGTCCATGTAGAGCAAATGGAAATTTTTCAACCCTCTTTTAGCCAATTCATAGTCATAGTTTGCTTTGTTCAGAATGCTTGTTAATGGTGCCATTGAAAGTACAAATAACAGAAACTAAACAGAATTTTAAAAGATAATAAGAATTTGTATTGAAAATTTTGCATGATGGATAAACTAATTGTATTGTTATGTTGTGATTAATATTGTTAGGTTTATTAAGATTACTAGTATTACTTTGGTTATTTTATCTTTACTTAAAATTACAACACGTTGTTCAGATAGACATGGAATTTTGTTATGTTCATTAAAAGGAAAATGCACCAATAAAACATATATTTTTAAAAATACAAATAACAGAGGTGGCAATGAGTCATCTTGGAAGATTCTTTGTTTGTTTGATTTTCCAAGTTTTTAGAATGGAATAGAATAACAGAGTTGGAAGGGACCTTGGTGGTCTTCTAGTCCAACCCCCTGCCTAAGCAGGAAACCTTACACTACTTCAGACAAATGACTGTGTTTTCTCCATACAAGCCATCAAGTCAAGGATGTTGCTGCTAATTCCAAAAATGTCTAAGCATTTCTCAGTCCAACTGTGTGGAACAGAATCAAATGCTTTCTTATAATCAATCCAGGCCAAGATGTTTTGTTATTTTCTTTGAATTCTTCAAAACCAATTTATCAATCATCAGTTGATCTTTGGTTCCTTTTGAATTTTTGCAGCACCCTTTCTGTTCTACAGGTAGTAAATCCTTGTTTTCCACAATTTTGGTTTGCAATAATGCCTTTAAGTAATTTGTATGTTGTTGGCAGGCAAGTGATTTACATGTAATTTTTTTATTTATTCCCTTTTCTGCATCCTTCTGAATAAAAATAAGTTCTAGTTTTTAATCATTTTTCATTTTCTCGTGTTTCCTGAACCTGATTGACCTGTTTGCCAATCAATCTTGCATCCAAACTTGTTAGTGATTTCAGTCAGAATCCATGCAGCTCATCTAAAGTGGGAACACTCCAGTTTTTGACATTCTTTGTTTGTTTGTTTGTTTGTTTGTTTGCACCATTTGTTTTGTTATTTGAACATCTTCCATTCTAGTCATATTTCCAATGCTTTCAATCTGCTTGATCCACTTTGCATTCTCATTGTGCTTCTTGTTGTTTTCCCAAAAGTTCTTCCAAAATTCCAGGGTATTTTCTTTGTTAGGTTTTTCACTTGTGGTAGCACCATGTCCACTTTCAAGGGTCTTATAGAAATGATGCTGTTTCCTTAAAATTATGAATTTTGCTGAAACTATATTATTTGGTTATCAGAACATTTTATTTTTCTTTGCAATAGCTACAACTCTTTGTTTCAGCTCTTCAACCACAACTGCAATTTCCTTGTTTATCAGGTCATATCTTTTTGTCAGGCTAATTCTGATTTGTTTATGCTTCATGTTTCCTTGCCTTAAATTCATCAAATTACTTAAATCCAATCAAATTCTTTTTATTTTTTAACTCCAGATGGATTTTCCACTTTGGTTTTCCATTCTTAATTGCTTTATTCTTTCTAATTTTCAAGTCTAATTCTTCAGTAGTAACATAAGCTGCTGCATACATAGCTAGTTTATTTGAGCTAATGTTTCTTTTAGAATAGTCTGGACAGCTTCATTCACTTTCTTTAATAATATACCCAAACTTCTCTTACTAACTTGATTCAGTTTTAGCAATCAAATATTTTCCATGTTTTCCATCTGAGTCTTAATTTTCAGCTACTTTGTCTCTGACTGTTGGTTCTTCAGGATCTAATCCAGCTCTTGCTTCTTGTTCCTCATCCACTTCTCTGATTTTCTTCCTTTTCTTCACTAGTTGTTGCTCCACTTCAACATTTTCACTATTATCAGTTACACTTGAGCCTTGATCTTGCGCTTCTCTACTTGCAATCTCTTGTAATTCTGTATTTCTGAAGAACTTATGCTTCAAAATAACTTGCCTCTTGTCCATACGTCTTTGTTCATTGATTTCCATATCCAGATGATTCTTTCCAAATCTTGAATATGCAGTTTTGACATCCACTTTTCAGATCTATAATAAGCTTCCATAATTGAACAATTTTCATTCTTTTCCAGATTTTTCATTTTTTTTGTTTGTCTTCCAGTTGCCTGTCAACTTCATGCCCTCACTGCCTAGCAGAGGAAGCTGAGCCCTCTGACATATATTTTGCTCAGCACCCAGTAACCATAAGTATTCTTGTTGAGCCAGGCAACATTTGATCCAGCATAGGATTCACTTGATGTGTTTTCACCATAGTTAAATGGGTTTGGAACAAGTTTCGTCTGGCTTTTCTACAGAGCACACAAGCCCCCCTACCACAACAAGATAAAGCTTCTTGGGCTTGTTGTTGTTGTTTTGTTGTTATTTCCTTCTACCCTTAAAAAAATCAAATCATTATAAAAGATAAAAGAAACTCAGAAAGAACCCATCCAAAGTGATAAGACATGTATTTACTTAAAGGTTTTCTTTTCTTACTTTTTGTTATACAATGAATGCCAAATGTCCCAAAGGCTTTTAAAAAATAACATCTTCTAATTATGTTATTCCATTTCAAGAGAAGCAATATTATGTGAGCACAGAAAAACTGTAAAAAGTAGTAAAAAAATAAAACAAAATTAAAGGCAGTAAAGGGAAGCTTAGTTAAACTTAGTTTACATCAACACCAACATCTCTCTGCTTGTTTCTCTGTCCTTAACAAACTTTTGTACTTCCAAAAGTAACCAGTTTTATTAGGGAAAAAATGATAGAGACATGTCTTAAAGACTGGAAATCTTTTATGGACTTTTGCCTGAAAGAAGAAATGACTGAATTGATGATATATGTCAGAGGTCTCCAAACTTGGCAACTTTAAGACTTGTGGACATCAACCCCCAGAATTCTCCAGCTGGCTGGAGAATTGTGGGAGTTGAAGTCCACAAGTCTTAAAGTTGCCAAGTTTGGGAACCCCTGATATATAGATTTGGGGATTAAAAAGAGTTAAAGACAGAGAGAAGAGTAAAAAGCAACTATCTTTTAGTTACAGTGTAATTCCATACTTTTTTTCTTTTGGTCTTTCACTTCTTTTCCCCCTTTATATACATACATACATACATACATACATACATACATACATACATACCCACACACACACATATACCCACACCCACACCCACACCCACACACCTACTCTTCATAACCTGCCAGTTGTTCTTAAAGGTTCTCTTTCTGGGAATTGCCTTAATCTCATACAACTACTTGCTTAGTCTTCTCCTTTCTCCCATCGTACTCACTTATCCATCATAGATGGATTTGTTTTGCTATTCAATATTCATTCATTCTCTTTTTGTGATTAAACTACCACAATGTACAAATGATATTAGCAAAGTCTTAAGTAAGGAACAGGTAAAGTACAAGATACATAAGGAATGTTTTAAAAAATCAAATTTTTACTGCCTCTAGTGGTCAGTTGGCTGCAAGGTACTGAAAACAGGTGCAAATGGAATCAGACTTCAAATATTATACACAAAATACATTTCTGCATTTTTTGTTGAGCACTCATTCCTAACAACCAGACCATACTGCCTTATATCTTTCTATCAGAATTTTCACATTTTATTTTTTCTCATCAATTTCCCAATCTTTATAGCATACTCGTTCTCAATCAAACACATATAAAGTGTTCTCAGCACCATACTAAAATCTGATCTACATAACTATTGCCTGCTGTAAAGCCATTGTTCTTTTTTTTTTTGCCGATTATTATTTGCTGTCAACCAAAATTAAGGCCAATATCTTCCCAAGTACACTTAACAAATTAATTACTTACTGGTTTTTGTATTCATTTATTCAACTTATTCATTTATTCATTAGCAGATCCTTGTATATTTGAGAACAATAATAGCATTCTTCCATCATCAAAATTGCTGCATTTTCTCTTTTTATTTCTTTCTTATTTTGAATAAAGTCTTTGCTAGAACCATAAGTTCTCAGTTGGAAAAAAAATTGAAGGCCTTTTGAGAGCAGCAGGAACATAAAAACAAAACTCTAACCCTTTGCTGCTCCCTAGTGGATGCCTGGATTAATGCAGTCTGATAACAATAACCCTATTTTTTTTGCATCTGTGATAGATGTTCACAGTCCAAGAAATGCTCTTTTGAGGAAGCAATTGTGGGCACAATTATGATTTTATTCCAAAGAAAGTTTTAAAATATGTTGTACATCTGCTGCCCTCCATTCACTGAAATATCTGTTTTACTAATTGTTTCCTATCTTCTTATCTTTTGCCATATTGCTAAATTTTGCTGAATCAAACAGTCCTGTCTTTGCAAAGACAGACTATGAAGATGTATACATTAACAATGAACTGAAATAATGAAGGTAACAAACCATGCAGTTACTAGTGAAATGTCTGTGAGCTTTTGATTCAGTCGTGACAGAAAATTGCTTTCCATTTGCACTAGTAGATGTGGCCAACTTAAATATGCATCTGTTGTTTGAAAAAGGATTATGTTAAATTAAATCTAGGCCAAATGATGCATAAAATACAATTAAATCAGTAAATGAGAACAATTAAAACACATGTTGTTGGTTACAACTGCATAACTGCAATCAGACTTCATCTGCTGTTCAGGATATTATGTATTCTCAGTGTTCTCCCTATAATATCTATCTATGCTATCCTCTTTACCACAAACTTTGGGTGTTATGTATACTTTTCATTGTTTACTTTTCAAAGAAATATAATTTTCATCACATTTTTCTACTTAAAAAGACTATCTAAAACACATCCGCTTTCATCAGATGGAATGAGAATTAATAGAAAACAACAGGGAATAATTCTCTGGCTGACATTTCTGGATTTCACAAAACGCAATACAGGTTACATACCCATTTTGAAGATAGTAGGCTTGTTCATAGGCTCCCTGATGGTTAACTCAGATTTATTTCCTTTATTCAGGGAATTCTGATAACTCCTATTTTATGGTCCTTCTGCATGAATTTAAGATTATTATATTATCAAATTGCCCTCTTGGGACATTAACCCAGTAAATAAGTGGTATCCTCTTCCACTTCTGGAAGAAGAAGCAATGAATCACAGAAGTCTGAAAGAACAGAAACCAGTTGCTGCAAAAACAAGTATTTCCTTCAGGAAATATAGGATCTATTCTATATTTGATGATTCCATTTATTGCTGTATCCTGGAGCTGAAGTAATCCATCAGACTAAATATATGATGATCAAATTGATTGAATTGATGTAAATCAGGGGTGCCAAACTCGATTTCATTGAAGACCACATCAGAGTTCTGTTTGACCTCAGGGGAGGGATGTGGCCAGGGTGGGCATGACCAGCTCAATATCACTCGAGGCTCTATTTTTGCTTGTGACGGCCTCCTGCAGCCCTCTGCCAGCAAAAACAGAGCTCAGGGAGGCTATGAGCTCCCTTTTCACTGGCAGAGGCATCACAGGCCAGTCTTTCACTGTTTCCAGGAAGTGCTTGCGGGCCAGATCTAACACCCCATGAGCTGGATTCAGCCCTGGGCCTTGATTTGACACCGCTGATGTAAATGATATCCTGACATCCAATCTCTTTGTCTAAAGAAGTCAATGCTAATGACTGTATGTGTCCCCTTTCTGAAATCCAGTGCTTTTAGACCATCATGAAAACTGAAGCCAACTGTGCTGCATGTTACCAGTTTTGTCTTCCAGACAAATCCTCCTAGACACTTTTAAATGGATTTGGGAAATATTATGTTCACTATCATAGAAAAAGTTTAATTTCTTTCCCAGGAAGTCTTTTGGGGGAAGATACTTAGCTTTCTAATTTGACCACTTTAACTCACTTTATTCAATGAAAAGATGTTTGCATTACAAAGGATCTCCCAGCAACATCTATAACGTAGCACCATGTTTGGGAAGACTGTAGTAATATAAATTTTGAGGTTTTAATTTATTTAAATAATGCAGCTCAGCGGAGGAAAAGCTGCTTAGGTGGTCATCAAACAATAAGAATTACTATGTTCTAACCAGAGATGAGCAAATGCTCTGAATTCTAACCCTTAAATAATCTATTATCCCCCAACTAATTTCACAAATGCCTGATGATTTTGAATCCAGTTAACCTGGATTTTGAATAGGATCCTTCACACGGAATGTGTGATGGATATGAAGGAAACATTTGATTGGTAACATTAATTAATGGCAACCAGCTGTCTAGATGAAGAGTTATGCCAACAAAATTTCAGTTAAGAGTGTTCTAATAGCCTAAAATTACAACCTCAAAATGTTTTGTTGAGTGGGATTCACTTTGAAAAAGTCAGACCATCTGTCACAGACTTTACTAAGTCAAAATGTCCACAATCAAGTGAAAATCCTCAGGTCATCACTGTCTGTTCCACCCTCAATATCCTATCCTTGTAAAGTAGCCAGACCTATATTTGCAGTTGCCAAGTATAAATGCAACTGGCTTTACCCACAGGAGGTGTTATCTCCTAAAATGTAGCAAAAGAACTAGTAAATTAATCAGCTCTCAGAAATAATTCATGGCCCCTTGAATTATGTTATTGTTTGGATGCCTTGTGTCCTGCTGTAAATAACAATACCTTTAATTACAAAAAAATCTGCTGGGTAGCATTTGAGAATGATTGAAAAGTTTAATATAGAAATGCAGACTATAATCATATGTAATGTTTGACCAACATTTGCTTTATTTCGTGATTCATAAGCCTGGAGGGCTTGGAAAGTATTTTATAGGGAAACCAAAAGGCATGCAGAGTCATCACACCTTTTTATATAAAGAAACTTATTTCTTCTTGATTCATTTATTAATGGTCTCAGGTGAGACTCTATTGCTTTTGGAGAAGGGTGTGTCATATATTTTACACATTGTGGATTTAGATGTTGCATTTTGAGAAAAAAAATAACTTTTATCTTTTTTACTAAGCGAGATTATGAATCTTATTCCCTTTGGTCAGGTTCTTTTGCTATATTTCCCTGATATCCCAGATCTATAAAATTGAGAAATGAAAACATAGCTCAGAATTACAATTAGTTTGATCTGAAAGTCTAATAAAAAGCTATGGTTTTATTTAGCTTTGAATTTGAAGTGCCTCTCTTTTTTTGTCTCTTGATTGTAACATTACTAGGGTTCATGAATATTTATTCTTGCTGACAATGTGGGCTTGTGCACATTCTCCTTATACAGGAATAACACAAAACCTATTACACAACAAGAATAACAGAAGAACAAAGTGTTATGTATGTAGGTTTGAATGTTATTGGTTTATTTGAACTGTTCTTGTAAAATGTCAAATGGTATTGGTTTAAATAGTGCGGGAAGAAACCCTGCACTCCCATTGGCTGGCAACTATGGCTGCAGGCTATAAGAGGCAGCCATAGCCCAGCCAGCTCAGGTCCATTCGAGCTGTAGTCACTGAATAAACTCTTCACTGAAGCTCTTCACATCTGACTCTTCATGCAAACTTAACACTGGCGACGAGGATGGGATTGCCCTGAAGAGAAGACGATGCGGAAGATAGCAGAAGAGCGAGATGGCTGCGCTGAACACCCCCAGCCCGTTGATCCGGCGGCGGAAGACTGGGACTCGTATGCGGATCGCTTCCAGATGTACCTGGAAGGAAATGACCTCGCCGACATTCCCGAGAGATGGAAGAGGGCGGTATTTCTCACGCACTGAGGTCCGGCAGTCTTCAAGATGGCGAAGGTGTTAGCGGGAGCTGCAGAACTGAAGGTAATGGAATGGCCTGATTTGGAGAAGCTTTTAAGAGCCCATTACGCCCCACAAGTATCGTGCCTCATTAAGAGACATGAATTTTACCGTCGGGATCAAGGGGAAAGCGAGAATGTTAATGACTTCATGGCAAGTTTAAGGGACATTGGGGGTGCTTGTGACTTTACCAACTTAGAAGAGGCCATGCGTGATTGGTTTGTTTTAGGCCTCAAAGATAAGGTCTTACAAAGCAAACTGTTAATGAAACCTAGATCACGTTTAAAGAGGCCATTGAAGAAGCTGTTTCAGCGAAGCCACCAAGTCCTCAGCAGTGGCCATGAAAAGATTAACAAGGCCTCAAGCCAGGCCTCAAGCCATTCTGATGTGGAAAAATCCACAACAGCCCATTGTGAACAAATAGACTCTGATTCAGATTGCAGTGAGGGTGGAGGAAGGGATTTTAGACTCAGAATGGAGAAGAAAAGAAAGACCCTGGGAGAAAAGAGGCAGAATATTATTGCAGAGGCTGGGGGGGCATCCCACACTGAATGCAAGTTCTTAGACACCATCTGCCTACGTTGTGAGAAAAGGGTCACCTAGCCAGAGTCTGCAAATCATCCAGAACTCCACCTAGTAGGAAGAAATTCCCTGAAAAGGATTTTAAGCCCAACAACTTCTTTGAAAAGATGGGGTGCAATTCAGAAGCAAATGGGAAGAATGAAACTCACCAAACAATCACCATTGGTCATTCTTCACCCTTGAGAAGCAGAAAAGTACACATGAAGGTGTTCATTGAAGGAAGGACCTTGCCAAATGGAAGTGGACTCAGGCTCTTATTTATCTATGGTGTCATGGGACACTATTCAGGCTACTTCCCAATATTCAGAAGAAACATTTCCAGAAGCAAGCACTGACTCTTAAAGACTACCAAGGGAACAAGATTCCAGTAGTTGGAGCAAGAGAATTCAATGTGCAGTTTAAAGGCCACACCAAGCGTTTGCCCCTGACCATCGTGGACAAGGATGGCCCAAGCTTGCTGGGATTTGAGTGGTTCAAGCCACTAGGCATCGAGGTGACTGGCATCAATCACGTGAGCAACTCTGAATGGGAGGAGGCCTTGAAGTCTGAGTTTCCAGAGGTCTTCAGTGAAGGACTGGGCAAGTATATGGGGACCCCTATCACTTTCAACCTAGATCCCAAGGTGCCCCAAATCGTTTAAAGCCCAGGAGGGTTCCATTTGCTTTAAAGGAAAAATTGATGCACAATTAGACAAATTAATTGCTCAAGGGGTTTTAGAGCCCACTGATCACTCCAGATGGGAAACACCCATAGTCACACCAGTCAAGGCTGATGGGTCAGTAAGAATTTGTGGAGACTATAAGGGGACACTGAACCATGCTGCAGCAGAGCACATACCAGTGCCAGTTGTGCATCATCTGCTACATTCACTGGCAGGGGCACAGTCTTTGCCAAATTGGACTTGGCCCAGGCATATCAACAACTAACAGTTGATGATGCCACTGCAGAAGCCCAAACCATTGTGACTTACAGAGGTGCCTTCAAATGTAAAGGTTACAATTTGGAGTAAGCGTGGCACCAGGCATTTTCAAAGCCTTATGGAAAGAATGCTTCAAGGGCTGCCAGGGTAGTGCCTTACTTTGATGATGTGTTAATCTCTGCTGAAAATGACACTCAGCTTCAAGAAAGACTCAGAGAAGTCCTTACCAGATTCAGAAAAGCGGGGTTAAAAGTCAAGGAAGAAAAATGCACACTTAAAACAGACAGAGTTGAGTTCCTGGGCTACATGATTGACAAGCATGGCATCCACCCTACTGATGCCAAGGTTAAAGCAATCAAAAGAAGCCCCTAAGCCTAAATGCAAAACAGATTTGCAAGCCTTCCTTGGACTCATTAACTTTTATCACATGTTTCTACCTCAAAAAGCATATCCATTGCTGAACCTTTGCACCGATTGCTTGATAAAAAAGCTGTTTGGATCTGGGGGAGGAAGAAACAATCAGCATTTAACAGTATTAAGAGACTAATCACATCTGATGCTGTATTGATACAATTCTCTGAGAATTTACCTGTTACTGACCTGTGATGCATCCCCTTTTGGAGTGGGGGGGGTTGAGCCACAGACTTCCCAGTGGAAGGGAAGCCCCTATTGCATTTTACTCTCGCACTTTGTCCAAAGCAGAGAGGAATTATAACCAACTGGACAAAGAGGCATTGGCAGTTGTTGCAGCTGTCAAGAAATTTCATGAATATCTGTATGGCAGGTCATTTACCATTGTTACAGATCACAAACCTTTGTTAGGCATTGTGGCAGGAGACAAACCTACACCTACGATCCTGTCACCAAGAATCCTCAGGTGGACTGAATTTCTTGCAGCTTATTCATACAAATTGATTCACAGGCCTGGCAAGGACATTGGACATGCTGATGCACTGAGTCATTGCCCACTTCCTTGCCACAAGGAGGACTTTGAACCTGAAACACACACCTTTTTCCTAGAGACTGTTGCCAAGCTTCCAGTTCATGCTGCTGAAATTGCCAGAGAGACTGCCAAAGACACTGTGTTGGCTCCTGTTATAGGCTGGATTAAGAAAGCTTGGCCAAGATCTACCTCACCTTGCCCAACCTTTTAAGTCCAGGCAAACTGAATTATCTGTATTAAGAGGATGTATTTTGTGGGGTAACAGGGTGGTTATTCCTGCAAAACTGCAAAGAGAGGTTTTGGAAATGTTACATGAGGGTCATCCTGGGATTGTAAGGATGAAGGGATTGGCCAGGAGTTATGTATGGTGGCCAGGTATTGACAAAATGGTTGAAAACTGGGTTGCATCTTGTCCCAATTGCCAGGTAGTCAGGCCTGCCCCACCTCACGCCCCCACACAGGAATGGGAATGTCCTAGGGGCCCGTGGTCTAGGATCCACATTGATTTCGCAGGCCCTAAGAGAGGGCACACTTTTCTGGTTATAGTAGATGCATATTCCAAATGGCTCCAGGTATTTCCCATGACATCCACCACAACTGATGCTGTCATCAAGCAGCTCAGAAAACTGTTTGTAACCCATGGGTTACCAGATGTTCTTGTCTCTGACAATGGCCCTCAATTCACATCTAACATTTTTGAATCCTTTCTAGCACAACAGGGTATCAGACATGCCCTTACTTCTAGGCACCCTTCGGCTAATGGCCGGGTTGAGCGCATGGTACGCTTCACCAAAGAGAAGCTCCAGCAACTGGGTCCTGGGACATACTCAGAAGCTTGAAAAACTTCTTAGTGTTCAGCACATCACTCCTAGCCCATCTACTAACTTATCCCCAGCAGAGTTGTTGATGGGTAGAAACAGGTCTTCCCTTGACCTCATCCCACTTATGCACCAACCACCACTAGATTCCACTTCCAAAGTTCATACTTTCAGTGTGGGTGATTCTGTGTATGCTAAGAACCTTATAGGTGAGCCTCTGTGGATTCCTGCTGAAATAACTCACATCACTGGCCCTCGTTCTTACAGGGTACAAACAGAGGATGGACTCCTCTGGAGCAGGCACATTGATCAACTTAGATCCAGGTTCCCTCAGGAACATCGCCCTCTCTCTCTGGTTCCCTCACCTGATGTCACTTCTAGGGGAAAGGGGAGGAACAGGAGGAAAATCAGCAAAAGAATCAACCCCATATGTAGCGAGCCATTGACAGGAACCATCCTGAACCCTGTCACAATGCCAAGATCCATCCTTAGAAGTGGAAGATTGCACATCACTACCTGACTTGGGTGCTGACATTGGAATGGAGATGGGTTGGGAGGAGAGACCAGATTCTAACAATCTAACAGGGTCTCCTTTCACAGGAAGTCCCAGCAGGAAATGTCAGCAGACACATTTCCCTCTCACTGGGTGAGAATGTTAAAACTTCTGAACCACGGTCTCAACGTACGTAAGAGCCCCACCTATTTAAAGGAATACATTAGATAGGTTGGGGTTTGGTATGGACTGAACCTAGTGGGGAGGGGTGTTATGTATGTAGGTTTGAATGTTATTGGTTTAGTTTGAACTGTTCTTGTAAAATGTTAAATGGTATTGGTTTAAATAGTGCGGGAAGAAACCCTGCACTCCCATTGGCTGGCAACTACGGCTGCAGGCTATAAGAGGCAGCCGTAGCTCAGCCAGCTCAGGTCCATTCGAGCTGTAGTCACTGAATAAACTCTTCACTGAAGCTCTTCATGTCTGACTCTTCATGCAAACTTAACACAAAGTTCAAAGGAACTTCTAGTCCAACTGTCTGCTCACAGGAAACCCTCTAACATTTCAAACAAATGGTTGTCCAATCTCTTCTTTAAAACCTCCAGTGTTGGAGCACCCACAACCTCTGGAAAAATTCACCAATGAAAAGAATTATCAAGGGAGAAGATTGATTTCTTGAATGTATTCAAACAGAAGTTGATAGATACTCAGTTTGGGTTCTAGCTTTGAGTAAGGAGAAAAGGACTGGGCTTGGTGTCCTATAAGGCCCCTTCCATTTTTAAATGATTCTTTGCAATTTTGGCAATACAGAAGCTACAATGTGGTTTCCATAATTACTTTGTTTCTCTTTGTAGCCCACAATCATTAGTTTTTCCAAATGCAAATATGAAAATAAACAAATCTTCCATATGTTCTAGCTTTCTATTATAATTAGCATGTTAACAGAGCACATATCAGTTAAGTAGTTAAACCTGGAATCAAAATGCAACTTAAGGCATTCTTATTTTGTTATTATTTTGTATCCATCTTTATTATTTTTACAAGTAATTTAAGGGGCAAACATATCCAAAATATATTCCTCCCCCTATTTTCCACACAACATCCCTGTGAGATGGGTTTGGCTGAGAGACACAACATCACCCAGCAGGCTTTCTCAGTTAAGGTAGGATTTGAACTTAGGTCTCCCCTTTCTAGCCTGATGCCTTAACCACTGGAGCAAACTGGCTCTCATCAAGAAGATACCACCAGACAAGACATCATAAGTCATTTTTATTTATTTATTTATTTATTTTTATTTTTATACATTTATACCAAGACTCAGGCTGCTACAACAGTGTGCTCAGCAATAGCCTTCATTCCATTGTATATGCCTGCCACATTTTACAGTCAGCTAATTGCCCCCACAATCTTGGGTCCTCAATTTACCTACCAGAGGATGGAAGGCTGAGTCAACCTTGAGCCTGGTGGGATTCGAGGTAATTGTAGACAGCTGGTTAGCATTTACAGCCTGAGCCACCAAGGTAGTACAGTGGTTAGAATGCAGCATTGCAGGTTAATTTTGCTGACTGCCAGCAGTTGGATTCTCACTGGCTCAAGATTGACTCAGTGTTCCATCCTTCTGAGGTGGGTAAAATGTGAGGCCATATTATTGGGGGCAATATGCTGACTCTGTAAACCACTTAGAGAGGATTGTAAAGCACTGTAAAGTAATATCTAAGTCTAAGTGCTATTGTTATTCATGTTTAGAAAGTATATAAATGTGATCAGGAAGTTTTATTAGCCACATTACAGAATGGCTTGCCACTGCTTTCTTTCCAATGAAGCCCATATTTCTGATGTTTTCTGTTTGCCATCCATCTTCTCTGATTAGTTTTTGAACTCAGTTATTGCTGATCAGGACTGCCTATTGTTAAAACACTAGTTTAGTGTTCCAGTTCTATTCTCAAGTTACAAACACTATAAGAATTCATTTGCTCACAGATTTATTTCATTGCACATTTTTGGACCAAAGCTTCAGTCAATTGTAACTATTAAAGCTATTTCTGATTTTGGTTTAGCATGCTGAATGTGAAAGCAATTAAAAAGTTTTAATATATTTTAAACCTTTACTTGAACTGTCTGATAATGGTTAATTATTTATTTAGAATACAAATAGTAGGATTGGAAACATTCAAATTATTTTAAATGACGTTTTGAAATTCAAATTGCATATTGCATTTAACATTTAATATGTAATATGCAACTATAACTCCAGGGTTACATTAAGAAACTTCAAGTGTTTGAAGGATCACCATTCCTGGACGCTAATACTTATAATGTCTACTGATGGTCTTATGTCTCTCCAGTAGAGCTGGAAGAGATTCCTACCCCTGCATGTCACTAAAATATTTAGAGGGAAATGTATCCATTAATAAGCTATTTTCCAAAAGTCTACATGAGAAGAACAGGGTTGACTTTTACTTCTACTGCATTGAGAAGAGTACCATTCCTGTAAGGTGTAAAGCTATCATAATTCTCATAATTAATTAAAGAATTTTAAAAGCCACTTAAAACTCTCAATGTCATAATATTAGAATTGTAGTAAACATTTGCTCTGCATAGCTGGGCAGCAATTCATATCAATATGTTACATCTGGGTGCTGGTTAAATCATTACAAACAGCAGAGGTGGTATTCAGCAGGTTCTGACCAGTTCTGGAGAAGTGTTAGCAAAAATTTGAGTAGTTCGGAGAACTGGCAAATACCACCTCTGATTGGCCCCACCCCATCTATTCTCTGCCTCCTGAGTCCCAGCTGATCGGCTGGGTCTTCTTTTGTTGCCCTGCACAGGAAAATGGAGCCAGAAAGCAGGTTAGTGGGGTGAGGAGGGAATGGAAATTTTACAGTATCCTTCCCCTGCCATGCCCACCAAGTGACGTCCACCAAGCCAAGCCCACAGAACTTGTAGTAAAACAATTTGAATCCCACCACTGACAAACAGGATGTGGAAGAGTATGCAAGATGAGTGGCAATAATTCTGTCCTAAAAGCTTCTGCTTGTTTCACCAACATGAAAGGATAGACAAGGTTTTTATGTGGTTTTCAGTCTGATCTAAATGCAGCCATGTAAGGCAAAAAAAGTTACTGCAAAGGCCAAAGTTCTATCTGTGCCCATTTATTCACATACTATAGATTATTCAATTCTTCATAAAGGCAGCCCCATATGTTCAAAAGTGTTGCTGTTGACTCACTGAGCCACCGTGTTCCTTCTATTCTTAACATCAACAGCTTCTTTCTCAATTAATACGTTTGATTTTAGCATGTCAAAAGAAAGAAAGCCTGTGCTGTAAACACCCTTGATTAAGAGATGCTTCTTGAGCATTAGTGTTACTTCAGAATTTTTTTTACCCTTTTTCTTTTTAAACAGTTGCTTAGTTTCTGCTACAGCATTTTGATAGGCTGATCAAACGGAGAACAGCCACAGTCATGCTGGCCTCCAGCAAGACATTAATTATCAATTGTGTTCAGCATGAAATTCTCCAGAAGTAGCGATCTTAATATTTATATAGCGTCATCTGCTTATGTGGCATTTTGAAAAATTAAATGCAACAGATCCATGCTTTGAAAGGATACAGTTTCAACTGATGGAAACAGCAGTGAATAGGAAAGAGAGAAAAAACACAAGAAAAACTTGGTGACAAAACATCCACAGCAAATAAATAAAGCTAGCTACCACAGGAGGCCATCGTCTTAATGTCATGGCATGCTAATAAACAGTCAACACTGGAGTCAGTAACCAAGTATCCAAGGGTGCGATTCTACCAGTTCGGACTGGTTCTATAGAACTGGTTGTTATAATTCTGTGTAGTTTGGAGAACCAGTAAATCATGCCCCAGGTTGCCCCACCCTCTTCATCCACCCCTCCCCTCCCCACCCAGTCAGTCCTTATCATGCATGCGTGACATCACTGACTGCATTTTGCCCAGCCCAGTCACTCCTTGAGGTATTTCTTTTTTTTCCTCCCGACGATCAGCTGCTCTGATGATCAGCTGTGCTGGGATCCCCCTTGCTGTCTTACTGCTTCACCCAGGAGGCCTCCCTGAGGCCCAGGAGGCAAAAAGGGATGCACAAGTGTATGTGCTGTGCCCACCCCACTGTGCTCCATTTTTTGCCTTCCTGGGCCTCAGGGAAGCTGTCTGGGAGCAAAAATGCCCGGACAGGAGGCTTCCCTGAGGCCCAGGAGGCCCAAAAACAGACCATGGGGTGTATGTGCAAAAAACTGGGTGCCGTGGCTTTTTTTGGTTTGTCCTCAATGACCTAAACTATATTGATTTTGCCTCGATAGAGGCATAACTTGATATGTGGTAGTAAATGTATTTCTCTCTGTATATCTTGACTGAACAACAGCTAAGTTTCATTAAGAGCCACAGTGGCACAGTGGTTAGAATGTAGTACTGCAGCTGCTTCTGCTGACTGCTGGCTGTCAGCAGTTTGATAGTTCAATCTTGACCGGCTCAAGGTTGACTCTGCCTTCCACCCTTCCGAGGTGAGTAAAATGAAGAGCTGGATTGTTGATGGCAATATGCTGACTCTGTAAACTGCTTAAACAGGGCTGGAAAGCACTGTGAAGCGGTATATAAGTCTAAGTACTACTGCTATTTAAATACATATGTAAATGCTACACAATTATTGCTTTTTGTTAATTCTCTGAGATGTTCTTAGTTTTTCTGTTCAATTCTTTCTATTAAGATTTACGTAATTATTCTGCCTTCCCCATAGTACAGTATTTCTCAGCCTCAGCAATTTTAAGATACATGGGTTTCAACTCCCAAAATTCCCCAGCCAGCATAAAGTTGGTGAGATTGAGAAACACTCCCATAGAGTGTACTCAAGAATTACAAAGATGTATAAACCTCTCCTGTTTTTGTTATGAATTGGGCTGTTAAATTTCATAGTGCTATGACACAGATGACTCAAGACCAAGCATACTGTGGATATTTCTATGTGAGACCGACCATGTCATATCTTCTGTGATTTTAACACTGTATTTAAGACAAAAATCTTAAACAGTATATTTACCATTTAACTCACCACCAAGTTCAAGGATCAACAAAATGAGATTTCATTCAAATAACATGAAGATGCAAACTCCACCCCTTGAGTATTCAGAACATATAGCCGTGATGGGGAACTTATGGCACGCATACCAGAGGTGTCTCCCAGCTCAGCTCCGTTGCACATGCATGTGTATGCCTGCTGCTGGCCAGCTGGTCTTCAGGGCTCTGCTGTGCATGCTTGGGGGGTGGGGCATGCACAGGGGTCACATGCACATGTGCTGGGTGGCAGGGCACACACACAGGGTTGTGCATACACAGGGGGCACTCACACATGCATGAGGGCAGGGCACACATACAGGGGTCACAAACACATGCATGGGGGGCACAAGAGGTCACACACGCATGCATGGGGAACAGGGAGCATGCTCTGGGGGCACATGTTGCATTTTGGGGATGCACACACACACGCTTTGGGCACAGTGCTGAAAAGGTTAGCCATCACTGACATATAGAAACAAATACAGATTTTAGATCACCCTTCCATCTAAATGCTTTAATGCCTAACTGACTGAATTCCTAAAGAACAGATATAAATATCCAGCAAGAATAGTATCTGGTTCTCTATGATTATTTTAAAATATTACATTTCACATTCTCTTGGGTAACTCACAGTATGATTTGGTCATTTTCACCTGGCATTTGACTTCCAGCATGTCAACTCATTTACATGGGAGATATCTGTAACACTTTGGAGAATCAACCCTTGTTTTGAATAATAGTCCTTGTTGAACTTTCATTTTTAAAAGGTATTGCTGTTTTTTAATCTACTGTATAACAAAAGAAAGCAAGAAGTAGATGCAATAATGTGCAGAAATCACATGAGGATGCAGCATATAAACATGAATAAATAAACTAATACAAAAAATGAACCAGAAAATAGAGAAAAAATATCTATCTAATATCTATCTATCTATCTATCTATCTATCTATCTATCTATCTATCATCTAGTAGATCTATGTTAAATAGTTATTGATATCTACTCTTAAAAACAAATTAAGCTGAAGACACAAAAACATAATATCATTTTCATAAAGAGTAAATGCATAGATTCTATACAGTTGGCATATTGGAATTTGCCTACTGAGTTCAAAGTCTTCTTAGTTGATAGCCATGGATGATGATCCAAAGTTCTTCAGTACATTCCAGATTTTCAGAAGACATTTAAACATGTTAACGTATTTAATCCTTATTACTTTTCTGAGCACCCTATTTACTATCTTGTAATTATAAAATCCAATAAATGTCAATGAAGAGTAACTCCCAAATATAAGTCCTTTGCTTATTTTGTCAAAATATACTTCAATTGCATGCATTGCCACTAAGCAATTTTAGCTATTGTAAAATTTTTAAAAAGCAAATGTTGTAAAAACAAATTAACAATAAGCTGATTAGTACTAATTACTTCTTTACTGTGGCAGTGAACATCAGCAAAATGGTTAACCAGACATCTTAATGGTTGGAACACATGTCAACTTCTTATGATAATTTGGATCTTATGATAATTTGGATCAAATTTAAGTCTACTCAACATATTACAACTCCTAACACAGGAAAAAATAACTAAATTGTATCTAAAATGAGAACCAAGACTTTGCCAAGATAAAGTATATTGGTAATTATCAATAACATTGATATTGTCATAAAGTATATTTCACCAGCATATAACAGTTGCATTCATTCCAACAACAACTTCTGATATTCAAAATATTGTGATATTGTCTAATAAAGAGGCCAATAATTCTATTTAAATAATGTTATATGTTCCAACTAGCATCCTAATAAATAAAGAAATAATTTCATTGGTTATAACCCTTTTAGGCAAAAATTGCATGTTTAATCCAATTAAAAATATATTTTAAATTTAAAAAATGTTACAAAAATTTGCTCTGTACTGCTTCAAAAGCTTTCTTAGCATCCAAAAGGAAACTACTACCAAATCCAATTTATTAGAGTTTGTACAATATTGTCCGATGTTTCTCATCCTTTAATAAAGTCAAATTGTGCAGAGTAAACTATTGAAGGTATTTTCCTTTGAACCAGAGTTTCTGTAAAAAATATTCAGAGTTATATTAACAACAAAAATCAAATGAAAATTTGAAATAAAAATTGCAATTGACTTTATATTGCAGAAATCTATCTGATAAAGTTAATGTTCATTTTAAAAAAATCCAATTGGTATAAGGAATTATGTGAAATAAAAAGAAGCATTTCATGTTGAATATATTCAAACGTTTTCATAAATCTACCAGTTTGAATCCCAACAGGTAGCTTGCTGCACATTCAACTAAATGGTTCTTAATGTATTTAAAAGTATACTATGATCCATTGAGGGATCTGAAATGTAATTAAAATTCTCAGCCATAACAATGATAAAAACCTTGTGTGAAAAGATGCACAAAACATCTATATTAGATACCTTATACTGGAACATTTAATCACTAATAACAAAAAACTCCTTCTGAATCATATTCCATCAACATTTAGAAGACTTATTATTTAGAGTTACTACCTCATGTTGTTATGTATGCAGGTTTGAAATCATTGGTTTAGTTTGAATTGTTCTTGTAAAGTGTTGGAAATGATTGGTTTAAAAAGTGCGGGAAAACCTTGCACTCTGATTGGCTGTCAGCTGTGGCTGCCGGCTATAAGTAGCAGCTGCAGCAAAGCCAGTTGGGTCTTTCTGAGCTGAAGTCACTAATAAACTTAAGAGCTGAAGCACTCCGCGTCTGCCTCTCTATGCAGACTTAACACTGGTGACGAGGATGGGATTCCCCTGAAGAGAAGGCAACGCGGAACAGAAGAAGAGCGAAGGCTGCGCTGAACACCCCCCCAGCCCCGTTTGATCCAATGGCAGAAGACTGGGAGTAGTATGCAGATCGTTTCCAAATGTATCTGGAAGGAAACGATCTAGCTGACATTTCTGAGAAGCAGAAGAGGGCAGTCTTTCTTACGTACTGCGGTCCGGCAGTTTTCAAGATGGCGAAGGCATTAGCGGGAGCTGCAGACGTGAAGGTAATGGACTGGCCTGATTTGGAAAGGCTGTTGAGAGCCCATTACGCGCCACAAGTACCGTGCCTCATTAAGAGACATGAGTTTTACCGTCATGATCAGGGGGATAACGAAAGTATAAACGATTTCGTGGCAAGCTTAAGAGACATTGGGGTGCATGAATTCAACAGTTTAGAAGAGGCCATGCGTGATCGTTTTGTCCTGGGCCTTAAAGACAAGGTGTTACAGAGCAAGTTATTAATGAAACCTAAGATCACGCTGAAAGAAGCAATAGAAGAAGCCTCTTCAGCAGAAGCTACCAAGTCCTCAGCAGCAGCCATGAGGAAGATGAACAGGGCCACGAGCCATTCTGATGGGGAAAAGTCCACTACGAATCATTGTGAGGAACTAGATTCTGAGTCAGAATGCAGTGAGGTTGAGGAAGGAATTTACAGACTCAGAATGGAGAGGAAAAAGAAAGACCTGGGAAGAAAGAGGCAAGATTTCTACTGCAGAGGTTGTGGGGGAAGCCACCCCTGCACTGAATGCAAGTTTCTAGACACCATTTGCCTCTGTTGTGAAAAAAGAGGACACCTAGCAAGAGTCTGCAAATCATCCAGAACTCCACCAAGCAGAAGGAAGTTTGCTGCAACCAAAGACAAAGAATTCAAGCCCCACAACCTCAGTGAGAAAATGGGGCACAGCACAGAAGCAAATGGGAAGAATGAAACTCATCAAACAGTAACTATTGGTCATTCTTCTCCTCTAAAAACAGAAAAGTGCATGTCAAGGTACTTATTGAAGGAAGGCCTTGCCAAATGGAAGTGGACTCAGGCTCATACCTATCTATGGTGTCATGGGACACTATTCACAGACTACTTCTAAACATTCAGAAGAATCACTTCAAGAAGCAGGCATTGACTCTTAAAAACTACCAAGGGAACAAGATTCCAGTAGTTGGAACAAGAGAATTCAACGTGAAATTCAAGGGCCACACCAAGCGTCTACCCCTGACCATCGTGGACAAGGATCGCCCAAGTCTGCTGGGACTTGAATGGTTCAACCCACTGGGCATCGAGGTGACTGGCATCAATCACGTGAGCAACACTGAGTGGGAAGAGGCCTTGAAGTCTGAATTTCCAGAGGTCTTCAGAGACGGATTAGGCAAGTACTTGGGGACCCCTATCACCTTTAACCTAGATCCCAAGGTACAACCAATCCGTTTAAAACCCAGAAGGGTTCCATTTGCCTTAAAGGAAAAAATTGATGCACAATTAGATAAACTAATAGCTCAAGGGGTTTTAGAGCCCACTGATGACTCCAGGTGGGAGACACCCATAGTCACACCAGTCAAGGCTGATGGGTCTGTGAGAATCTGGAGACTACAAGGGGACATTGAACCATGCGCTACAACAGAGCATATCCAGTTCCAGTAGTGCATCATTTATTACATTCTCTTGGCGGGGGCACAGTTTTCGCCAAATTGGACCTGGCACAGGCATATCAACAGTTAACAGTTGATGATGCCACTACAGAAGCCCAAACCATTGTAACCCATAGAGGTGCTTTCAAATGCAAAAGGTTGCAATTTGGAGTAAGCGTGGCACCAGGCATCTTCCAAAGCCTTATGGAAAGGATGCTTCAAGGGTTGCCAGGGGTGGTGCCCTATTTTGATGACGTTTTAATCTCTGCTGAAAATGACACTCAGTTACAAGAGAGACTCAGAGAAGTCCTAACCAAATTCAAAAAAGCGGGATTAAAAGTCAAAGAAGAGAAATGCACACTTAGAACTGACAAAGTAGAATTCTTGGGTTACATGATTGATAAACATGGCATCCACCCCACAGAAGCCAAAGTCCAGGCAATCAAAGAAGCCCCCAGGCCAAAATGCAAAACAGATTTGCAAGCATTCTTGGGACTCAGTAACTTCTATCATATGTTTCTACCTCAGAAGGCAACCATTGCAGGACCCTACATAGATTACTGGACAAAAAATCTGCATGGGTCTGGGGCAGAAAGGAACAAGCTGCATTTAACAATATTAAGAGACAAATCACGTCTGATTCTGTACTAATACAGTTCTCTGAGAATTTACCTGTTGTACTGACTTGTGATGCATCCCCTTTGGAGTGGGGGTGTTGAGCCAGCAGCATTTTACCTCACTTTGACTAAAACAGAGAGGAACTATATTGCATTTTACTCTCGCACTTTGACTAAAACAGAGAGGAACTACAGCCAACTGGACAAGGAAGCTTTGGCAATTTATTTATTTATTATTTATTTATTATTGGGACTTGTATGCGCAAAGACTCAAGTGCTCACAACTAAGAAACAACAGCAATAAATAATTAAAAAGAGATTAAACCCGATTACAAGCCCAAACAGATTTAAAATACATTAAAAATATAAAACCACCCCCACCCAGGAAAGAAAGGATCACAGCCCGGATTGGTTAAATAACCAGGTCTTCAAATCATGGCAGAAGGTGCGGAGGTCAGGGGCCAGGCAGAGCCCCAGGGGAGCTGGTTCCAGAGGTCAGGGGCACGACAGAGTAGGCTCATCATCGGGGACCGCCAGCTGGCATTGGACAGGACCCCAAGGAGTCCTTGCCTGTGTGCTCACACAGGGCGGTTGGCATTCGATGTCGGCAGGAGTCACTCCTTAAATATTGAGGACCCATGTCGTGAAGGACTTTGTATGTTAAAACTAAAACCTTGAATCTCACCCGAGTGCAACCGCAACCAATGCAGGCAGCGCAGGAGGGGGTAACATGGGAGAATGGGAAACTCCCATCACCACCCGCCACTGCATTCTGCACCAGCTGCAGTCTCCGGATGGTATGCAAGGGCAGTCCTAAGTAGAGAGCATTGCAGTAGTGAGCCTACTGCATGAGTGACTGAGTTCAGGGCATCTCGTAGTTGGCGAACAAGATGGAGTTGGGCAAAGGCCCCCGTGGTGACGGCTCCCACCTGCTCCTCCAACCGGAGCCGAACATCCAGGAGGACCCCCAAATTCCGCACCTATCCACAGGGGCAACACCGCCCCCTATGGCCAAAGATGGATATTCCTGACTGGGCCGAGATGCCGGTATGCACAGCCACTCAGTCTTGGCCAGGTTGAGTCGAAGCATGTTCCTGCTCATCCAGATCCATACCGCATCTAAGCACTGGGTTATCAGGGAGAGGGCATCACTGATTTGGTTCGGGGTGGAGATGTACAGCTGGATGTCATCTGCGTACTGGTGGTAACTCAACCCGAAACCATGGATGATCTCACCCAGCAGCTTCATATAAATGTTAAATAGCAGGGGGAAGAGAACCGACCCCTGAGGGACCCCACATGAGAGCATCCTTGGGGTCGACCTCTGCCCCCCCGCCAATACCGATTGCAACTACCCGAGAGGTAGGAGGTGAACCACCGGAGCACGGTGCCCCCCACTCCCAGCCCCAGGCATCGCAAAAGGATACCATGGTCGATGGTATCAAAAGCCACTGAGAGGTCTAATAGGACCAGGACAGAGGAAAAACCTCTGTCCCGGTCTTCCAGAGATCATCCATCAGCATGACCAATGCCGTCTCCGTGCTGAAACCAGGTCGGAAGCCCGATTGATATGGATCTAGCAGCTGTCAAGAAATTCCATGAGTATCTATATGGGAGAACATTTACTATTGTCACAGATCACAAACCTCTTTTAGGCATTGTGGCAGGGGACAAACCAACGCCCACGATCCTGTCACCAAGAATGCTGAGATGGACTGAATTTCTTGCTGCTTATTCATACAAACTCATCCACAGACCTGGAAAAGACATTGGCACACAGATGCTTTGAGTCGCTGCCCACTTCCTTCACACACTGAGGATCCTGCTCCTGAGACTTACACCTTTTTCCTAGAAACTGTTGCCAAGGTACCAGTACATGCTGCTGAAATTGCCAGAGAGACTGCCAAAGACACTTTATTGGCTCCTGTTATAGGCTTAAGGATTAAGAAAGGTTGGCGTTTTCAAGATCTACCTCAACTTGCCCAACCTTTTAAATCCAGGCAAACTGAATTATCTGTATGAAGAGGATGTATTTTGTGGGGTAACAGGGTGGTTATTCCTGC
The DNA here is from genome assembly GCA_009733165.1 of Naja naja. Classification (NCBI taxonomy): domain Eukaryota; kingdom Metazoa; phylum Chordata; class Lepidosauria; order Squamata; family Elapidae; genus Naja; species Naja naja. The sequence continues at coordinate 57,943,601 of CM019149.1, read as the reverse complement.
AAAACTACAGAAAGAGGTTTTGGAAATGTTACATGAGGGTCATCCGGGAATTGTCAGAATGAAGAGATTGGCCAGGAGTTATGTATGATGGCCAGGTATTGACAAAATGGTTGAAAATTGGGTTGCATCCTGTCCCAACTGGCAGGAAGTCAGGCCTGCCCACTCCCCCAAACAGGAATGGGAATGTCCTAGGGGCCCATGGTCCAGGATTCACATTGATTTTGCTGGCCCTACCAGAGGGCACACTTTCCTTATTATAGTACATGCATATTCCAAATGGCTAGAGGTTATCCCTATGGCATCCACCACAGCTGAAGCTGTCATCAAACAGCTTAAGAAGCTTTTTGTAACTCATAGGTTACTTGATGTCCTTCTTTCTGACAATGGTCCTCAATTTACGTCCAACCTTTTTGAATCCTATCTAGCACAGCAGGGTATCAGACACGACCTGACAGCCCTGGGCATCCGCTAACGGCGGGCTGAACACATGGTACGATTTACCAAGGAAAAACTTCAGCAATTGGGTCCAGGGGACATCACTGAGAAAGTTGAAAACCACTCAGTGTTCAGCACATCACTCCCAACTCCTCAACTAACTTAACCCCAGCCAAGTTGTTGATGGGTAGGAAACTCAGATCTCCCCTTGATCGCCTTCATCCCACTTATGCACCCAACGCACCACTAGATTCCACTAGCAAAGTTCACACATTCACTGTGGGTGATTCTGTTTATGTTAAGAACCTCCTGGGTGAACCATTATGGATTCCTGCTGAGATAACCCAAATCACAGGTCCCAGGTCTTACAGGGTACAAACCGAGGATGGTGTCCTTTGGAGCAGGCACATTGATCAGCTAAGATCCAGACTACCTCAGGAGCATCGCCATTGCTCCTCTCTGGTTCCCATACCCACTGCCTCTTCTAGGGGGGAAGGGGGGGATTATGAGGATAATCAGTAAGCAAGAATCAACCCCATGTGTAACAAGCTAACATGACAGGAACCATCCCAAAACCTGTCACAGTGCCAACAACCATTGTTACAAATGGAAGATTGTACATCACTACCTGACTTAGGTGCTGATATTGGGTTGGAGATGGATGGGGAGGGGAGACCAGGTTGTAGGAACCAAACAGGGTCTACCATTACTAGAAGTCCCAGCAGGGACATGTCAGCAGACACATTTCCTCTCTCACAAGGTGAGAACCTTAAAACATCTGAACCATGTAGGTCTCAACGTACACGTAAGAGCCCCACCTATTTAAAAGAATACATTAGATAGGCTGGGGTTTGAGTATGGACTGAACCTAGTGAGGAGGGGTGTTATGTATGCAGGTTTGAAATCATTGGTTTAGTTTGAATTGTTCTTGTAAAGTGTTGGAAATGATTGGTTTAAAAAGTGTGGGAAAACCCTGCACTCTGATTCGCTGTCAGCTGCGGCTGCCGGCTATAAGTAGCAGCCGCAGCAAAGCCAGTTGGGTCTGTTCTGAGCTGAAGTCACTAATAAACTTAAGAGCTGAAGCACTCCGTGTCTGCCTCTCTATGCAGACTTAACACATGTCATTTTTAGATTTATGGCATATATGTCTTTGACACATCCATACCCTTGATCGGAAATCCTTCTGTGGAAAAATATGGGTTTCTTATTAAAAAGAAAATACAGAACAAATTACTTTAGATTTAATTCCACTAATTTGCTTAAAAAAAGTTCTGTAAAATGAATTCAATTCCATGGACCTGAGGAGATTTGCTTGTTTGTGCAGCCTGGTTTCTGCCATGCTGAGGCCTGATGTTGGTCCATGGAAAGAAAGACAACTCAATCCATTAACATTTAAAGAAAGTGTTAAAGTTGATATAAATATAGAAACTATAGATAAAATCCATAACATTTCCATAGGCCAAGTATTAAAACTAAATCTGTGAGGGATCATTGGTGCTCTCTGAGCTTGCTTGTTTTCTTATGGACATTTCATTACTATGACTAGCACTGATGATGTTACCTAGTTTCGGTAATGAAACATCTGCGAGAAAATAAGCAAGCTCAGGGAGCACCAAGGACCCATCCTGTCAACCCTAAGCTAGAAATATTCACCTTTATTAGAACCAAATTCTGTATATCACTAAGATTGCACTTCAAATATTTTTAAAAATGAAAAATACAACGGACAGCAATTATTATTAGTATAATATTGTGTATATATAATCAATATATGGAGTTTTAAAGGAGGGAATGCCGAACAATACAGTACAACACCAGGGGTGGGCTGCTACGGGTTCGCACGAGTTTGGGGGAACCCATAGCTAATGTTATGTTAGGTTTGGTGAACTGCCAAATCCCTGGCTGGCCCCTCCCACCTTGCCTCTCCCCTCCCAGAAGTATCCATGTGGCCCGTTTTGGATGCGAGGTAAGTGCAGGGCCTGCAAGGAGGCTCAGGGAAGGGAAAAAACGTGCCTCCCAGAAGTTCTGAAAGTCCAAAAATGGGCCTGTTTCCAGCCTCCAGAGGGCCTCCAGAGCCCAGGAGAGGCCATTTTCACCCTCCCAGAGGCTCAAGGAAATCATCCAGAGCCTGAGGAATGTGAAAATGCCCCCTGCCATGGTGCAGGAGGCCAACTAGGCCACACCTATCATGGCCACACCCACCCAGCAACCAGGCAGAGAAACTATTGCTGAAATTTTTGAAGCCCACCTCTGAACAACACCCTCTGAGTTAAGAAGCTTATGTCCCATTGTAGAAAGTGTGTGTGTGTGTGTGTGCGTGCGTGTGCGCACACACACATCACCCATTCTTGCACATGCTACCAAATCAGGTCTTCTCCTTCCAATCTTAACCAAAGAAAATTTTGTAGAGGTTTTCAGATCAGAGAACTTCTTGATATAATGTTTGAATCCAGGGAAAAAGCCACAGTCTCCCCCCAAAAGGTTTATCTTTTTTTGTTTTGCTATCAGTTGGGCTCCATTAAACACCTCGTGCAGCTTGACTACCTGAAGAAGTAGCTCTTGAAAAATTATTATCTTCTTATCTTTCAAGGAAATGAAATATCTCAAGTAGTGGTTCTGAGAAACTGAACCAACCGTTGGTTATATCACTGCAGGGAGTAAAAATGAAAGCCTAAATGGCCCATCACATCTGTTTTAAACTGATATCCAGACTTTAATAATAATAATAATAGTAAAAAGAAAGAAAACATCATGCAGGATTTTTCATATACAGAGGCTGATCTGATACGGCATTGTAAAAATTTAACAACACATAAATTATTTCTGCCTAAAAGACCCTGTAAATGAATCAGATCAATCTAGCTATCTTTATTTCTTCTCCACTGCTCATGAAAATCTTTCAAGTATTGCTTATCAACAGATTCCAGTTTATTTAATCTGTCCTCATGAAAAATTGTTTCTTTAACTTCCAGCATGTTCTTATCTAAAGAAGAGAACCATGTTTGAAAAGACATTTTCTGAGTATCTACAGAAATTTTTAATTGCTTCAAATCACAGACCTTTTTAAAATCATAAGCACTACTGTAATAGAGCGATACTTTGGGAGCTTGATGTATCAGAGAGATCTGGAATTTAAAAAAAGAAAGTTTTTGCAGTTACTGAGATGCTTATTGTTCTTCTCACTTGAAGGAGAATGAAGGGTAGGAAGAGAATTTGGCAGTTTAGGACTGGCATAACCTTCTCAGACAATTGTTAATTTAAAAAAACAAACAAACAAATAACCATGTGTTTAACAAATGGTTTGTGCATTTAGGGAAAAAACCACCTCTTAACATTTGGGGGTGAGACTGAGATTAAAGATTGGTTACCTCTGTACTAAACCAGTCCACTTGTGGAACCTTTTCAAGTTCTTCCTTCTATTTTTTTTTTCTAGACAGCACCTGAGAGAAATGGTAAATTGACAACTACATCCTGCTAATAATGTCTCTGTTCTCTCTTGGGACACAGGTGGGCGGGCCCCAAAACAAGCAGACATATATTTTCTTGAATTTCTGTCCAATTTTGATATAACTATTTTGCAGGAAACATGGAGGGAATTTGAGGGAATTTTCAATTCTTAACTATTTTTCTCTATTAATTCCTGAACAACCTAGCCTAAACCTTAGAGACAGATGATCTAAGGGCAGGCTTGCTCTGTTTATCACTTCCAACATATGAATAGAATAGAATAGTTGGAAGGGATTTTGGTGGTATTCTAGTCCAACCCCTGCTCAGGTAGGAAACCCTACACCATTTCAGACAAACATTTTCCAATACCTTCTTAAAACCTTCAGTGTTGGAGCACCAACAACTTCTGGAGAAAAGTGATTTCACTGATTAATTGTTCTAATTGTCATGAAAATTCTCCTTAGTTCTAGATTGCTTCTTTCCTTGATTAGTTTCCTTCCATTGCTTCTTGTCTTGCCTTCAGTTACATTGGAAAATAGCATTAGTTTCTATCTTCTTCCTCCTCAACAGCTCCGATTACAGGTAACCCAAACCTAGAACCAGGTTGATACAGTCCTTAATTTTTGCCTGAATGACTTTCCTGGTGGGGATTTCAATGCAAGAGCAGGTTGTAATGATGAAGCTCTGTATGGATGCTTCAATATCTGTCCTCCTGAAGAAGTAATTGAACCACTAGGTATCTCTAGATCACGGGTGTCAAACTCGCATTGCGTGGCGGTGTCATGTGACATATCATGATTATTTTTCCCTTAGCTAAACTGGCCGTGGGCATGGCCAGCATGTGATGCATCTGGCCCATGGGCTGCAAATTTGATGGTCCTGGTCTAGATCCTTCAAAGATACAAATTGTAACCTAGTTGGCTTTACTCTGCTACATCTCATATATAGGTTTAGTTTACAAATGTTAAATAGCTCTGTCCAAAATGATTATCTTAGGCAATATATATTTTGATCAGCAAAAAAGACCACAGATCCACCACAGATTAATTTCTAAAGATCTGGCCCCTTGCTTTAAGCATTTTTCCATTATCCTCAAGACTGAAAATGACCACCTCTCCTCATAATTGTCCTCTTATACAAAAAGGATTCTAGGAATATTCTGACTTAGAATTATAGTCTATTGAACACCATTAGCAAAGCTATATGCCAGGTTTCTATTTATCAAAAGTCCAAAACTGGGAAATAGAGGAAGGAATAATCAATCCAGGTTTCATCTGGGATGTTCCACCCTAGAATATTATGTAGTGTTTCAATATCTGGCAGATAAATATAGAAGTCACTCTGACAAATCTATATGATGCTTTTATTGATTTCAAGGTAGCTTTTATAATAGCCCCAGGGATTTGGGACATTCCAAGCAGATCTTCATATATATACAGACAAAAACTCCTGTTCCTACTCCATAAACTATATGACATAACTGCCCTTAGAGTAAGATGTAACCAAGTAGGGAACCTTTCCAAATTTATTCTTGTATATGAACTCTGTAATTAAAACTCTCCAGAAAGTTGATATCCATGCACCTAAATTAGCCTGTAGACACTCTATTTTACTCTATGATGATGATGCTGTTCTTCTTTCTTGGCATGAAGTGGGCTTTGAGAACTCTGGCATCCTACTGTGATGAGGAACAATTAATAATCAATTATGTTAAATCTAAAGTTCTAGCTTTCACTAACAAAAACACAACTGGAAAATTGATTCCCATGAATTACAGCAGGTTAAATGTTTTAAATACTTGGACACAGTATTTCAGGCCTCCAATAAATTAACAGCCCAGGTAAATTGTGCCACTTCTACTGTCCAAAAGAGCATGCAAGCAATAATTAAATTTCATAGGCAGCAGGGGGCAAATTACATCCCAGCAGCTGTTAAATTGTTTATGGCTGAAACAGCTGCCCAAATATTATATGGAATATAAGCAGGCCCATACAAAACCTAGGGGCTTATTCAGATTTCCTTAGGACTTTGTTCAATGCCCCCAAATGCTTCCCCAATGCAATTTTGAGGCTTGAAGCTAACATGCTAAATATTAAGGTTCAGGCTTGGACTGAGATTTTAATGTCAGGATTTCAAATCATGTTTGACTCTACAAGGCTGATGTTCCTGCTGTTGTCAGATAATTACCATTCTCATTGGCACTGTAACTGTATGGGAGACATTTGCTGTCTTGGACTCTCTCCTGAATATTTAGGCCACTTAACCCCAAAGAAGGCCAAATCAATAGTAAAAGAGACGATCAGGACATTGATTACTAAAATGATATCACCAGTGTCTCTGAATTTTATCACAGATGCACAGACAGTTGCAAGCCATGTACTCCAGGGTATAAATTAACCTTAAGAAATATTGATGGGGCTTTTTCAGAGTTTGCTTTCAAGTTCTGCCATCAGTTCTACTAAAAAGGAAGATTTTATGGTACTCCTTATTTGCAGATGTTTTTATCTTGTAGATCCAGAGAGAAAGAAAGTCTCACTCAAGTCCTTATAGGATGTCCTATTTATGATGCCCTAAGATGAAATCTGATTACTCCAATAATTTCCAAAAACAAGGATCGCACTGATAAATTTTATGATTATTAGTTTTAAGGTTGTTAACTCCACACTCACACATCAGGTAGCAAAATATCTTCACCAAGTTATACAACTGTGCAAACTTTTAATTAGACATGCCATTTTATTGTCCTATTGTTTTTTTTCCCACTTTCCCAATAATAAATTACTTTGTCAAGCTTTCTCTCTTTTTTACCATAAAGACTGATCAAAGATTGTAATAAAAATATTTGATTTAATTTGATTTGATTTCCACTTGTTGCATGAGTTAAAAACTTTCAGATCAAATTGCCTCTGCAGTCAGCTTGTGGTGCATCTACTGTACTCTACTTTTACATGTACTTTTGCATTGTGCATAGTATTACTACTAATACCAGTCGATAGATATAAAATAACTAAATAATAGTGGCATGGTGGGTTTTTAACTGTTAAAAATATTATGCAAATGGAATATTGTGTGTACATCTATCCTAGAATATCTGCACCAGATTGACAATAGTTTTCAAACAGTTTCCCATGGTCTTACTTTTGCTTATAAAATCATAAACAGCTTTGCTTTTGTCTTCCTAAAGAATCGTCTTTCTTTTCCTGAACCTGCTAAAGTCTGCAGAGACCTGCTTGTTGGATTTACAGAAAAAGCAGCTTTTCCAGGTTTTTTTGCAAGCTTTGAAAATGTTTGTTCATTTAGTTGCTTGTTGTTTTTTCATTAGTTTGTTGACCCCGTTGTCTCTGCTATCTAAAATGACATCTACCCTTGTTTGAATTAATATTTTAAATGGTTCAATTTTGCTTTTATTATTACTTCCATTTCACATCCATAACTATTATAAAATAGGATACGTATCTGCAGAGGGAAAGGTGAATCAGAGTATGTAGGGGTGCACATGTAATATTTGTCAACGGGTCCTTAACAATGGTTAAAATAGCTTTTTTGGGAGTGGGAATTCTGCAGGTTCAACATGATTTCAGGAAAAAAATACATTTGACTTATGGAGGTGTTGACAGGTGCCTTTTGTATGACTCCGCAAGCTATGAATCACCTTTCCTTTTTGGATCACTGAACAATCTTTTTATACTATTTTTGCTTTTAACTATGGTTGCGACTAATTTGTTCTTTTTAAAATAGCATTCCTTTGTGGTAGTAATAGAAAAAAGCTGAGATACATCAAATACAGATAGTCCTTGATTTAGAATAAAATCTCTGACAATGGCCCATCAATGGACTAAAGTCCTTAAAATATTAAAAAGTATGGATATGAAATTAAATTTGATTCATCAAAAAAATGTATATAGAGTATGTTGGCTTCCCAAAGAATGCATTTGAAAGGATGGCCATCAGGTTTTCTATGTTGGCGATGTAAAAGAGAGAGAGAGAGAGAGAGAGAGAGAGAGAGATTTCACAGATCCGTAATTATACCATCATGTGATCATTTGATGTCTTATCGGAATAGTGAATTAATATATATGATCAGATTTATGAGAAAAATCTAAAAGTTAACATGTTTGTGTGTCATTAAATTACATATCAAAGATTTGGAATTTGATTGTTTATGATGAATTAAGTTAAGTGAAAGGTGTGGTGGCCTAGAGGTGGAGTTCTTGCCTCACGGTCAGGAGACTATGAGTTTGATCTTACACAGTGGCAGATATTTCTCTCTCTGGATTCAAAGAGAAAATATCTGCTATGAACTGCATATAGGCATCAGGAAGGGGGTTCAGCCAGTAAACTCTTAGTTCCATTCAGTTGTCCTGACTCCATCCTTATGCAAGGGATTACAGAATCGTTAAAAGGAGAAAAAAAAGATGAATTATGGTTAGGACTCAAGGGTGTATATGTGTGGGTGGGTGTTTGTATAAGGGAGATTTTTGTGATATTTTACAATACTATTTTGAATTTATTGTATTATAGTAGTGTATTTATTCTGAATCAGTGACTTTTAATAAATATAATATATAACATAATTTCACCTTTCTCTCTCTCTTTCGTTTGATTTTATTTCTTATTCTTTTCTTGGGGCTTCTAGTATTTTTTTTTCTTTAAAATAAAATATTATTTTGTTAATTCTGCAGGTTAAAAATGTAAAAAGAAAATGGCTAAAAAATAAAATTATAGCTATCCTATGAATTTTTCCAAACTTTTCATCCAAAAGCAAAAGACTGGTTCTGCAGTCATCATTAGCCAGTATAGTCAGAGGAAAAGAGTTGAAACTCTACCCTTAGCTATAATCTCTTAGTTAGCAATCAGTATTTTGTGACTCTGGACTATTGAACTATATTTTTTTTTTCTTGTCCCATTTTGTCCTTTTGTATTCTGTCATTCAGATCATAAAGTGAAACTAATGAATGATCAGCAACAAAAAGAAGGTGACAGGTGCAGTCAAAGCAAATTCTATAGAAGACAGAAATCTCAAAAAATGTTATTCAGAAGAATTTCAATTTCCTATATCTTTCTCAAAAGAATGACTCATGCTGCACTCTGCAATAAAAGCTTCTTCCAGTCTCAAAAGCTTCCCACCTTGGGCCGTCAGATGCTCAGAGGCACTATATTAATCTGGAGAAAAATGGGCAAGTAAATTAGCATTACCATATTTCCACTACTCCAAATTTAGAATCATCTACTGCTGTATTATTATAGAAATATTACTAATTTGGGGCCTGCAAGTCACAGAGCACTTCTATATACAATACTTGATTTAAGAGATTCATTTGGTCAATATCTCAATAGGAAATTGTTAGGGCAGTTTTATGGGACAGGAACAATATGAACTGGAAAAGTTCAGGATAAACATACTGTATATAAGGGAATAACAGAGTTGGAAGGAACCTTGGAGGTCTTCTAGTCCAACCCCCTGCTCAGGCAGGAAACCCTATATTTGTCAAGGTTGAACGGCTTTTGAACTGCTTAGGACTTATCACTATTCAAACTTGCCAAAGAACTGGGGGGCTGGAAAGGAGAAAGAATGCAGGCATGCCAGAGACGGAGCATGAGAGCCAAGAACCCACCAAGGCCTCTGATGTAGGTGTTTGACAGAAAAGTGAACACTTCTCAAAACAAAAGAACGATTCATAATTGGATAAACCAAGGGTGGAGAGAAAAAATGCTATTATGTAACAATTCATGTATTGTGCCAGAAAAACCAGAGTTGTTTTTTTTTTATTACATTTATATGCCGCCCTTCTCCGAAGACTCAGGGCGGCTTACACTTTTTGGGATACAACCCAATGTGCTCAGCAATAGCCTTCATTCCATTGTATATGCCTGCTTATTACTAAGTGGCATTTTTACAAAGTCAGCTTATTGCCCCCAACAATCTTGGGTCCTCAATTTACCTACCCTGAGAGGATGGAAGGCTGAGTCAACCTTGAGTCTGGTGGGATTCGAGCCTACAGTAATTGCAGGCAGCTGGAACTTAAGTGCTAGGCATTTAACAGCCTGAGCCACCAAGGTTTTGATTCTTCAGTACCAGAATAGTGTCTCCAATAAAGTTTTGCTTTTGAATTTTCTGAGAGTGCTTACTTTTCTTGGGGTCACTAGTCAGGCAGTTGACAATATCATTTCAGACAAATGGTTGTCCAATCTCTTCTTAAAAACTCCCAAGGTTGGAGCACCACAACTTCTGGAGGCAAATTGTTCCATGATTAACTGTTCTCACAGTCCAGACATTTCTCCTTAGTTCTAGGTTGGTTCTCTCCTTAATTAGTTTCCATCTTGTTATGTATGTAGGTTTGAATGTTATTGGTTTATTTGAACTGTTCTTGTAAAATGTCAAATGGTATTGGTTTAAATAGTGCGGGAAGAAACCCTGCACTCCCATTGGCTGGCAGCTACGGCTGCAGGCTATAAGAGGCAGCCGTAGCCAAGCCAGGACGGGTCCATTCGAGCTGTAGTCACTTAATAAACTCTTTGCTGGAACTCCTCGCGTCTGACTCTTCATGCAAACTTAACACTGGCGACAAGGGTGGGATTTCCCTGAAGAGAAGACAAGCAACAGAGCAAGATGGCTGCGCTGAACACCCCCCCAGCACCGTTCGATCCGGCGGCGGAAGACTGGGAATCGTATGCGGATCGCTTCCAGATGTATCTGGAAGGGAACGACCGCCGGCATCCCGAGAGACGGAAGAGGGCGGTCTTTCTCACGCATTGAGGTCCGGCAGTCTTCAAAATGGCGAAGGCGTTAGAGGGAGCTGCAGAGCTGAAGGTAATGGAATGGCCCAATTTAGAGAAACTTTTAAGAGCCCATTACACAAGTATCGTGCCTCATTAAGAGACACAAATTTTACCGTCGGGATCAAGGGGAAAGCGAGAATGTTAATGACTTCGTGGCAAGTTTAAGGGACATTGGGGGTGCTTGTGACTTTACCAACTTAGAAGAGGCCATGTGTGATCGGTTTGTTTTAGGCCTAAAAGATAAGGTCTTACAAAGCAAACTATTAATGAAACCTAAGATCACGTTTAAAGAGGCCATTGAAGAAGCTGTCTTAGCGGAAGCCACCAAGTCCTCAGCAGCGGCCATGAAAAAGATTAACAAGGCCTCAAGCCAGGCCTCAAGCCATTCTGATGGGGAAAAATCCACAACAGCCCATTGCGAACAAATAGACTCTGATTCTGATGGCAGTGAGGCAGAGGAGGGGATTTTAGACTCAGAATGGAGAAGAAGAGAAAAGACTCTGGGAAAAACAGGCAAGGATTCTATTGCAGAGGCTGTGGGGGCCACCCCGCACTGAATGCAAGTTCTTTGACTCCATTTGCCTACGTTGTGAGAACGGGTCACATAGCCAGAGTCTGCAAATCATCCAGAACTCCACCTAGTAGGAAGAAATTTCCTGATAAAGACTTTAAGCCCAACAATTTCCTTGAAAAAATGGGGCGAAATTTAGAAGCAAATGGCAAGAATGAAACTCACCAAACAATCACTATTGGTCATTCTTCACCCTTAAAAAGCAGAAAAGTACACGTGAAGGTGTTTATTGAAGGAAGGCCTTGCCAAATGGAAGTGGACTCAGGCTCTTATTTATCTATGGTGTCATGGGACACTATCCACAGACTCTTTCCCAAAATTCAGAAGAAGCATTTCCAGAAGCAAGCACTGACTCTCAAAGACTACCAAGGGAACAAGATTCCAGTAGTTGGAACAAGAGATTTCAACGTGCAGTTTAAAGGCCACACCAAACGTTTGCCCCTGACCATCGTGGACAAGGATCGCCCAAGTTTGCTGGGACTTGAGTGGTTCAAGCCACTAGGCATCGAGGTGACTGGCATCAATCACGTGAGCAGCTCTGAATGGGAGGAGTCCTTGAAGTCTGAGTTTCCAGAGGTCTTCAGCGAAGGACTGGGCAAGTATATGGGGACCCCTATTGCTTTCAGCCTAGACCCCAAGGTGCCCCAATTCGTTTAAAGCCCAGGAGGGTTCCATTTGCTTTAAAGGAAAAATTGATGCACAATTAGATAAGCTCATTGCTCAAGGGTTTTAGAGCCTACTGACCACTCCAGATGGGAAACACCCATAGTCACACCAGTCAAGGCTGATGGGTCAGTGAGAATCTGTGGTGACTGTAAGGGGACACTTAACCATGCGCTGCAGCAGAGCATACCCAGTACCAGTTGTGCATCATCTGCTCCATTCCCTTGGCAGGGGTACAGTATTTGCTAAACTGGACTTGGCTCAGGCATATCAACAATTAACAGTTGATGATGCCACTGCAGAGGCACAAACAATTGTGACTCATAGAGGTGCCTTCAAATGTAAAAGACTACAATTTGGAGTAAGCGTGGCACCTGGCATTTTTCAAAGCCTTATGGAAAGAATGTTGCAAGGACTGCCAGGGGTAGTGCCTTATTTTGATGATGTATTGATCTCTGCTGAAAATGACACTCAGCTCAAGAGAGACTCAGAGAAGTCCTTACCAGATTCAGAAAAGCGGGTTTAAAAGTCAAGGAAGACAAATGTACACTCAAGACAGACAGAGTTGAGTTCCTGGGGTACATGATTGACAAGCATGGCATCCACCCTACTGATGCCAAGGTTAAAGCAATCAAGGAAGCCCCTAAACCTAGATGCAAGACAGATTTGCAAGCCTTCCATGGACTTATTAACTTTTACCACATGTTTCTACCTCACAAAGCATCTATTGCTGAGCCTTTACATCGCCTGCTTGATAAGAAAGCTGTTTGGATCTGGGGAGGAAGGAACAGTCAGCATTTAACAGTATTAAGAGACTAATCACGTCTGATGCTGTGTTGATACAGTTCTCTGAGAATTTGCCTGTTGTTCTGACTTGTGATGCATCCCCTTTTGGAGTGGGGGGTTTGAGTCACAGGCTTCCCAATGGAAGGGAAGCCCCAATTGCATTTTACTCTCACTTTGTCCAAAGCAGAGAGGAATTATAGCCAATTAGACAAGGAGGCTTTAGCAGTTGTTGCAGCTGTTAAGAAATTTCATGAATATCTGTATGGCAGGTCATTCACCATTGTTACAGATCACAAACCTTTATTAGGCATTGTGGCAGGAGACAAACCTACACCTAATATCCTGTCACCAAGAATGCTGAGGTGGACTGAATTTCTTGCAGCCTATTCATACAAACTGATTCACAGGCCTGGCAAGGACATTGGACATGCTGATGCACTGAGTCGTTGCCCACTACCTTGCCACAAGGAGGACTTTGAACTGGAAACTCACACCTTTTCCTGGAGACCGTTGCTAAGCTTCCAGTCCATGCTGCTGAGATTGCCAGAGAGACTGCCAAAGATGCTGTGTTGGCACCTGTTATGGGCTGGATTAAGAAAGGTTGGCCTCTTCAAGATCTACCTCACCTTGCCCAACCTTTTAAGTCCAGGCAAACTGAATTATCTGTATTAAGAGGATGTATTTTGTGGGGTAACAGGGTGGTTATTCCTGCAAAACTGCAAAGGGAGGTTTTGGAAATGTTACATGAGGGTCATCCTGGGATTGTAAGGATGAAAGGTTTGGCCAGGAGTTATGTATGGTGGCCAGGTATTGACAAAATGGTTGAAAACTGGGTAGCCTCTTGTCCCAATTGCCAGGTAGTCAGGCCTGCTCCACCTCACGCCCCACACAGGAATGGGAATGTCCTAGGGGCCCATGGTCTAGAATCCACATTGATTTTGCAGGCCCTACAAGAGGGCACACTTTTCTAGTTATAGTAGATGCATATTCCAAATGGCTAGAGGTAATTCCCATGACATCCACTACAACTGAGGCTGTCATCAAGCAGCTCAGAAAATTGTTTGTAACCCATGGGTTACCAGATGTCCTTGTTTCTGACAATGGCCCTCAATTCACATCTAACATTTTTGAATCCTTTCTAGCTCAACAGGGTATCAGACATGCCCTCACTGCCCCTGGGCACCCTTCGCCAATGGCGGGCTGAACGCATGTTTACCAAAGAGAAGCTTCAGCAGCTGGGTCCTGGGGATATCACTGAGAAGCTTGAAAAACTTCTTAGTGTTCAACACATCACTCCTAGCCCATCAAATAACTTGTCCCCAGCAGAGTTGTTGATGGGTAGGAAACTAGGTCTTCCCTTGACCGCCTTCATCCCACTTACGCAGCAAGCACCACTGGATTCCACTTCCAAAGTTCGTTCTTTTAGTGTGGGAGATTCTGTATATGCTAGGAACCTTATAGGTGAACCTTTGTGGATTCCTGCTGAAATAACTCACATCACTGGCCCTCGTTCTTACAGGGTACAAACAGAGGATGGCCTCCTCTGGAGCAGGCACATTGACCAACTTAGATCCAGGTTCCCTCAGGAACATCGCCCTGTCTCTCTGGGTCCCTCACCTAATGTCTCTTCTAGGGGGGGGGAACAGGAGGAAAATCAGCAAACAGGAATCAACCCCATGTGTAATGAGCCATTGCAACAGGAACCATCCCGAACCCTGTCACAATGCCAAGATCCATCCTTAGAAGTGGAAGATTGCACATCACTACCTGACTTGGGTGCTGACATTGGAATGGAGATGGGTTGGGAGGAGAGACCAGATTCTAACAGTCTAACAGGGTCTCATTTCACAGGAAGTCCCAACAGGGAAATGTCAGCAGACACATTTCCCTCTCACTGGGTGAGAACGTTAAAACTTCTGAACCATGAAGGTCTCAACGTACACGTAAGAGCCTCACCTATTTAAAGGAATACATTAGATAGGTTGGGGTTTGGTATGGACTGAACCTAGTGGGGAGGGTGTTATGTATGTAGGTTTGAATGTTATTGGTTTATTTGAACTGTTCTTGTAAAATGTCAAATGGTATTGGTTTAAATAGTGTGGGAAGAAACCCTGCACTCCCATTGGCTGGCAGCTACGGCTGCAGACTATAAGAGGCAGCCATAGCCAAGCCAGGACGGGTCCATTCGAGCTGTAGTCACTTAATAAACTCTTTGCTGGAACTCCTCGCGTCTGACTCTTCATGCAAACTTAACACATCTATTGCTTCCTGTTCTGCCTTCAGGTGCTTTGGTGGATAGTTGACCCCCTCTTCTTTGTGGCAACCCCTTAGATATTGGAACACTCCTATCACCCCTGGTCCTTCTTTTTTATTAAATTAGACATACCCAATTCCTGCAACCATTCTTCACATGTTTTAGCCTTCGGTCCCTTAATAATCTTTGCTGCTCTTCTCTGTACTCTTGTATATACATATTTTAAAGGTCTCTAGAAGATAAGATACTATGTGAGGGTCCAGAAAGAATGAATTTGCTCTTTTTAAAAACTTCCTTAGGGGTTTTTCTTCTCTGCAAATGTGGAGATTTCTGATGGTGGGTATGAACTGTATGTGTAACAGGAAGACATATGTGCAACAGGTCAGGCAGGAAGGTCATGTTAGTGGTTTCATTTGCTAAGGAACCCAAAAGTGCTTCTTCAAAAGGCACCTGGACTTTCTTGGTTTTTGCTTGAAGATGAAGAGAAATGAAGAAGCTTCTTGAATGAGAAGAGAAATATCTTCAAGCAAAAACAAAGGAAGTCCAATTCCCCTTTTGAAAAAGCACCTTTAAGACAACCATGACCTGGATGACTGAGAATCTCCATAGACATCTGCTAAGCTAAGGAGTTCCACTTGATAGGAACCAGGAGAAAGCCTTCTCTGCCATTGCATCCATCCCATGGAACATCACTTCCCCCCAAGGTTAGACTGGTCTTGTGATTGTATCTCAAGACATGGTGTTTCCAATAGGCATGGGGATCTCTTGAAAATAGAGAATCCACAAGAAGAGTTTACTATGAATGATTTTTTTACAATCTCCAAAGGTCTTATATATGTATGTTTTATTGTTTTAAAGGCTATTTAAGATATGTTTTATTATTCTTTTTATTGTACACCACCAAGAGAAAGATTTGTGAGATGGACAGCTGTATAAATCTAATCAATCAATCAATCAATAACATAATTTTGTCCAAAAGAATCTAAAACTAAGACTCTTAAGTATATATCTGAACACTGGAGTCAATACTGTTCAATCTATACTGATAGTTCAAAAGATACAGCTTTTAGGAAATGGATTCTGTTCTCCCACTGAGGGTTTGTTAAGAGTTTCTGTTTGCCAGATTGGCTTTCAATTATATCAGCTGATTTAATGTGAATGCTGTCAGCTTTGGAATGGATTAGAGAGATCCAAATTGAAATAGCAGTAATACAGATTGTTGGTGTATTTATTTATTTACTTTTGGTCAGAGTTGATCATTGGTCCTAATGGGGTGCAAGAAAAATTTGGTGAATGAAATGTTGTCTCTAAATACAGCACCACAGGTGCTGGGGATTTTCATTCATTTCTGTTGAATCCAGTGATGCAACAACCGGTTCAGTGAGTGAGCACTTTGTGTGCATGTGCCAAATGCACGCTCTGCATTTTAAAAAGCCCATTTTCAGCTCTAATACTTACCTTCAACTGCAGCCCCTGTGAATAAAACAGCTGAAGCGCGGCAAACCACTCTGCTGCATGAATCATCTGTGCTCTAAAAAAACAAAATAAAGCACAGGAAAGAGCAGGGGCAGATGCGTGGGCCCACATGCTCGTCGGAGTGAACCGGTTCAGAGCCAGCTGATCATCGAAACTAGGGGTTTGCCCAAACTAGTCCGAACCGGGAGAATCCCACCCCTGATTGAATCCCAGCTAATGTGGGTCATACAGCTAAGGAAGATTCATTAGAATTCGAATTAGAGTTCTTTTTATTGGCCAAGTGTGATTGGACATATAAGGAATTTGTCTTGGTGCAAATGCTCTCAGTATACATGAAAAAAAGATATATTTGTCAAGAGTCAAAAATCATCAGGTACAGCACTTAATAATAGTCATAGGGTACAATAAACAACCAAATCATACTAGGAAACAGTCAATATAAATCGTAAGGATACAAGCGACAAAGTTACAGTCACACAGTCACAAGTGGGAGGGGATGGGTGATAAGGAGTGATGAGAAGGTTAATAGTAATAGTAGTGCAGACTGTAAATAGTTGGTCAGAATTGAGGGAATTATTTGTTTAGCAGAATAATGGCATTCGGGGAAAAACTGTCCTTGTGTCTAGTTGTTCTGGTATTCAGTGCTCTATAGCGTCATTTTGAGGGAAGGAGTTGAAATGTAACGTTGTTGAGGATGTTCCTGCACTTTTTTTCTCAAATTGCATGAATAACATCAATGGCAGATCAGAGATGAATGATAAGACAGTAGGATAATACAATAGGACATATTGGAAGGAAAATTTATTTCTTCTCTTCTGATTTGAATTATTTTTAAGGTTTTAATTGTCATGGCCAGGCGCATCAAGTTATTTTTCTCAGAGCCTCAGAAGACTATACATGAAAGAAGAAGCTCTTCAGAATTGGAAGGTTGTCACAGGATCTTTTTGATGTTTGTAGAATAGAAGAAACACCCAATCACATCCTTTGTGTTTGCATTATAATAATGACTGTTAATGACCTTCCTGTTGCAGGGACTGTCTGTCTTGAGCTTTTGTGTCCTTTCTTCAAGAATTAAACAATTAAAAACCCTCTTTGCAGCTCCTGTGGATACTTTGGTTGGACCAAAATTAATTTTTATTTTTCAGATATCTTAGCTTTTATAAGTATTATTTTAGACTTTGATTTTTTAAATGTTTTTTAAATGACTGTATCCCACTCTACTTATGCTGGTTCTTGACCATAACAAAGGTTCAATTATGGTTTATTTCAAGGGCTATCAAACTTGGCAAGTTTAAGACTTGTGAACTTCAACTCCCAAAATTCCTGAGTTAACATGACTGGAGGAGGAATTCTGGGAGCTGAAGTCCACAAGTCTTAAAGCTGTCAAGTTTGAAGACCCCTGGTTTGTTTGGTCAAAGTGGAGATGACTGAGGGTCATCTTAAAGTTGTTTCTGTAATATTAGGGAGTGGGGATAAGGCAAGACTTTTTGCTTGCTTTGTCTTTATACTTTTCCTCACTGTTGAGTTAAAGCCATGATGGCAAACCTATGGCACGCATGCCAGAAGTGGCACACAGAGCCATCTCTGCCAGCACACAAGCCATCGCCCCAGCTCAGTTCCACTGTGCATGTGTGCGTGCCTCCCACCAGCCAGCTGATTTTTGGGTATCTGCCCATGGGGGGCAGGGTGCATGCAGGAGATGCGTGCGCATGTGTAGGGGGGCAGACGAGTGCAAGAGGGTCACTTGTGCATTCATGTGGGGGGCAGGGTGTGCGCAAGGGGGAACATGTGCATGTGCAGGGGTGGGGGGGTGCAGGGATCACATGCATATGCACAGGGGGTGGGGGAGTGCAGAGGGCGTGCATGTATTGCATTATGGGTGCAGGCAAACATGCGCGTGCATGTGCATACACGCACATCACTGAGTTAAAGTGTTGCCTTCCCATTCTTGAAATGGCATAAAAAATGCCTGCATGAAATGTGCTGTTCCCATTGCCAGTCCTTCTCTTGCTTTTGCTGCATCTGTTCAGAGCTGTTGCCAAATATTGTTTTCCTGATTTGTGAGAGTGCGCTACTTGTTATGATCAAAGCAGTTGATTTTTCCTCAGGTTTTGTTGCCTTCCCACTTCAACATCACTGGTAGAAGAAACATCCCCCAATCAAAAGCATGGTAGCATGAATGGATTGAGTTTGATTTCAAGATTCTGCCAGAACTTCTCTGTGTGATTTGTGCATCTCCCCTTTCATAGTACCATTTAATCACATCCCTGTTTTCTTAAAATGTAAAATAAAAAAGATACCAGATGAGAAATTATTCCAGACAGAAGGGAAGCAAACACTGCCTTGATAGGCTACAGCCTAAGATCTGCAAAGGGAGATGGCAGAAACTGACTAGATTTGTGCAAGCACTTACCTTATCTCAGTGTGGAAAATGATTGCAACTAACAAATATAGAAAAACTAGCAAACAGTTGATAGCAATCCAGCTGCACCCCCCATTAGTTTTGGGACATTGCAATCAGGAAAATCAGGGCTGCTGTATTTAAAGGTGAAGCTCCACTGAATGATGAGTTGGGCTGTCACTCTTCTTGCCTTTCAGAAAGGGATGAAAAAAGGGCCCTGTGGCCATAAACATAGCCTTGGAGCTAGTTAGTGCTCTGGAAGACTTCCCCCTGCCTTTTAATTAACTTTTAATATTGATTTGTAATTTACCCTTGCCTATTTTACATTTGGATAGATGGGTAGACAAATAGAAAGATAGATGAATATAATATAATAGAAGGGAAGGGAGGGAAGGAGAGAGGAGAGAGGAGAGGAGAAGGGAAGGGAAGGGAAGGGAAGAGAAGAGAAGGGAAGGAAGGGAAGGAAGGGAAGGGAAGGGAAGGGAAGGGAAGGGAAGAGAAATAGAGATTTATGTCATTTTGTAACATTAGTGCAATGGAACAACACTAATATATCACTTCCTTTCCTCAGAGGAAAATAGTGCAGGTCTGGTCATTTTCCAGTGCTGTGTAAATACAATTTCCTCTTGCCTAGAAAAGTCTGATCATTTTAGAAAACTGTTATAGCAAAATTGTGTAACTTTGCTGGCTTTTCTCCCACAACTAAAATTAAGATCACCTCCTCTTTTATCCTTGTGGGCATCCAGAAGAAGATTAGTCAAGGCATGATTGTGCCAGGCTAAGTAAATGTTTTTAGATTTTTGAATTGCAGCATATCTTCTCTAACAAAATATTAATAAGCCAGCTACATTTGAGACATTGAAGCTCTTATATGCTGCAAGGAGATGACCTCAATCTTTTCCCCATGTGAATAAATTAGAAAAACTCAGAGGAAATCCAGGAAACAGATTTGAGAGGAGCATTTTTATTCACAAGTTGGCAAAAGCTGTGCATCAAAATAATAAAAATGATGTCAGCTAGAATCTGGAGAAGGTTTCTTAAAGGTGATCCATCACAATACTAACATCCACTTAAATTTCTTCACATTTATAATCATGCTTCTGTAAAATATGATGGAAGGAATAGCAGGGAAGTGGAGGATGCAATTTTTTTCCTCTATATTTTATTTATTGTGAAAATCAGGCTCTGGAGGCAAGACATTGATGCAAATAATACAATTGCATGCACACACACACACACACACACATACTGTATATACACACATATACACATACAAATACACACATACATATACTTATATACATGCATGCACACTGTTATCCTGAGTTTGATTTCTGAACAGAAGGAAGAAATATAACAGAAAGTAACTCTTCTCACTTGTAACTCTTCCTCAAAATCTTCTCTCAGGTATTGGCTTGCAAAGTGGTGGGTTCCAGGGGGGGGGGAATTATAGTTTTTAATGAGGTATCTGATAAATTGACCATGTGCAGAGAGACTTGAATGAGTGGAACTGATATTTTGTCCCCCCCAAATATTTTCCATCATAATCATAGTGATATAATGGCTCAACCAATGGGAAAAAAACTAAACTACACATTTATCATTACAGATCAAAAAAGAGGTATGTTTAGTCTTAAATAATTCCAAATAAATAATTTAGTCTTAAAATAATGTTGCCTAGATCCAGGACATCAAAGATGGAGTACCTGCCATGATTCATCAAGGCAATAATCAGTACCTCTAAAAAGCCTGGCTTTTATTTATATTCCAAAAACTATACTTTGGTGCAAGAAGTATAGATGAACTCTCCCCAAACATTCTCTATGCAATATAGGCTAAAAGCAACCAGCTGTTTAGCAAATAGCTAGCTACTGAGTGTACAGCTTTGCTAATGAACTCTTCTTTATATTTAAAGTTTTTACCTCATTGGTTTAATTTATCAATAAAACTTTCCTAACATGCAAAGCTGCAATTATGCACAGCTCTTTTTTTAAAAAACTTTCAGGAGGGCATTAAGTTTGGGAGTGTTTAAAAGCAAGATCCATTTTATTTTTTAGAGCTGGAATAAATGGAGTCATTCTTGTTAGTACTCCCTAGCTGGACAAGGCAGAATGAGTTAGAAGATTGAGCTTGACCAGAGGCAGTCTTTTATATTTATCATTTTCCCTGGAATAAGGATGATTTTCAATGATCTTCCCTCCCTATTCATAGAGTTTTTAATGGACTGCAGAAAGGAAGAGAGGAGGGCAAAGCCCCATTGTGTGAACATCTGTAGAAGGCAAGGATGATATCTGTATCATGATGCCCAAATCATCTTAAATAGGTTGGATTTGATGTTGTAAGGATGTGCACATATCTTCATTGCAATCCAGTGTTGGCTTGCTGAGAATACCCATGTTGAATCGGTCCATTTATTCCTTTCCACAGGAAGTTATAACATTACTACAAGACCAGAAATGGCATCCATTTTGAGTAGACAATATACAATATTGAAACAGTATAGGCAATAAAGGATTTAAGGTGGAAAACAAACTTAAGCATTTAAATTTGCTTGATTATTTGGATTACAGTGGATCAAAAATCCACCTCACTGTAAAACTGGAAGAAGATTGCTGTTACTTCAGGACATGGCTTAGAAATGTTCTAATGGAAATAATAGACTAAGTTAC
Organism: Naja naja; assembly: GCA_009733165.1. NCBI lineage: Eukaryota > Metazoa > Chordata > Lepidosauria > Squamata > Elapidae > Naja > Naja naja. The sequence continues at coordinate 57,922,119 of CM019149.1, read as the reverse complement.
CCTACACTGCACCTTTCATACATTCAAACTCCTTTGTGAAGGATTTCCATTCAATTGTTATCAGTGACGCTGGGTTCCCTACTCTAGAAAGATTAAAATCTAAACCACAGCATGCAACCCATGGTACTCAAGGGTGAAACATTGACCAGGAAGACACACATCAACAGCAGCAGAGACTACCTAACCTCTTGACCCAAAGGTTGATGAAAGACCCAGGTTATGCTTTGTGAAAGGGTAGCAGTGTCAGGTCTATCTGAAAGTCTGGAAAGATCATTTTCTGAGACTTGGTAACAACTATGGAGAGCCCTCTCTGTGAAACAGTGTGGTGCCAGTCCAATCTATGAATAGCAATAGCAATAGCAATAGCACTTAGACTTACATACTGCTTTATAGTGCTTTGCAGCCCTCTCTAAGCAGTTTGAGTCAGCATATTGCCCGCAGCATTCTGGGTCCTCATTTTACCCACCTTGAAAGGATGGAAGGCTGAGTCAACCTTGAGCCTGGTGGGATTTGAACTGCCAAATTGCAGGCAGCTGATAGTCAGCAGAAGTGGCCTGCAGTACAACACTCTAACCACTGCGCCACCGAGGCTTCTAAGAGATAACTACGTAAATAAATAAATATGCATTCACAACATTATCATTATAGGATAAGTTCAATGAATAAATGCAATAATTATATTTTATCTATATTGTATGATTTTTCTGAAAAATAATGTGAAGTATAATGGCTAGAATTGTACTTTTGCTAATATTGATTTTACATTTAGTGTAAACATATTAAGGGCAGAATATCCCAACACTGTAGTAAACACAATTAATTGGTTTCTTCCATCTATGTCACCACATTGATTTTTTTCTAAAATACATTTATACATTGTCTGTTCTTTACATTAAAAGAGGTTACAGAAATGTGGGTTTAAAATATTTAAAACTGTATGATAATAAATTTAACGTAACTAACTGAATTATGAATGCTGTAGAAGTGTTCCTGAATTGGACTGAATCACCAACCATGGGAAGAACTAGATATGAAGGTTTAAGGAGAAAAGTAGATTAAAACTGCATTTAAAGTTTAGGAAAAAAGGACAGAAACCATTTTAAAAAATATTTTGAAATATAATTCTTGGTGCCTTTTATTAATGTCCAGAAGAAATATAAATTATGATATTTGGGAATTACTCAAAAACCCTGGGCTCTTTAAAATCTTACTTATTCAAAAGGGAGAGTGGAGAACATTAGACATTTACTCAATTCTTTTGAAATGAATGGGAATAGCATAAAAGTCCAATTTACCTTTTATTGCTCAGAAGGGAAGTAAATAATAAAAAATAAAAATAAAAGCAAAAATGTACATACATGCAAACATATTTATCAGAACAAAACAGAACACTTTATTGGCCAAGTATGATTAGACATACAAGGAGTTTGTGTGCAAAAGCTCTCAGTGTACATGCAAAGCAACCAAGTAATAATAATCACAATAATGATACCAATAAGAGAGAGTAGTAAAGAAGATGGGAATGATAGTAATAATACTATAGCCATACAACAAGAATAAATATACTTAGACATAAGATAGTACTGTGAAATTATGAGTTCTGCGGAGTGATGGCACAAGGGAAAAATGTCCTGTGTGTTGTTATTTTGGTATTAGTTGGTTTTAATGTGTGTATCTATATACATACATACATACATAAATAAACACACATTATTCATATTTAAATCTTCATGAAAGAGAAATATATCATTCAGTCTTCTTGCTATGTTGATAAGAGACCACTTCATAAACACTAGAGAAACACATATCATCAGTCAAATACCGTAAACAAAAATGGCAATGTCTTTTCATGCTAACAGAGTAATATTTTTGCTACACCGCATATTGGCTGTATCCAGTTCTTCACATGCAGATACATTTCACACAGTAATACATAATTCAGAAATGCACATCTTTTAATCCATATTCTTCCCAAAACAATATTAGCAAGCTACATATATTAAAGCAGTATCTCCACTCATGTCTCTAACCATGACTTAGATGACTGAGAAGCTCTATAGACTTTTAGCTATACAATTTGGGATGAACGTTCTTTGAATGGTGTGGGAGTAGGAATGGATTTCCTGAGGAAAAATTGCAGACTACAGGAACCAGGAGCACCACCCAGCTGACCCTGAGGACACAGATAAACCTCCAAGTGCTTCAATGACCCTCTAAAAGGATGCAAATGACCAGCTGTCTGCAAGGAATATAAATCCTTCCATTCTCCACTATCCCGTCAGAGCTGAAGAAACTACTTGGATGAGAAGTGAAATGTCTTCAAAGAAAAAAAAAGAACAAGAAAGTCCAGTTGCTTCTAGAAAAAGCACCTTTGGGACATTATCCTGAGTATTGAGCGGCTGGAATTTAGAAAAGTTATTAAAACTGGCTTTTACAAAAGGACTTGGGAATAGGTATTGTTATGTATGTAGGTTTAAATGTTATTGGTTTATTTGAATTGGTCTTGTAAAATGTCAAATGGTATTGGTTTAAATAGTGCGGGAAGAAACCCTGCACTCCCATTGGCTAGCAGCTACGGCTGCCGGCTATAAGAAGCAGCCGTAGCCTTACCCGGACGGGTCCATTCGAGCTGTTGTCATTAATAAAGTCTTTTGCTGGAATTCCTCGCGTCTGACTCTTCATGCAAACTTAACACTGGCGACGAAGGTGGGATCTCCCTGAAGAAGACGACAGCGCAACAAGCAACTGAGCGAGATGGCTGCGCTGAACACCCCCAGCACCGTTCGATCCGGCGACGGAAGACTGGGAATCGTATGCAGACCGGTTCCACATGTTCCTGGAAGAACGATCTCGCCGGCATCCCGAGAGACGGAAGAGGGCGGTCTTTCTCACACACTGCGGTCCGGCAGTTTTCAAAATGGCAAGGCGTTGGCGGGAGCAGCAGAATTGAAGGTAATAGAATGGCCCGAATTAGAAAGACTTTTAAGAGCCCATTACGCCACAAGTATCGTGCCTCATTAAGAGACACGAATTTTACCGTCGGGATCAAGGGGATAGCGAGAGTGTTAATGACTTCGTGGCAAGTTTAAGGACATTGGGGGTGCTTGTGACTTTACCAACGTAGAAGAGGCCATCGTGATCGGTTTGTTTTGGGCCTTAAAGATAAGATCTTACAAAGCAAACTGTTAATGAAACCAAAAATCACGCTTAAAGAGGCTATTGAAGAGGCTGTTTCAGCAGAAGCCACCAAGTCCTCAGCTGCGGCCATGAAAAAGATTAACAAGGCCTCGAGCCAGGCCTCAAGCCATTCTGATGGGGAAAAATCCTCAACAACTCATTGCAAACAAATAGACTCTGATTCGGATAGCAGTGAGGAAGAAGAGGGGATTTTAAGCTCAGAATGGAGAAGAAAAGAAAAGACTCTGAAAAAACAGGCAAGGATTCGTTTGCAGAGGATGTGGGGGCCACCCCCGCACTGAATGCAAGTTTTTGACTCCATTTGCCTCGTTGAGAGAAACGGGTCATATAGCCAGAGTCTGCAAATCATCCAGAACTCCACCATTCAGGAAGAAACTTCCTGAGGAAGATTTTAAGCCCAACAATTTAAGTGGAAAAATGGGGCGAAATTCAAAAGCAAATGGCAAGAGTGAAACTCACCAAACAATATCCATTGGTCATTCTTCACATTTAAATAGCAGAAAAGTACATGTGAAGGTGTTTATTGAAGGGAGACCGTGCCACATGGAAGTGGACTCAGGCTCTTATTTATCTATGGTGTCATGGGACACTATACACAGACTCTTTCCAAGAATTCAGAAAAACATTTCCAGAAGCAAGCACTGACCCTCAAAGACTACCAAGGGAACAAGATTCCAGTAGTTGGAGCGAGGGAATTCAACGTGCAGTTTAAAGGCCACACCAAACGTTTGCCACTGACCATCGTGGACAAGGATCGCCCAAGTTTGCTGGGACTTGAGTGGTTCAAGCCACTTGGCATCGAGGTGACTGGCATCCATCACGTGAGCAGTTCTGACTGGGAAGAGTCCTTGAAGTCTGAGTTTCCAGAGGTCTTCAGCGAAGGACTGGGCAAGTATATGGGGACCCCTATTGCTTTCAGTTTAGACCCCAAGGTGCCCCAATTCGTTTAAAGCCCAGGAGGGTTCCATTTGCTTTAAAGGAAAAATTGATGCACAATTAGATAAGCTCATCGCCCAAGGGGTTTTGGAACCTACTGACCACTCCAGATGGGAAACACCCATAGTCACACCAGTCAAGGCTGATGGGTCAGTGAGAATCTGTGGTGACTACAAGGGGACACTTAACCATGCGCTGCAGCAGAGCGCATACCCTGTACCTGTTGTGCATCATCTGCTCCATTCCCTTGGCAGGGGTACAGTATTTGCTAAACTGGACTTAGCTCAGGCATATCAACAATTAACAGTTGATGATGCCACTGCAGAGGCACAAACAATTGTGACTCATAGAGGTGCCTTCAAATGTAAAAGACTACAATTTGGAGTAAGCGTGGCACCTGGCATTTTTCAAAGTCTTATGGAAAGAATGTTGCAAGGACTGCCAGGGGTAGTGCCTTATTTTGATGATGTGTTAATCTCTGCTGAGAATGACACTCAGCTTCAAGAGACTCAGAGAAGTCCTTACCAGATTCAGAAAAGCAGGTTTGAAAGTCAAGGAAGATAAATGCACTCTCAAAACAGACAGAGTTGAATTCCTGGGGTACATGATTGATAAACAGGGCATCCACCCCACTGATGCCAAGGTTAAAGCGATCAAGGAAGCCCTAAACCTCGTTGCAAGTCAGATCTGCAAGCCTTCCTTGGCCTTATTAACTTTTATCACATGTTTCTACCTCACAAAGCATCTATTGCTGAACCCTTACATCGTTTACTTGATAAGAAGGCTGCTTGGATCTGGGGGCGGAAGGAACAGTCAGCATTTAACAGTATTAAGAGACTAATCACGTCTGATGCTGTGTTGATTCAATTCTCTGAGAATTTACCTGTTGTTCTGACTTGTGATGCATCCCCTTTTGGAGTGGGAGGGGTTTTGAGCCACAGGCTTCCCAATGGCGGGAAGCCCCAATTGCATTCTACTCTGCTGTCCAAAGCAGAGAGGAACTACAGCCAATTGGACAAGGAGGCTTTAGCAGTTGTTGCAGCTGTTAAGAAATTTCATGAATATCTGTATGGCAGGTCATTCACCATTGTTACAGATCACAAACCTTTGCTTGGCATCGTGGCAGGAGACAAACCTACACCTATTATCCTGTCACCAAGAATGCTGAGGTGGACTGAATTTCTTGCAGCCTACTCCTACAAACTGATTCACAGGCCTGGCAAGGACATTGGACATGCTGATGCACTGAGTCGTTGCCCACTACCTTGCCACAAGGAGGACTGTGAACTTGAGACTCACACCTTTTCCTGGAGACCGTTGCTAAGCTTCCAGTCCATGCTGCTGAGATTGCCAGAGAATCTGCCAAAGATGCTGTGTTGGCACCTATTATGGGCTGGATTAAAAAAGGTTGGCCTCTTCAAGATCTACCTCACTTTGCCCAACCTTTCAAATCCAGGCAAACTGAATTATCTGTATTAAGAGGATGTATTTTGTGGGGTAACAGGGTGGTTATTCCTGCAAAACTGCAAAGGGAGTTTTGGAAATGTTACATGAGGTCATCCTGGGATTGTAAGGATGAAAGGTTTGGCCAGGAGTTATGTATGGTGGCCAGGTATTGACAAAATGGTTGAAAACTGGGTTGCATCTTGTCCCAATTGCCAGGTAGTCAGGCCTGCCCCACCTCACGCCCCCACACAGGAATGGGAATGTCCTAGGGGCCCATGGTCTAGAATCCACATTGATTTTGCAGGCCCTACAAGAGGCACACGTTTCTAGTAATTGTAGATGCATACTCCAAATGGCTAGAGGTTATTCTCATGACTTCTACTACTACTGAGGCTGTTATCAAGCAGCTCAAAAGCTCTTTGTAACCCATGGGTTACCAGATGTCCTTGTCTCTGACAATGGCCCTCAATTCACGTCTAACATTTTTGAATCCTTTCTAGCTCAACAGGGCATCAGACATGCCCTCACAGCCCCTGGGCACCCTTGACGGCCGGGCTGACGTATGGTATGCTTTACCAAAGAAAAGCTGCAGCTGGGTCCTGGGGACATCACTGAGAAGCTTGAAAAGCTTCTTAGTGTTCAGCACATCACTCCTAGCCCATCAACTAACTTGTCCCCAGCAGAGTTGTTAATGGGCAGGAAACTTAGGTCTTCCCTTGACCGACTTCATCCCTTATGCACCCAATACACCACTGGATTCCACTTCCAAAGTTCGTTCTTTTAGTGTGGGAGATTCTGTCTATGCTAGGAACCTTACAGGTGAACCTTTGTGGATTCCTGCTGAAATAACTCACATCACTGGCCCTCTTTCTTACAGGGTTCAAACAGAGGATGGCCTCCTCTGGAGCAGGCACATTGACCAACTTAGATCCCGGTTCACTCAGGAACATCGCCCCTGTCTCTCTCTAGGTCCCTCACCTGATGTCTCTTCTAGGGGGGAAGGGGAGGAACAGGAGGAAGATCAGCAAACAGGAATCAACCCTGTTTGTACCCCGAGCCATTACGACAGGAACCATCCCGAACCCTGTCACAATGCCTAGATCCATCCTTAGAAGTGGAAGATTGTACATCACTACCAGACTTGGGTGTTGACATTGGAATGGAGATGGGTTGGGAGGAGAGACCAGATTCTAACAGTCTAACAGGGTCTTCTTTCACAGGAAGTCCTAACAGGGAAATGTCAGCAGCAGACACATTCCCCTCTCACTGGGTGAGAACAATAAAGATTCTGAACCACGAAGGTCTCAACGTACACGTAAGAGCCCACCTATTTAAAAGAATACATTAGATAGGTTGGGGTTGGTATGGACTGAACCTAGTGGGGAGGGGTGTTATGTATGTAGGTTTAAATGTTATTGGTTTATTTGAATTGGTCTTGTAAAATGTCAAATGGTATTGGTTTAAATAGTGCGGGAAGAAACCCTGCACTCCCATTGGCTAGCAGCTACGGCTGCCGGCTATAAGAAGCAGCCGTAGCCTTACCCGGACGGGTCCATTCGAGCTGTTGTCATTAATAAAGTCTTTTGCTGGAATTCCTCGCGTCTGACTCTTCATGCAAACTTAACAGGTATGGTAAAAATTGTGTTCGTTTTTATAATTTGGGGGCTTATTGAAATAAAGCCCTTGCATTGTTTCTTGGAGGGAAAGTGTAAATTGATGTAGGCCAAACAGAGTCTGGAAGAATTGGAACAGTATATGAGTGCAATAAATAAATAATAAATAAATAATGAAGTTGATAGCTTACACAGTTGGCAAAATCTTTACCGGCCTTCAAAAGTGCAATTACATAAGCTTCTGTAAAAGAAGTTTGAAAAAAAAAACTTAATTCAGAAAAGCCTCCTTACAAATCTCTAACAATATAGGATCCAAAAACATCAATATATGGTTTATACTATTCAGTAGGATAGCCGTCAAGCCTGGGTGCATTTTCTTTTTAAAAGATTTAATGGTATCTATTATTTTCTGAAGAGATAAATGTGCAGTTAGATTAAACAGCCTAGTTGTGTATAATCTTCAGAAGAACTATATTGTTTAAAAATGATTAATTTCTTCCCCAGTAACCTTTGATTTAATGTTATATATTGACAGGTACTATATTTTTTTAAAATGGTAATCCGTTATATCAGAGTCATTATATACTTTGCACTGATTACCTATAACAATAAAAATCTTACTGACTTGAAGCTGTTTCATTTGAAAAGCCAGTACCCAATATTTTTGGTTTATGTGATTCAATGAATATACAATAACAAATGCATAGAGCAAATTGTTCTAATCTAGCAGACAAATGTGCTTAATCAAATTTTAATATAGATGCTCCAAAGTTTTTAAAATCTACTTTCCAAATTTTCTGTAGATTTTTTATTACTTTCCATGAAGCATATACAGTTAAATTACTGTAAATATATAAACTTGATTTCATTGAGGGCTGTATCAGAGTTGTGTTTGACCTTGGGGGAGACAGATGGGCATGGCCAGGATTGGCCAGACCAGCTCGATGCCACTCGGGGTGGGGGTGCCTGTGGTGGCCAAGTGCTCTGCCAGCAAAAAGGGCTCCAAGTGCTGCCTGTAGCCCTCCCAAGCTCCATTTTGCTGGCAGAAGCATTGCAAGCCAGTCCTTCGGTGTTTACAGGGTGGCTCCATGGGACAGATCTAAGCACCCCACAGGCCGGATTCGGCCCTGGGGCTTGAGTTTGACATTCCTGTCTTAAAGGTATCACAAACATCCTCTAGGAACCCAGAGTGTGGAAAGACTTAATGGTGGTGAGGTTAGAGGTATAATTTCTTTGCCTGGATTTCAGCTAGGCTGATCTCTAGACAGTGACAGAAAAGTCATTAAAGAACACATTGCATAGATAGTGGAAGATCTATATCAACAGATTTATATGTATATTGGTACATATGTTTGGCACGAGAGCATTTTACAAGTTGGTGGTATAAGAATCAATGGAATTCAAGGTGGGCTGAACCTAGATCTCTTGTGGGTGTGAAGGGACACCAAACTGACATTGTGTTTGATCCTCCTCTCAGGCTCAGCCTGAATCATCTTCTATAACTAACTTTTCCATAATGTAGAAAATTTCCTCTCTTTGATGTGAGGGATGATACCTGAGTGCCTAAATACCCCACCTCCCTCATTAGTATTATCCTCTTGCATTATGTTGAACCACATGTGTAATGCAAATTAGATAGATTGCCTACTACCTGAAAGAAAAGCTATTTTTTCTCCCTGATGTTTTACCTTTCAAATATATATATTGGCATAGCTAGTCCCAACAAATAATATAGGCTGCTGTCTCGTGATTCTTTGGAAAAAAACATTTTTCAAAATTATTTGAAATTTTTTCTTCTTGAGATGTTTCTACATCACAAATATGCCAAAGAAATACTTCATATATGCTATGGGTTCTGTGTTTGATGATAATGTAAAGGATTCAAAAAATACTGGAGCAGCTGAAGATGTTGGCAAAGAATTTGAGATCTCAAGCCTTGAGATTATTAGTTCTCCTGAGCAATTGTGGGGATACTTTCAGAGTAATGGTCCCACAAATCACTTTGATTATACAAACAATAATGGGAGCAAGTATACAACATAGAAATACAACATAGCAAGTGTACAACATAGAAAATTGAACAAAAATATGTCCTCCATCCATCCACCAACAGATGTTTCTGCACTGGGCAGAAAATCACTCAAGCACTTTTTCATAATAAAAGAGTTTTATCACAAACAATTTCCCATCTTTCATGACACAAGTCAGATAATTCAGATTTCTGCCTCCTGTTTGTAATGGTAGGCTCTCAACTGAAAAGTCCAGCTCTTAAATACTGAATGTTCATGTGGTCAATTGACATGCAATAACTATGGTGTCAGATTACTTCACGTGAAGACAGAGAACCACAAAAGTAAAAGGCTTGCTTCATAATCCAGAGAATAAATATGGAACTCTTTAGTAGATTTTAAAAATTTCCAGAAATATCAATTATGTGATATATAAAATGAACCAGTGTAGATACCAATGCCTGTGCTTTTATTCTTACCATTCAAACCTAGCTGGGGAGAAGGGGGTTGCACAGATGTCTAATGTGCCATTATACCCTTTCCTGGACTGGAGGCCTTGCTCACCTCTTATCTGGATCACTGCAATGCACTTTACATGGGGTTGCTTTTTGAAGATTATCCAGAAACTTTAACTGATACAGAATGCAGAAGGGTATGCAGTAGGTTTACCCATGTAACATTTGTTGTGTGAACTGCACTGGCTTCCAGTTCCTTTCCAGGTGTAATTCAGTGTGCTAGTCATCACCTTTAAAGTCCTATAAGGAACAGGGTCAGGTTATCAGCAGAATTGTTTTCCCTAATAACAGCCATACAAAGTTAGATAGAGTGGGCAGGCTCCTAGTCCTTCCCTGATATATTGTCATCTGATGGGAGCTGGTAAGCATAGCTTATTTGTGATAGCCCTGCCTTATGGAACTCTGCCTCCTGAAGTTTGGCAGGCTTTCTTCCTCTTAACATTTTGTAAACTTTTAAAGACTTACTTTTCCTGGCTGTTTTAATCAGTTACTTTTATAATTTTATATAATTTTACATGTTGTTTTAACTTTTGATTAGGAGCTTCCTGGAGTTTGTTAGATGATGGGTAACTATATGAATGTTTCAAACAAACAAACAAACACAACACACACACACACACACACACACATACATACATATGCATGTACTATACGGTAACTCTGAGCTATTGATTTTACAGTTGTATACATAGCAGTTACTATTCATGTAATTATAGCAAAATACCAAGTTGCACTGTTCATGCCACAAGTTTCACGAGATATTTCTTCTGTTACACTTTGGGCATAGGTTTCCTCTCTGATACACATATGTGTCAAATAATAATTTATAGAATGTAATATACTTAGAATCAATTTAGATTGCTATATCTTACTGAATTACATTAATACATATTAAAGGGATTAAGGAAAAACAAAATCAACAAAATTTGAATGACTTGGAAAAGATCAATACAAACAGGACATTTTCTAAAGTCTAATCTTCTAAAATCTAATCTTGTCATAAAATATAAAAGTTTGAATGTTAACTTTTCACATATTCACTATTCAGTGTATTCCAATTCTAGTTTTAAAAAAATCTGTAAACCACCATTTGCATTGATAAAAGTAAAAAAATAGTGACTGCTTCTTTCATACTGATTCAACTTTATTTTAATGTAGATGTCTTTACTTGTTCCTATCCACTAGCAAATTTTTACTGTGATTACAGCAAGAAGAGTGCAGCTCATTCACAATTTGTACAAGAATCTATATTTTATTCAGGCACAAAAAAACCTCCAATAAATCATGATATTCCCAAGCCACTGATGGGCTCCAGTCTAGGGAAGCTAGCAAAAACATATTTCAGTTGCTTGGCAACCACAATCAGTTCAGTCCTTTCCTTCAGAGTCCTAAAAAGAAAGAAAAAAAGTTTATGAAATGGACCTCTCTTAGGCCCTTCAAGAGGCTGTTTCTGGACTAAAATAGTCCAATTTAAAAATGAATCCAAGGGACAGAGTATTTGTCTAGGAGCAAAACAGAAGGAACTTAGTAGGGTTGGCCTGGAATGGTGAAATAGAACAGAATAGAATAACAGAGCTGACTCATTCTCACTCTTCAACAAAACATGAAGCATATAACTTTTAACTTACACAAAAACATATTCAACCACATATATCAAAGCTCAGTGAAGAAAAATAATTCAGAAAACCTGTTTCCAATATATTTGGAATGATTTTTTTTAATTACATTTATATGCAGACCCTTCTCGGAGACTCAGGGTGGCTTACAATTTTTGGGATACAACCCAGTGTGCTCAGCAATAGCCTTCATTCCATTGTATATGCCTGCTTATTACTAAGCGGCATTTTTACAGGTCAGCTAATTGCCCCAACAATCTTGGGTCCTCAATTTACCTACCCCGAGAGGATGGAAGGCTGAGTCAACCTTGAGCCTGGTGGGATTGAGCCTACAGCAGTTGTAGGGCAGCTGAACTTAAGTGCAGGCAATTAACAGCCTGAGCCACAAAGGAATTAATAGTGTTGCCTCTTCCCAATGTCCTGGGGACCTGGGATCTAGGGCCCCTGGACTCTGGCTGGTGTATTTTAATGCCAGGTCCATGGCTATAAAGCAACCCTCCTCCGTGAGGTAATCGAGGAGGAGGCCGCGATCTGGCCTGTAGCACTGAGACCTGGGGGCCCAGAGGGGGGAGTCCCTCTAGTGATCTATGCCCCCAGGTTTTGGTGTTGCACCGCCATGGGCCCAGGGAAGTGGTGGGGGGTAGCTGCTGTTATTCGAGAAGCCCTGATTCCAAGGGAGGTCTCTGTTCGGAGATAGGTGGGTGTGAAGCCCTCCTTTGAGATGGGGTCTGAGAGTGGGATGGGCTTGCTGCTCACATACATTTCCCCAGCTGTGTGGCAGCTGCCCTGCCTGGGCTGCTTGACGCCACCTTGGGTTTGGCGGTGGAGTTCCAGGACTTATTGTCCTGGGTGACTTCAACTTGCCCTCTCTTGGGGTGGCGTCGGCCTTGGCCAGGAATTCATGGCCTCCATGGCAGCCATGGATCTGACTCAAGTGATTGATGGCCCAACTCACAAGGTGGGCAACATGTCGACCTGGTTTTTGTCTCGGAGCAGTGGCGTAATGATCTGGGGAGTGGTGATCTTATTATCCACCCCATTCCATGGTCAGATCATTATCTCCTATGGCTAGCTTTTCGACAAGCTTCCTCACACTGCGGGAGGATGAGGAGCCCTTAGGTGGTTCCGCCCCAGGCGGCCTGATGGACCGAAAGGTTCCAGGCAGAGCTGGGGTTTTTTCCTACATCCCTGGTCCACAGCTCTGCTGAAACCCTGATGGCCGCTTGGCAATGGGCGGCTGCAGGGGCTCTTGACAGAGTTGTCCTCATGCATCCCCTTACCAGTGGCAGAATCCGTGTGGCTCCCTGGTACACCGAGGAGCTCCGGGAGATGAAGCGACGGAGAAGGGGTCTAGAGAGCAGGTGGAGGTCGACCCGCTCTGAGTCTGACCGAGCCCAGTGGAGAGCCTATATCAGGACCTCATCTGGTAGCTGTGAGAGCAGCTTTTCCTGGATGAAATGGACTACCTGAATCCGTACCAATCGGGCTTTCGACCCGGGTATAGCACGGAGACGGCATTGGTCGCACTGATGGATGATCTCCTGAGGGCTCGGGACAGGGGTTTTCTCTGTCCTGGTCATGTTAGATCTCTCAGCGGCTTCGATGCCATCAACCATGGTATCTTATTGCGGCATCTCGGGGTTGGGAGTGGAGGCACTGTGTTGCAGTGGTTCGCCTCCTTCCACTGGGACGCCGCAATCAGTGTTGGCAGGAGGGCAGAGGTCCACTCCAAGGGCTCTCACTTGTGGGGTCCCTCAGGGGTCTGTCCTCTCAGCCTTTCTGTTCAACATTAATATTGAAACCACTGGGTGAGATCATCCGCAGCTTTAGTGAAGTATCATCAGTATGCTGATGATACGCAGTTATACATCTCCACCCCAGGCCACATCAGTGATGCCCTCTCTGTGATGTCCCGTTGTTTGGATGCAGTATGGATCTGGATGGACAGTAACATGCTTCGCTCAATCCGGCTAAGACAGAGTGGCTGTGCATACAGACATCTCGACCCAGTCAGGAGATTCCATCTTTGGTCATGGGGGAGAGGTGTTGCCCCCATGGATAGGCACGGAACCTGGGGTCCTCCTGGACTCATGGCTCAGGCTGGAGGAGCAGGTGGGAGCCATGGCCAGGGGGGCCTTGCCAAGGTCGGCTGGTTCACCAGTTACGAAACATATCTGGACGAGATGCCATGCGCAGGTCACTCAGGCACTTGTCACCTCGCGGCTCGACTACTGCAACGCTCCTATCTAGGACTGCCCTTGCATACCATCCGAAGGCTTCAGCTGGTGCAAAATGCTGCCGCGCTGGTTGTGATGGGAGCTTCCCGGTTTCCATGCACGCCTTCCCGTGGTTTGCATTGGTTGCCGGTTGCCCTCCAAATGAGATTCAAGGTTTTGGTATTGACATTCAAAGTCCCACGAGACATGGGTCTGGCTATCTAGGGAACATCTACTGTCGGTCATCGAATACCAACCGCCTGTACAACGCGCACAGGCAGGGACTCCTCGGCATGCCATCTGCAACTCAATGTCACTTGGCGGTGCCGCAGGGGGAGGGCCTACTCTGTTGTGGCTCCAGCCCTATGGAATCAGCTACCTCTGGGACTCTGCCCGGCCCCTGACCTTCACACCTTCCGCCACGACCTGAAAACTTGGCTTTTGAGCAGGCTGCTCTGTGCTGACCCCTC
>CM019149.1:57888164-57907100 GCA_009733165.1 Naja naja | reverse complement strand
CAGTACAGTCATTATTAATCACAAACTTTATCTATTCTTCCTTATAGCAGAAAGAAAAAGAGACATTTTTCTACTCACTGTGGGAAGTTTTATATCAAAATATATTTTATATAATTTATTCTTTATAGTATTTTCATCTTTCCTTAAAGCATTAATAGAATCCACAATGGACTGATAATCAGAATCTCCACTAGATAATTGACAGTCAGGCTGAAACTAAGCTAATTGTCATGCTCCTGTCAGAGTCTGAATCTGAGGAGGAAGATGAACAGCTGACAGGGAGTGAGGGTGTGGCTCCATTGGCGTGGAGGAAACTGGGAAGGGCAAAGTCTGGCTGGGCAAAGCAGGGAAGAGATATAAAAAGCGAGACAGAATTCAGAGGAAGACCCAGGCCCATCCCCTCTTCATCCTAGGGCACCCAGGGAGGAATGGAGAAGGAGCAACGAGGGTTGGGTGGCTTATGGGGGAGGAAAGGACCCTGATTCCCTTCATTAGCCACACCTGGGAATGAAATAAAAGAACTGAATGCTGACTGTGGCAGCTGCTGAGAACAAATGTGAGTTTATCTTGTATTGACTTTGGCTATCTGCATTCCTGGCATCCCCCCAATTGTGTTGCATTACTATTGTTCCTTCATGTCTAGAATTCCTTCTCTTGCCCTGCAGTAATTACTGCCCTGCAGTAATTACCTCATCTTGCCTTGATTGGACTTATAGTTACAGTCTTTGTTGACCATGTTTTGGACTTGATTCTCTGCAGCCAAAGGCTGTTCCTGGGTGAGTTTTTCTCTAGCCAGAAGGTAAGCAGGACATTGGGGCAAAGTTGGAGCTAATAAAGGGACTCCTACTGATTATCTGACTGTGTTGCCTTTGTGCCACACCCGGGTCATCACACTTATCAAATAAAAATAGCAAATGGGAAAAATTGTTTACTCAAGCATTCTCAAATAAGTTATCCAGACCTAATCCACATATCAAAGGATAAGGTCTGTAATCATAAATAGAATTAATTAAATTGATCTCCCAGAGGAACTGCATGTTCACAAGAATAAACATCATAGCTGACACATACCTACAAGTATCAACCTAGAATCAGCATGTAGACACTTCCACAACCAGGACAAGCTCCCCTATAAAACTATGTTGCTGTACCCCATTTCTCTACAGCTATCCCTAAGGCAAACCCCTTTCCTTTTGGCAATAAATATTTCTCCTTTCCTCACAGCTGTCTGATTTCATTTTTATTTATTCTTGCTCTCAACCTCACCTTGTTTCTTAAAATCATATAAAATAGTTCATTGCTAGCCACATAGAAACCTTTATCATTTGGAAACTGGCATTTACCTTGACTCTAAAGAATTATTTTCTGCATTATTTCAGAAAAGGGTCTCATAAATAAACATCCTAAATTAAATAGTTAATGTCATTCATTTGCATCTCCTTCCTCTTCCAGAAGGAATAGTCATAAAATTACTTTGAAAAAAGAAAGCAAGGTGGGGAGTATTCATATGTGTATAATTATTCCTTGCTTGTTGATCATCGTTATTTTAAATTTATGGTTGTTAATCAGCCGTTGTGAAGCAAAAGAAATACAACTGTCATAAATATTATCTGTTTGGTAAATGAATGAGCAAGAAATAATTTTAAAGGTTTATGCAAACACATGAAGTTATAATAAAATCTGTGCAATGATTATCTCCACTTTACCTTAAAAAAATCCTCCTGATAGATGTCAAAGTGACAAAAATTTAAAATATAGAGACAGGCAGAAAATTGCATGTTTGAATTACACATTGGAATCAATTATGGCATGATCATAAAGGTTATAAATAAAAGACAAAATTGCCAGAAACGTGTAATACGTTTCTTTCCATTCCCACCCTCTTTCATTTGATATACGTTTGTGTTTGCTGCTTCTAGAAGGGCAAAATAAGGACCTTGTATTAATCAGTGGATTGCACAGATTCATGTAACAATAAAGAAGCAGAGCCATAGCTGCTATTTTTAATAGGACAGTTTCAGATCATTCAGGAATGTATCATATTATGCTGCGGTCAAGTTTACTTGTTCATTCAAAATAAATTCATTGTATCTGCATACAAATAACTTTCAGAACCTCTCTTAGCTTGGAGCAACATCCAATGAACACATCAGTAAGTCCACAACCTATGACCACAACCACAATTTCCATTGTTAAGCAAGGGCATCATTAAGTGAATCATGCCCAATTTTATTGCTTTTTTGTCATGTTTCTTAAGCAAATCATTGCAGCTATTAAATGAATCAGGCAACTGTTAAGCAAATCCGGCTTCTCTGATTTGACTTTGTTGTTGGGAGCCAACTGGGAAGGTTGCCAACAGTGATCACACAACCCCAGGATGCTGCAACCATCATAAATGCATGCTGGTTGCCAAGTACCTGAATTCTGACCACATGACCATGAGGATGTTGCAATGGCCATAAGAGCGAGGACTGGCTGAAGTCAATTTTTTTTAAATGCCATTGTAACTGTGAATGATCCCTAAACAAACAGTAGCAAGTTGAAGAATATCTGTAAGGAAATAATGTAGCCATGTGTAACTGTTGGAATTCTGGGTTGAATTGAAATGCTAGAGAAGCAAATTTCTACAAGATTCAACAACGCTCTCAAGGATGAATTTCAACAGCCAGAGATTCTTTCTGATGTCTAAATTTTTGGTACAGATGAAATGTAATCTCCAGTTCTTAGCAGCCTCTTGCAACCAGACAAGACTTATTGAAAGGAAAAGAGAATTAAATCACAGAAATAGTAGCCACGATATATAGTTTATCCCCCAATTTATCACTTGTTTTGTTTTAACAGTGAGACTTTTTTAAAATCTCCTTACTACCCGTTTGTTGATGGACTGCAGCCCTGCTTACCCATTTTCCTAGCAAAGGAAGAATATAAATATTCTCTGCTTGTGATATTTTATAAACAGTCATTCTTTTTTCTCAGGCTCTAAGCAGCCCCGTTACATGTAGGCATCATTATCCCAATATATTGTGTTCATTGGAGCAAGCAACCAGAAGGTTTCTCTCCTCTGAAATTTACATTCAAGATTAAAGCCTTCATCTACAGTCCAACTGAGGGGCTTAATTGTCTCCCTTTTTCCCCTGAGGCAGCCAAATGGATGGTTGCCAGTGAAGATCATTACAGCAGCTTCTTTTCTTCGCTCTCAGAGACAAAGTCATGCTACTACTAAAACTGGCTTGAGTACAAGTGAACTGGAATCTCTATTAAAAGTCAATGCCTGCAGCCTTTTGATATTCTCTATCAAAGTTTTGAACAGAGGAACTGTGGAGATGGTTTCTCCAGGAAGAAGAAATTCAACCATTTTTCCAACCCTAACATCATTGTACCTTGTAACTGGATTGAATAAGTAACTATGGAGGCTGCCAACTGTTGAACAGATAATTGTTCAACAAGAAAAATTCAATTTACACCTACAACAGGTGGCCACCATATTGCCAAAGTACAAGGACACCACACTCTGCCCATGACCTCAGATCCTTTACTCTTTTAAAGTAATTTACACATGTAGTTCTCTTCCACTGAAGTGACAGAATGCATATAGTAGATGGAAGAATAATGTTTGTACCCAGCACTAATTTAAAAAGAGCTTTGGTGGCTCAGGCTATTAAATGCCTGCTCTTAAGATCCAGCTGTCTACAATTACTGTAGGCTTGAATCCCACCAGGCTCAAGGTTGACTCAGCCTTCCATCCTCTCGGGTAGGTAAAATTGAGGACCCAAGATTGTTGGGGCAATTAGCTGACCTTGTAAAAATGCCGCTTAGTAATAAGCAGGCATATACAATGGAATGAAGGCTATTGCTGAGTGCATTGGGTTGTGCTCCAAAATTGTAAGCGCCCTGAGTCTTCGGAGAAGGGCGGTATATAAATGTAATTTAAAAAAATACATATCCATGATTGTAATTGTAATTCTCTTTCCAACTAACCTTGCAGGTTTGTTTAGAGTCAACTGCATTATTTGCCAGAGTCTTAGAAGTACAATAAATGAAGCTGGTAAAGAAAAAAAAGATGTTGATTGGATGCATATTCTTCATTAATCAACCATTATTACAAGTAATTTTGTTTATACATAATGCTAAGCCAGAGATTATGAAGCACAATGGTGAGAACCTTCTCCCCTGCTCTGTAGACCAGAGGTCTCCAACCTTGGCAAAGCTGGCTGAGGAATTCTGGGAATTGAAATCCAGAAATCTTAAAGTTGCCAAGGTTGGAGACCCCTGCTGTAGACATTGTTTTAACCATTATTAGTTGAATACAAAAATGTGGTTTATACAATATATTGAATACCAGTTCCTGGTTTAAACAGTCCAGTAATGAAAAACCAAAGAAACCACATTACAATTTAGCACAATATATGAATCCATCCATATTAAATTGTCAGTTCTTGCCCATGGGCATATTGCAATGAAGCTACAAATGTGACAAATTCATTTGCCTAAAAATTTTCTTTAAATGTTTTTTGTTAGTAACTTGTTCATTGTCTGCTGAAATGTTAAAATTGTAATTCGGTTGGCTCTGTCAAATTATTACTTACTTGCATTGTTGGAAGCTGGTTGATGTTTGCCATATCACCCTGAGAGCAACCAGCATGGTGTGCATTATCGATATAAAACATTTAATATTCATTCTGAGGCTATCAGTGCTATTATCCCTTGTGTAAAAAGAAAAGTTATAAAAGGCATTTTTATGTTATTTGATTTTAAAAGCTAAAAGGAAAATGTCAGCCTTTCCCAACCATCTACGATTTTGACTTACAAACATCACATGCTTATGATCTTTAATAAAATGTATCCTAAAGTACCTGGCAGATAAAGTGTGTTTTTTTACTTGCAATGTCAGACTAATAAATCCACTTGCATAAAGATTGTCTTCCACCCCCAATATCTTCAAAAACAAAGCTGAAATAAATGATTTGAATATCTCATTCAAATCATTTTTTCCAAAGAAATACCTTTGAATAAAATATGGCGGTCCCACCAACCTTCCTCCATGAGGTTTCCTGTAGAAAGACAACAACTATGTTAGAAACTGTTCAGCTAAGCAGTTGAATTGATTCATGAGATTTACACTTTTCTGCTGTCTCTAGAGAACAGTGCAAGGCAGGAGAATTGAAACTTCACAAGCCATTCTCCATCGCTCATTATAAAGACTTCAAAAAGTAATTTCTATGAAAAAGTTATTGGCATAATTGAAACAAAACTTTTGGAAGAACCCTCTGAAGATTAAGAAATCCTGTATGAAAAGTTGCCTATATTTAAGTGTTACGAATTATTATATTGCTCTAATAGCCCATCTGCATTATTGTGGTAGCATGCAGCAATAGGCCCCATATATTGTTTCATGAAGTGAATTCGAGGTTAACTATAATTGTAGCTTATCTGTGAAATACAAGATTGTCCTTAGCAAATCAGGAATTTAGAATACTAGGGGTTTTTTTATTCCTGGACTGCAGAATAACGAAGTAGGAGCCCATATACAGTAACTCAAAAATTTTATCCAGTGATCAAGTACCATGAAGCAATGCAGAACAAGGTCTTTGAAGAACAGAAACACAGTAATATTTCCAAATTGACTCACCGTCAACTCAACTCTGATACAATACAACAATTATACTATCTATTCTATAAGTACAATAACGGTCATATACCTACACTCATGTAGAAGCTCTTAGGCCATCAGATAACACAATGAACACCATCCAGTCAGAACACAGAACAACTCAAAGAAGTAATGCAAGATCTGAAGATGTGGAGAGAACTGGCCCATAGAATTGTGAAGAGTCAGACACAACTGAATGGATATCATCATCATTAACACCATCATCATCATCACTATGTTCTAAGGATCCATTTATT
Source organism: Naja naja (assembly GCA_009733165.1). Classification (NCBI taxonomy): domain Eukaryota; kingdom Metazoa; phylum Chordata; class Lepidosauria; order Squamata; family Elapidae; genus Naja; species Naja naja. The sequence goes on along the minus strand of CM019149.1, from coordinate 57,901,193 downwards.
TCAGGTGCTGTTGTGGAAAGACTGATTGATGTAGTTAAAATTGGGAAGATCTAACCCTCTTCTTCTAAAGAGAGTTGTTGGTAGCAAGGACTCATTGATTCCTGAGTGAATTTGCCGGATCCAGAGTGGTGGGATTCAAAAAAATTTACTACCAGTTCTGAGGGTTTGTGGCTTGGTGAGCACAGCAGGGGAAGTGTTATGTATGTAGGTTTAAATGTTATTGGTTTATTTGAATTGGTCTTGTAAAATGTCAAATGGTATTGGTTTAAATAGTGCGGAAGAAACCCTGCACTCCCATTGCTAGCAGCTACGGCTGCCGGCTATAAGAAGCAGCCGTAGCCTTACCCGGACGGGTCCATTCGAGCTGTTGTCATTAATAAAGTCTTTTGCTGGAACTCCTCGCCTGACTCTTCATGCAAACTTAACACTGGCTTACGAAGGTGGGATTTCCTGAAGAGAAGACGACGCGACAACAAGCAACTGAGCGAGATGGCTGCGCTGAACACCCCCAGCACCGTTCGATCCGGCGACGGAAGACTGGGAATCGTATGCAGACCGGTTCCACATGTTCCTGGAAGGGAACGATCTCGCCGCATCCCCAGAGACGAAGAGGGCGGTCTTTCTCACACACACGCGGTCCGCAGTCTTCAAAATGGCGGCGCGGAGCAGCAGAATTGAAGGTAATAGAATGGCCCGAATTAGAAAGACTTTAAGAGCCCATTACGCCTACAAGTATCGCGCCTCATTAAGAGACACAATTTTACCGCCGATCAAGGGGATAGCGAGAGTGTTAATGACTTCGTGGCAAGCTTAAGGGACATTGGGGTGCTTGTGACTTTACCAACGAGAAGAGGCCATGCGTGATCGGTTTGTTTTGGGCCTTAAAGATAAGATCTTACAAAGCAAACTGTTAATGAAACCAAAATCACGCTTAAAGAGGCTATTGAAGAGGCTGTTTCAGCAGAAGCCACCAAGTCCTCAGCTGCGGCCATGAAAAAGATTAACAAGGCCTCGAGCCAGGCCTCAAGCCATTCTGATGGGGAAAATCCTCAACAACTCATTGCAAACAAATAGACTCTGATTCGGATAGCAGTGAGGAAGAAGAGGGATTTTTAAGCTCAGAATGGAGAAGAAAAGAAAAGACTCTGAGAAAACAGGCAAGGATTCGTTTGCAGAGGCTGTGGGGGCCACCCCGCACTGAATGCAAGTTCTTTGACTCCATTTGCCTACGTGAGAAACGGGCCATATAGCCAGAGTCTGCAAATCATCCAGAACTCCACCATTCAGGAAGAAATTTCCTGAGGAAGATTTTAAGCCCAACAATTTAATTGGAAAAGTGGGGCGAAATCCAAAAGCAAATGGCAAGAGTGAAACTCACCAAACAATATCCATTGGTCAGTCTTCACATTTAAATAGCAGAAAAGTACATGTGAAGGTGTTTATTGAAGGGAGACCGTGCCACATGGAAGTGGACTCAGGCTCTTATTTATCTATGGTGTCATGGGACACTATACACAGACTCTTTCCAAGAATTCAGAAAAACATTTCCAGAAGCAAGCACTGACCCAAAGACTACCAAGGGAACAAGATTCCAGTAGTTGGAGCGAGGGAATTCAACGTGCAGTTTAAAGGCCACACCAAACGCTGCCACTGACCATCGTGGACAAGGATCGCCCAAGTTTGCTGGGACTTGAGTGGTTCAAGCCACTTGGCATCGAGGTGACTGGCATCCATCACGTGAGCAGTTCTGACTGGGAAGAGTCCTTGAAGTCTGAGTTTCCAGAGGTCTTCAGCAAGGACTGGGCAAGTATATGGGGACCCTATTGCTTTAGTTTAGACCCCAAGTTTGCCCCAATAATGCTTTAGGAGGGTTCCATTTGCTTTAAAGGAAAAATTGATGCACAATTAGATAAGCTCATCGCCAAGGGGTTTTGGAACCTACTGACCACTCCAGATGGGAAACACCCATAGTCACACCAGTCAAGGCTGATGGGTCAGTGAGAATCTGTGGTGACTACAAGGGGACACTTAACCATCGCTGCAGCAAAGCGCATACCCTGTACCTGTTGTGCATCATCTGCTCCATTCCCTTGGCAGGGGTACAGTATTTGCTAAACTGGATTCTCAGGCATATCAACAATTAACAGTTGATGATGCCACTGCAGAGGCACAAACAATTGTGACTCATAGAGGTGCCTTCAAATGTAAAAGACTACAATTTGGAGTAAGCGTGGCACCTGGCATTTTTCAAAGTCTTATGGAAAGAATGTTGCAAGGACTGCCTGGGGTAGTGCCTTATTTTGATGATGTGTTAATCTCTGCTGAGAATGACATTCAGCTTCAAGAGAGACTCAGAGAAGTCCTTACCAGATTCAGAAAGCAGGTTTGAAAGTCAAGGAAGATAAATGCACTCTCAAAACAGACAGAGTTGAATTCCTGGGGTACATGATTGATAAACAGGGCATCCACCCCACTGATGCCAAGGTTAAAGCGATCAAGGAAGCCCCTAAACCTCGTTGCAAGTCAGATCTGCAAGCCTTCCTTGCCTTATTAACTTTTATCACATGTTTCTACCTCACAAAGCATCTATTGCTAACTTTTATCACATGTTTCTACCTCACAAAGCATCTATTGCTGAACCCTTACTTACTTGATAAGAAGGCTGCTTGGATCTGGGGGGGAAGGAACAGTCAGCATTTAACAGTATTAAGAGACTAATCACGTCTGATGCTGTGTTGATTCAATTCTCTGAGAATTTACCTGTTGTTCTGACTTGTGATGCATCCCCTTTGGAGTGGGAGGGTTTTGAGCCACAGGCTTCCCAATGGCGGAAGCCCCAATTGCATTCTACTCTCAGCTGTCCAAAGCAGAGAGGAACTACAGCCAATTGGACAAGGAGGCCTTTAGCAGTTGTTGCAGCTGTTAAGAAATTTCATGAATATCTGTATGGCAGGTCATTCACCATTGTTACAGATCACAAACCTTTGCTTGGCATCGTGGCAGGAGACAAACCTACACCTATTATCCTGTCACCAAGAATGCTGAGGTGGACTGAATTTCTGCAGCCTACTCCTACAAACTGATTCACAGGCCTGGCAAGGACATTGGACATGCTGATGCACTGAGTCGTTGCCCCCACTACCTTGCCACAAGGAGACTGTGAACTTGAGACTCACACCTTTTTCCTGGAGACCGTTGCTAGCTTCCAGTCCATGCTGCTGAGATTGCCAGAGAATCTGCCAAAGATGCTGTGTTGGCACCTGTTATGGGCTGGATTAGAAAGGTTGGCCTCTTCAAGATCTACCTCACTTTGCTCAACCTTTCAAATCCAGGCAAACTGAATTATCTGTATTAAGAGGATGTATTTTGTGGGGTAACAGGGTGGTTATTCCTGCAAAACTGCAAAGGAGGTTTTGGAAATGTTACATGAGGGTCATCCTGGGATTGTAAGGATGAAAGGTTTGGCCAGGAGTTATGTATGGTGGCCAGGTATTGACAAAATGGTTGAAAACTGGGTTGCATCTTGTCCCAATTGCCAGGTAGTCAGGCCTGCCCCACCTCACGCCACACAGGAATGGGAATGTCCTAGGGGCCCATGGTCTAGAATCCACATTGATTTTGCAGGTCCTACAAGAGGGCACACGTTTCTAGTAATTGTAGATGCATACTCCAAATGGCTAGAGGTTATTCTCATGACTTCTACTACTACTGAGGCTGTTATCAAGCAGCTCAAAAGCTCTTTGTAACCCATGGGTTACCAGATGTCCTTGTCTCTGACAATGGCCCTCAATTCACGTCTAACATTTTTGAATCCTTTCTAGCTAACAGGGCATCAGACATGCCCCACAGCCCCTGGCACCCCGATAACGCGGGCTGAACGATGGTAGCGCTTTACCAAAGAAAAGCTTCAGCAGCTGGGTCCTGGGGACATCACTGAAGCTTGAAAAGCTTCTTAGTGTTCAACACATCACTCTAGCCCATCAACTAACTTGTCCCCAGCAGAGTTGTTAATGGGCAGGAAACTTAGGTCTTCCCTTGACCGACTTCATCCATTATGCACCTACACCACTGGATTCCACTTCCAAAGTTCGTTCTTTTAGTGTGGGAGATTCTGTCTATGCTAGGAACCTTACAGGTGAACCTTTGTGGATTCCTGCTGAAATAACTCACATCACTGGCCCTCTTTCAGGGTTCAAACAGAGGATGGCCTCTCTGGAGCAGGCACATTGACCAACTTAGATCCCGGTTCACTCAGGAACATCGCCCTGTCTCTCTCTGGGTCCCTCACCTGATGTCTCTTCTAGGGGAAGGGGAGGGAACAGGAGGAATATCAGCAAGCAGGGAATCAACCCTTTGTGTAACGAGCCATGCATTAGGAACCATCGAACCCTGTCACAATGCCTAGATCCATCCTTAGAAGTGGAAGATTGTACATCACTACCAGACTTGGGTTGTTGACATTGGAATGGAGATGGGTTGGGAGGAGAACCAGATTCTAACAGTCTAACAGGGTCTTCTTTCACAGGAAGTCCTAACGGAAATGTCAGCAGACACATTTCCCCTCTCACTGGGTGAGAACAATAAAGATTCTGAACCACGAGGTCTCAGCATTACCGTAAGAGCCCACCTATTTAAAGGAACATTAGATAGGTTGGGGTTTGGTATCAGACTGAACCTAGTGGGAGGTGTTATGTATGTAAGGTTTAAATGTTATTGGTTTATTTGAATTGGTCTTGTAAAATGTCAAATGGTATTGGTTTAAATAGTCGGGGAAGAAACCCTGCACTCCCATTGGCTAGCAGCTGGCTGCCGGCTATAAAGCAGCCGTAGCCTTACAGGACGGGTCCATTCGAGCTGTTGTCATTAATAAAGTCTTTTGCTGGAACTTCTCGCTCTGACTCTTCATGCAAAAGGACTTAATAGGTATGGTAAAATTGTGTTCGTTTATAATTTGGGGGCTTATTGAAATAAAGCCCTTGCATTGTTTCTCTTGAGGGAAAGTGTAAATTGATGTAGGCCAAACAGAGTCTGGAAGAATTGGAACAGTATATGAGTGCAATAAATAAATAATAAATAAATAATGAAGTTGATAGCTTACACAGTTGCAAATCTTTTTACCTGCCTTAATTACATAAGCTTCTGTAAAAGAAGTTTGAAAAAAACTTTATTCAGAAAAGCCTCCTTACAAATCTCTAACAATATAGGATCCAAAAACATCAATATATGGTTTATACTATTCAGTAGGATAGCCGTCAAGCCTGGGTGCATTTTCTTTTTAAAAGATTTAATGGTATCTATTATTTTCTGAAGAGATAAATGTGCAGTTAGATTAAACAGCCTAGTTGTGTATAATCTTCAGAAGAACTATATTGTTTAAAAATGATTAATTTCTTCCCCAGTAACCTTTGATTTAATGTTATATATTGACAGGTACTATATTTTTTAAAATGGTAATCCGTTATATCAGAGACATTATATACTTTGCACTGATTACCTATAACAATAAAAATCTTACTGACTTGAAGCTGTTTCATTTGAAAAGCCAGTACCCCAATATTTTTGGTTTATGTGATTCAATGAATATACAATAACAAATGCATAGAGCAAATTGTTCTAATCTAGCAGACAAATGTGCTTAATCAAATTTTAATATAGATGCTCCAAAGTTTTTAAAATCTACTTTCCAAATTTTCTGTAGATTTTTTTATTACTTTTCCATGAAGCATATACAGTTAAATTACTGTAAATATATAAACTTGATTTCATTGAGGGCTGTATCAGAGTTGTGTTTGACCTTGGGGGGACAGATGGGCATGGCCAGGATTGGCCAGACCAGCTCGATGCCACTCGGGGTGGGGGTGCCTGTGGTGGCCAAAGTGCTCTGCCAGCAAAAATGGGCTCCCAAGTGCTGCCTGTAGCCCTCCCAAGCTCCATTTTGCTGGCAGAAGCATTAAGCCAGTCCTTCGGTGTTTACAGGGTGGCTCCATGGGACAGATCTAAGCACCTGCACAGGCCGGATTCACCCTGGGGCTTGAGTTTGACATTCCTGTCTTAAAGGTATCACAAACATCCTCTAGGAACCCAGAGTGTGGAAAGACTTTAATATGAGTGAGGTTAGAGGTATAATTTCTTTGCCTGGATTTCAGCTAGGCTGATCTCTAGACAGTGACAGAAAAGTCATTAAAGAACACATTGCATAGATAGTGGAAGATCTATATCAACAGATTTATATGTATATTGGTACATATGTTTGGCACGAGAGCATTTTACAAGTTGGTGGTATATAAGAATCAATGGAATTCAAGGTGGGCTGAACCTAGATCTCTTGTGGGTGTGAAGGGACACCAAACTGATATTGTGTTTGATCCTCCCCTCAGGCTCAGCCTGAATCATCTTCTATAACTAACTTTTCCATAATGTAGAAAATTTCCTCTCTTTGATGTGAGGGATGATACCTGAGTGCCTAAAATACCCCACCTCCCTCATTCAGTATTATCCTCTTGCATTATGTTGAACCACATGTGTAATGCAAATTAGATAGATTGCCTACTTACCTGAAAAGCTATTTTTTTCTCCCTGATGTTTTACCTTTCAAATATATATATTGGCATAGCTAGTCCCAACAAATAATATAGGCTGCTGTCTCGTGATTCTTTGGGAAAAAAAACATTTTTCAAAATTATTTGAAACTTTTTTTTCTTCTTGAGATGTTTTCTACATCACAAATATGCCAAAGAAATACTTTCATATATGCTATGGGTTCTGTGTTTGATGATAATGTAAAGGATTCAAAAAATACTGGAGCAGCTGAAGATGTTGGCAAAGAATTTGAGATCTCAAGCCTTGAGATTATTAGTTCTCCTGAGCAATTGTGGGGGATACTTTCAGAGTAATGGTCCCACAAATCACTTTGATTATACAAACAATAATGGGAGCAAGTATACAACATAGAAATACAACATAGCAAGTGTACAACATAGAAAATTGAACAAAAATATGTCCTCCATCCATCCACCAACAGATGTTTCTGCACTGGGCAGAAAATCACTCAAGCACTTTTCATAATAAAGAGTTTTATCACAAACAATTTCCCATCTTTCATGACAAAAGTCAGATAATTCAGATTTCTGCCTCCTGTTTGTAATGGTAGGCTCTCAACTGAAAAGTCCAGCTCTTAAATACTGAATGTTCATGTGGTCAATTGACATGCAATAACTATGGTGTCAGATTACTTCACGTGAAGACAGAGAACCACAAAAGTAAAAGGCTTGCTTCATAATCCAGAGAATAAATATGGAACTCTTTAGTAGATTTTTTTAAAAATTTCCAGAAATATCAATTATGTGATATATAAAATGAACCAGTGTAGATACCAATGCCTGTGCTTTTATTCTTACCATTCAAACCTAGCTGGGGGGGGGAGAAGGGGGGGTTGCACAGATTTGTCTAATGTGCCGATTATACCCTTTCCTGGACTGCGAGGCCTTGCTCACCTCTTATCTGGATCACTGCAATGCACTTTACATGGGGTTGCTTTTGAAGATTATCCAGAAACTTTAACTGATACAGAATGCAGGAGGGTATGCAGTAGGTTTACCCATGTAACATTTGTTGTGTGAACTGCACTGGCTTCCAGTTCCTTTCCAGGTGTAATTCAGTGTGCTAGTCATCACCTTTAAAGTCCTATAAGGAACAGGGTCAGGTTATCAGCAGAATTGTTTTCCCTAATAACAGCCATACAAAGTTAGATAGAGTGGGCAGGCTCCTAGTCCCTTCCCTGATATATTGTCATCTGATGGGAGCTGGTAAGCATAGCTTATTTGTGATAGCCCCTGCCTTATGGAACTCTGCCTCCTGAAGTTTGGCAGGCTTTCTTCCTCTTAACATTTTGTAAACTTTTAAAGACTTACTTTTCCTGGCTGTTTTAATCAGTTACTTTTATAATTTTAATATAATTTTACATGTTGTTTTAACTTTTGATTAGGAGCTTCCTGGAGTTTGTTAGATGATGGGTAACTATATGAATGTTTCAAACAAACAAACAAACAAACACACACACACACACACACACACACACATACATACATATGCATGTACTATAATGTAACTCTGATGTCTACTATTGATTTTACAGTTGTATACATAGCAGTTACTATTCATGTAATTATAGCAATACAGTTGACTGTTCATGCCACAAGTTTCACGAGATATTTCTTCTGTTACACTTTGGGCATAGGTTTCCTCTCTGATACACATATGTGTCAAATAATAATTTATAGAATGTAATATACTTAGAATCAATTTAGATTGCTATATCTTACTGAATTACATTAATACATATTAAAGGGATTAAGGAAAAACAAAATCAACAAAATTTGAATGACTTGAAAAGATCAATACAAACAGGACATTTTCTAAAGTCTAATCTTCTAAAATCTAATCTTGTCATAAAAATATAAAAGTTTGAATGTTAACTTTTCACATATTCACTATTCAGTGTATTCCAATTCTAGTTTTAAAAATCTGTAAACCACCATTTGCATTGATAAAAGTAAAAAAATATGTGACTGCTTCTTTCATACTGATTCAACTTTATTTTAATGTAGATGTCTTTACTTGTTCCTATCCACTAGCAAATTTTACTGTGATTACAGCAAGAAGAGTGCAGCTCATTCACAATTTGTACAAGAATCTATATTTTATTCAGGCACAAAAAAACCTCCAATAAATCATGATATTCCCAAGCCACTGATGGGCTCCAGTCTAGGGAAGCTAGCAAAAACATATTTCAGTTGCTTGGCAACCACAATCAGTTCAGTCCTTTCCTTCAGAGTCCTTAAAAGAAAGAAAAAAGTTTATGAAATGGACCTCTCTTAGGCCCTTCAAGAGGCTGTTTCTGGACTAAAATAGTCCAATTTAAAAATGAATCCAAGGGACAGAGTATTTGTCTAGGAGCAAAACAGAAGGAACTTAGTAGGGTTGGCCTGGAATGGTGAAATAGAACAGAATAGAATAACAGAGCTGACTCATTCTCACTCTTCAACAAAACATGAAGCATATAACTTTTAACTTACACAAAACATATTCAACCACATATATCAAAGCTCAGTGAAGAAAAATAATTCAGAAAACCTGTTTCCAATATATTTGGAATGAATTTTTAATTACATTTATATGCCACCCTTCTCCGAGACTCAGGGCAGCTTACAATTTTTGGGATACAACCCAGTGTGCTCAGCAATAGCCTTCATTCCATTGTATATGCCTGCTTATTACTAAGCGGCATTTTTACAAGGTCAGCTAATTGCCCCCAACAATCTTGGGTCCTCAATTTACCTACCCCGAGAGGATGGAAGGCTGAGTCAACCTTGAGCCTGGTGGGATTCGAGCCTACAGCAGTTGTAGGCAGCTGGAACTTAAGTGCAGGCAATTAACAGCCTGAGCCACAAAGGAATTAATAGTGTTGCCTCTTCCCAATGTCCTGGGGACCTGGGATCTAGGGCCCCTGGACTCTGGCTGGTGTATTTTAATGCCAGGTCCATGGCTAATAAAGCAACCCTCCTCCGTGAGGTAATCGAGGAGGAGGCCGCGGATCTGGCCTGTATCACTGAGACCTGGGTGGGCCCAGAGGGGGGAGTCCCTCTAGTTGATCTATGCCCCCCAGGTTTTCGGGTGTTGCACCGGCCATGGGCCCAGGGAAGTGGTGGGGGGGTAGCTGCTGTTATTCGAGAAGCCCTGATTCCAAGGGAGGTCTCTGTTCCGGAGATAGGTGGGTGTGAAGCCCTCCTTTTGAGATGCGGGTCTGAGAGTCGGATGGGCTTGCTGCTCACATACATTTCCCCCAGCTGTGTGGCAGCTGCCCTGCCTGGGCTGCTTGACGCCACCTTGGGTTTGGCGGTGGAGTTCCCAGGACTTATTGTCCTGGGTGACTTCAACTTGCCCTCTCTTGGGTGGTGTCGGCCTTGCCCAGGAATTCATGGCCTCCATGGCAGCCATGGATCTGACTCAAGTGATTGATGGCCCAACTCACAAGGTGGGCAACATGCTCGACCTGGTTTTGTCTCGAGCAGTAATGATCTGGGGAGTGGTGATCTTATTATCCACCCCATTCCATGGTCAGATCATTATCTCCTATGGCTAGCTTTTCGACAAGCTTCCTCACACTGCTGGGATGAGGAGCCCCTTAGGTGGTTCTGCCCCAGGCCTGATGGACCGGAAAGGTTCCAGGCAGAGCTGGGGTTTTTTTCCTACATCCCTGGTCCACAGCTCTGCCGAAACCCTGACGGCCGCTTGGCAATGGGCGGCTGCAGGGGCTCTTGACAGAGTTGTCCCCATGCATCCCCTTACCCGTCGCAGATCCCGTGTGGCTCCCTGGTACACCGAGGAGCTCCGGGAGATGAAGCGACGGAGAAGGGGTCTAGAGAGCAGGTGGAGGTCGACCCGCTCTGAGTCTGACCGAGCCCAGTGGAGAGCCTATATCAGGACCTATCTGGTAGCTGTGAGAGCAGCTTTTCCTGGATGAAATGGACTACCTGAATCCGTACCAATCGGGCTTTCGACCGGTATAGCGCGAGGACGGCATTGGTCGCACTGATGGATGATCTCCTGAGGGCTCAGGACAGGGGTTTTTCCTCTGTCCTGGTCCTGTTAGATCTCTCAGCGGCTTTCGATGCCATCAACCATGGTATCTTATTGCGGCATCTCGGGGGGTTGGGAGTGGGAGGCACTGTGTTGCAGTGGTTCGCCTCCTTCCACTTGGGACGCTCGCAATCAGTGTTGGCAGGAGGGCAGAGGTCGACTCCAAGGGCTCTCACTTGTGGGGTCCCTCAGGGGTCTGTCCTCTCGCCCTTTCTGTTCAACATTAATATGAAACCACTGGGTGAGATCATCCGCAGCTTTGGGGTGAAGTATCATCAGTATGCTGATGATACGCAGTTATACATCTCCACCCCAGGCCACATCAGTGATGCCCTCTCTGTGATGTCCCGTTGTTTGGATGCAGTATGGATCTGGATGGACAGTAACATGCTTCGGCTCAATCCGGCTAAGACAGAGTGGCTGTGCATACAGACATCTCGACCCAGTCAGGAGATTCCATCTTTGGTCATGGGGAGAGGTTGCCCCCATGGATAGGGCACGGAACCTGGGGTCCTCCTGGACTCATGGCTCAGGCTGGAGGAGCAGGTGGGAGCCATGCCAGGGGCCTTTGCCCAGAGTCGGGCTGGTTCACCAGTTCGCCCATATCTGGACCGAGATGCCCTCTTTGCGGGTCACTCGGCACTTGTCACCTTGCAGGCCTCGACTACTGCAGCTCTCTATCTAGGACTGCCCTTGCATACCATCCGAAACTTCAGCTGGTGCAAAATGCTGCAGTGGCGGGTTGTGATGGAGCTCCCGGTTTTCCCATGTTAAGCCCTCCTGCGTGGTTTGCATTGGTTGCGGTTGCCCTCCAAATGAGATTCAAGGTTTTGGTATTGACATTCAAAGTCCTCTGAGAGACATGGGTCTGGGCTATCTATGGGATCTACTGCCGGCATCGAATACCAGCCGCCCCTGTACTGGCAGCACAGGCAGGGACTCCTCGGCATGCCATCTGCAACTCAATGTCACTTGGCGGTGACGCAGGGGAGGGCCTACTCTGTTGTGGCTCCCGCCCTATGGAATCAGCTACCTCTGGGACTCTGCCCGGCCCCTGACCTTCACACCTTCGCCGACCTGAAAACTTGGCTTTTTGAGCAGGCTGCTCTGTGCTGACCCCTCTTGGGGGGGGGGTTGTTTATAATTTGTTTTAGTAATTTGGCTTGTTGGGTTTAATTCTATTTTAGGCAATTATTTATTGTGTTGGTTTTAATTGTGAGCTGCCCCAGTCCGTTTGGGAGAGAGGGCATACGAATCAAATTAATAAAATAAATCTAAGTGAAATTTATTTTATTATTTATTATTTATAATTTTTTTTTTGTCAGACATGTACAAGATAACAAGTATAGGCATGAACATGAACATGAACAAAAGGAAGTAAATATAGATAAATGGGGACAGTAAGTCAGGGATGATAGCTGGCATGCTGGTGGCTGCAAGCAAGCCCCTTGGACCTCTTAAGAATGGGGTGAGGTCCACGGTAGACAGTTTGAAATTGAAGCTGTGAGGTGGGAGACTGTAACAATGGTTACAGTGGTTTACCTTGAGTTTGTATCAGTTGTTTGCCCATTATTGTAATTATGACTGAAGAAGTCATTGACAGGAAAGATGTTGTAGGAGACAATTTTGTGTACTAAGTTTAGATCAGACCACAGGCGATTTGCAGTTCCAGATTATCCAAGCCCAAAATTTCAAGCCTGGAGACATAGGGAATTCTATTGTGGAAGAGGAGAGGAGTACTTTCTCAGAAATACCTCTGAACCGTTCAGTCATGTTAATGTCTGATATACATATAAGTATGTCAAACAGCCATCTCTTAATCTTTCTGGAAGTTTGACAAATGTATATTCATCAATATACACCTGGGGTTTGGACAATTTCAATTGGCTGGAACATCTTATTTTGGACTGAGTATTCTGTCGGACATATCCTTTTGTGTACCATCTTTTCCCCGAAACATGGATTATCTTAGACTATGGATTTATCTCCTCCTCCTTGGAGTGCAGCCTTAAGGGGACTCCCCTTGTCCTGGATATGGCCTGCTGGACTTCTGTTGGCCTACCTTGATGACAGATTTTGGAATCCCGAGAGGTGGCACTGCGCAGATGTGGGTTGGGGTCTAGGGAGGAAGGGTAGGGGCCCCAAGATTGGGTTGATTAAATTTTTAGATAAATTTTTAAGGGGGTTAGGGAGGAGGGTGGGTTGTTCAGCCCAGTTGGAATCGGGGGGGGGCTCCACTGGGCTACTTTCAGTCCGGGTTAGCAATGGATCACAGTCGGGGGTGGGTGGGCCAGGGCTGGCAGGGGTTCTGGAGGGGGGGGCTGGGGGAGCAATCCCCATGGTGCTCGGGAATGGCAAAAGAGGTAGGGATGGCAGGCCATACCATTCTTT
>CM019149.1:57688979-57887164 GCA_009733165.1 Naja naja | reverse complement strand
TTGGATGAGAAGTGAAATGTCTTCAAGAAAAAAAAAAGAACAAAAAAGTCCAGTTGCTTCTAGAAAAAAGCACCTTTGGGACATTTCCTGAGTATTGAGCGGCTGGAATTAGAAAGTTGATTAAAACTGGCTTTTACAAAAGGACTTGGGAATAGGTATGGTTATGTATGTAGGTTTAAATGTTATTGGTTTATTTGAATTGGTCTTGTAAAATGTCAAATGGTATTGGTTTAAATAGTGCGGGAAGAAACCCTGCACTCCATTGGGATAGCAGCTACGGCTGCCGGCTATAAGAAGCAGCCGTAGCCTTACCCGGACGGGTCCATTCGAGCTGTTGTCATTAATAAAGTCTTTGCTGGAATTCATCGCGTGGACTCTTCATGCAAACTTAACACTGGCGACGAAGGTGGTCTCCCTGAAGAGAAGACGAGCGACGAACAAGCAACTGGCGAGATGGCTGCGCTGGAACACCCCCAGCACCGTTCGATCCGGCGACGGAAGACTGGGAATCGTATGCAGACCGGTTCCACATGTTCCTGGAGGGAACGATCTCGCCGGCATCCCCGAGAGACGGAAGAGGGGGGTCTTTCTCACACACTGCGGTCGGCAGTTTTCAAAATGGCGAAGGCGTTGGGGGAGCAGCAGAATTGAAGGTAATAGAATGGCCCGAATTAGAAAGACTTTTAAGAGCCCATACGCCCCACAAGTACGTGCCTCATTAAGAGACACGAATTTTACCGTCGGGATCAAGGGGATAGCGAGAGTGTTAATGACTTAGTGGCAAGTTTAAGGGACATTGGGGTGCTTGTGACTTTACCAACGTAGAAGAGGCCATGCGTGATCGGTTTGTTTTGGGCCTTAAAGATAAGATCTTACAAAAGCAAACTGTTAATGAAACCAAAAATCACGCTTAAAAGAGGCTATTGAAGAGGCTGTTTCAGCAGAAGCCACCAAGTCCTCAGCTGCGCCATGAAAAGATTAACAAGGCCTCGAGCCAGGCCTCAAGACATTCTGATGGGGAAAAATCCTCAACAACTCATTGCAAACAAATAGACTGATTCGGATAGCAGTGAGAGGAAGAAGAGGGGATTTTAAGCTCAGAATGGAGAAGAAAAGAAAAGACTCTGAGAAAAACAGGCAAGGATTCGTTTGCAGAGGATGTGGGGGGGCCACCCCCGACTGAATGCAAGTTTTTTGACTCCATTTGCCCACGTTGTGAGAAAAACGGGTCATATAGCCAGAGTCTGCAAATCATCCAGAACTCCACCATTCAGGAAGAAACTTCCTGAGGAAGATTTTAAGCCCAACAATTTAATTGGAAAAATGGGGCGAAAATCAAAAGCAAATGGCAAGAGTGAAACTCACCAAACAATATCCATTGGTCAGTCTTCACATTTAAATAGCAGAAAAGTACATGTGAAGGTGTTTATTGAAGGGAGACCCATGCCACAGGAAGTGGACTCAGGCTCTTATTTATCTATGGTGTCATGGGACACTATACACAGACTCTTTCCAAGAATTCAGAAAAACATTTAGAAGCAAAGCGCTGACCCTCAAAGACTACCAAGGGAACAAGATTCCAGTAGTGGAGCGAGGGAATTCAACGTGCAGTTTAAAGGCCACACCAAACGTTTGCCACTGACCATCGTGGACAAGGATCGCCCAAGTTTGCTGGGACTTGAGTGGTTCAAGCCACTTGGCATCGAGGTGACTGGCATCCATCACGTGAGCAGTTCTGACTGGGAAGAGTCCTTGAAGTCTGAGTTTCCAGAGGTCTTCAGCGAAGGACTGGGCAAGTATATGGGGACCCCTATTGCTTTCAGTTTAGACCCCAAGGTGCCCCAATTCGTTTAAAGCCCAGAGGGTTCCATTTGCTTTAAAGGAAAAAATTGATGCACAATTAGATAAGCTCATAGCCCAAGGGGTTGGAACCTACTGACCACTCCAGATGGGGAAACCACCCATAGTCACACCAGTCAAGGCTGATGGGTCAGTGAGAATCTGTGGTGACTACAAGGGGACATTAACCATGCGCTGCAGCAGAGCGCATACCCTGTACCTGTTGTGCATCATCTGCTCCATTCCCTTGGCAGGGGTACAGTATTTGCTAAACTGGACTTAGCTCAGGCATATCAACAATTAACAGTTGATGATGCCACTGCAGAGGCACAAACAATTGTGACTCATAGAGGTGCCTTCAAATGTAAAAGACTACAATTTGGAGTAAGCGTGGCACCTGGCATTTTCAAAGTCTTATGGAAAGAATGTTGCAAGGACTGCCAGGGGTAGTGCCTTATTTTGATGATGTGTTAATCTCTGCTGAGAATGACACTCAGCTTCAAGAGAGACTCAGAGAAGTCCTTACCAGATTCAGAAAGCAGGTTTGAAAGTCAAGGAAGATAAATGCACTCTCAAAACAGACAGAGTTGAATTCCTGGGGTACATGATTGATAAACAGGGCATCCACCCACTGATGCCAAGGTTAAAGCGATCAAGGAAACCCTAAACTCGTTGCAAGTCAGATCTGCAAGCCTTCCTTGGCCTTATTAACTTTTATCACATGTTTCTACCTCACAAAGCATCTATTGCTGAACCCTTACATCGTTTACTTGATAAGAAGGCTGCTTGGATCTGGGGGCGGAAGGAACAGTCAGCATTTAACAGTATTAGAGACTAATCACGTCTGATGCTGTGTTGATTCAATTCTCTGAGAATTTACCTGTTGTTCTGACTTGTGATGCATCCCTTTTGGAGTGGGAGGGGTTTTGAGCCACAGGCTTCCCAATGGCGGGAAGCCCCAATTGCATTCTACTCTCGCACGCTGTCCAAAGCAGAGAGGAACTACAGCCAATTGGACAAGGAGGCTTTAGCAGTTGTTGCAGCTGTAAGAAATTCATGAATATCTGTATGGCAGGTCATTCACCATTGTTACAGATCACAAACCTTTGCTTGGCATCGTGGCAGGAGACAAACCTACACCTATTATCCTGTCACCAAGAATGCTGAGGTGGACTGAATTTCTTGCAGCCTACTCCTACAAACTGATTCACAGGCCTGGCAAGGACATTGGACATGCTGATGCACTGAGTCGTTGCCCACTACCTTGCCACAAGGAGGACTGTGAACTTGAGACTCACACCTTTTCCTGGAGACCGTTGCTAAGCTTCCAGTCCATGCTGCTGAGATTGCCAGAGAATCTGCCAAAGATGCTGTGTTGGCACCTGTTATGGGCTGGATTAAAAAAGGTTGGCCTCTTCAAGATCTACCTCACTTGCCCAACCTTTCAAATCCAGGCAAACTGAATTATCTGTATTAAGAGGATGTATTTTGTGGGGTAACAGGGTGGTTATTCCTGCAAAACTGCAAAGGGAGGTTTTGGAAATGTTACATGAGGGTCATCCTGGGATTGTAAGGATGAAAGGTTTGGCCAGGAGTTATGTATGGTGGCCAGGTATTGACAAAATGGTTGAAAACTGGGTTGCATCTTGTCCCAATTGCCAGGTAGTCAGGCCTGCCCCACCTCACGCCCCCACACAGGAATGGGAATGTCCTAGGGGCCCATGGTCTAGAATCCACATTGATTTTGCAGGCCCTACAAGAGGGCACACGTTTCTAGTAATTGTAGATGCATACTCCAAATGGCTAGAGGTTATTCTCATGACTTCTACTACTACTGAGGCTGTTATCAAGCAGCTCAAAAAGCTCTTTGTAACCCATGGGTTACCAGATGTCCTTGTCTCTGACAATGGCCCTCAATTCACGTCTAACATTTTTGAATCCTTTCTAGCTCAACAGGGCATCAGACATGCCCTACAGCCCCTGGGCACCCTTCGCCAACGGCCGGGCTGAACGTATTAGCTTTACCAAAGAAAAGCTTCAGCAGCTGGGTCCTGGGGACATCACTGAGAAGCTTGAAAAGCTTCTTAGTGTTCAGCACATCACTCCTAGCCCATCAACTAACTTGTCCCCAGCAGAGTTGTTAATGGGCAGGAAACTTAGGTCTTCCCTTGACCGACTTCATCCCACTTATGCACCCAATACACCACTGGATTCCACTTCCAAAGTTCGTTCTTTTAGTGTGGGAGATTCTGTCTATGCTAGGAACCTTACAGGTGAACCTTTGTGGATTCCTGCTGAAATAACTCACATCACTGGCCCTCTTTCTTACAGGGTTCAAACAGAGGATGGCCTCCTCTGGAGCAGGCACACATTGACCAACTTAGATCCCGGTTCACTCAGGAACATCGCCCCTGTCTCTCTAGTCCTAACTGATGGCCCTCACCCCCTTGTATCTTCTAGGGGGAAGGGGAGGAACAGGAGGAAGATCAGCAAACCAGGAATCAACCTTTGTGTAAGGAGCCATTACGACAGGAACCATCCCGAACCCTGTCACAATGCCTAGATCCATCCTTAGAAGTGGAAGATTGTACATCACTACCAGACTTGGGTGTTGACATTGGAATGGAGATGGGTTGGGAGGAGAGACCAGATTCTAACAGTCTAACAGGGTCTTCTTCACAGGAAGTCCTAACAGGGAAATGTCAGCAGACACATTTCCCCTCTCACTGGGTGAGAACAATAAAGATTCTGAACCACGAAGGTCTCAACGTACACGTAAGAGCCCACCTATTTAAAGGAATACATTAGATAGGTTGGGGTTTGGTATGGACTGAACCTAGTGGGGAGGGGTGTTATGTATGTAGGTTTAAATGTTATTGGTTTATTTGAATTGGTCTTGTAAAATGTCAAATGGTATTGGTTTAAATAGTGCGGGAAGAAACCCTGCACTCCCATTGGCTAGCAGCTCGGCTGCCGGCTATAGAAGCAGCAGTAGCCTTACCCGGACGGGTCCATTCGAGCTGTTGTCATTAATAAAGTCTTTTGCTGGAATTCTCGCGTCTGACTCTTCATGCAAACTTAACAGGTATGGTAAAAATTGTGTTCGTTTTTTAATTGGGGGCTATTGAAATAAAGCCCTGCATTGTTCTGGAGGGAAAGTGTTAACTTGATGTAGGCCAAACAGAGTCTGGAAGAATGGAACAGTATAATGAGTGCAATAAAAAAAATAAATAAATAATGAAGTTGATAGCTTACACGTTGGCAAATCTTTACGGCCTTCAAAAGTGCAATTACATAAGCTTCTGTAAAAGAAGTTTGAAAAAAAAAAACTTAATTCAGAAAAGCCTCCTTACAAATCTCTAACAATATGGATCCAAAAACATCAATATATGGTTTATACTATTCAGTAGGGAGCATAAGCCTGGGTGCATTTTCTTTTTAAAAGATTTAATGGTATCTATTATTTTCTGAAGAGATAAATGTGCAGTTAGATTAAACAGCCTAGTTGTGTATAATCTTCAGAAGAACTATATTGTTTAAAAATGATTAATTTCTTCCCCCAGTAACCTTTGATTTAATGTTATATATTGACAGGTACTATATTTTTTTTAAAATGGTAATCCGTTATATCAGAGTCATTATATACTTTGCACTGATTACCTATAACAATAAAAATCTTACTGACTTGAAGCTGTTTCATTTGAAAAGCCAGTACCCCAATATTTTGGTTTATGTGATTCAATGAATATACAATAACAAATGCATAGAGCAAATTGTTCTAATCTAGCAGAACAAATGTGCTTAATCAAATTTTAATATAGATGCTCCAAGTTTTAAAATCTACTTTCAAATTTTCTGTAGATTTTTGTATTACTTTCCATGAAGCATATACAGGTAAATTACTGTAAATATATAAACTTGATTTCATTGAGGGCTGTATCAGAGTTGTGTTTGACCTTGGGGAGACAGATGGGCATGGCCAGGATTGGCAGACCAGCCTCGATGCCACTGGGGTGGGGGTGCCTGTGGTGGCCAAAGTGCTCTGCCAGCAAAAATGGGCTCCCAAGTGCTGCCTGTAGCCCTCCCAAGCTCCTTTGCTGGCAGAAGCATGCAAGCCAGTCCTTTGTTTACAGGGTGGCTCCATGGGACAGATCTAAGCACCCCACAGGCCGGATTCGGCCCTGGGGCTTGAGTTTGACATTCCTGTCTTAAAGGTATCACAAACATCCTCTAGGAACCCAGAGTGTGGAAAGACTTTAATATGAGTGAGGTTAGAGGTATAATTTCTTTGCCTGGATTTCAGCTAGGCTGATCTCTAGACAGTGACAGAAAAGTCATTAAAGAACACATTGCATAGATAGTGGAAGATCTATATCAACAGATTTATATGTATATTGGTACATATGTTTGGCACGAGAGCATTTTACAAAGTTGGTGGTATATAAGAATCAATGGAATTCAAGGTGGGCTGAACCTAGATCTCTTGTGGGTGTGAAGGGACACCAAACTGACATTGTGTTTGATCCTCCCCTCAGGCTCAGCCTGAATCATCTTCTATAACTAACTTTTCCATAATGTAGAAAATTTCCTCTCTTTGATGTGAGGGATGATACCTGAGTGCCTAAAATACCCCACCTCCCTCATTAAGTATTATCCTCTTGCATTATGTTGAACCACATGTGTAATGCAAATTAGATAGATTGCCTACTTACCTGAAAGAAAAGCTATTTTTTTCTCCCTGATGTTTTACCTTTCAAATATATATATTGGCATAGCTAGTCCCAACAAATAATATAGGCTGCTGTAGGTGATTCTTTGGGAAAAAAACATTTTTCAAAATTATTTGAAACTTTTTTTTCTTCTTGAGATGTTTCTACATCACAAATATGCCAAAAAGAAATACTTTCATATATGCTATGGGTTCTGTGTTTGATGATAATGTAAAGGATCAAAAAATACTGGAGCAGCTGAAGATGTTGGCAAAAGAATTTGAGATCTCAAGCCTTGAGATTATTAGTTCTCCTGAGCAATTGTGGGGGATACTTTCAGAGTAATGGTCCCACAAATCACTTTGATTATACAAACAATAATGGGAGCAAGTATACAACATAGAAATACAACATAGCAAGTGTACAACATAGAAAATTGAACAAAAATATGTCCTCCATCCATCCACCAACAGATGTTTCTGCACTGGGCAGAAAATCACTCAAGCACTTTTTCATAATAAAGAGTTTTATCACAAACAATTTCCCATCTTTCATGACACAAGTCAGATAATTCAGATTTCTGCCTCCTGTTTGTAATGGTAGGCTCTCAACTGAAAAGTCCAGCTCTTAAATACTGAATGTTCATGTGGTCAATTGACATGCAATAACTATGGTGTCAGATTACTTCACGTGAAGACAGAGAACCACAAAAGTAAAAGGGCTTGCTTCATAATCAGAGAATAAATATGGAACTCTTTAGTAGATTTTTTAAAAATTTCCAGAAATATCAATTATGTGATATATAAAATGAACCAGTGTAGATACCAATGCCTGTGCTTTTATTCTTACCATTCAAACCTAGCTGGGGGAGAAGGGGGTTGCACAGATTTGTCTAATGTGCCGATTATACCCTTTCCTGGACTGCGAGGCCTTGCTCACCTCTTATCTGGATCACTGCAATGCACTTTACATGGGGTTGCTTTTGAAGATTATCCAGAAACTTTAACTGATACAGAATGCAGAAGGGTATGCAGTAGGTTTACCCATGTAACATTTGTTGTGTGAACTGCACTGGCTTCCAGTTCCTTTCCAGGTGTAATTCAGTGTGCTAGTCATCACCTTTAAAGTCCTATAAGGAACAGGGTCAGGTTATCAGCAGAATTGTTTTCCTAATAACAGCCATACAAAGTTAGATAGAGTGGGCAGGCTCCTAGTCCCTTCCCTGATATATTGTCATCTGATGGGAGCTGGTAAGCATAGCTTATTTGTGATAGCCCCTGCCTTATGGAACTCTGCCTCCTGAAGTTTGGCAGGCTTTCTTCCTCTTAACATTTTGTAAACTTTAAAGACTTACTTTTCCTGGCTGTTTTAATCAGTTACTTTTATAATTTTAATATAATTTTACATGTTGTTTTAACTTTTGATTAGGAGCTTCCTGGAGTTTGTTAGATGATGGGTAACTATATGAATGTTTCAAACAAACAAACAAACAAACACACACACACACACACACACACATACATACATATGCATGTACTATACGGTAACTCTGAGCTATTGATTTTACAGTTGTATACATAGCAGTTACTATTCATGTAATTATAGCAATACCAAGTTGCACTGTTCATGCCACAAGTTTCACGAGATATTTCTTCTGTTACACTTTGGGCATAGGTTTCCTCTCTGATACACATATGTGTCAAATAATAATTTATAGAATGTAATATACTTAGAATCAATTTAGATTGCTATATCTTACTGAATTACATTAATACATATTAAAGGGATTAAGGAAAAACAAAATCAACAAAATTTGAATGACTTGGAAAAGATCAATACAAACAGGACATTTTCTAAAGTCTAATCTTCTAAAATCTAATCTTGTCATAAAAATATAAAAGTTTGAATGTTAACTTTTCACATATTCACTATTCAGTGTATTCCAATTCTAGTTTTAAAAAAATCTGTAAACCACCATTTGCATTGATAAAAGTAAAAAAAAATATGTGACTGCTTCTTTCATACTGATTCAACTTTATTTTAATGTAGATGTCTTTACTTGTTCCTATCCACTAGCAAATTTTTACTGTGATTACAGCAAGAAGAGTGCAGCTCATTCACAATTTGTACAAGAATCTATATTTTATTCAGGCACAAAAAAACCTCCAATAAATCATGATATTCCCAAGCCACTGATGGGCTCCAGTCTAGGGAAGCTAGCAAAAACATATTTCAGTTGCTTGGCAACCACAATCAGTTCAGTCCTTTCCTTCAGAGTCCTTAAAAAGAGAAAAAAAGTTTATGAAATGGACCTCTCTTAGGCCCTTCAAGAGGCTGTTTCTGGACTAAAATAGTCCAATTTAAAAAATGAATCCAAGGGACAGAGTATTTGTCTAGGAGCAAAACAGAAGGAACTTAGTAGGGTTGGCCTGGAATGGTGAAATAGAACAGAATAGAATAACAGAGCTGACTCATTCTCACTCTTCAACAAAACATGAAGCATATAACTTTTAACTTACACAAAACATATTCAACCACATATATCAAAGCTCAGTGAAGAAAAATAATTCAGAAAACCTGTTTCCAATATATTTGGAATGAATTTTTTTAAAATTACATTTATATGCCACCCTTCTCCGGAGACTCAGGGTGGCTTACAATTTTGGGATACAACCCAGTGTGCTCAGCAATAGCCTTCATTCCATTGTATATGCCTGCTTATTACTAAGCGGCATTTTTACAAGGTCAGCTAATTGCCCCCAACAATCTTGGGTCCTCAATTTACCTACCCGAGAGGATGGAAGGCTGAGTCAACCTTGAGCCTGGTGGGATTCGAGCCTACAGCAGTTGTAGGCAGCTGGAACTTAAGTGCAGGCAATTAACAGCCTGAGCCACAAAGGAATTAATAGTGTTGCCTCTTCCCAATGTCCTGGGGACCTGGGATCTAGGGCCCCTGGACTCTGGCTGGTGTATTTTAATGCCAGGTCCATGGCTAATAAAGCAACCCTCCTCCGTGAGGTAATCGAGGAGGAGGCCGGGATCTGGCCTGTATCACTGAGACCTGGGTGGGCCCAGAGGGGAGTCCCTCTAGTTGATCTATGCCCCCAGGTTTTGGTGTTGCACCGGCCATGGGCCCAGGGAAGTGGTGGGGGTAGCTGCTGTTATTGAAGCCCTGATTCCAAGGGAGGTCTCTGTTCCGGAGATAGGTGGGTGTGAAGCCCTCCTTTTGAGATGGGTCTGAGAGTCGGATGGGCTTGCTGCTCACATACATTTCCCCCAGCTGTGTGGCAGCTGCCCTGCCTGGGCTGCTTGACGCCACCTTGGGTTTGGCGGTGGAGTTCCCAGGACTTATTGTCCTGGGTGACTTCAACTTGCCCTCTCTTGGGGTGGCGTCGGCCTTGGCCCAGGAATTCATGGCCTCCATGGCAGCCATGGATCTGACTCAAGTGATTGATGGCCCAACTCACAAGGTGGGCAACATGCTCGACCTGGTTTTTGTCTCGGAGCAGTGGCGTAATGATCTGGGGAGTGGTGATCTTATTATCCACCCCATTCCATGGTCAGATCATTATCTCCTATGGCTAGCTTTTCGACAAGCTTCCTCACACTGCTGGGATGAGGAGCCCCTTAGGTGGTTCCGCCCCAGGCGCCTGATGGACCCGGAAAGGTTCCAGGCAGAGCTGGGGTTTTTTTCCTACATCCCTGGTCCACAGCTCTGCTGAAACCCTGATGGCCGCTTGGCAATGGGCGGCTGCAGGGGCTCTTGACAGAGTTGTCCCATGCATCCCTTACCCGTCGAGATCCGTGGCTCCCTGGTACACGAGGAGCTCGGGAGATGAAGCGACGGAGAAGGGGTCTAGAGAGCAGGTGGAGGTCGACCGCTCTGAGTCTGACCGAGCCCAGTGGAGACCTATATCAGGACCTATCTGGTAGCTGTGAGCAGCTTTTCCTGGATGAAATGGACTACCTGAATCCGTACCAATCGGGCTTCGACCGGTATAGCACGGAGACGGCATTGGTCGCACTGATGGATGATCTCCTGAGGGCTCGGGACAGGGTTTTTCCTCTGTCCTGGTCCTGTTAGATCTCTCAGCTTTCGATGCCATCAACCATGGTATCTTATTGCGGCATCTCGGGGTTGGGAGTGGGAGGCACTGTGTTGCAGTGGTTCGCCTCCTTCACTTGGGACGCTGCAATCAGTGTTGGCAGGAGGGCAGAGGTCCCAAGGGCTCTCACTTGTGGGGTCCCTCAGGGGTCTGTCCTCTCGCCCTTTCTGTTCAACATTATATGAAACCACTGGGTGAGATCATCCCAGCTTTAGTGAAGTATCATCAGTATGCTGATGATACGCAGTTATACATCTCCACCCCAGGCCACATCAGTGATGCCCTCTCTGTGATGTCCCGTTGTTTGGATGCAGTATGGATCTGGATGGACAGTAACATGCTTCGGCTCAATCCGGCTAAGACAGAGTGGCTGTGCATACAGACATCTCGACCCAGTCAGGAGATTCCATCTTTGGTCATGGGGAGAGGTGTTGCCCCCATGGATAGGGCACGAACCTGGGGGTCCTCCTGGACTCATGGCTCAGGCTGGAGGAGCAGGTGGGAGCCATGGCCAGGGGGGGCCTTTGCCCAGGTCCGGCTGGTTCACCAGTTACGCCCATATCTGGACCGAGATGCCCTGCAGGTCACTCAGGCACTTGTCACCTCTCGGCTCGACTACTGCAACGCTCTCTATCTAGGACTGCCCTTGCATACCATCCGAAGGCTTCAGCTGGTGCAAAATGCTGCCGCGCGGGTTGTGATGGGAGCTTCCGGTTTTCCCATGTTACCCTCCTGCGTGGTTTGCATTGGTTGCGGTTGCCCTCCAAATGAGATTCAAGGTTTTGGTATTGACATTCAAAGTCCTACGAGACATGGGTCTGGGCTATCTATGGGAACATCTACTGCCGGCATCGAATACCAACCGCCCTGTACAAGCGCACAGGCAGGGACTCCTCGGCATGCCATCTGCGACTCAATGTCACTTGGCGGTGACGCAGGGGAGGGCCTACTCTGTTGTGGCTCCCGCCCTATGGAATCAGCTACCTCTGGGACTCTGCCCGGCCCCTGACCTTCACACCTTCCGCCACGACCTGAAAACTTGGCTTTTTGAGCAGGCTGCTCTGTGCTGACCCCTCTTGGGGGGGGGGGTTGTTTATAATTTGTTTTAGTAATTTGGCTTGTTGGGTTTAATTCTATTTTAGGCAATTATTTATTGTGTTGGTTTTAATTGTGAGCTGCCCCGAGTCCGTTCGGGAGAGGGGCGGCATACAAGTCAAATTAATAAAATAAATCTAAGTGAAATTTATTTTATTATTTATTTATTTTTAATTTTTTGTCAGACATGTACAAGATAACAAGTATAGGCATGAACATGAACATGAACAAAGGAAGTAAATATAGATAAATGGGGACAGTAAGTCAGGGATGATAGGCATGCTGGTGCGCTTATGCAAGCCCCCTTTAAGGACCTCTTAAGAATGGGGTGAGGTCCACAGTAGACAGTTTGAAATTGAAGCTGTGAGGAATTGAGACTGTAACAATGGTTACAGTGGTTTACCTTGAGTTTGTATCAGTTGTTTGCCCATGTATTATTGTAATTGAAGCTGAAGAAGCCATTGACAGGAAAGATGTTGTAGGAGACAATTTTGTGTACTAAGTTTAGATCAGACCACAGGCGGTGCAGTTCCAGATTATCCAAGCCCAAAATTTCAAGCCTGGAGACATAGGGAATTCTATTGTGAGTAGAGGAGTGGAGTACTCTTCTCGAGAAATACCTCTGAACCCGTTCAGTCATGTTAATGTCTGATATACATATAAATTATGTCAAACAGCCATCTCTTAATCTTTCTGGAAGTTTGACAAATGTATATTCATCAACATACACCTGGGGTTTGGACAATTTCAATTGGCTGGAACATCTTATTTTGGACTGAGTATTCTGTCGGGACATATCCTTTTGTGTACCATCTTTTCCCCGAAACATGGATTATCTTAGACTATGCGGATTTATCCTCCCGCGGAATTGCAGGCCTTAAGGGACTCCCCCTTGTCCTGGATATGGCCTGCTGGACTTCTGTTGGCCTACCTTGATGACAGATTTTGGAATCCCGAGAGGTGGCACTGCGCAGATGTGGGTTGGGGTCTAGGGAGGAAGGGTAGGGGCCCCAAGATTGGGTTGATTAAATTTTTAGATAAATTTTTAAGGGGGTTAGGGAGGAGGGTGGGTTGTTCAGCCCAGTTGGAATCGGGGGGCGGGGGGGCTCCACTGGGCTACTTTCAGTCCGGGTTAGCAATGGATCACAGTCGGGGGGGTGGGTGGGCCAGGGCTGGCAGGGGTTCTGGAGGGGAGGGCTGGGGGAGCAATCCCCATGGTGCTCGGGAATGGCAAAAGAGGTAGGGATGGCAGGCCATACCATTCTTTGGGAGTGCGCCCCCGCTGTCTTCAAGCAGTGGTGCTCTGCAACCAGCAAGTTCATCCTTGCACCCCTGGGGGCCTGGAGGATCAGAATCCTGGGCTGGGGCTAGTGTATTTGAATACCAGGTCCATGGTGAACAAAGCTCCCCTCATCAGGTATCTGATCAAGGAGGAAGGCACGGACCTGGCTTGCATTACAGAGACCTGGTTGGGCCCAGAGGGGGGAGTCCCTCTGGTGGAATTATGCCTGCCAGGTTTCTGTGTGCTGCACTGGCCTCGAGCCCAGGGTAGGGGCAGTGGTGTGGTGGTTGTGATCCGGGAGGCACTTTGCCCGAGGGAGACCACTGTTCTGCAGATAGGCAGATGTGAGTCCCTCCTCTTGAAGTTAGGCCCTGCTGGTCAGTTGGGCTTTTTGCTCACGAATCTGTCTCCCAGCTGCATGATGACAGCCCTGCCTGCGCTCCTTGATGTCCTCTCGAAGGTGGCTGTTGAGTTCCCCAGGCTTATGTGCTGGGGATTTCAACCTGCCATCTCTGGGAGAGGCCTCGGGGTTGGTGCAGGAGTTCAAGGCCTCCATGGCGGCCCTGGACCTGACCAAAATAATACAGGGATCAACTCACGTGGGGGGACACACACTCGACCTGGTTTTTATCTTGGAGCAGTGGAGAAATGATCCCCCCCGATCATTTCTGTCCATAGCCCCCTGTCATGGACAGATCATTATCTCCTTCGTTTAGCCTTCCAATATACCACCCCTCATCGCTGGGAGGCGGAAGTGATAAGATGGTTCCATCCCAGATGCTTAATGGACCCAGAGCGGTTCCAGATGGCGCTTGGGTTTATTCCGACCTGCATTGCCCACAACTTGGTGGAGGCCCTGGCGGATGCCTGGCAGAGGGCTGCCACCAGGACGCTGGACCGAGTTGTTCCTTTGCGGCCTCTGACCCATCGCAGATCCCGAGTAGCTCCTTGGTTTTCTGTGGAGCTCCGGGAAATGAAGCGGCAGAAGAGAGGCCTAGAGAGAGGTTGGAGGTCCAGCAAGTCTGAATCTGACCGATTGCAACTAAGAACCTATATTAGGTCTTACCTTGCTGCGATGAGGGCGGCGAAGTGTGCCTACTTCTCTGCCCTCATTGCATCCACAGATAATCGCCCGGCTGCCCTGTTCAGGGTCTCCCGCTCCCTCCTTAACCAGGGGGGGGGAGGACCCTCTGCAGGGACATGCCGAGGAGTTTAGTAACATCTGGCGGACAAAATCGCTCAGATTCGGACGGACTTGGACTCCGATTGGGCAGAGTCCGATGGGAGTATGACGACTGGTCTTGGCAGTATTATCTGGGAGGAGTTTGACTCTGTGACTCCAACTGAGGTGGACAGAATCATGGGGAGACTGAGTGCTGCCATGTGTTTATTGGACCCGTGTCCCTCCTGGTTGGTGTATGCTGCCAGAGAGGTTACACGAGGCTGGCTCCAGGCGGTTATAAATGCTTCTTTGAGTGAGGGTTTCTTCCCTGCCACCTTCAAGGAGGTGGTGGTGAGGCCCCTCCTCAAGAAGCCTGCCTTGGACCCAGCTGATTTAAACAACTTTCGTCCAGGCTCCAACCTTCGCTTTGTGGCAAAGGTTGTTGAGAGCATGGTGGCCCATCAGCTCCCGGTGTTTCTGGAGGAATCCGATTATCTAGACCCATACCAATCGGGTTTCAGGCCCGGGTACAGCACGGAGACGGTGTTGGTTGCACTGGTGGATGATCTCTGGAGGGCATGGGACACAGGTTCTTCCTCTGTCCTGGTCCTATTAGATCTCTCAGCGGATTTCGATACCATCGACCATGGTATCCTATTGCAATGCCTCGAGGGGTTGGGAGTGGGGGACACCGTTTTATGGTGGTTCTCCTCCTACCTCTAGGGTTGTATGCAGGTAGTGTTGGCAGGGGGGCAGAGGTCGACCCTGAGGCCCCTCACTTGTGGGGTGCCCCAGGAGTCGGTCCTCTTGCCCCTCCTGTTCAACATCTACATGAAGCCGCTGGGTGAGATCATCCATGGTTTTGGGGTGAGGTATCATCAGTATGCTGATGATACCCAGCTTTTCATCTCCACCCCTAACCAACCCAGTGTAGCCGTCAAAGTGATGTCCAGGTGCCTGGAGGCGGTGCAGGTCTGGATGTGGGAGGAACAGACTCCGACTCAACCCAACCAAGACTGAGTGGCTGTATGTACTGGCATTTCGGGTTTACCAGGATATTCCATTGTTAACTTTGAGGGGAGAGGTGTTGCCCCCCATAAACAGGGCTTGCAACTTGGGTGTCCTCCTGGATCCATGGCTCAGTTTGGAGGAGCAGGTGGGAGCCATGGCTAGGAGGGCATTTGCCCAGGTTCACCTGGTGCGCCAGTTGTGACCCTTCCTGGACTGAGATGCCCTACGTACGGTCACTCAGGCACTTGTTGTCTCCCGTCTGGACTACTGCAATGCTCTCTACATGGGGCTGCCTTTGAGGACCACCTGGAGGCTTCAACTTGTCCAGAATGCAGCGACGTGGGTTGTGATGGGAGGATCCCAATACTCCCATGTTACACCCCTCCTGCACGAGCTGCACTGGTTACCGGTTGCCCTCCAAGTGAGATTCAAGGTGCTGGTGTTGACCTATAAATCCCTTCATGGCATTGGATTGGGATACTTGCAGGAAACCTGCTGCCGATAATGATTTCCCGACCTCCAGTATGCTCCCACAGGCAGGGCCTCCTGGTGGTGCCGTCAGCTAGACAGTGTCGGCTGGTGGCCCCCAGGAATAGGGCCTTCTCTGTGGAGGTGCCTGCCCTCTGGAATCAGCTGCCCCTGGAGCTCTGGGTGGCCCTGGACCTCCAGGCCTTCTGCCGTGGCCTAAAAACTTGGCTATTTCAACTGGCCTACCTGGACTGATGGGGGGGGGTTAAATGGGTTAATTGTTTTTAGTTTATGATTATGAGATTCCCTGAGTTTAATTTATTTTTAACTTTGTATTGTATGTTTTTTAGTATTGTAAGCCGCCCTGAGTCCTTTGGGAGATAGGGCAGCATATAAATCTCATAATTAAATTAAATTAAATTAAATTAAAACATATGACACAGAAACTCTCTCCTACCTTCAAAACACTTTTCCTTTCCTTTTCTTTTACAACTTTCAATTACTCTTTAAAAGACCACATTGCAGTATTTTCAGGTAGTCTTTCAGTCAAATAAAGCTTGTTAGTTTCAAATGTCCATTTAAAAAGTGTACACAGGGAAAGTTAAAATAGAAATATAAGGGAAATTATTAAGATACTAGACAACCTGTGCCCTATTGTGTCATCATTTCAGATAATTTCCTTACCTAAACAGAGAATCAGAATGACTGCAAGTGACCAAAAATGTAGTGAGAGTGGGAGTGACTTCCTGCTGACCTCCTGTTAAGTTTCCTTGTGGGTAGCTGGCAAGGAGCATCAGAAATCTTCCATTTTAACTGCTGAAAAGAAGATTAGATGTAGTTTATTTGCCTTGCCTTGCCTTGCCTTGCCTTGCCTTGCCCTGCCCTGCCCTGCCCTGCCTTGCCTTGCCTTGCCTTGCCTTGCCTTGCCTTGCCTTGCCTTGCCTTGCCCTGCCCTGCCCTGCCCTGCCCTGCCCTGCCCTATCTTCCCCTACCTTGTCACACATTCTGAACACATTCTGTAAGTTAACCCATACTTTTGTGCATCATTTCACCCTTTTAAATGTCATGATAACAAGAGTTGCAGTAGCATATAAATAGATATAATTATGGAAGTTGGTATACAAAAGTTTTGCCAATTAATGAAAATTATGTAGAGCAAATTATATATGAGCTTTCAAGCTTTGAATAAAAAGAGAATTAAATAAACGGTTCCCAAATTATCCCTTCAATTCACTAGAACTTTGGTGAGCAATGCGGTTCTGTTTCAGCTTCTGCTACTGCTTCCATTGCCTCCTTAAAGTGACCATCTTGGTTTATCCATTTCACCAACAGAAAGAACTGTGACAATATTGACTTTTATTTTTAAGAGCATACAAACATCACCACAGTGTTGCATGTCTCAAAGAGTTACTGCACCCCGAATTTTAGTTTCATTAACTGCATTCTAACCTCTGCTCCTGGCTGCACAATAGTTAGAATGCAGTACTTACTCTGCTCACAGCCTGGAATTTGATCCTGATGGACTCAAGGTTGACTCAGCCTTCCATCCTTCTGAGATTTAAAGTAAAATAAGGACACAGATTATTGGGGGCAATGTTTTGACATTGTGAACTGCCCAGAGAATGCTGTAGAGGACTATGAGATGGTATATAAGTCTAAGGGCTATTGTTATTGCTATTCATCTACCTTGAATATTTGATCACCTCTGAAATCCCAACAAGTAGTCATAGGAGAAATGTGCATAGGGTAGAGACAATGAAAATAAAAACTGCTAGATTGGTACCATCAAAGGAGAAAGAGGGAGGGGAGGAGAAGAAGGAGTGGAGGATGGAGGAAAGAAGCAGAAACAGCAGTACTGATGGTGTCTGATTTGGTGACAGATTCATCTGGCTTTGTGATTCTGCAGAATCACAAATCTGGATGAATAAATATGCATGGATCAGGGTTAGTTACAAAAATATGATGATTGAATTCAGTGCTTGTAAAGAAGTGCAGCAAACATTACAGAACAGATGTGGAGTTGACTTTGCATAGTCTAATTTTTTTTAATAATGAAAAAAATAATGGATGATTACATACAGATAGAACCTAAAAGTATGAAGACTTAAACTTTGTCTATAGTAGCGACTGAAATATTTATATGCTTTATCTGTTTCTAAAAGTCATATCCTGTTCTCTTTTTCAGAATAGTCCTCAAGGCAGATTTACCTTAACGAAGTTTAAAATGTATCATAATCAATATCTGAAAATAAACCATTGCCATCCTTTTTATTTATAGTTAGAATAG
Organism: Naja naja; assembly: GCA_009733165.1. Classification (NCBI taxonomy): domain Eukaryota; kingdom Metazoa; phylum Chordata; class Lepidosauria; order Squamata; family Elapidae; genus Naja; species Naja naja. The sequence continues at coordinate 57,869,205 of CM019149.1, read as the reverse complement.
TTTAAAAAGTGATGAGATTGTGGTTTTCATTGCTTTTTCATTGCATGCTTATATTGATTTATGTATTGATTTCTTTAAGAATGTATATATACTGCTCATTATTTGATCCTAGGACAAAACACAAAATCATAAACATACAGTTTTAATGTCCGTGAAACACAGCACTTAATTTTAAAGACTGCTGGCTTCACCAAACGATTTAAGCATTTTCAAAGCATACATTTAATGAAAATAAAAGACATAGAAATATACGTGAGAGCATATAAACATTCTTGGCTGAACTCTGAATGAGAAGATAGTATGCAGGCCATACATCCACATGCTTGAAGAAAGAAATTGTGCACCAGCATTCATACTGAGTTTTTTGATGGTCAATGACTTAATCGTATAAATAGAATGACAAAAAGGGAAACATGACTTAGATATTGTAATGGTAAGTAGGAAAGACCTTGGGAGATAGTGGCAATAGATGATGCCTAGGGTAGGGTCAGATAAGAGATAGCATAACCCACAGATGCATTCTGGCTACAGGAAGAGGCACAGAATGGACCCTCTGTAGTTTCTCAGGCTGTAAGGAAAATGGTGGGAGGCTTATACTTGCAAAATTCTGTTAATATAGCTCTACAATAAAGTAGAATTAGCTTACCTGATCATATTTCCTGCCTGATCTACCTGTAAAGGCTGCAAGGTACTTTTGATCTTATTTGATGAAAGATATTTCAGTGAACTGCCAGCAATGTGAAATGAGTTGGAAAACAGAATGAGCAGTCTCCAGGCCTACAGTTTCACTAGTTCTAGTTTTATTAGAACTCCAAGATCTGGTAGATACATATACTTTAAATTAAATAATTTTAATCTCAGGGTGTTATTTTGAGTACCGGAATGGAATAAAATTCAGACTCTTTCTATTTCTAGTTAGCTAACACAAGTATTCTTTATTTAGCAGAAGTGTATATACATGCTACATTGTTCCTGTTATTATTAAATAACTGAAGTCAGATAATTCATTAGTACTGCAAGTCATCCAAAGACGTACTATAGTTTCTATCTTCTATGGAGAATTTTCAAGATAGGGTAAAAGATTTGAAATAATTTTAACCCCAACTGGGTAATCAGAAATTTGTTGTTCAAGCAGTCAGATATGTAGCATCCTATGTTTCTACATCTCAGTGAGATGTGAACCTTATAGTAGTCCTTGAAAATATAATATGTGCAAAAACAATTCCATATTTGTGGGTAGGGGAATAGACAGTAAAAGGTTATAGGTGATGCCATCACAAAGCTCAAACAAAATATTGCAAGCTAAACATGCATAGAATATTTCTATTTCTAAAGTTGTGCCACAGGCTTGATTAATAAACCCTTATGTTAAATCTGACATTTATTTGCAGTTGGGACAGTTTATTCATTGATTGATATATGATCAAACTGTTATATGTCAGAAAATCTGAATGGATTTCTTGCAGCAGCACAACTACACCCCCTTCTGAAAAAGCTTATCAAAGACATAGCTATGATGTATTCTTCCTTGAATGGCTGTTATGTGGGTGTCTAAATAAATCCAGCACAAATTAATTATTTATTGGGTGTGTCTCTCCCATCATTCTTTGATTCAATTTTTCACAAGGAAATGGTGGGTCTACTTAATTAGGAAGTGATATTTCTCCCTTCAACTTCATATATGTAGTATATTTTTAGATTGAAATGGAATCACAGAACATTTTGTATTCCTTAGTTTGAAAACATAGATACATTTTACTGCAAACAGAAAGCTTCCAAAACCCGTTTCCTTACTGAACTTAAAGTGGTGCTTTAGTCAGGTAAAATGATAATATTTGGCTAAAAAAAATTAAAGTAGAATATAGAAAGAAAAACAGATTATGGTCTTCTTTAAAGGAATTCAGGAATGGAAATTTCCAATTGGGTGCATTATATAATATTTATCTATCTATCTATCTCGCTATCTCGCTATCTGTCTAAATGATATAGATGGATAGATAGATTTAAAAATGTTTATGTAGATAAAAATAATTATAAAGTAATGTCCTTAATATATACTCTTTTAAAAATGTTCATCCCAGCTCTTCTCTCAACTATCCTTAGATTTTAATTCAAAACTTCAAGAGCCAAAATAAACAGCAGCAATGAAAGCAGACATTCTTGTCTTGTCCCTTTTTGTATTTCACAAGGTTTCATCAATTCACCATTAACTTTAATTTGTGCCATATGTGAGCCATTTTACCCATTTAATAATTTTTTCTCCAAAATTCACATTCATACAATGAGGTCTTGAGTTGCAGGATAAAGCATCTTTTTTGGTCTGAGGCAGACATTATTTTTTCCTAAAAAGGTCCAGAATTCCAATCAGATAATATGGTGTTGGACACTACTTGGGATAACTTTAAAAGATTAAATAAGTCCACAGAGGATAGATTTATAAAGGGTTATTACCATTGAAAACTAAATGCCTTTCTTGCTAACTCCCCAAAGACATCTAGTTAGCAATTATGAGAAAGAAAATACTGGATTAAGATGGGTATTTTTCTTTCTTTCTTTCTTTCTTTCTTTCTTTCTTTCTTTCTTTCTTTCTTTCTTTCTTTCTTTCTTTCTTTCAACCTGTATGGTATCCATCTGACTTATGCAGGGTTGTTCAACTCTTCTTTAGTCTTGAGGACAGTCTTAAATAAGAAATAGCTTCTCTCCTTTCTCTTTCATCCAGAACTACTTCATACCACTTTCATTTCCCCAGACATTGTTCAGGGCATTCTTTGCTTTCTTTTCCAAAATCATATATGTTTTGAAACACTGGTTACAATTGTTTCTGGGCTTTTTCTTGCTGAATGGATGCGAAATAATGGAAAGGAGGCAAACAGGCATCTGAAGATTTGGCTTCTCTCCCAGGCCTTGAATTGAAGGTTTTCTTTCTTTTTTCATTCCTGTCTGATTTTTGTCTTTTTTTTTTGATTATCTGTTGTTCTTTAAAAATAAGTAAAGTAGATTTTTTTTAAAATTATAAATACATTTTATTCAGTTTTTTAGTGAACAGCATGATTACAGGTTCCTCATATACATACAAATATGACCATGGTTACATATTCGATTTTTATATTCAATTTCTAGTCTTAACAATATTTTTATGCATTTTCTATTTTGTTATATTAATCCAAGTGCTTGTCTCATAATTTAATTCACACATATTGACTTCATAGTTATTGTGCTATAAAAATTTTAATTGTCACATTTGTATAATCCACTTGAATTCTAATTAGTAACACTTCTTCTATAAATTGGTTTCCCCCCTTTAATATCAATTTAAGAGCGCCACCTCAGAGTTACATATTCATTAATTATTTCCCTTTTGAATCACATCAAATATTTAGCATTTTATTACCTACAACTTTAAAATTACTAATCCCCTTTAAAACTACATAACATATGTAAATCAGATTCTGCATGGTTTCCCCTTCTTAATTCCATAAAATTTATCTATCATTTCAGAAAAAAAGGACATATGTATCTACTCATTTGATCCTAAATGCTAATGCCAATTTCATTTTCAGCTCTCCTCCTATATTATTTCATTTATTTCAATCTATTTATTACACATATTCTATTAATTATTCCATTCATACTTAAACCAACAGAAATGAAAAGGAAAATCAGCATTCCAACCCTCAAAAGTATTTCAATATATTTGATAAATATATTCCATATGTTTGTTGTATTTACCTCTTAAACATAAAGGAAAGGAGCATTACCAAAAAATAACGATTCTATTATCCATCTTATATGTCCCCATTTCACAACTACAAATTTATCTATATTATTCCCCAGCACCTTGCAGAATCCCCTCTCCCAATATCATTCAGCCATTATCTTTGTGTAAGAAATTTACCACCATTTAAAAAAAAATTCATATTCCTTTATTCCCAAATCCTGTTTCTTCTCCCTTCTTTCCCCTAACACTTCCCCTTTTATTATTTCACTCCAGTTTTTAACCCCCTCTCTCTTTTTGGCTATCTTCTGCCATTTGAATTTCTGTTGATTCTTTTCCCCCTTTTTTATTTTCCTGATATTTCCCTTTTTAATCAATTTCTCAAACCTCCGATATTTATTCCCAATTCTTTTTCTCTTTCCTTCTGGATTCCTTTGTTCTCGATGGTGATTAAAGATGGCCCCTTCTGAAATTTGCTCCACCTCTTCTTCTGTACTTTGTCTTTGTTGTTCATACTCTGCAATTGCCTCTTCAAAAAATTTAAAAATGAAGCCCAAAGTTTCACCTCTTCCCTGTAAAGTTTCCTTGATGTTTCCAAGTTCCATTTTTAGTGCCTGAAGAGATATTGCCATTTTACAAATTTCTATTTAATCCAGTTAGTGTCTTTAAAGTTTATTCCCAACAGTCTGCTTTTGTTTCCTTCCTCTCAACTTTTAATCCGCAGCTAGTCCAATACCAAGTCCATAACAAAATCAACAATTAATCCAAGGGCAGAATCTTCATATATCTTTCTTTACTTCAATATTTCAATTTTCCAAAACTCTTATTTTATTGTATCAATTTTTCTTGTATTTTTAAGAAACAGAGTCTTTAAAAAAAAGAAAGTCAAGTTAAATTTAACTCAGATGGCACTCTTTGTTCTAACAAGTCCACACCTCCTCTTTTCTTTTGCTTCCCAGTTATTCCAGACTTTTCAAATCACAGTCCTCCAAAAAGATCCAGTTAATATAAATTTCCTTTTTAGCAATCTTTAGCAATCTATAGTTCAGTTTAAATTAGTGCTTATATGAAATAAAGATATACTCATCCAAATTAGTTGTGTAATTCTTCCTGCAGCTTCTACCTCTCTCAGCTCAAAGCTCCGTTGCTGTCAAAGACAATTCACACCCTTTTTTTAAACTTCTTTCAATTCACCACTTTGAGTCCTTTCTTAAAGATACTTTGTAATGTTAATCCAGAGGGTAATTTCCATTTGATTATAACATCCCATTCCTCCTGCTGCTTGCTTCTTCCACTCTCTCCTGCCCAATGCTTATTCCAGTCTAATCCTTCCCTTCAGGGTGGCCATTTTGGACCACCACTTCACGCATCTTCGGGAGGGAGCTTTGCCAAGCCAGGGAGGGGATTTGTGACTCCCCTCCACCTGGCTGATGGTCTCCCCTTCCTCCGCCACCCCTACAAGGCAGCTTCTGCCCCAAATCTAAAAGATCAGGGCTCTCCAATGCCGAAGCACGGACCAAAACCACGTATGATCGCGGTCAGTGGTTCATCTTCGGGGAGACTCAAAACCGGAAGTCCAATATTTTTTTTAATTTTTAACATATTTTTAATTTTTGTGTGTGTGAGAGAGCAAGAGAGCAAGAGAGACCTGTCCCAAGTTACTCAGAGTCAGACAGTAAGAAAATGCTGAAAGTAAAACATCAGTATGAAGATGTCAAACACCCATTTCCTTCAGACTTCCTGGGAAAATGTATTCTTTAAAAAGTATCAGAAGGCCATCTTAAAGAGGTGCATCCTTGTAGAAGGAAGTTGTTTCTTAAAATAGCTAGAGAAGAAAACCTTTCCAAAACTGGGAAATATCCTAGACCAAGCAAAGTTCAAGAACTTTAGAGAATTCCTGGAAACCTGGCACTCAGACAAATCACACATCAACAGGCACATAAAGATAAATAACAGATACACATCATTCAAAAGAAACAATCAAAAAGCCAAAAAGGAAATGACCAAAACTTTTCCTCACTAGCAATCAACAACCAGCTGAGCAAAGTTTAACACCAAAATTAACATAAGACCAACAATCAAGAAGCAAACAATACTCTAATCAAGGAACTACCAACTCTGACAAACAAGGCAACTGTAAACAACAGCCCAATCAAAGAACCACCAAGACCATTTCCATTAAAATTGACAGGGTAAGCCTCTAGTATATAAAATGAGAACCAACTCCACTCCTTTCTAGTACTGATGATGCTGTTTAGTTATAATAAAAAGTCTGCAAGAAAACAACCACCCAGAGAGCACCAAGGACCCTTAGAAAAGCAAAACTTTCCAGCTTTAGTCCTCATCTCCTAGAAGTAGGATATCACAAACATCACCTGGGAAGGTCTCTATGAATGGATTAAATGCAGTAAATGTAGGCAGTTGTGTCTATACCTCACATGTATTTGTAAAAGAGAAAGAGAAAACAATAACATTATATCTGATACTTTCTCTTCAAATAGAAGTCAAAGCAAGAAACTTTGGGAAAATGAGGAAGACTGCCTACAGTGGAGAGGATTGCTGTGAAATAGCTCTTTCCTTGGATCATCAGGTCTAAGAATTTCTTTTTTTTCACCTTGTCTATTTTCTTCCCAGTTTGAAACTATCATTTTTCTCTTCTGTTGTTGTGGATATCAGTGAATAACTTATTGTATCCTTCTCAAACAGACTTCTCAACCTGAAACCTGCTTAAGATGTAGTAGAGCACAAATGGACCAAAGGCTTCCTGTGATCTGCCCTGTATTGGAAGACCTTGTTGTCTTAGTTCCCCCTCCCAAAAAGACAGTTCCATCTGGCTTGCATAGCTGCTTGTTCTGTGAATGACTTCCTAATCATTCTAAGGAACTGTATCTTATTTCTACAAAAATGCTGCTAACAGCAGAATCACACATAAAGAGCTGAAATGCTTCCCTCTTAAAAAAGATCTATCTGAGAGTCTAATAATCGCATTGCCTATGTTATCACAGTGCATAGCCAAAAATAAAACCACAATTCATCTGTGGAAAAAGAGAGAAAGAAAGCTTTCTGCAAAATTATCACATCCCAGTCGGCCCTGAATAACTGTTATGTAAATGAGTGTGATGACCTTTATGCTTCTGCCATTGATTCCAGTGAAACACTGAACAAATAATTCTTTTTAATAGCTGCTTGCTGAACAGCCGCCTGAAGGGGGGAGAAACAATTGTTTCTCTATTCTGAAAAAAATGATTCTAAAGGTGTTGTTCACAGTATCCCCCATATTACTTAGGTATTTTCTGCTGGTAGCTGGTTTGAAAAGCTGTTATACATATGGCACTGCCAGCTGTATTTATAGATCAAAGCCAGTTCACTTGCAAAAATCTGTGTCAATTCCTGTTTCTATTCTCCCCCTTTCCCCCCCTCATTACGAAGGTCTTTTAGCTTGTTTTTGCCCCCATAAACCATTTAGAATAATTTGTATAATAAAACTTGGGAAATTCACTCATATTCTCTGGCCATCTCATAACTCTGCAATTGCAAGAACACTATACTCCATCTCTGAGAACATCACAGAAATTATCTGCTCCTTTGAGGAAGAAGGAATGAAAGTAAATTCTCTTTTATCAAATAGAATGGGAAATGATGGAAGAAAAAAATTGCAGAATTTCTATGCTCTGCACTAGTTTTCAGGAAACCAGTGTGAGTGTCCAGCATGTTCAAGCATCCATAGAGGTCTTATCTTAATCACACAGGTTGGTGAGATACTTCTTTAGTGCTTCAGAAGGGAAATTTTACTAGTGTAGGAGATCTTTGCTGGGACCATAGATTTATGCATTATTTATTACTAACAATGATTCATACACATTAATATATAAAACAAAATAAAAACATTTTATTTTCTTCCATTCAATCACGTTCGATTCTTGGAGACTGCCTAAACAAGTCCTTGCAGTTATATATTAGCCGATGACATGTTTTGACTGCCGCCACAGAAAATTTTGGTCACAATGTTAGTGATGATTCAATTAGAATTAGATAGTAGAAACTTTGTATGGTAAAAATTTTCCTGTCTTGTTTCAAGATAGAGGTAAAATAAATAAGCTCCTTAGGTCCTTTTAAAAATTACAATACAACAGTATATGATTGATGCATTCAATTTCTCCAAAACTGTATGGAAAGTTAATATTAATTCCTGATAATTGTCTATACTAGTGTCTGAAGTTTAGAGATAAAGTTGGTATTCCAAGATCACCAGGCTGCCTTTGTTCCAAAGGTGGAACTAAAACTCAAGGTCTTTTGGTTTCTAGTCTTGTGCCTTAACCACTACACCAAATTGATATGTGCATATATGTATGTATGATTTTGTGTGTGTGTATGTGACAAAGACACATCAACACACGCACACACACACACACACACACACATACACATTAGACCAGGGGTCACCAACTTTTTGGACCTCAGGGACCACTAAACTCATAATTTTAAATCCCGTGGATCATTAATATGAATTTTGACTGACGGTGGCTTGCTGACATTGGTGGGAAAGTCAGTCCCATACTGCAGAGCTGCAATAGTCACAGGACCGGCCCTTTGGTCATCCCGGAGCAGCTGCTGTTCCACCCAGGTGCACCAGCCTGGCATGGACTGGAGGAGCTGCTCCAGGATGACCAAAGGGCCAGTCTTGTGACTACTGCAGCTCTGGAATATGGGACTGGCCCATGGTAGGGTTGGAAATCTACTCCATAGGAGGTGGCAGGTGTAATTTGTAAATTTGTGAGTGGTGCAACATGCAAAAAGCAGCACCGCCCTCACAGGCCAGGATGAGGTAATGTTACTGTTGCTGCAAAAGGGGGGCGGAGCACAGGCAGGCTAAAATGGTGATGGAGAAGGCTGGAAGGTGTGAGAGCACCGCGCTACTTGAATTTGCGCGGCATCAGCATTTTGCCTTCGCTCGAGGAAGTTTCCCATGCCACTCACACTTCAGTGCTTTGAAGGTTTGTGCTCAGCCAAAGGGTGGGGCCCAGCGAGTGGGCAGGCCATGTGGGCGATGCAACCTTGTGTTCCTGCGCAGCCTGGATTAACTGTTTTGGGGTGTGTGTGCTTTGGAGGGGACATTTCTCTGTGGACTACCAAAATTTTCTCATGGACCACCAGTGGTCCCTGGCCCACTGGTTGGCAACCACTGCATTAGACAACCCATGTCCTGTTGGGTCATCATTTCAGAGATATTTCCTTACTTAAACATAGAAACAGAATTACCATGTGCGGATAAAAAAGCAGTGGAAGCAGAAGTAATTTCTGACTTCCTGTTGGCTTCCCCATTGAGTTTCCTTGTGTAAAGACTGAAGGAAGCATTCCTTCCTTTCTTCCTTCCTCCTTCCTTCCCTCCCTCCCTCCCTCCCTCCTTCCCTTCTTTTTGTTACTGTTAACCACTCTTCTGTTTCCTTGGCCAGACCCCAATGGGAGTGACTGTTAAAAAAATGTTCACAATCGTATAAAAATCACAATCCTAACTTGGACTGTGTGGTCTATGAAATGTGGACAGCCCTGAATTTTGAATTTTTTAAAAAGAAATTTAGTTAAAAAAAAGTAAGACTTACTACATTTTTTGCAAAGTTAAACTATTCATCTATCAACCCTTAATTTACCTGACCAATCCACTTAGTCAACAATATAGCAATGCATGGGGAAAAATGCAGAAAAAATAAAATAGATAGAATAGCCGCTGGTCATAAAATGAATTGGACGACAATGAAAAACATGGATATTTGATACTTCCTAATAGTGTAGACATTTATTAGAATTTTCCAGCCAACATAAAATTGCAGAATTTCAAATCCTCTTACAGTGTTTTGAGCATTATAAATTACTCAGATGAAATACTGTTGGGAATACATAGTAACCTACATTTACATAGAAAACTCTTTAGGGACAGCTCATTTATCTGCAATCTTTGTTATATTTTGTTAAGGATGATGCCTCTTTCAGGATTGTTGTTCTGCTTTTTTTCTTTAATTGAGGACACTTAGCAGTTTCCATTAAACAGTTAAGTTTCAGTTAACATTGTTAGTACAGAGACATCTGTGTTCATTCTCTCTATCCCCCTCCTCTCTAAGTTTCTGTTGTTACATTTTTCTTGCTGAATTGAAACCAAGAAGAATAACCTGTTCTAATCATGGAACAGTTGGAGATTTAATCTAGTATATCAGAAAAAGGAACACTGAGTGCTTGGAATGGAAAGATGGTATGTATTTGCAGAAAGAAAGACACAATACAACATTTCTGTATTTCTACATTATTTGTACATGTTCCTGAGGGTTAAGGAGTCAAGAAAAATATGAAATGAGCAATTGAATTTTATGCTCTTTCGAACTATTTTATTTCAAGACTAGATTAGCGAATATCCTAAAACATTATTAAAAACAGTATCTAAAAATTATAAACAAACAAGGAGCAATAATAAAACTAGATATATTAGAAAATCACCTTGTATCATAAATATTTAAAATTAGCAAAGAGTTTTAGAAAATAAACTGAGGTCTAAAATGTTTAATTGATTAAAAGAACTTTGATTATGTCATTATGTTAGGCTGTGGAATGTGGATAGAAAAATGGGAATCCCAAGCCATCTCATTCTCCTCACAACAAATCTATTGTTTACAGCAGGGGTTTCCAACCCTTGTGCTGTGGCCCACTACCGGGTCGTGGCCTGTTCAAAACTGGGTTATTTGAAACCAGGTTGCACGAGGGGTGGGCAAGGGTGTGGGTGAAGTTTCACTCATACAAGCAGAGGTCCTTTCTGCTCATGTGTGAAGTTCCACTCACACAGCGAAGGTCACTTGAGTGGAGAGCATTTGTGCTTGGGTGCAAAGCTCCACTCATGTGAATGGACTGCGCTCACAGCTGGATCTCCATTCGTGCAAACAAAGGGCACACATGCCTCCCACTCACACCAATAGAGCTATGCACTTGCCACTCACACACACCCCTGTGCTGGAACGGGCTGTCAAGATAGAAAGGTTGGGGAGTGGTTTACAGTATGGACAAAGCAGGCTGGCTTCAGGCTAGTGAAGGAATTAAACAAAGATGGATATTATCCCCTCATATATTCAGTTTCTATGCCAAATATATATTATGGGAAACTGGAATAGAAAATATGGTATGTGTGGTTTTATTGATGGAAGAGACATCAATAATCTGTGCTAGGATTTGACACTAGTCTCATGAAAAAAAACATGTTCTGCAAACTCTGCTAATGAAAGTCATGGTGCATAGTGAATACAACTGGGGCTAAATTTAAATCTGTAGAAGATCGAACTAGTGACACCTGTGGTACAACAAGCAACCATAGTAATAACAGTGAATAAATCTAATTTAGTCTGAATTCTCATTTGAGGCTCAAATTATACTATACAGATAGTCCTCAACTTATAAGCATTCATTTAGTGACTGTTCGAAGTTACAACAGCACTGAAAAAGTGATCAATAGCAAACTCATGTACATAGTCTCAAAAGTAACTTTTTAATGGCTAGAAATAATATCACCTCCAGGTTTTGGCTGGACCCATAAGCAGGGTATTTTTAGTCTCCTTCTCACTAATATTCTCCATCCTCTTAAATATTGCCCATTACTCTTCTATCTCTGGCAAATGAGCAGAAGGAGAAATGTCCCTTCCCACTGCTTTCACTTCCTGTTAACATGGTGTTATAATTCAACAGGTATCAAAGAGAAGATAATAAAGTAACTTTTCTATCCATCTAAGGGAAGCTGCTGGATCCATAGAAGATCTTTCTGTGCTGGAAGAAGCTCGACAGGAAGAAGTGACATGTTGTTACTTTTCCACAGATTTCAGTGAGAAGGGGGAAAACATTACAACATTTTCAGAGATAGTGTCACTTTCCCCTTTGCTAAGGGACATGCTTAGGGAAAGGTTTTGAATCTGGAATCTGCCTTTTTTGTCTATAGAAGACCATGAAAGGAAGACCCAAGGAAGTAGAAAATCCCACTGCAAATCAACAGAGGCATCTACAGAATTTGAGTTCCATCAGAATTGTGAAACAAGCTTTACCTCTTTCATGTGCCTGACAAGTCTCATTGCATGTAGAAAAGAGACAGAACTTGCATTGTAATGTGACGGTGCTCATTTCCCCACACCACAGACATTTGCCAATCAGAGAAGGTTCTTTGCAGGGCCCCTTCATTTTAATGGCTCAGTTATGTGTAAAGAAAAGAGGAACCAGATGTCTTATATTTTCTGGGTTTTGGTGTTATTAACTGAAGACTCCTCAACATTTATTGAGGATGATTGTACCTCCTAATGCAATATAAAGCAATGAAAGAAGACTGGGAAAATATTTCCAGGCAAGGAATTACAAAAAGTATATTAAAAAAATCTATTAAACTCTTGCATCTATAGTTCACCCAAAGGAATGCAACCATTTCTATTAGCATGCTTTCTACAGCTTTAACTACAATAATTATGCAACTTAATTTTGTTTGTAAATAGAGAAAAGCCATGTAATGCTATGCAAATATGGGCTTCAAATGATTATTTTAGAAAAGGTTGAACATAAATTCCCTGATTCATTTTTAGTGACACAAAGCTGCAGGCATTTTTATTATTTTCCCTCATTCCACAATCAAGTAAAAAAAATCTCAGAGGTTATAAAGTGGAAATAAAGAAGCAGAAACTAAATAAGGCACTCATGGAATAGAACTCCAAATGACAATATTTAAATAATAATAATAAAAAAACTTCTAAGAATGTTATATTATAGCTTTAATTAAGATGAATACAGATGCTGGTGTCATTCACCTTCTTAAGTTTCTTTGTGAAATAAACTGTGAAATAAATAAAAGTAAATAAATAAAATTTGTTTCACTTCTTTGTGAAATACAGGATTTATTGAAATTAGCATTTGGATAAGTTCAATAGTGGCTGACTGCAGTCTCAAAGGATGACTTCAGTGTGTACAAAACCCATAACAACTACAACTATTTTCCCCCTTTCAGGCAGTAGTAACTTGTTACTTTTAGAATCAAACATTCTTTTTTTTTCATTCTGATTTTTTTATTTTTTATTTTTTAAAATTTATTTTTTTATTTTAATTATGAGAATACAACACAATACATCCAATTTAGCTTTGTTATGCATATATACATTTTACTTCATCATTTGTAATCTCCTTATTTAATATATTAATTACTAATTAATCTAATCATAACTACTAATATTTTGAACTTGTATTCTACTATATAACCATTAATAAAATTTATTCCATGTTTTATAATATTTAGATTCTCCTTTGTCTTTTATTTCTAAAGTTAACCTATCTGATTCTGCACATGGCATAATTTTTTCTTATTATTTCTGTTTCATTTCATTTTTCCAGTACTGTGCATATATTATTCTAGCCGCTGTTAATACATGTACTAATAGATACATTATTTCCTTCTTAAAGTTTTCTGATATTATTTCTAGGAGAAAAAAATTCGAATGTTGGATTGTCAAATATGAAAACAGGAATAGATTACAGCTATGTGGAATACCCATCGGTCAGCTTTGGATTTATGTCTTCTGATTTCAGTATTGCTCTGACAGAGGCATTAAATGTGAACAAATAGAAAAGTCTAAGCCTTCTGCAGGTAGCTTGCACCTTTCTATATTGGCACTGATTCCAGTTTGCTGCCAATTTGGAATGTATTTAGCATACATTCCAATTGGCCACCTGTGCCAAACATCTGCAGTGCTGCAAAACACATTTATACATGCCAAACTATTGGAATGTGACTTAAACAAAATATCGTAAAATCAAGAACATTTCTGATTGCATTGAACACTTCTACAAAATGAATCTGTGATAGAGTATCTCAAATATGTGAACCAAGGTTTATCATTATTCAATCTGTGAGATGCTGGAGACTCCTTCCTTCCAAGTGAATCAGATCAATTACAGCATAATCACAAATAGGAAAGACCTGGATTAATATATGCTAAATCAGATTATTTAAAGGGCTGCCTTTGAAACTATTTAACATTTTGTCTTGAAGAATGATTCTTCAACCTATATCCTTAATTTAAGAGAAGATCTTAGTGTGTTTTCTCTTGATCATGGCGATCAGGTTTTAGCCTTTTATAGAAGTGTTGGTTCATTAACTGCAACCTAAGACCAGTTTATGGAATACTACAGATTTAACATTAATAAAATTAAAGAATAAATTAAGCATCAAATTCAATTTTTCCTCCTGACCTAACTTTCTTTTGGAAGCTCAAGAAGAAAACAAACTTGGAAACTCCTAATAGCATTCACCCATTCAGACAATCTTCACTGATTCTATATCCACAAGAATCTGTTGGGAGTTGCAGCAACAGCACAAGCATTTCTCTGAATTTGCCATAAAACATGATCTCTGGTACCTATACTTCTTCTTGACAGTTATGGATGCTGGACTTGACTACAGTCAAACAACATTTGTGGCTATTCCATCATTCCCTCCATAATGGGTTTTTGGTATTAAAAAGAAAAGGAGGAAGAAGGGAAGGGATGATTAGGCTTACAAAGAGAAATACGTGATTTTTGGACCTTCCTTTTGCCCCTCTAAAATTCTGCAAAAGGGACAACGTGGCGACACAAGATTCAAGTACTGTACATTATTAATGAAACCAAGATGGCTTGGCTTTAAGTCACTTGTGGGTATGTTTAAAAGCCAAGCAGTTTATTATTCTGATATACAGAAGCAAAGGCTATAGTATTTTATGTCTTGTACTTTATACCCAGGCAGATATAGTAGTACTGAAACAAAGATTTTTGGTTCAGACAAAAAAAGTTCACGATTCAGAGCCAAGAATGTTCTTTGTTTAACTTTTTTTTTAAAAAAGTGAAAATGTACAGTGAATTTAGGGCTATTAAAATACAGATCAAGCAGTTCTTTGGATTGCTGTACAAATGCTATAAAATTAAAATTATACATGCTAATGTGGCTACATTCTAAAGTCAGGGACTGTCATTTTGGGCAGAAGCATTTTCAGAACAAATTTTATTTTTCTGCTCTTGGGCTAGCTACTTTTCTGTGTTTCTTTCTGATGAGTCCAGCCAGCAGTAAGAGATTTGATTGTTTTCTAAGTCACTTGACGTAGAAATGAGTGAAGACATAGTGAAGCACTGGACATTACAAAGTGTGGGTGACCTCTTAGTCATAATTACAATGGATATAATAAAAATAATAGGGCTTAAATAGCTAGGATTCAATTAAATCCTAGAGATTTAAATGAGCCTATAGTTTCCTAGAATTCACAAGAATACATTAACTTGCAGTCCCACACCAAATAGCAATAATAATAGCACTTCACAGCGCCACTTCACAGTGCTTTACAGCCCTCTCAAAATGGTTTACAGAGTCAGCATATTGCCCTCAACAATCTGGGACCTCATTTTACGAATCTTGGAAGGACGGAAGGCTGAGTCAAACTTGAGCTTGTCAGGATCGAACTACAGAACTGCTGACAGCTGGCAGTCAGCAGAATTAGCCTGCAATACTGCGTTCTAACCAGTGCGCCACCACAGCTGTTAATCCTTTCTCTCCCAGCAAATAATCTTCCTAAATCCATCTACTTGTCTACTATGTATCCCAAAATGCTGAATCAGATAGTTGTCCAGAATAACAGAGTTGAAAGGGACCTTGGGGGTCTTTTAGTCAAACAGGAAACCCTTCATCATTTGAGTTTTGCTCAAACAGGAAACCCTTCATCATTTCAGACAAATGGTTGGTCTATGACCTAAAAGGAGCAAACTGTTTTTATACTCTTAAATCTCTAAAACTATTACCCTCAGATGTCTTGAATGTCTTCAATGTTTCCACTGTTCCCACCGCCTTGACTCTATTAATTCAGAATGCTGAGAAAAAGGAGCTAAGGATGTACTACTATCACTGCTCTGCCTCACTACAAATCCTGTAGAAATCTATCATCTATCTATCTAATTTATATTCACCTATCTCTCCAATTGGTCAAAAAATTCTTAGGCTGATTGACAGATAGAAAACTGTCAAATTAGTATTCCTCTTAAATCACCTACTATAACCAGTAAAAGAGAATATTTGTCATTCTGGGTTGAAGTGAAGGATCCTTGGTGCTCTATGAGCTTGGTTGTTTTCTTGAAATTTCTGCAAGAAAAAACCAAACTCAGAGATCACCAATGACCCCTCACTTACTACAGTAGTTGAAGCCCGGAAGCCAGGATTAGTCAAACATTCTCATCAAGAGGAAACCTTTCAGATTATTTCAAAAGGAAATATTAGCTTCATTGCAGTTACACTTTTACAATTACACTTTAGCTGAGCCAAAAATAAATTGACTCAGTTCTCCAGCACTGCTGACATCATGGAACCAGGGAGATCCAGAGATGCTTTCAAATCTGTAAAGCATCCCCAGGTGAGTTGTCTCTGACAGTCCTTATACAGAAAAAAGACCCTGGAGGTTAAACCTCTCAGACTGTAAAAACAGCATGTGCTTAAAAAACAAGACTTACCGATTTTAGTATCTTTTTCTTCCAGGTGAGGACATACAGAGCTGCTGCTGACACATTGGAGAAAAACGACCCCACGAGTTTCATGAAACTAAATGCATAATACATTGCAGATTATGTATAAATCATGGACACAGAAAGATTTCAGTTTGCAGAGTCCATTATTTTTGTATGCTACATTGTGCAAAGTATATAGAATCCTCTATAGAATCTTCCAGCTGCTTTGAAGCTTTGGCCTCAATAAGTATTACTGGCCAGAACATCTTTTTTGATTTTTTTTTCAGTCTTATGCTTTCTGAAATAATAAGAATAATTGAGACTGCTACTCAGAAATTTCCCTTCACTTCATTTATCCACAAATAAATTCATTTGCTAATGCAGGGAGGGAACACCATAGAACAGGAACTAGTGTAGACCATGGGAACATGGAGGTTGCATTTCATTTCAGATTTGTCTTTGAATAATTTTACAACTGTAGGATTTGGTTTTTCATTCTTTTTAATCAACTCTGAATCAGTCCAATAACTGGATGTTGTTTGCAGAATAAAAAGTAAAAGTAAAGATGGACTATCATAAAGATGGACATTATACTTAAGAAGTGGCCAAACTGACTTACAATTAAAAGCATTGCATGGATTGCATAATTGCATCAACATATCTTCTATTTTGCTGCTCACCTACTATTGTAAGCTGCCCAAAGTCACTCAACTTGGTTGAGATAGGCTGCTATAGAAACTGAATGAATGAATGAATAAACGAATGAATGAACAAATGAATGAATGACATGACATGAAATGACAAGGAATTGTGTCACTGTTGACCTACTGGCCCCATCCTTATTTGCATTTTAAACATCTTCCAAATGGCACCCATACTTACCTTTTGAAAGTTCATAAGAGAAAGTGTCAGACATTATCCTCAAATGTCTTTAAAAGCCTAATCCTGTCCCTTATCCTTCTTTTTGGCCTTGCTTCTTAGTTGCCTCACTTAGAAAGACAAGATGGAGCCACACAGACACTGATTAAAAAGCCACAAAACACACATCCACCTCTCATTTTCCCAGAATGTACAAAAACGAAAGCTAACAATAGACAGCAATTCAGTCATGTGGTTGAAGGAGTGATCACAACAAAGGAGGAAAAATATATCTAAGGAGACATTTAGTAATGTGATATCAATTATGCATACATACACACATGCACTTGTTAGGTACACTTAAGTATGTCCCTCTTTTCATGCATTGTGGAAGAGGAGGAACAAAAATTGTTGGTGCTGATATTTACCCTTATACTACAGTATTTTCTGGCAACTATGGTTAAAACTATACTCTACCCACAAGAAGAAAGGGCAAACATCATTTTTTATATTTCATAGTTGTAGCTAAACAAATATGTATGTTTTATTCAGTCTCTTCTAATGAACTAAAGTATAATGTGATGAATGTATACAATTTTATCTTCCTCTCTCTAGCAACTGGCATGCTTGGGGGAAAAGCCTAATGATATTCAACATAGCATTTCAAAGCTCTTTACCCTATTAGCACACATAAAATTGGGAATGATCAGGAAGAAACTTTTTATCTAATTTCCCCAGGGAAAGGAGAAATTTGTATTCCTTTCTGCCCATAGGAGACTCACTTTCTCTAAAGCGAAGCTCAATATCACGTGTCAATAATTCAGTAGCTTTACTTTGCCTAAGAACTCTCCTTCTGCTCAATTGTTGCTTGGACATTGTTTTGTGTCTTTGCAGCCTGGCTGTTCTTAAGGAACTGACATGACAATTCAGTGAGAATTTTGTAATGAATCCTCCAATTGATCAGAAATCCTCTTCTTTTCAACTTGCCTTCACATAGTTTCCCAGTACTACACCATTGTAGACTTATGGTAGATGAAAAAAAAACTTTCTAGTAAGGGGTTACTATAAGGCTATGCTCCTGTTACTTCCTCCTGCCTCCTTGTCTTTTTATAGTTGTAATATTTTGCTTAGGCTTAATGCAAATACTGTCTAAGGACATTATGCTCCCCCTTAGCAAGTATTTAAGACATCCCACAAAGAATTGATTGAATTTTTCTTTCTTTCTTTGCTTTTACAGTGTATATGGTTGCCTATGTCATAATAATGATTCTGGGCAGCATACAGAGAATTAACACCACTCAGCCACCTCCCCTCACCACACACATCAATAGAATTAAAGCAACCATGCATCATTTGCAATTAACAGACATAAAAATAACCCATCAATAGAACCAATCAAACTACATTGCTCACTTAACTACCTGACTCAAATGTCTGAGGGAACAGCATGACTTGCAAAAGGCCAATAGGAATGGTGTCATCTGGATTTTCAGAGGGTTACTCTTCCGCTGAGTCTATAATAGAGAAGGTTGTTGTTGTTGTTGTTGTTGTTGTTGTTGTTAGAATGTGTTGTTACATTAGCCCAGAGACTACAATGCTATTGCAGGGTAGTAATTTGGCTGCCTGTTTACCAGCTGTATCAGGTACAGGCTTGCATGCTTCCCATGGTGTGCTACAAGAGGGCGAGTTAGATTCACACCATAAAGAAAAATGAGTAGCTCTTCCTGCAGTGTCATACAAGGGCCCCCTCTCTCCCCTAGAGCTGGGCATTGCAATGAGGAAGGATTAGAGAACTGGCAGGAATCTGACTGCTTGCATGGAGCATTAACACAAGTGGTACCTATTGATCTACTCACATAGAACATGCTTTAAACTTTGCAAGGTGGGAAGAAGCTGAGGCAAGTGATGGGAGCTTAAACAATGCTAGGACTCAAACTTCTGGAGCAGAGACCATCTCCAGCATCATTAAGCACCTGAGCTGTGGCATATCAAGGAGAAGGTATAACAAGAGGATATTGATAGAGAAGCCCTGGAATGTGTCCACACTGTTATTTCTGATGGATCAAGCAGAAACAACCCTCAAAGAGTCTGTTCAATGCCATGTAGGACTTCAGCATATTGAATCACACTTGAATGCTCATTGGGAGCCAATGTAATTTATGGAGCAGAAGTATTATATGAATGTAGATGAAAAGCTGTCCACACTACTACATTCTGTACCAGTTCCACCTACCAAATGCTGTTCAAGGCAACTCCATGCAGAGCTTATTACAGTAATCCAAAGGGGAAGTGACTAAAGCATGAGGTACATAAGCCTTCCAAATCCAGAAACAGGCACAAAAACATATAAAATTACAGATCTCATCGGGGCTGATCACTTTGAATGCATGAGGTAGTTAAGGTAGCATTGATAGCAAATATGGATTGTGTAAATCCAAACTGGACAGATGTAATGTAAAATCCCTGACTTTTTGTTGAGTTAGAAGAAAAATCTCTCAGTCAAAGTCCCAGAAAAGTTGATTATCCAAAAACTGAACAACTGTATATTGCTTTCATTGGGATCAGAAGCACAGCCTTTCTGATCCTGTTGAGAAGTTGAGTGCATTTCATAGCCTCGAAGAGCCAACCAGCTTTACCTAAATAATTGTGCCCAAATCAAAGAAAGGAGTGATATTAGACTGCTTATCATTTGAACTGGTTTGAATTTCCAGTTCCAAGTGAATCATAGCTTCAGGAAACATGCTGAATTGAACTGACTCTGAAATCCCACACAGCAAGATATAAAAAAGGAACCAACCATTACAGATTTTTAAAGTGTTTTCCATGCCATGTTTGGGACAAGTGACACAATCTTGTAAACTGCAATAAGAACTTCCAATACTTGTTCAAGATAATCCCACTTAACTTTATTAAAGTTTATTAAGATGAAGTCTTTTTGAACAATTTGGATCTCTTCTTTTCAGCTCTTTTAACCTGGGCTGAGCTGCTATTTATGATTTCCCAACCAACCCACCATATTTTAATATCACCCCCAAGCACTAATAAACAGCTACTGATACTGATCCACTTCTTTCTCTACCAATTTCCTAATAATTTTTCTTTTGTCCCCACTCATCTGTGAGAAGCAAGAGTGGAGGTTAGTGGCACAGTGGTCCTTCTCCTCCTCTTCTACCAATCTATTTCTTCTTCCTCTGGTTGAACACCAAACTATTAGTACTAAGGATGGGGGCCAATACACCTTTCCCCCTGATTATCACATATTCTCATACAAACACTCTCCAAAGAAAGAAAATACCATATATTAAGTTGTCTCTCTCTTCCCTAAACATGTCTCTGTATTCACTGTACATACTATCCTGTCACTAGCACATAGGAATTGTTCATTGTTATTCTCTCCATACTGTTTCAAATGGGATTTCCCCAGTGATTACTACTTTCCTCTTCATTGCCATATCCTATTGACTGTAACTTCCCTATTCAGTACTTTGTGAAAGTTTGTCATGAGTTCATTCTGATCTCCTCAACAAGGTTTATTGTTTCAAAGGCTGTTCCCACAATGAATGGTATTTATCCAAGATTGCTATTTTCTCCTTGATTGCCATTTTCCATTCACCAAGCTTCATTGTATCATTCCCTGGTAAAATCCATCTTCTTTTTTGGAGATATTATGGGTGCCATTTTTGAGGTCCACATTAGTTCTGGAATGCATTGTTTTAAAAACTACTTTGGTGGAAAGAATTTGTCTACACACCTGTCCCTGCATCAATACTCTGTAGAGTAGCCTTCTTACATGCAATAAAGCAACTATTTCAGAAACCTTAAGAAAATGCCTTCTGAAAAGTATTCACTCCAATGAAAACTTACATTCCAAAGGAGTAGTGGAGTAGAGAAAGAAGAATAAAACATAGTTCTATAAGATTGGCACTGATGTATGTAAGAGAAAAAAAGTAATGTATGGTGTATTTCTAATATGAAGTAGTATATGGTATATTCCCAAAGTAGTTGTATTAGTACAATAGGTATTGTACTGATTCCACTATTTTGGGAAGAGAGAGGGGGAGGGAGAGAAGCAACTAAAGAGTACTAGATTAAACTCATAAAAATATTCAGTTTCTGTTCTTTCACGTCCTCTGATGGGAAGACTATTTCATAGTTAGATATTTGACTATAATACCACTAAGAGTATGCTGGAGTACAGGTTAATGAGGTGGTATCGCCAGTTATTTAAGTATTCTGGTTCTCTTAATCTACATTGAGTATTTACAGTAAAATCATTAGTAAGGTGAAATAACTTTGTTGAGCGTAGTTAAAATCAATTTTCAAATCACTGGTAATAAAAACTTTCTTGCAATAAGTTCAATGAAGCTTTTGTAGTGTGATATGTGAGTTATTAGGTTCTATGGTGAAACATGGGAGAACTTATTGACTGCCTTTTTATCAGAGAACATATACTGCATATACATGGTAGAGCATCCCCCTCAGACACAGAAGATATGGTGCATTTTCTGCTTGACTGCTGACTATATGCTTCACTAAAAGGACTATATTTACAGTTATTATTTGATAGAACAGCCTATTGGGCAAATAAGTCTATCTTATTTTCTCCAGGGAAGAAACTCATTTGTTAGTATAGGATTGTCAAATTTATCATCAAAGTCATTCAGTTGAGAACTTGTTTTACAGAACACAATGGGGTAATGTGCAAAGATTATGAATTTATCTGAATACACATCATGTTACGAATTCATCTTACAATTTTATGTCATCTTGAGGTACTTCTTGAGGTCCCTACACTAGCTGTGCACCTACAACTTACCTTCTCAACCAGCTGGATCTGCACTTCTGTGTTTATAAGTATGATTATTGTACATCCTCAAGTACTGTTTTTTTCAAGGTAGTCACAATAAAAGTATCAAATAGGATTACTACAAATATTATTTTAGAATAGAATAGAATAACAGAGTTGGAAGGGATCTTGGAAGTCTTCAAGTCCAACCCCCTGCTTAGGCTTTAATAATTCAAAATAAATAAGTAAATGTAATAATAATAATAATAATAATAATAATAATAATAATAATAATAATAATAATGCAAAACTACTGTGCATGTAAAACTATTGTGGGACTGCCAAATACAGACTGACAAAGTTTTGGAACACATTACCCCAGATATCACAATTGTGGAGAAGAAAAAAGTGTGGATCATCAACATTGCCATACCTGGTGACAGCAGAATTGATGAGAAACAACTTGAAAAAATCACCAGATATCAAGACTTGAAAATCGAACTGCAGAGACTCTGGCATAAACCAGTGCAGGTGGTTCCAGTGGTACTCGGCACACTAGGTGCTGTGCCTAAAGACCTAGGCAAGCACTTAAAAACAATTGGTTCTGACAAGATCACCATTGGTCAGCTGCAGAAGGCCACCTTACTGGGATCTCCTCGCATAATCCACCAATACATCACACAGTCCTAAACACTTGGGAAGTGTTCGACTAGTGATTTGTGATACGAAACCCAGCATAGTTATCTCGTTTGCTGTGTATACTGTCATTTTTGTGTATAATCATCATCATCATCATCATCATCATCATCATCATCATCATCATCTTACATGAAAGACTTGCTGTCCAAATGAATCAAATTATAGAAACGCCTGAAAATGATGAATGGCTAACAATTGGAAAGACTTTTTTAATTCAGAAAGAGAAAGAGAAAGGAAATGATCCAGGAAATTACCAACCAATTACCTGCTTGCCAACAAGTTATAAGCTTCTTACTGGCATAATTGCAAATCAAATTTATGGATACTTGAAAAGGAAAGATCTGCTCCCAGTAGAACAGAAAGGGTGCTGCAAAAACTCACGAGGAACAAAAGACCAGCTGCTGATTGACAAGCTAATTCTGAAGAATTCGAAGAAAAGGCAAAACCAATCTGTTCATGGCTTGGATAGACTACAAGAAAGCATTTGATTCAATTCCCCACAGTTGGATTAAGAAATTCCTGGAAACCTTTGGCATCAGCATTCGAAAATTTGAAAATTCATGGAAATTTCAATGAAACTCTGGAAAACAAAGCTTATGGCTAATGGAGAAGAACTGGGTGAAGTTGAAATTAAATGAGACATCTTCCAGGGTGACTCCCTTTCACCCCTATTTTTATTCTGTCAGTGTTACCACTGACAACCATTTTAAAGAAGGTGAACTGTGGATATGAACTTGCAAAGAAAGGATTGAAAAATTCACATTTGTTGTACATGGATGATTTGAAGCTGTTTGGTAAAACAAAAAGTGAACTGAATTCACTAATTGAAAGTACAAAAGAATTTAGCCAGGACATTGGCATGCACTTTGGAATTGACAAATGTGCAACAATGGCAATCAAAGTAGGCAAGGTCATAGAAAATGATGGAATAGAACTTGACAATGAAGAAATGATAAAGACAATGAAACCAGAAGCAGTACAAGTACAAGCCTCTGTACTTAGGGATTGTTCAGAAGCCTCTGATTTAATGCATAATAAAGTCAAGGAATCAACTTCAGCCAAGTACTTTTGAAGAATTCGCAAGATTTTAAAGTCCAAATTGAGTGGTGGAAACATCACAAAAGCAATAAATACCTGGGCTATACCTGTGATTTGATACTCTGCAGGAATAGTTGAGACAATTTGGAGCTGGACAATTTGGACAGAAAAACAAGGAAGCTTATGACTATAAATCATGATTTGCATCCTAAAAGTGATGTTGATCGATTATATCTACTGAGAGCAGAGGGTGGTTGAAGTCTCCTACAAGTAAAGCAGACTGTAGAAGAAAGACACGGCTTGAATCATCCAGATTTTACATCTAGAAAAGTGAAGAGCCAATGATTAAGGAAGTACATAAAGGAGGCCTTTTGAAGACAACCAAGTCAAAAGCTGAATACAAAAAAGAAGTAATTGAGAAGTGAATTGAAAATTGGAAAAGCAAAGCTATGCATGGTCAATACCTGAAAAGTATTGAAGGCGGCAAAGATTCAGCATGTCACCACCAACAGCAAATGCTGCCTCTGTAATAAGAAAGATGAAAAATTGACCATTTAATCAGTAGATGCAGCAAAATTTCACAAACTGACTACTTAAAACATCATAACCAAGTTGCTAAAAATCATTCACTGGAAACTATGCCAAAAGTTTGGATTTAAGTATAGTAACAACTACTGGGAACATCAGGTTGAAAAGGTTCTGGAGAATGAAAGTCAATATCTTGTGGGACTTCAGAATTCAGACAGACAGACATTTGGCCCACAACACACCTGACATAACAATAGTTGAGAAGAAAAGGGTTTGGTTCATTGACATTGCAATACCTGGTGATGCACGAATTGTAGACACGCAGCAAAAAAAATCACAAAGTATCAGGACTTACAAATTGAAGTGACTTTGGAAAAAGAAATTGTGTGTTATCCCAACTGTAATTGGAGCCCTTGGAGCAATACCTTAAAGGGCTGCCTTGCTTTTGGAAATCCTGAATTTATCAGACTTGAATATCCTGATTCTACAAAAAAACCACCCTACTTGGAACAGCTTATATCCTCCGATGCTACCTGAACAGTTCCTAGGTCCTTGGTTAGGACTCTAGCTGTTGAGCTACCAACCAGCCCCAAAGGCTGTGAATCTCACTAAAGATTAATATAATGATAATAATAATAATAATAATAATAATAATAATAATAATAATAATGTGTTCAGCAGAGGGGACGAGGGAAAAAACTGTCCCTGTGTTTAGTTGTTTTGGCATGCAATGTCCTATAGCGACATACCAAGGGTAGGGCTTGAAAGCTTTATGTCCAAGATGGGAGAGGTTTGCAGATATTTTCTCAGCCCTGACCCACACAATGTACATGCTGGATGCTATTAACTATCCATTGAAGTCTGTACCTGACCTGTTCTGTTGCTGTACATTACAGAAGTACAAAAAAACAGACTCAGTAATTCCTCTATCAAACTGTATCAGCTCCTGGGGCAATCTGAACTTCTTGAGCAGATGCAGGAAAAATGTTCTTTGTTGTGTCTTTTAAATGATGGCTCTCAGGACTATAATCAAGTCCTGGGAGATTATGGAACCCAAAAAACTTAAGGACTCTACTGCTTATACTGTGCTGTTGAATATAGTGGGGAGGGCATAGAATAGCAGGGTTCCTCTTAAAATCAACTCTCATCTCTACAGTTTTAAGCATGTTTATCTCCAGATTGTTATGACTGCACAGTTGTTCAACCTCCCATCTGTATGCAGACTCATCACTGTCTTAAATGAGGCCAAGTACCATGTTGTCTGCAATTTTCAGAAATGTAACAGAGGGTTCCCTTAATGTGTACACCTCCAATGATTTAGTAAAAATCTGTGTGAAGATGGGGGCCAGTTGTTCAGCACAGGCTGTACTCCATCTGAACCTGGTGCTTTCCTGATCTTTTGTCCATGAAGTACACCTCACATATCTTTTTCTAAAATCACCAGAGGTGAGGAGACCAGAGAGATGGAGATAGGTGTAGGAAAATCAGTTACTGTTGGTGTATATGAGGTGGACCAGGTAGCAGTAGATGATGGTGATCTCCTCTCAAATCTACAGGAGACATTCGGGTCATCTGCCAGTTGATATTGTCTTCAGTAAGGGAGGGGACCTTGCTGTAACCAATGATGTTCTTCAGGGTTATCCACACAGTTGCAGGTTCATTAGCTGAGAACTGATTTCTCATCTTATCAGAGAAGCTACTCTTTGCTACCCTAATCTTCCTTGTCAATACATTCCTGACCTGATTGTACAAGGTTCTATTTCCTTTGCTGTAGATTTCCTCTTTGCACGATGAAGCTTCTTGACCTTTGCCTTAAACCAAAGTTTATTATTGCTATGTATACACAAGCTCTCAGTAGAAACACACATATCCTCACAAAAGCTAATATATGATGCCATAGTATCAGTAAATTCATCCAAGTCTATTGAAGCAACTTATTTTTCTGAAATTCTACAGTCAGCACTTTCATTATGCTTTGATTCAGCTTCAATTTTCTTCTCTCATCCATTACAGTACTAATCCCGGGAATCCACAACATTCTTAAAGAAGTTAGATGCTATACACCAATTATTAACATTTAGTCCCATGTTGCCTTGTAATGTCCCCCAGAGGTTTGATGTAGTTAGAAGAAAATGTTGGAGACACAATGGATGTAGTAATAAAGCAACTATCTTTTGTCTATGAATCTAAGC
Organism: Naja naja; assembly: GCA_009733165.1. Taxonomy (NCBI): domain Eukaryota; kingdom Metazoa; phylum Chordata; class Lepidosauria; order Squamata; family Elapidae; genus Naja; species Naja naja. The sequence goes on along the minus strand of CM019149.1, from coordinate 57,842,867 downwards.
AATCCTATTTGAAATCATACTGAGGGAACAAATAATATAAATCATTGCAAAACTGTTTCTTATTCCCTCCTCCCAAATTCTACGGAAAATATCATAGTACCAAGGGCAACTGGGACCTGAAGAAGAAGAATAAACAATAGAAACAAAACATTATATTTTGTCTGTTGATCACCGAACAATGATCTTTCATCTGGCCAACCAAGGAGGTTAATCCTTATAACCTGTTTAGACGCCTGACTGAAATGGACCAAAATTATATATGGCATCTTAATCACTTTTTCTGACTTTGCCATAATAAGTGAATGACCTATAACTGTCCATCTCCAAAAGGTAAAAACAAGCTTCTTGCTATGTCTCAGAGAGGCATTAATGATTGACTGAGACATCTCTAATCATTTTCCTGGTAGAGTTTACAAGCCATGTTGGCAGGGATCAAGATGACAAGTGATTGTACAAACATGTCCACATCCTTGGCTGTCACCAATTGAAACTTCAAAAGGAATTGCTAAACACACTTATAATTATCTCAGCATCGGTGGTGGTAATCCAGACTGCCTCAGTTTCAGAAAAACAACTGATGATTTTACAGTGGAGGGAGCTCACAGTTCAAAACAATTCAGTAGACTTTCAGCAATACACATTGTGATGGTGCAGTGGGGACTGCTTCTTTCATATGACTATAGAATAAGCCCTTAGATGTCAATAATCTGCTGCCACCATCTATTAATCTGCACCTCATAAATATGTGAACAATATAATAGTAACATCCTCATGCTTGCATTTTCACCTACTGTGAGTATTAGGCCCAGAGATTGAGAGAACGGGATATTGATTTTAATCATAGTAATGAAGAGGAATATTGCTCCACTAAGAACTTCTTTTTCTAAAGGTTCTCCAAGAGCCAGCACTAATAAAAAAATAATGCAAAGAGCATATGCTAGAACACCAAATTAAAACACTGGAAGAATTTATTACAGATTATATTGTTACATAAATTAAAGATAATATGCACTTTTCATCAAATCAATAGAGCTTAATTTGGATTTGCTTTGTATCATTGAGCATCATGGCTGAAATCAAAGTATTTTTATTGAAATGTTCTATATAATGCTTTGTCGGCAATTGTAGAATATGTTAGGCAGATGGCGTGAGTGTTTGGCTGGAAGCAAACACCAAAGTAGTAACTGGCAAGAGAAACTACAATTGCACACTGAAACCTGACCATTGCAGTAGAAGGTGGATAATCTGTTGGCTGTCCTCCCTCTCTTTCAGATTGTTGTCTAGCTGAAGAAATTTAGGAAACAGGAACATAGATTGTTCAAGCTAATGTCTTGATTTTTAATGCCAAATTGTTTGCAGGTAAAAATATTAATTATCCAGGATTTAATCTTGAATTATCACTAACCTAGAGTATTCCACCATTCTATTATGCAGCAATCTAGCTTTGTAGGCTAGGAAAGTAATGTATCTCTAGGAACTTCATTACACTGAGCAGAATCTTCATTCAACAGTCTGCTGTTTTTGATGCTTGTGTATCATCTAGATGCACAGGTTTGTGTGAAATATTCAGTGTACTGTTCATTCAATTATCAATAGCCTTTCTTTCAGAATAAGCCAGAGTGACCTCTAGCAGGGCACTCAACTATCTTAGGTCTCTTGGCTAGGGGAGTTTTAACGTTTATGCTGCAGGTGCAGAATCAGTAATGGTTTGGAATTTCACAAGGGATTCTGACCTATACCAATTGAGAAATATGGATCTATCACAATTATTTATTTATTATTTAGACTTGTATGCCGCCCTTCTCCCTAAGGACTCAGGGCGGCAAACATAAAAAGAATACATTTACAATAAAAAAATATTAAACAAATACAAGTCTATAAGTTACTAAAAATGAATTAAAAACAATTAAAATTACAATAATTAACAATACAATTAAAACTACCCACCCCCGGGTCAATCCAGGCTGGCCTGCTGAAACAGCCAAGTCTTCAGGTCTTGACGAAAGGAGCGGGCCAAACAAAGATCCACGGGGAACTGATTCCATAGGGTGGGAGCTCCCACAGAAAAGGCTCTAGCCCTGGGGATCGCCAGCTGACAATGCCTAACTGACGGTATTCCCAGGAGGCCCCTCCTGTTAGGAAACAGGAACATAGATTGTTTAAGCTAATGTCTTAATGTCCCTGTGGGAGCGCACAGCTCAATTTGGAGGAGCAGGTGGGAGCTGTGGCCAGGGGGGACGTTTGCCCAGGTTTGGCTGGTTTGCCAACTCCGCCCTTACCTGAACCGAGATGCCCTACGAACAGTCACTCATGCGCTTGTCACCTCCTGAATCGACTACTGCAACGCTGTCTACATGGGACTGCCCTTGTGGACCACCCAGAGGTTGCAACTGGTGCAGAATGCGGCCGCGCGGGCTATGATGGGGGTGCCCCGATATTCCCATGTTACACCCCTCCTGCGTGACCTGCATTGGTTGCCGGTTGCCTTCCGGGTTAGTTTCAAGGTGTTAGCAACAACTTGTAAAGTCCTAAATGGCTTGGGGCCAGGGTACTTGCGGGAATGCCTCCTGCCAGCATCACATTCCGATCGCCCATAGGCAGGGCCTCCTTGAGGTACTGTCAGTTAGGCATTGTCGACTGGCGGTGGCCAGGGGTAGGGCCTTTGCTGTGGGAGCACCTGCCCTATGGAACCAACTCCCCGTGGACCTCCGTTGGGCCCCTGATCTCCGCTCCTTCTGCCGGGACCTGAAGACCTGGTTGTTTCAACAGGCTGGTCTGGACTGACTTCAGGGGTGTGGGTTGATTTTTATTCGTTTTAATTTTTAAATTTTTATAATGATTGATTAGGCTTGTATTGGTTTAATGTTTTTTTAATTGTAATTGTATTGGGTCTTTTTTATTGTTCGCCACCCTGAGTCCTTAGGGAGAGAGGGTGGCATTCAAGTCTAATAAAATAAATAAATAAATAAATAAATAAATGTAACCAATGAGTTCTGTATGTACAATGTATGATTACTTATACCTGAGTAATAATAAGTAGGAATGTGTCACACACTGTGGCCGGATGAGTCACACACTGGCCACACCAACCCTGTTTAGCAAAGGGGCAGAAAGGCATGATACATCATGTGATGACATGATGACGCAAGTTTGACACCCCTGATATAGAGTATGGTTTATAGTTTTAAAAAGAACTTAAATGCACTGAATACAAACCTGAAGTAGACAAGATAGGGCTCAAAATATAATTTATAATGAGTCTTGGTGTCAGTACACAGCTTGGTCAAACAAATATTATTGGCCTGATTGCTACTAGCTTTTTTCTGTCATTCATTTATTCAACCACTCACCTACTCTATTTGTGCTCAGTAAAGTAGAACTAAGCCAAGCAAGTGTCTCTGCCCTATCTTCAGTGCTCCTAATTCAGCTGGTCACATCTTCAATGTATTATCCCTCTGTGATACAATTGGAAAACTGAAACAAAGGAAACAGGGCCAAAGACCTATTGTTAGTGAGAAAGGTGACTCACATGGGGTAGTGATAGGGCATGTTGGCAAGATATGTAGGTTCTTAATATATACCAAAGAGATATTTGTCCCATGCTAAATAGACAGCAACATTAGCCCCCAAAATGCTTTGACTGTAAGCCCTAAACAGTGTGAACGCATGTATGTAAATTAAATCAGATAACTAAAGTATCCCTACTGTTTCAATAGTATGTGCTCCCAACCATGCCTGCCATTTCCAGTTCACTATCCTACCATTTATGATCCCTTGGATCTCCTGGCAGATTCCACATCTCTCCTCCTGAAAATGTTGGTCACGTATAGCAATGTTACAATAATTTGGGAACTAACATAATAGATAGTGAGGATGATGTGTGCATCCTCCAAGTACAATAATGCTAAAGCAGTGGAACATATGTTGAGGTATCATAATGCCTTATTGTCTTACCTTACTTTGCCTTATTCTACTTAGATCAGGACTGTCAAACTCCTGGCCCATGGGCCAGATGCATCAAGTGCTGGCCACACCCATTTTAGCGAAAGGGGAGAAAGTCCCAATACATCATGTGACACAGCCATGATGACATGAGTTTGACACCCCTGATTTAAATCATGACACTGCATATAAATTTATAAGAAACCTGGTTTTCATTGGGCCTACTATTTGCCTTATTTCTTTCCCTATATGTGACTATGGATTATCACAATTTGAAAAGTACAATAAATCATCTCACTTCTTAGTCCTCTTCCAGCAGAAGCCTCTTTTATTTTATTTTAACAAATTCTACCTTGAAATCAGCAATAGAAAAATCCTGAAAAGAACTTTGAAGTTGTTTAGCTTCCTAAATTGGCAATGGGTTTGGAACCCTCATTGACTAGAGAGAAAATCTCAGCTGTGAAGCAAGCTATAATACTATTGATATATTCTGAAGATAAAATATTTAGTATCCCCTTTCTTATGTACTCTGTATGACCAGCATAGCTAACGATCTCAGAATCACTACTCATAACAATCAAGAATCATATTCAATGTCTCCAGGATTCATAACAGATGCTAAAAAAACACCTTTTTAATCTGTCAGAAAAGAGAAATATTTATTGAACTCTTGAAACATGCCAACAGCAAAAACTTATCAAATACTTTCCTAAGAAGCAACAAAATAATTTTCTAGTAGAAATAATTCAGTGTCTCATCATTATAATTCACAGTATACTAGCTCCTGGTAAGAATTAATTTGAAACAGAAGACGAATTGAGCATTTAGCTATTGTAAGACAATTCTTTGTTCCCATCACTTCTTCACTTCTTTTCATTAAGCATTATCATGACTTCTCTCTCCCTCTCCCTCCCTCTCTCTCTCTTTCTCTCTCTCTCTCTCCCCCTCCCTCTGCCTCTCTCCCTCCCTCCCTTTCATCAATCCATCTTGGTTTATTTTACCTATCTGGACTTTATCTTTGGGACAGGCAGTTTGGTATAAAAGATCCTGAACCAAAAACTGGATACATGGTTTTTGAAGGCACTACCAAGTTACTGATGCATGCCTGCATTCAGACTTTTTTTATTTCCAAGGAAACACAGCTGTTTTAAAAGAGCCTGGAGATGTAATGGTGCTCATGTGTAAAATGAAGCTTGCTTACCTGTAAACTGAGTTCTTTTTAAATGCTTCTGTTCACTCATATTGAAAAATCTAAGCAGATGCAGATTAAATCAGAAGAATAAGACTTTTTTTCCTGCTTGATGAAAGAATCCAATAAAATACAATTCTTGCTTATTGCTCCTACAATAGAACCTATGACACATGCAAAGATATATACATGCATCCAGATCGAATGTAATCATTTAGTGTTTCTCCATTAAAAATAGATATACCTATATTCTAGATATAGTGGGATTCAGTGAGTAGCGGCAGAACCGATACAATCCACACTAGCAGAATAAAGTCAAAACTAAGGCAATGTGCCATGGAATCATGGAACTGAAAGGGTAATCTTCAGGGTCCAAGATCTTGCTCATTGCAGGAATCCAAATGAAAGGCAGCTCTAGTCCAATCTCTATTTTGAACATACTCAGTGAAGGAGATCTTCATTCTTTGCACTTAGATTCATCAGGAATAACACAGAATAGGTTATTATTTGGAAGTAAGCTTACCAGAAGCCTTCAAAAGAAGGTTGGTTCCAAATATATGTTATATTATTCTGATTCTCTACAAGATGTCATTAGACCATGCTTACCATTAGAGAGTGGAAACAACCCTAAAGAACAACAACAACAAAACCCCCAAAATTTGACTCCTGCAATGATGTGAAATAGAACATTGGTGGCTGGGAATTCTGCAGGATCTTCCTCCATATGGGAAATAAGCTTTATCCATATCAGTCAAAAAGAAATGCAACCAATGAGACTCAGGTTCCAGTCATTAACAATTATAGTTAATCATTGACATCAACAAAAGTATAGGAATGCCTTCCAATGTATTTGGGAATTCCAGAATAGTAAATGGACTTTTATTACAATGATGAACATTAATTGTTTCTATAATCCACATTTCTCTCAAATGTGGATACTACATATGAAGTATCTCTTTCACAACAGACAGCCAACTTTTACTTTTGGTGAACAACAACCTCTGATGAGAAAATAATGCTATGGCTTCCCTTGAGTGCATAGCTCTTTGTCTCATGTGTTTTGATTGGTTTTTGTCAAAAGAAGAGGGAGGTTAAGAAATTGATGGCTCGTAACCTTAATCTATCATGAAGTTATCTGAAAAGAGTTGAGCCCAGAAGAGTTCAATCCAGAACTTGTTTATTGATTACAAAGAGTAAAAACAAATAAATAGTTTCAAAAAGCATACCAATAGCCTGTGCTTCTTCTAAGAGTCCTTAGAGTCCATAAGCTTTAACGATCATCTATATGACCGGAGTTCCAAGAGTCCTTTCCTCAGAAAGGGGAGGCAAACCACTTCCATCTAAGAAGTTGTTGTTTGCCAGAACCAAACAGAACTAGCCAGAACTGCCAGGGTCTTGGAACTGGCTTGTAACTGGCTTGTAACTGACTAACTGTCAACGAGGCAGCTCCTTATATACTTCTGAGTCAAGGGAGGTGGAGCCAAGAGAAGCTGGTAGATTCAAACTACAGCTGTGCTGTGATTGGCTCATTTGAACTTTCAAACCTGAGCCAGTGGAAAGAGCACAGCAACCGTGGAAATTCCTTCCACAGTTTTGCTATGGGGGATATTCATATCAAGATCAAACCTACGCTGGAACTAATGTTGCTGGTTTAACTTGCAGATGCCAAATTGTTCCTCAATGTAACAACCATGATTATCATCTGTATACAAGTGCCATTTACCTCTTTGTTGTTTTTCCAAGCAGAAATTGTAATGTTTAATCCAGGGGTCTTCAAACTTGACAGCTTTAAGGCTTGTGGACTTCAACTCCAAAAATTCCTCCTCCAGTCATGTTAGCTCAGGAATTCTGGGAGTTGAAGTCCACAAGTCTTAAACTTGCCAAGTTTGAAGACCCTTGGTTTAATCATTGAAAGACTTACATGTCCTTAAATATGTTTCTCTTTCAGTCCCAGATTATTTGATGGATGCCATCTGAACCTATTTGCAAAGAAAGTAGTTTTCAATAGAAAAGAATATTTGTAGCTCAGGATAGATTTTAATAAAATGAACTGTTGCTCTTCCATTTCTAACATGATGGGATTTACAGGAACTGGTTTGCAATAGTAGTCTTGTAAGATATTCTGACCTTTTTACGGACTACTACCAGATGTTTGATGGGCCACTGACATTCCTAGAAAACTAAACTCCATTCTTCTTTCTTTATCTTGCTGTGAAATCTTAGGCTTTTGCTCATTTTTTTTTCTTTTTAACTATATCAAGCTTGCACTGAGTGGTTAATGAATGTTTATAATGGAGTCACAGCAATAAATATTATTACTGTGCCATTGGCCTTATTTAAACCCTAAGAAAGCAAAATAAATATTTTTTCCGTTTTCTAGGAACCCTATTCTCATACTATAATTGGTCTCATGTCCCCATCTTGTGATTTTCCTCCCTTCCTAATTGCTTTATGTTAAATACTTTCTGACTTGCATTGCCTTCCCACCCTCCCTCTTGCTGGAGGAGGTATGCAATTTGTTTAAAAAAACACAATGGATTTTTAAAATGTACAAGAAATGGCAAAGAAATGTGCTTAGGCAAATTGCAGCACTGCCGTTACAATTTCTTTGCCAAAATATAAAGCTTTATTTTGCATTAGCATAAATAGAGTGGGTACATTTCAGAATAAAAACCCAATTGTTCTTTGATGTAACAGCTAATAATTTCTCCCAAACATTGTTGCTGACATTTCAAACGTTTTCATTCCAAAATAAATTAGAGAAACGTGGAGCCCTGCCTATGGAAAAACTCTTCAGGAAAGAGTATTTTGAGAAGAGATAGAAAAGCATGCTTTATTGCATTCTTCATTCTGATCTTTCCATGTCGGCAGGAAAGCTCGTAGGTACAGGGGATCCACATTTTCCTGAATGGAATTGATAATTTGGTACCCTGAGTGCAGACCTTCTGCATCAGCCCAAGAAACCTGTAGATATGTTTCTCCATCTCATTGTAAGATATACTATCATCCACCAAACTGTTTCTTTAAAAGTACTTAATAGAGGAAGGATCACAGGAAGGTCCTGTATTCCGTCTCTCTTCTATTGTCATTATGTAAATAAAAGAGTATTTACCCACAGTATTGGCTCTGCAATGTTTTCTGCCTTTTGATATATACTTCTAAAGCTATCTAGATAATATAAAATCTTGGCTTTTGTTCACGTCTCTTTTTTGTCCCTTGCTTTCATCTATCTCTTATCCTTGTTTTGCCAGTTAACTGGATTATTCATACTGTATATACTGAATGGCTTGAATATTTGATCTGATCTGAATACAAGGATTGACTTAGAGTATGTTGGGTTTCAACTAAACTGGATATAACTCACAGTATAACCCGTTCCTCTCCTTGCTTCCATTTTTTGCAACACCATGAAAAGGATGAAAAAGGCCTTGAATTTGCAATATTCAGATATTAATACAGAGCAAAGCAAATAACAAAAATGGTATGAAATTCAATAAGGTCACTGAACTGAGCATATGTTTTCATAAGTAGCTGACAGAGGCAATGTTGATTGGTTTCAGGGATGTATAGTTTTGCAGCTCTTTGGGGGAACCTCATATACATGCCACTGGGATTCAACAGCCATCCTAAATATTTGGTGGCAAGAGGGTTTGCTTGCATGTTTGTTTCTATTCACATTCCCAGATTTTAAATTTGGGGATCTGGCGGAGAAAATTAGGTTGGCTAGACCTTAAATAGTGCTATTACTAAAAGATGGGCATTCTTGTTGAATTTATATAATGAAGGTGTTTTAAGCTGTTTTTTTCAGTGAAAATATTATGAGTATACTGTTGTTCTTTGCCTTGGAAATGATTGTGTTTGACACCTGGCTAAGCTAATATGCTACAGCAACAAGATGCTCAGATGGAAGTTGTTTGGTAATGTGGTGGCTGAAAGGTAATAACTAGATCTAAAGGGATAATGCCCAACTTGCTGGCAAGCATCTAGGTCTCTGACAGATCATTAAAGCTGAGGAGGGCCAGACTTATTAGTAATTGGACAGGCACCAAAAACATCCCAGGATGTTGACTTGACTGAAATGTCAGGGGAAAATGTGCCAAAGAATATACTGGCACACCACTTGCTTGCTGTGGCCAAGAAAACTATACCATTTGTACTTGTCCATTAAATCACAGGTGTCAAGTGTAACTCAAAAGGGACCCACCCTTTTAATAAAGAGTTTCATGATTTTGAAGGTCATGCCCTATATCTTGTTAGGAGAAAAAGTGTGAATAATAGTATATTCAGATTGTTTCAGCTTGGAGCTCTAAATAAAGTTATTGTGATTGTTTTTATCATGCATTGTTGTGTTGTTTGTTTCTTTATCCATGCTTACTTTTGCTTGCATATTATGGAGGACTGATTTTTAAATAAAACTGTGAGTGATTGATAGAAACTTTAATTTGACAGGGATTTTGTAGTGACAATGATTATACTTTTTCTTTTTCTAAGCAGCAGCTTATTCAAAGTGTCATAAGAATACCTACGAATAAAATCTAATATGGTTAGTGCCTCTGGCTCAGGCCTATTTCTTTCTTTCCAACACTGAGAATTTTCTGGCATTGCCCAAAAAAGTAGTTTTCAGTTCTTAGTTCTTTAGCCAAGCTTAGATTTTAAAACAAAATGGCAATTTCATCCTTACCTCTACTGTTTATGTTACCTGCGTCACTGCCCTACTTTCCAGATTTTTAATTTTAAATGAAGTACCTGTAGGAAAAAATCCAAAGCTGTTTTGGATCAAAATAGTGTGCTTCATACTTGTACATTGAAAAAAATATCAGAAGGGTCTTTGCTGGCTCATCTAGGGGCATCCTTTCCAACCACATATTTTGCAACTGTCCAGGACAGGGGTGTCAAACTCACATCATCATGGCAGCATCACGTGATGTATCGGGACTTTTTCCCCCTTTGCTAAATCAGATGTGTGCGAGGCCAGAGCATGATGCATCTGGCCTGTGAGCCGGGAGTTTGACAGCCCTGGTCTAGGAAATCTGTATGTGAAACTCCATGTCTGTAGTGTTCACCTCTGTATCAATAGGAATACATAGAAGGGCATCATGATCAACATTTGCTTACAACATCTGAAGCATATATTTAGCCAAACTCATTCTACTTGGTTTATATTTGATTGGCCTGGCCTAATTTTCTTAACAATGATGGTGGTGAGGGAATATGATTTAAACTTGTCCCAAAGATGCTTTTTCAAAAGGCAACCTTTGGGATAATCATGACCTGGATGACTGAGAATCTCCATAGACATGAATTAAATTTTAAAATGGTAAAATCCTATTGAGGTTGTCAAAGACCAACCAGATTATTAATGCTTTTTAGCTGTAGTGTAACCCAGTGGTTCTCAACCTGTGGTCCATGGGTCCCTGAGGATCCAGAATGTCATCACAGCGGATCTGCAAAAGCTTGAAGAAATGTTATGATTTAAATCTTGAGTTAAGATCGTGGTCATGGTCTGTGGCCAAAAAGATATTTAAAGGGGGTCAGTGGTAAAGAAAAGGTTGAGAACCACTGGTATAGTCCACATCCCTGACTGCTCAAATTACATCCATAAAGTCAAGTAGATTTTAGAAAGATAATTGTAAAGTCATAGAAGGAGGAAACCCATATTAGGACTATATGTGCTTCAGAAATGATTACCGAATGAAGGAATGAAATATTACTTTGGATCTTACATAGGCATTTTTTCTTTGTGAACTGAAAAAAAAGGTTGTGGCTTCTTTAAGAGCCAATCTCCTTAAAGCAACAGCATCTTAAGGCTCATATAGGAATTGGAGAAAAGGGAAAATTTTAATGATTAACAGAGAGATTCTGTGTTATCTACAACTTCTTTATCATTTCTGAAAAATTCACAGCCATGGTCCATCCAGGATATTGAACCTATTTGTTATCTATTTATTTAATAAATTTATAGCTTGACCATTTCATGTTCAGTACATGACTCCAGATAGCTAACAGTTAACAAAATAATAGAGTTTGGAGGTCTTCTAGTCCAATCCCCTACTCAGGCAGGAAAGCCATTTCAGACAAATGGTTGTCCAGAACATAAGTGACAGGACAGACACAACTGGCAGAAACCAGGAATGGGAACAACTGGCATATCCCATGAAGGTGTGCAAAAACCCTCCTGATCATTCCTGCTACCTTCTATTTGAACAGGAGCCATAATTCAGTAGCAGTCCCAAATTGTGCATATGATCTATTTGGGACAGTACTTACCTACAGGTATTCCAGAACAAGAGATAAAAGGTCCCCAGGATCCAGAGAACCTAAAACTTGGAGCCAGTCAATCTTACTAGAGTTGAGTCAATGCCTGTTGTTCTCCATCTAGTCCCCTTCAGATGCCTCTGGACACTGGCATCACTCAACTTAAAATGGAGACATATAACAGAGTATTATCTGCATACAATTGATAGTATGATTCAGAGGTATTGAAAGACTCCATCAAGAAACTTCATATAGATATTAAACAAGAAAGGATCCCTACAGTCCAGACTTCTCCCCCATTATCAATGATGACTGGAACTTAGCCCAAAGAAAGTAAGAGACCAAACACAATATACCCCTTGATCCAAAAGTGCAGTCTATTTAGTGCAGAGTTCCAAAAATAAAGCTCTCTTGATAATGATTAGTCAGCTAATCATTGACTCCAGGATTAGTCAGGACTGTGCATGTCCAAGATGGCTGCTAGCAGCTAGTGAGATGTCTCTCCCGTGGAGGCAGCTGGCTTTTTGTCCCCGGAGGCGTTTGGAGGCTTGTATTCCCCCCGAAAACTCACAATACTTTCAGCGGAACAGCCAAGGAGTCAGGTGGGGCCAGAACGATCAAGCCCCATCAGGAGAGTCACACGCTTTAATGTGACGAGCTCCGACGTGGGCTTGTGGCCACGATGACGGGGGCGGAATTACGGGCGCTGCCCCAGAAGTGGCGACCTCGTCAACTGCCAGCCCATTCTCAGAGGACCCCGGGGATGCAGCGGGCAGGAGTTTTTGGTGTCCACAGCTGCCTTAACATCTTTAACAAACTTTGGATTCGTCTCAGCTTCGGAGTCACTGGGGGTAGCGCCAGAGGCCTTAGCAGCTTGTGCAGCTTGCGGGCCTGGCGAATTAGATCTTGGCTGTGGGGTTGGTTGAAGGTCACGGCCCTGGCTGTGCTCTCCCCCAGTTGGGGTGGACAGGACACGGCATTCGATGACTGGGGCCCTGTTCTGACAGCGATGGTGGTGATGGTGATCACGGCGGCGGTGTGGATCCAGGGCCAGTGTGGTTGCCAGAATTGGGCATCGATGTTGGAGGTGAGCCCGGAGGCTGCCCCTGGCCGAGAGGTAGGCACCGATGAAGACAAGGGTGGCTGCACCATTGGATGCTGCCCCCGGTCGATCTTCTCCGTCCCCTATGCCCTCCCTCAATCTGACTCCTTGAATGACTGGGTTGTTGGCGCCACAATGGCCTGTCGGCGCCAATTGATGAGATGCCAAGGGGCAAGAACACTCTCCCTGTTTCCACCTGGGATGTGAATTATCGGATGGCTTTATCCATCTGCCATCCAGAGCTCTTGACTCCTGTGTGTTGTGGGGGGTTACTCCTCCTGTCCTCATTAGTCTTCATAGGCAGGGGTGATGGAACTTTGTCGGTTCACCCACCCACTGTGGTGAGAGAGCAATGGGACAGGATGCACCACCTCCTCCCCAGAGCAATACCAACTGCAATGTAACATCTCCTTCCAATCACTGGGGGCCACGAGCAGTGAGAGAGCAGTGGCCAGTCTCATATGCTCGACCAACAGCCCCCTGGAATGCCATGAGAGGGCATCCAGGGGTGGAGACAACCCAGGGGTTTAGAACTATGCCAATGTTTAGACTATAAGACCATCACTAGGACATATTATTTACATCTTTGGCCGCTCCTCCCTTTGTCGACAGGACACTTACCAACATATGCGGACTTTTCTGGCAGCTGAATTGTAGGCTCTGAGGGACTCTCCCCTCTCTTGGGTTTGACCCACCGGTTTATCATCAGCCTATCTCGAGGACGGATTGTGGAATCCGGAGAGATGGCATGGCGCAGGAAGGGGAAGGGGTCAGGGCTTGGGGAGGGATAAGAAAAAAGGACCCAGGGCTCCTTTGTCAAAATTTTTAATTCGGTTTTGTAGGGGGTTAGGGAAGGGTGGGAAGGGTGGGGGTTTCATTGCAGGAGGTCAGTGCAGCCTGAGACAGGACCGTGGTTGGGGGGTGCATGAAGGGGCCTGTGGGACTCCGGGTGGAATAGTGGGAGCTATGATCCCCAGGGTGGTTGGAATGGGTAGCAGCCGATAAGGCAGGGGGCCATATCATGTTACGGGAGCACGCCCCCGTTATATCCAAGCTGTGGTGCGCTCCAACCCCTTAGCCTCTTCTCAATTCCTGGGGATTTCGGGATCCAGGACCCCTGGGCTCAGGCTTGTGTACTTTAATGCCAGGTCTGTGGTTAATAAGGCACCACTCCTCCATGAAGTGATTGAAGAGGAGGCCACGGACCTGGCCTGCATCACCGAGACCTGGCTGGGGCCGGAGGGTGGAGTCCCTCTGGTTGACATTTGCCCCCCAGGTTTTCGGGTGTTACACCAGTCATGACCCCAGGGAAGGGGTGGTGGGGTGGCTATTGTTATTCAGGAGACCCTGTTTCCAAGGGAGGTCCCTGCCCCGGAGATAAGCGGGTGTGAATCCCTCCTCCTGAGATGTGGGCCTGCAGGTCGGATGGGCATGCTGCTTACATACCTGTCCCCCAGCTATGTCTCAGCTGCCCTGCCTGGGCTCCTGGATGCCGTCTCGGGAGTGGCGGTGGAGTTCCCAGGGCTTATAGTTCTGGGTGACTTCAACTTGCCCTCCTTGGGGTCGGCATCGGGTTTGGCCCAGGAATTCATGGCCTCCATGGAGGCCATGGGTCTGACCCAGATAATAGATGGCCTGACTCATGAGGGGGGTAACATGCTCAACCTGGTTTTTGTCTCGGAGCAGTGGCGTAGTGGTTTGGGGGATGGTGATATAGTTATCCATCCCGTTTCATGGTCAGACCACTATCTCCTGCGGCTGGTCTTCCACCAAGCTGCCCCACACCGCTGAGATGAGGAGCCACTTAGATGGTTCTGCCCCAGATGCCTGATGGACCCTGAGAGGTTCCAGGAAGAACTGGGTTTTTTTTCCTGCATCCCTTACCCACAGTCCTGCCGAGGTCCTTGTGGCTACCTGGCAACAGTCGGCCATGGGGGCTCTTGACAGGGTTGTCCCCATGCATCCCCTTACTCGGTGCAGATCCCGGTCAGCTCCTTGGTATACCGAGGAGCTCCGGGAGATGAAGCATCGTAGAAGGGGACTAGAGAGCAGGTGGAGGGCAACCCTCTCCGTATCTGACCGAGCCCAGTTAAGACCCCATATTAGGACTTACCTGGTAGCAGTGAGGGCAGCGAGAAGATCTTATTTCTCTGCCCTCATAGCATCCACAGATAATTGCCCAGCCACCCTGTTTGGGGTCGCCCGCTCCCTCTTGCAGCTGGAGCGGGGGTGGACCCTTTGTGGGGCAGAGCTGAGGAATTTGGTCAGTATCTGCAGGATAAAATTGCTCAGATCCGGGAAGGGTTGTGCTCGGACTTGCAGTGGCCTGAGGATGGGGATGCGAGTGGTCTGGCTAATGTGATCTGGACTGAGTTCGATCCTGTTTCTGAGGATGAAGTGGACAGGATTATGCAGCAGCTGAGTTCCACCACATGTTTATTGGACCCATGCCCTTCCTGGTTGGTCTACGCCTCCAGGGAGGTCACGTGCGGCTGGCTCTGGGCAGTGGTCAACGCTTCGTTAAGGGAGGGGTTGTTCCCTGCTGCTTTGAAAGAGGCGGTGGTGAGGCCCCTCCTGAAGAAGCCTGCCCTTGACCCAGCCGTGTTGAACAACTTTTGTCCGGTCTCCCACCTTCGCTTTTTAGTGAAGGTTGTTGAGAGTGTGGTGGCACAGCAATTGCCACTTTTCCTGGAGGAAGCGGACTACCTGGATCCGTACCAATCGGGCTTCTGGCCCAGGTACAGCACGGAGACAGCATTGGTCGCGCTGATTGATGATCTCTCTAGGGCTCGGGACAGGGGTTCTTCCTCTGTCCTGGTCCTGTTAGATCTCTCAGCGGCTTTTGATACCATCGACCATGGTATCCTGCGGCGCCTCGGGGGTTGGGAGTGGGAGGCACTGTTTTACAGTGGTTCTCCTCCTACCTCTCGGGATGTTTGCAAACAGTGTTGGCAGGGGGGCAGAGGTCGACTCCAAGGTATCTCACTTGTGGGGTGCCCCAGGGGTCGGTCCTCTCTTCCCTCCTGTTCAACATTTATATGAAGCCACTGGGTGAGATCATCCATGGCTTTGGGGTGAGTTATCATCAGTATGCTGATGATACACAGTTATACATCTCTACCCCAGGCCACATCAGTGATGCTCTCTCCGTGATGTCCCATTGTCTGGAAGCGGTGCGGATCTGGATGGACAGGAACATGCTTCAACTCAATCCGGCCAAGACAGAGTGGGTGTGCATACCGACATCTCGGTCCAGCTTGGATATTCCATCTTTGGTCATAGGGGAGGAGGTGTTGCCCCCCGTGGACAGGGCACAGAATCTGGGGGTCCTCCTGGACCCACGGCTCAAATTGGAGGAGCAGGTGGGGGCCGTGGCCAGGGGGGCCTTTGCCCAGATCCAGCTGGTTTGCCAGTTGCGCCCATTCCTGGACCGAGATGCCCTGCGCACAATCACTCAGGTGCTTGTCATTTCCCGACTCGTCTACTGTAACGCTCTCTACCTAGGACTGCCCTTGCATTACCACTTGGAGGCTTCAACTGGTGCAGAATGTGGCTGCATGGGTAGTGATGGGAGCTTCCCGATACTCCCATATTACACCCCTCCTGCGCGACCTGCATTGGCTTCCAGTTGCCCTCTGGGTGAGATTCAGGGTTTTGGTGTTAACTTTCAAAGTCCTACATGGCATGGGTCCAGGCTATTTACGAGAACGACTCCTCCCAGCATCAAATACCAACCACCCCGTACGGGCGCACAGACAGGGTCTCCTCGGGGTGCCGTCCGCAACTCAATGTCGCTTGGCGACGACCCGGGGAAGGGCCTACTCTGTGGCGGCTCCCACTTTGTGGAATCTTCTTCCGCTGGAGCTCCGGTTGGCCCCCGATCTCCACACCTTCCGCCACGATTTGAAGACCTGGCTCTTTTTACAGTCCGGGCTGTGCTGATCCTCTGGGGGCTGGATTGTTTTAACTGTGGGGTTTTTAACCTTAATTCGACTTTAACTGTTTAATATGTTTTTAGGTAATTTATTTATTGTTGTATTTTTTTAGCTGTGAGCCGCCCCGAGTCCTTTTGGAGATGGGGCGGCATATAAGTCGAATTAAAAGAAAAAAAAAGAAAGCTATTATGTAAAGACTTCCAATGAAGAGAAACCCGCCCACTCACCAAGATATTGGTTCCATTTCCACACTGCTTGTACCTTCAATTATTTTCCTTAATACTCATGCCCCGTCCTGCAATTTATGACTACCACTCTGTGACCAGCATCTGAAATGATAGAAGTGAGAACATAGCTTTCTTCAGTTTTCTTCAGGTACTTGAAAATGCTATCATACCTCTATGGTTCTTTCTTAAGATTAAATGAGATTCTTCGGTGCTCCCTTGTAACATAAAGAAGCTCATCAAGAACTTTATTAAGTCTTTTAAGGCCAAGAGAAGGACAGTAGAAAAGAAAACCTTCTGTGCAGCTATTTATAGAGACATAGGTCAAATACAGACAAATTCTATCTGCTGTTAAAGGTTCTTCCCATCCCACCCCCAGTTAACACGTTCAGACTCATTCTTCACTAGCTATTCAGTTCTATTTTGATTCAGTGTCCTTGCTTTTTTCATAAAACATTTCTTTGTTCTCATCATTTTATTCACAGCTTGTCAAGACCTGCCTCTTCTCTCTCTTTTCTCTGAACCCTTCTCCTGTCAAAAATTTCCTCTCTGGAAAAAAAAGAACAAAACAATAACAATGGCAAGCTTTATTGCCAAGTGAGACAGAAAATAAATAACAAAGCACTTTGGTGTAGTGGGTTTTGTGTGTGGATGTGGGTGTGTATACATGCACATGCAACATATACTTTGACCTTTGATTTTCATATAGGACAATGTGCACAGACCTCTTTTCTTAGTATTTGTTAGTTCTGCTGCCCTAGCTGACCTCATCATGAGGAAGAGAAAGGGGAAGAGGAGGAAGGGTTTTGCTCATCAAATAACAAATAAAATGAATCACATATTTGATTGGTGGTTTTTGAAAATTCAGGTTCAAGGTAGGACACTAGGTATTATTGAGGTAACATCTTAAGATAAGCATGTCCAGCAAGATGGGGTTTTCTTGTAAATCCACAATTGCTACAGGTAGTCCTAATTTGGGATGACAATTGGAACTGGCAACTCAGTTGTTAAATGAAATGGTTGCTAAGTGGAAAATCACATGACCGCAACTGTTCTTATGATTTTACTTTGATTCTCCTTTGCTTTACAGTGTCAGAAAAATATGACCATCAGGAACAGTAGCACATTTTGGTATATTAGGAGATTTCAAGATTAATAATTGGAAGTCAAAGATGTTAACAAAAATATGAAGTTACAAGATCAGATAGGACTGATGGAGAAAACGGGTTTTAAGATTGAAAATGTAAAATGTTTGGGTCTTACTATGACAAATATGAATTGTATGTTATTTCAAAATAATTGCATTAAGACATAGACTGAAATTAAGAAGGATAGGTTAAAATGGGAGAAATAAAAACCATTACTGTTGGAAAGAATGTCTATTATATAAATGAATATTTTTCAATAATTATGTTTTTGTTTGAAACAATACATGTTTTGGCAATGGATGCACAATTTAAACAATGGCAAAAAGACATACCTAAATTTATATGGCAGGGGGGAAAACCATGAATTAAATATAAAGTGTTACAAGATTCAAAGGAAAAAGGATGAGTTGGTCTACCAGATTTGAAACTCTATTTCACTGCTTGTTGTTTGATCTGGATGAAAGAAGGAATGTTGCTGAGAAATAAGAGATTTTTACAGTTAGAAATCATGATTTGAGGTTTCAAAAGCAGAGGTATTTATGGAATGATAAAAATAAGATTAATATGGACTTTAAAAATCATTTTATTAGACATATATTGAAAATGTGAAATAGATATAAACTGAGGTTGTGCATGAAAACATATTTATGGATTTTAGCTTAAGAAGTATATACAAAAGAGAAATGGCAGATAAAGATAAATGGTTGGTGTAGTGGGACTTATTGGAAAGCTATCAAGGAAAATACAAAATCAAATAAAGAGAACAATTAATAGCAAAAGGATATAGTGTTGATGGTTTTCCCATTCATAGTTGCCAGAAAGATTAAAAATGGATAAAAAGATTTTATGGTATGGAGAAAAGTAGATCAGAATTGGAAATATAATTGTTTATTGATAATGAACATGTAATTGCTAAAATATGCAAAAAAAAATTTGAATTTTGAAACAGTGAAAGAATGGGTTAAATAATGTATGATAAAGTGGATTAAGAATTTTGGCTATAATATGCAGATGGATTGATGTTTAAAATGTGGTTAAAAGGGTTGAAATTTAAATTATGTTATGATCTCAAAGAAATATTATAAAGGCACTTCAAAGGTATGCTGGAAATAAAAACAACATGAAGGGACATTTCAGCATGCTTGATGACATGTGAAAAAGCTAAAATAGTTTAAATTCAATACATACTTTGATACAGAAGATTTCAAAGACCAGTGTTCAATTGAAGTCAGAACTTTCCTTTTTTAGAATTAATGGATAAAGAGATTTTTTTCAATATGTAATTATTGTGGCAAGATTACCATATGCACCAATATAGAAAGAATTTTGACACTACTTAGTATGCTGGAATAGTTGGTGAAGTTGACAGATTTTGATGAAACTGATAAATTGACCTCTTTAATTAGAAAAAAAACATTATGTACATTTATTAGTGATTGGAAGCCTCTTATGGAATTTTGTGTAAAAATAAACGAAACTGAACTTGAGATTTATGGTTTTGATGATACAGATTATAGAAGAAAAAGTAATGTAATATAACTTTAGTAAGAATAGCTGAAATATATTTGTGCTTATAAGTGCTGTGAAGAGTATTGAAAACCATGTCTTCTTCTATTTTTCTTTATCATTTTCCTTTTCTTGCACTTTTTGCTTTGCCTTGCCTTTTATTTTTTTATTTTTTTTTTCTTACTTTATATTGGTTTAAGATCAAAAATTTTTTTGGCCATGTTATTCAGGGGAACTCACTGGAGAAAGCAATTAATTTTAAAAGAGTTAGTGATAAAAGAAAAATCAGGCCATCAAAGAACTTGCTGGAAACAGTGAAAACTGACACCAGCCAGAGAATAGAACAACTCAAAAAATTAGTGCAAGATGAGAAGATGTTGAGAGACCTGGCCCATAGACTCACCAAGAAACCAACTGAATGGATAACATCATCACCATCATCAAACTTCACCTTACACTCATTTTTACCTATTTTCTTTAAAAGTTTTAATATATTGTAAATTATACTAGAAAAAAAACAGGGATACAATCTGAAGCAGCAGGATGATTTCTGGAACTCAGAAGATCAAATGATTATCCTGGCACTGGAATAATTAGCAAGAAAAGAATTGATAACAAGAGAGTAAGCAGGCACACAATGGGGAATATGTAACAAAAGAAATGTGCTAATACCTGCTATTTGCCTAGTGCATTTGTGACTATGACCCACCAGCTATTTATGTGGCAAACAAAAGTCCAGGCATCCAGCAATCATTCCAAATCATTACCAAGGATATTCTGGTTAAAATACCTAATTGTGACAGCAATCCCATTAAATCACCAATTTATGAATCAATCTGTTTCAGTTGTAAAAATGAGTTGTAAGTGTATTTTCCATTATCCTAATCAAAACTCAGTAGTAGTTGTAAACAATGGAAATAAAATAAATAGTAACGTGAAATTGGCATGTACTGCAATGTTTTGCTTACATGTTTCTCAGTGACATGATTTATTAATTATGTACCATTTTAGCACTTACATGTTCATCATTGGTATGTAGCCCAGTTTCAAATTGTTTTGTACATGCTTAAGCTACCAAGTATCCTGTTATCTACCTTACATTTTTCTCTTAACTGTATTTGGAAACTATTGGAAAACAAATCCCTCTGAAATCAGTTGATCTCTTGATTTCATTTTATATTTTCATGCTGTTGGTGTAATCATTCTAAATAGGTTAACCCATCTCTCTTTGCCTGCTGTTCCTTTCCTACTCCTAATGTTCTGAGGAAAATGAAACTTCTTGCTTAGTGGTCATTGCAATTTATAGGGATCATATTCTTTTTCAACATTACATGTTTGTTTTGCTTATATGTATTAATCTTATGAATACATATTAATTAGATATTTCCTGATATTTCCTAAAAATATTTTTGTACTTACAATCACTGCTTCATTTGAAAGGTTTCTGATTATCTCTTGCTAACTCCTAGCACAGAATGAACAGTGGAATATTTCAGGAGATTCCACCAATATTTTCATCATAGAAGACAAGCTATTATAATTAATGTCAAAATATATATTGAAGAAGATTCCTGAGAATACTATGGATAGCTAAGAATAAATCAATCCAAAGTTCTCACCTGAGACTCAAATAATCAGGCTTAAATGGTCATATTTTGGACATATTATGGAAAGACCTAACTCTCTTGAAAAAATTTGCAATGTTTTGAAGGGTGGAAAGAAAGAGAATAAGAGGCCAAGTAGCAAGTGACCTCAATTATGGCAGCAATGAATGCTATAATGGATCCAGAAAGTTTTCTAGACTGACTTTATAAGGAGTTCACATCTAGTTCATTCATACACATGCACACCATATCTAGTACCGACTATCTTGGATTTAGAGACACTTTAATTACAGCTGGATGTAAGGATTGGAGGAAACAAATTCTAGATTTGGAATTACAGCAGTCAGGAAAACTCTGAGTCAAATATTCTGCCTGGCTCAGAGTTTTTCTATCTGCTTTATTTCCACAGTTGTGTGATGTTTGCAATTTTCTTGTTATCAGTCAGCAGGGGATGCAAAATACATTCTTCTGAAAGGAAGCAAAATTTGGTGAATCCAAATCTAGAAAAAAGAGTCAATTCCCAGGGACACACAGGTGCTTTTAATAAATTGACTGATCTTTCTTCCTCCTTCAGATCATGCCATAACCTAATCACTGTCCAGTTCTAATCAACAACTGGGGTACAGTTTCTTAATCAGAGCTTGATCTATAGTGAAGCCTTCCAGAGCAGGTGTTTAATACCTGTCAAGCAGTTCAAAGAATACTTTTATCTTTCAACTGCTGTTGTAACTGTTTTTCCCCAAAGAAAATAGAAGATGACAAACAATATGCTGCATTCAGTCATGATGACTACACGATAGAGATGTTTTTCTTGTATATTAGCTTGTGCTTCCCTGCTAAGAGAAATGTAATTCCTTACTGTAATGTACAGCTAGTGAGAGGATTGCTGATGAATAAGCACTGAGGATCCCTTAGACTATGAGCTTTGTTACAGCAACACTCATGTTGTTTGTATAGCATTCCCAAAGCATTAGAAGTACAATGTACTTTTCTGACAGGGTGATCTCATTACCAGTGGATTTGAGATGCATTTTGAATTGAACTGAGTTTATAGCCATGATGGTGCAGTGGTTAGAGTGGAGTACTGCAGGCTACTTCTGCTGACTGCCAGCTGCCTGCAATTTGGCAATTCAAATCCCACCAGACTTAAGGTTGACTCAGCCTTCCATCCTTCTGAGGTGGGTAAAATGAGGACCCAGATTGTTGGGGCAATATGCTGACTCTGTAAACCACTTAGAGAGGGCTGTAAAGCACTGTAAAGTGGAATATAAGTCTAAGTGCTATTGCTATTGCTATAGGGAACATCTTCAGAAACTTCTCCCTGCCTGAGTTCAGCCTGTCTATATTGCAACTACTAAGTACAGGTAGTCCTCGAGTTACAACCACAATTGAGCCCCAAATTTATGTTGCTAAGTGAAACATTTGTTAAGTTAGTTTGCCCCATTTTACATCTTTTCTTGCCACAATGTTTAAGTGAATCATTGCATTTGTTAAATTAGTAGCATGGTTCTTAAGTGAATCTGGATTCCCCATTGACTTTGCTTGTCAGAAGGTCACAAAAGCTGATCACATGACCCCAGGACATGGCAACCATCATAAACATGAATCACTTGCCAAGCATCTGAATGTTGATCATGTGACTACGGGGATGCTGCAAAGGTCATAAGTATGAAAAACAGTCAGAAGTTGCTTTTTTCAGTGCTGTTGTAACTCTGAACTGTCACTAAATTAACTGTTGTAAGTCCAGGTCTACCTGTAACTGCTTCTCCTTAGCAATCCAGGAGCTTCTCTTTTTTAAAATATATATTTTTATTGTTTACAAATATAAATATCAAGCACAGTGCAACCATCCTGGCATTACTTTGCCATACATATTAGGATATTGCTAAACAATTAACATTCATATTATTTGTGCAATATTGGTTTTGTTACAGTTGTTTTGACTATCCTACTCGATCAAATCCTCTATCATATCACATTCTAGGTCTATTCATCCTGATTGCTTTTTGTTCTGACCTCCACCTCTCTTTTGCAGCCATTGATAGAACTTATTCCCAGTATCATGGTATTCTGTTTCCCCCTTATTTTTTAGTTCTAAAGTTAGTCTATCTAGTTCTGCACAAGCCAGTATTTTCCTTATTATATCTCTTTCTGATGGTGTATTTTCGTTCTTCCATTGCTGTGCATAAACCATTCTTGCCACTGTCAGTATATGTAGTATTAAATATGTTGAGCCTTTACTGTAACCTTCTGTTATTATTCTGAATAGGAATAATTCTGGCTTAAATTGTATATGTTCTCCCACCATTTGCTCTAACCATTTCTGAATCTGTCACCAATATTTCCTTGCATGGTTACATGTCCACCACATATGATAGTATCTGCCTGGTAGATCCTTGCATTTCCAACATTTTGGTGATAAGTTTCTAAACATTTTGGCCAGCCTTGCTGGAGCAATCCAGGAACTTCTGATGTCTTTTCAATATACCGATTTCCCAAGAGATGGTGCGGAGGAGATAACTTCTTCCCACTGAAACAGTATATAGAAGACAGATTTGTGTGATGTTCCTCTGGCATACTCTAGAAGATTAGCAATCATCCTTTTTCCTTCTATCCAGTATTGTGCTGCACAGCCAGTTTAGAGTTAATGGGACTTGGGATAGGTAGTTAGGAATTGAGAGCTGTCCCCTTAAGGGAATGCATCATGATAAATGTAATTAAGGTATCCTGGGAAATGTAGTACATGCCATGTGGTCACATCTGTAACCCTAATTGGTTCTATACCACGATTCAGATATGCCAAGGATTGGACATTAAGAAGAACCTTGTCAGAACTCTGAGTTGACAGGATGCCTGATGAACCAATAAAAAACATTTTGTACAGATGCTTTGTGGAGTTGCTCTGTCTGCTTTATACTCATCTAGAGCATAAAGCGGAACAGTAGAAAGATATTAAACTCTCATCCCTATATTTCATCCCATAGTCATAGAGGCAGGGGGTATAGCTGCTACCACGAGGCTGTGTGTTCAGGCAAGAGAGAAGAAACCTCCCCCAACCCACCAAGGGTCAATTCAGTGACCAATCAGGGTTACAGATGTGACCACTGCTTTCCAAGATTGTGAAACAGAGTTGGTAGGTGGGCAGCCGGTCGATCAAATATCCATAATAATATGGCCTTCTTCCACTCTTGACATAAATGAAAAGGAAAATCTGTCTGGAGCAAGATATCAAAGAAATGTTTGGATTCTGTGGCACATTATGGGACATTTGCTACTGACCATATGCCAGCATTGGATGGCATCTCTAGCAGCAGGCATGGGATTTTCCCTGCATGCAGTAAGATTTAATGTAAGACTCTGCAGTGGGTCATGACAGCTATGCATTATCATAACTGTTTTCGGGAAAAGGCACAAAGCATCCATTTAATGAATAGAGATACAATAATATAAGTGAACACTAAACAAACAATTATATCCTTTAGAGCTGATAATCCAAAACAACATTTGTTTCACTTCTATACTTTGACACATTATTCTTAGTTTCATAATGACTTCTAACAACTCCTTTTAACTTTCCATTACTTTGATTTCATCCCATATCATTTCTATACTGCAATTTTTAAAAAAAATCCTATTTACACTGTTGGTGGCTTCTAGCTTAGCACTCTTCATTCACTCCCAACTCATTTTCTAAAATTCACTTCAAAATCATTCTGCATTTCTTTTTTTTTAATTTTAAAAAAGTTTATTTACAATTGTTAAAAAACAAGACACAGACTTACAGTCACAAATAACATAAATACATAACAGTGCGTGATTCGTTTTCCCCGCTTGTTTTTTGGTTGCAGATCGAATATGCATTTTTTTCACATAAAGTTACATTTATACATAACCATAACTGTTTTCATTTTCAACTCGCTTGGTTTGGGTTATTTTAGGGTATTTCCTATGTCTTTTTCTAAATTATTGCATAACCTGTTATCTCCTGTTATCTATGAATTTCTTCTATTTACTGTAGTACCTTATTTCCCAATGTTCCCTTTCCCTCCATTCTTGCATTCTACCCAATTGTACCATGCATCCCATGCCTTATAGTAGTCCGAGTCCTCTTTTTCATTTAATTTAAGTGTTAATCTCTCCAATTCTACGCATTCATATATTTTCTTTATTACCACTTGTATGGACGGAGTTATAGGTTCCTTCCATTTCTGAGCTAAGGAAATTCAAGCCGCTGTTAGTAGATGTGTTATCAGGTATTTGTCCTCTGGGGGAAAGTTTCTTTTAGGCATTCCTAATAGAAACAGTTCTGGTTTCCCCTCCAGTTCACAGTTCATCACATCCTCAATCCAATTTTTAATTTCCATCCAATATTTTCTTATTTTTGGGCATGTCCACCACATATGATAGTAAGTACCAATTTTATTTTGGCACTTCCAACAATTTGGATTTGCCTGTGGGAATATTTTTGCTAATATAGCAGGGGCCAAATGCCACCTATACATCATTTTGTACTGGTTTTCTTTATATGCCACCGACTTTGTGTATGTCAAATTTTTCTCCCATGTATCCTCCCAGTCGTTCAAATCCAGATTATATCCTATATTTTTTTCCCATGCTAACATTGATCCTTTTACTAGTTGTCCTATTCTTTCTTGTTCTAATAATAAGTTATATAATTTAGATATTAATTTTTCTTCCGGTCCCAGAAGTAATTTATCCAAATTTGTATTCTTTATCTCTATTCCGTATTCCTTTATATCTTTATTGTACCTCGTTTTAATTTGTAAATAAGCCCAGTTGTCTATCACTATTCCTTGTGTTTCCAGATCCTGTTTTGTTTTTAGTTTTCCCTCTGTATCCAATATCTGATAATATTTAAGTTTTTTATTTAAATCCAATGTGTTGGGGTGAAAGGTTGCCTCCATTGTTGAGAGCCATCTCGGAACATTCCTTGCTTTCTTTAATTATATCATTTGTCATTGTCTTTTTTTCTATATATATTATACAATCTAATTTCTTGAAGCAATATTTCTTTATATGTGACTATGAAACTAAGGAAGGGATGAATGCAGTAGCTCTTTAAAAAGATGGATTGATCTTGTCTAGTAGATCACAAATGAAGAGCTTGTTGTAACCACAAACAGGCTAAAGTGTATGTCAGAAAGAAGGAATTAACACAATCTATGTTATGTGTATATTTTAAAGTAGGAATCCATACCTTTAATGCTCCATTATAAATATATTATTATAATAAAAGATGTAGGGATGAAATTGAGGGAATTTTTTATTTGTTTGTTTGTTTGTTTGTTTTTCATTCATTCATTCATTCATTTAAATTTACATGCTGCCCATCTCACCAGTAAGGCAACTCTGGGCAGCATGTGAAAATATAGTGAATCAATATAATCCAAGGGAGAAAAAAATATTCTGCTAGGTGACTTAAATATATGGATGAGAAGGAGATAAATATATATTTGAGAATTCAATGTAGTGGTGTTTGTTTGATGAATGTTTGCTTGGGAAAAGATTAGAGGTTGGAGACATGAATGTATGTGTACTTTCGTAGGCAGATGATACCATGTTGTGAGAACCTAAATGATTTATAGGGAATATTACATAGATAAACATGGAATAGAGCTTATGGATATGAAAATTAATGTATCAAAGGCCATGTGTCTGAGACAGAATGTTCATGTGAATATATACATACATGGTGAAAAACTAAAAGAAGCATGTGTGAACCTTGGTGGAATATTTAGCAAAGATGGAAAGATGGAAGGATTTTTTAAAAATGTTAATAGTTAATAGGCAAATTCCTGTTGTTAGGAAAGAATGTTGAAAGTAGTAAAAATATTTCTCCAAAAGAATATGTTTCTCAATACCCATATGTATAGTATTGAAGTAGGGTTATCAGGTGGTACATAAATGTAAATAGATGCCTCCTCGGCTGTTACTTCCACAGGCCATTTGGGATCTGTCCCTTCTGCCATACTTCCTTTATCACTGCCACTAACCACAATTGGTAGACTTACTACTAAAATAAGGCAATGCTGACTTTCTGTCGATCTCTGCCAAGAACTGGAGACTTCAATCAATAAACCATGTTACTCAAACTTGTAGACTTGAAATTGAAGAGTTTATTGCTGTGTTCCCAATTGTGGCTAAGAGCTGTAACAACAGACATCCCTATAAAGTCAGCATTGAAAACAGTTAACTCCCAACATTGTTTTATCCATCCCTGCCCAATTACCTCTGCCCCACCCTAATCCACCCATTACCTAATTATTCACACCACCACCCCGTGCCTAATTACACCACACCTAAGCTAATATTATGTTCCTCCCTTCACCTTACCTCCCATTAGTATCCTAAATTATTTTTTGTATTTTTTGATATTTATATTCTCTTGGGGCTTGTTTAGTTTAATTTTTTCTTAATTATTTATTGTTGCTGCTGTTTTAGTTGTGAGCCGCCCCGAGTCTTCGGAGATGGGGCAGCATACAAGTCCCATTAATAAATAAATAAATAATAATAAATAAATAAATAACAATGATCACTTCTCCTCAAGCCCAGCACTGTGTTAAAGCCAAACATTGTAAAAAGACATCTGTCTGTATTATCTGAGTTCCAAGGCTACACAGCCCTCCCACATTCTGAAGTTGACTTCTGAGGGTGTGAAATGTCATCCACAGCCCTCCCTCCCTTCTCTGCTGGTCTGGATTGGCTGCCTGCCAAGTTGCAATGCTGGACTTGAAGTGCAGATCAGGGATTCACAGCCATCAGGGATTCAAGCCAGAACACGCTGGTAAGAGCCTGACATACAGTAGGAATGAGACATTCTCTTTCTCTCACATCTTTAATCTTAAATGCCCTGCCATTTATTTATTTTTTTATTTTGCATAATATTGTTTGTCCCAAAAGGGAATGGCATGACAAGTATGTATGTGTGCTGTTTTTTTTACATACAGTGTATAACTCCTGCAATCTTAAACAAAAGAAAATCAGATCTAAATAACAGTCATCTAATCAATTTAAAGGACTCACTCAATCTAGTCCAAAAATTATGTAACAAAACAAATAAGTAAACTAGTACCAATAAGTCACTGCTATTGGAAAATAAAAGAAATAAAAGTCACTTTCCTTTTTACTAAGCAGCTAGATTTCCTTCCTTCCTTCCTTCCTTCCTTCCTTCCTTCCTTCCTTCCTTCCTTCCTTCCTTCCTTCCTCCCTCCCTCCCTGTAATTAACTCAGTATTCTACAATCCTTGAATCTATTCTCTTCTCCTTTTTCTAACTTTTATATTCCAGCTATTATTTATTAGTTCTTAATAGAATGTATTGAAAAAATACAGCAGCCAACTGTTTCAAGAAGCAAGGAATGTATCAGTTAAACAAATGTACTATCCTAATCAAAC
The DNA here is from genome assembly GCA_009733165.1 of Naja naja. Lineage (NCBI taxonomy): Eukaryota > Metazoa > Chordata > Lepidosauria > Squamata > Elapidae > Naja > Naja naja. The sequence goes on along the minus strand of CM019149.1, from coordinate 57,814,548 downwards.
AAGATGATGATGAAGTATTATTATTATTATTATTATTATTATTATTATTATTATTAAACTTCTGGTTTATGACAAATTAGCAGATTAGACTTCTATATCCGTATAATGGGGTTCTCTTCTGTTCCACTTTTTATTTTTGTTTTGTTTTGCTTTGTTTTTGTTTGGTATATTATAAACTAAACTATTCTATTCTACATTGGAATATAAGCTAAATATAAATTTTCTTTAAGGAGCTATACAGTGGTGGGATTCATTTTTTTTACTACTGGTTCTGTGGGCGTGGCTTGGTGGGCGTGGCAGGGGAAGGATAATCTAAAATATCCAGTCAGAAGTGGTATTTGCCATTTCTCAGAACTACTCAAAATTTTTGCTACCGGTTCTCCAGAACTGGCCAGAACTTGCTGAATACCACCTCTGGAGCTATGCATTTTAATTGGCTTCTATGCATATCCTAAAGTAAGGAAGATATTAGCTGAATATTAAAAGCACATGGCTATCAAGTATGTCTCATGATGCATGCTAGCAGAAAACTTGAGAAAGACAATATTTTGACATTTTGCACAGATTTATACCCTAAGGAATTCACTGTCTATGACTTTACAACTAAAACAATTTATCTTTGTAAAAAGTGCTATGTGCTGAAATCCCAATGGGTTGCAATTCATGGATTTCTTAGATGGCAACAGTAAAATTTCCATTTAATTGTTTCTGTATTATGTTTTATTAATGTGATTTTTTTCTCTGTTTTGAAATATTTCCAGTGCTGAGTAATGATAAAAAATATCCACTTGCTTAATCTAATATTTGTGAATAAAGTATTTGGTACAAAGAAAAATGTCATTATCACTATGGATTATTTAATAAAAATGGGGTATTTCATAATAACATCTATCTTTGTATGAATCAGCCTGGAGATGTGTTGCATTTTTAAAAAAAAATGATCGTGTGTTGTGATTTCTTTCTTTACCCAAGCATTCCCTAAATAGAATTGTCTCATATATTTTGAGTTCAGAGTTATAACTAATAACCTCACCACACATACTAAACCTTTGGCTAAAGATTTCCTTTATTCTTAGCTTCATTATCAAGTACAAAGAACTAATAATCAGCAAATCTAGATAAGCAGGTTCTCTTTATAATAGTGGAAAGCGGCTTGGATGTATAACTAAGGAAATTACCATCCTGCTTAGAAAGTAAAGCCTCTGCTTCTAGCTTGTAAATATATACACCAGTCCCCTTCTTTGAATTAAGCAACGGCATTCATTCGACTTAGTAGACATATTCTTAGACTGGAGGTGAATATTTTTTTTGGTAAATCTTCTCCTCCAGAATATGATCCTGTGTTGAATGATTTTTGCATTCAGGATAAGTTCCAATGACATAAGGATCTTCCATCTTTCTTCAGTGGTCTTCTTTGGATCCAGGAGTCTTGATTAAAGGTGGCCTAGTACTAAATGGTTTAATTAAAAGAAATGGGGGAGACCTATTGTGTTATACCAATGAAGTAAAAAACATCTCCACCAAGATTAGGGACAGGGGAAATGTCAATGATTTCTCAAGGACAGAATTTAACATTGATAATAGCCCACATACTTAATAAGCCCAACAGGGACCAAAAAAATTCAACATGTCTTCCCTTGTGATTGAATTGAAAGGAGGGAAGAAAGAAACTCTGCAGATTGCTGCATAGATTACTGATCAAGAAAAGAAGAGGTGTTTACACATCCCCTTGATAATCTCATCATTCAATAAATGTATGAACTCTATACTTCTCTCATGAGAATGTCTCTCAGATTCCCTTTTCTATGAAAAGCATTTCTATTGTGGATTTTATCCCATCACATTAAATGATAACTAGACTTTTTCAAATTAAGAAGGAAGGAAATTACTTCATATCCACACAGAGGCAGAAAAACATCCTATACACTAAACAAAAATTGAGGAAATAAGATACGTATATAAAAATAGTTTTATGACAACTTAGCAGCTTTACAAAGTTATCTTAGATTACTTTTGTCAATTAATAAACCAACCATCCAAGAATGAGTTTCCTTGGAAAGTGTTTGTGAACACCTAGACTACTTAGCCAAACAGTCAGGTTGATTATTGTTTTCCTTCAACAGTGGAACAGTTTAGAACAGTATTAAGTTGCAGCATTAGGAAGACACTAGAAACAATGTGTAGAAAATATTCATAGTTTTTGGGACAAATCCTTTTTTTTCTGATATTTTACAAACTAACATAACAGAGTTGGAAGGGATCTTGGAGGTCTTCTAGTCCAACCCCACTGCTCAAACAGGAAACCCTATATCATTTCAGACAGATATACCATTTCAGACAAATAAAATCTGACACACAATTAAACTAGATGTGGAAATCAAATCAAGCAAAGAAATTTTGCACCTCTACAGATAGATAATCTGAGGAATTACCTGCATATTTCAATTGATCCAGCACAAAATGCACTTCTAACCATTTCTTGAGGACATAAACATATAATGCTATCTTTAATCTGTCACTAGTCCACCACAAAATCAGTTGCTATACATCTTTCCTTACTCAGCCTCATAAGTGGTTCTTTTTGTTTTTTGGTTCAAAATAAGACTGTATTAAACTTTGAAAAAAGATAACATTAATCATCTAAAGGGAGATTTTTTTAATACACCTCTCTAAAATTAATCTATCCTTCCAACTATCAGAAGAAATATGGAAGCACCTTTCCACCTAATAATTTTATTAAAGGCATAAACGTTTGTGAGCTGCAGCTCACTTTATCAGATGCACAGTATGGCTAGACTGGTACAAGAATTAAAATGGGGTGAGGTGGAGGAGTAAAGGGCAGGTGGTTTTACAAATGTGAATTACATGTGAAACAGATGTGGCTTATCAATTAACAATTATAATGTGCTGAAGCCGACTCTGTTTTTTGAGACCTTTTGAAATTCTCTGAAATCTATTGATGTATCTGAGTTCAGCAATTTCCTGCTCCATAGGACAAGGGCTCAATTTTTTCAAAATGGTCACTTTGAGGTCTTCCATGCTGTCCTGAGAATTTGAAATGCTGTGATATTATTTTGTTTTGATAAACATTATAATGTTTGCCAGAAAAAATAATGGACACAGGTTTGACATCAGGACTCGGAAAAAGTATATGCCTTTTAATAAAATTTGTTAGAAAAATTACATTTTTGTGCCACCATAAACTAACACAACTCTCATCTTAGAATGCCTTTCTATTATGTGCAAAAACATGTTAAAAAATAATCCATTGTTAGTAGATCAAATGGCAGTGAAAATGGTTGAGATTTATATCACTGAACCTCACAGTCAGGACCGATAGCATGCTTAGTACAACACTGATTCAGTAAAAGGGAATCTCAACTCAAGTTTTGAAGAATGATTGTTGTGAAATGTTTGTTCATTTACACACTCTTACTTCATTGAACATTGAACTCAAGCCAGAATAATAAGGTACCTGAATATAATGCCTATTTGATAGGATTGCAGTTAGACTTATATTCAATTTAGAATCCTCTTGCTTTTTATTACATTTTCTGACAAGAATGTGCAATATTCTGGCTAAGACTTAAAAAGAAAACATACTTACAAATACATTGAACCTAGGACTGAGACTTATCTCATATGTTCTTTATTTATGTGTAGAGTTTAACCTGGTCTGTTATGTATGTAGGTTTGAATGTTATTGGTTTATTTGAACTGTTCTTGTAAAATGTCAAATGGTATTGGTTTAAATAGTGCGGGAAGAATCCCTGCACTCCCATTGGCTGGCAGCTACGGCTGCAGGCTATAAGAAGCAGCCGTAGCCAAGCCAGGACGGGTCTATTCGAGCTGTAGTCACTAATAAAGTCTTTGCTGGAACTCCTCGCCTGACTCTTCATGCAAACTTAACACTGGCGAGGATGGGATTTCCCTGAAGAGAAGACGACGTGACGAACAAGCAACTGAGCGAGATGGCTGCGCTGAACACCCCCAGCACCGTTTGATCCGCGACGGAAGACTGGGAATCGATGCGGATCGCTTCCACATGTTCCTGGAGGGAAAACGATCTCGGCATCCCGAGAGACGGAAGAGGGCGGTCTTTCTCACGCACTGCGTCCGCAGTCTTCAAAATGGCGAAGGCGTTGGCGGGAGCAGCAGAACTGAAGGTAATGGAATGGCCCGACTTAGAAAGACTTTTGAGAGCCCATTACGCCCCACAAGTATCGTGCCTCATTAAGAGACACGAATTTTACTGTCGGGATCAAGGGGATAGCGAATGTTAATGACTTCGTGGCAAGTTTAAGGGACATTGGGGTGCTTGTGACTTTACCAACTTAGAAGAGGCCATGCGTGATCGGTTTGTTTTAGGCCTTAAGGATAAGGTTTTACAAAGCAAACTATTAATGAAACCTAAGATCACGCTTAAAGAGGCCATTGAAGAAGCTGTTTCAGCGAAGCCACCAAGTCCTCAGCAGCGCCATGAAAAAGATTAACAAGGCTTCAAGCCAGGCCTCAAGCCATTCTGATGGGGATAAATCCACATCTACTCATTGAACAAATAGACTCTGATTCTGATGGCAGTGAGACAGAAGAGGGATTTTAAACTCAGAATGGAAAAGAAAAGAAAAGACTCTGGGAAGAACAGGCAAGGGTTCTATTGCAGAGGCTGTGGGGCACCCCGCACTGATTGCAAGTTCTTTGACTCCATTTGCCTACGCTGAGAAACGGGTCACATAGCCAGAGTCTGCAAATCATCCAGAACTCCACCAGCTAGGAAGAAATTCCCTGATAGAGACTTTAAGCCCAACAATGTCATTGAAAAATGGGGTGAAATTTAGAAGCAAATGGCAAGAGTGAAACACACCAAACAATCACTATTGGTCATTCTTCACCTTAAAAAGCAGAAAAGTTCATGTGAAGGTGTTTATTGAAGGAAGACCTTGCCAAATGGAAGTGGACTCAGGCTCTTATTTATCTATGGTGTCATGGGACACCATCCACAGACTCTTTCCCAAAATTCAGAAAAGCATTTCCAGAAGCAAGCACTGACTCTCAAAGACTACCAAGGAAACAAGATTCCAGTAGTTGGAGCGAGAGATTTCAACATGCAGTTTAAAGGCCACACCAAACGCTTGCCCCTGACCATCGTGGACAAGGATCGCCAAGTTTGCTGGGACTTGAGTGGTTCAAGCCACTTGGCATCGAGGTGACTGGCATCCATCACGTGAGCAGTTCTGACTGGGAAGAGTCCTTGAAGTCTGAGTTTCCAGAGGTCTTCAGCGAAGGACTGGGCAAGTATATGGGGACCCCTATTGCTTTCAGCCTAGACCCCAAGGTGCCCCCAATTCGTTTAAAGCCCAGGAGGGTCCCATTTGCTTTAAAGGAAAAATTGATGCACAATTAGATAAACTCATTGCTCAAGGGGTTTTAGAGCCTACTGACCACTCCAGATGGGAAACACCCATAGTCACACCAGTCAAGGCTGATGGGTCAGTGAGAATCTGTGGTGACTACAAGGGGACACTTAACCATGCGCTGCAGCAGAGCATATCCTGTACCAGTTGTGCATCATCTGCTCCATTCCCTTGGCAGGGGTACAGTATTTGCTAAACTGGATTTGGCTCAGGCATATCAACAATTAACAGTTGATGATGCCACTGCAGAGGCACAAACAATTGTGACCCATAGAGGTGCCTTCAAATGTAAAAGACTACAATTTGGAGTAAGCGTGGCACCTGGCATTTTTCAGAGCCTTATGGAAAGAATGTTGCAAGGACTGCCAGGGTAGTGCCTTATTTTGATGATGTTTTAATCTCTGCTGAAAATGACACTCAGCTTCAGAGAGACTCAGAGAAGTCCTTACCAGATTCAGAAAAGCGGGTTAAAAGTCAAGGAAGACAAATGTACACTCAAAACAGACAGAGTTGAGTTCCTGGGGTATATGATTGACAAGCAGGGCATCCATCCTACTGATGCCAAGGTTAAAGCAATCAATGAAGCCCCTAAACCTCGATGCAAGGCTGATTTGCAAGCCTTCCTTGGACTTATTAACTTTTACCACATGTTTCTACCTCACAAAGCATCTATTGCTGAGCCCTTACATCGCCTACTTGATAAGAATGCTGTTTGGATCTGGGGGCGGAAGGAACAGTCAGCATTTAACAGTATTAAGAGACTAATCACGTCTGATGATGTGTTGATACAATTCTCTGAGAATTTACCTGTTGTTCTGACTTGTGATGCATCCCCTTTTGGAGTGGGGGTTTGACTCACAGGCTTCCCAATGGACGGAAGCCCCATTTACTCGGCTGTCCAAAGCAGAGAGGAATTATAGCCAATTGGACAAGGAAGCTTTAGCAGTTGTTGCAGCTGTTAAGAAATTTCATGAATATCTGTATGGCAGGTCATTCACCATTGTTACAGATCACAAACCTTTACTTGGCATTGTGGCAGGAGATAAACCTACACCTAATATCCTGTCACCAAGAATGCTGAGGTGGACTGAATTTCTTGCAGCCTATTCCTACAAACTGATTCACAGGCCTGGCAAGGACATTGGACATGCTGATGCACTGAGTCGTTGCCCACTACCTTGCCACAAGGAGGACTTTGAACTTGAAACTCACACCTTTTCCTGGAGACCGCTAAGCTTCCAGTCCATGCTGCTGAGATTGCCAAAGAAACTGCCAAAGATGCTGTGTTGGCACCTGTTATGGGCTGGATCAAGAAAGGTTGGCCTCTTCAAGATCTACCTCACCTTGCCCAACCTTTTAAGTCCAGGCAAACTGAATTATCTGTATTAAGAGGATGTATTTTGTGGGGTAACAGGGTGGTTATTCCTGCAAAACTGCAAAGGAGGTTTTGGAAATGTTACATGAGGGTCATCCTGGGATTGTAAGGATGAAAGGTTTGGCCAGGAGTTATGTATGGTGGCCAGGTATTGACAAAATGGTTGAAAACTGGGTAGCCTCTTGTCCCACTGCCAGGTAGTCAGACCTGCACCACCTCACGCCCACACAGGGAATGGGAATGTCCTAGGGGCCCATGGTCTAGAATCCACATTGATTTTGCAGGCCCTACAAGAGGCACACTTTTCTAGTGATAGTAGATGCATACCCAAATGGCTAGAGGTAATTCCAATGACATCCACTACTACTGAGGCTGTTATCAAGCAGCTCAGAAAATTGTTTGTAACCCATGGGTTACCAGATGTCCTGGTCTCTGACAATGGCCCTCAATTCACATCTAACATTTTTGAATCCTTTCTAGCTCAACAGGGCATCAGACATGCCCCTCACTGCCCCTGGCACCCTTTCGCCAAGGCGGCTGAACGCATGGTGCACGCTTTACCAAAGAGAAGCTTCAGCAGCTGGGTCCTGGGGACATCACTGAGAAGCTTGAAAAGCTTCTTAGTGTTCAGCACATCACTCCTAGCCCATCAACTAACTTGTCCCCAGCAGAGTTGTTGATGGGCAGGAAACTTAGGGTCTCCCTGACGCCTCCATCCCACTTACACCCAATGCACCACTGGATTCCACTTCCAAAGTTCGTTCTTTTAGTGTGGGAGATTCTGTCTATGCTAGGAACCTTCTAGGTGACCCTTTGTGGATTCCTGCTGAAATAACTCACATCACAGGCCCTCGTTCTTACAGGGTACAAACAGAGGATGGCCTTCTCTGGAGCAGGCACATTGACCAACTTAGATCCAGGGTCCCTCAAGAACATTGCCCTGTCTCCCTCTAGGTCCCTCACCTGATGTTTCTTCTAGGGGAAGGGGGAACAGGAGGAAAATCAGCAAACAGGAATCAACCCCATGTGTAGCAGAGCCGTGGACAGGAACCATCCGAACCTGTCACAAAGCCAAGATCCATCCTTAGAAGTGGAAGATTGCACATCACTACCTGACTTGGGTGCTGACATTGGAATGGAGATGGGTTGGGAGGAGAGACCAGATTCTAACAATTCAACAGGGTCTCTTTTCACAGGAAGTCCCAACAGGGAAATGTCAACAGACACATTTCCTCTCACTGGGTGAGAACGTTAAAGCTTCTGAACCACGAAGGTCTCAACGTACATTAAGAGCCCCACCTATTTAAAGGAATACATTAGATAGGTTGGGGTTTGGTATGGACTGAACCTAGTGGGGAGGGGTGTTATGTATGTAGGTTTGAATGTTATTGGTTTATTTGAACTGTTCTTGTAAAATGTCAAATGGTATTGGTTTAAATAGTGCGGGAAGAAACCCTGCACTCCCATTGGCTGGCAGCTATGGCTGCAGGCTATAAGAAGCAGCCGTAGCCAAGCCAGGACGGGTCTATTCGAGCTGTAGTCACTAATAAAGTCTTTTGCTGGAACTCCTCGCGTCTGACTCTTCATACAAACTTAACATGGTCTAAGAAGGTTGGCAGTTCAAAACGCAAGTATCACAAGACAGGATGAGCTCCCATTACTCCCCAGCTCCTGCAAACCTTGCAAATGCAAGTAGATAAATAGATACTACCTCAGTGGGAAAGTAATAGTGTCCTGTGCCTTTGGCGTATGGCCCTGCTGGCTACATGACCATGGAAGTGTCTTTGATCAATACTGGCTCCCTCAGCTAAAAAATAGAGAGGAGCACTGCCTCCTAGAATCGAAATAAATGGATAGGGGAAACCTTTACTTTCCCCTTTTTATTCTAATATTAATGTCTCTTGGCTTTTATTCTAATATTAATGTTTCTTGGCTTGTTCATACTGGAATATTTTCAGTATTTGATAACTGGACAGGGGAACTGACTCCAAGGACTTCAACAAAGTTGTTAATTGAAATTCAGCTAGCCTCTTTTCTCTTGAGGCTGCGATAGAATAGATTCTGCTTGGGTTTTAGATATACTTTCACAGAAATGGTAAACTTTAAGCTTTAACTTCAACTTTAAAAGGAAAGCATATAATGAGGCTTTTCAATGTATTCAAGGCTCAGAGTATGTTGCTGAGTTCTTCCTTTGGTGTGTGAGAGAGTAAATGAGCAATTGCATTGTATGCTAACAGCCAACTATGTCAGAAAAATGGCCTTTTTATTTTCTCATTAAATAATTATATTGAGAAAAGCAAATTAGTGTTTGTTCCCCTTTCATCTATATTATTCACTTTGACCCCATGGCTTTGAAATTCTGTTCATTAAAAAAATTCAAGCTATTTAAATCTATTTTACTGGCAACTATATTTATTTTATTTATTTATTTGATTTGTCAATCGCTTACAAGATAATAGATATAAATATAAACATGAGTAAAAATACAGGTAATAGGTACGAATTAATGAGGACAATAGGACAGGGATGGTAGGCACGATGGTACACTTATGCACGCCCCTTACAGACCTCTTAGGAATGGGGTGAGGTCAATAGTGGTTAGTTTGAGGTTAAAGGAGTGGGTGTTAGAGGATGTAACAACAGAGTCGGGTAGTGCATTCCAGGCATTGACCACTCTGTTGCTAAAGTTGTACTTTCTGCAATCAAGTTTGAAGCGGTTTACATTGAGTTTGTATCTGTTGTGTGCTCTTGTATTGTGGTTGAAGCTGAAGTAGTCATTGACTGGTAGGACATTGAAGCCAATAATTTTGTGTGCTACGCTTAAATCTAACCGTATGCAACGCAGTTCAAGGTTGTCAAAGCCCAAAATCTCAAGCCTGGTGATATAGGGTATTCCGTTGCGAGCAGAGGAGTGTAGTACTCTTCTCGTGAAATACTTCTGGACTCGCTCAATTGTATTAATGTCTGATATGCAGTGCGGATTCCAGACTGATGAGCTGTATTCAAGTATTGGCATGGCAAAAGTTTTGTATGCTCTAGTTAGCAATTTGATATTTCCAGAGGAGAAGCTTCGTAAGATTAGATTTACAACTCTTAATGCCTTTTTGGCAATGCCGTTACAGTGAGCTCTGGTGATTAGGTCATTTGATATGAGAACTCCAAGGTCCTTGACAGAGTCAAGGTCATATCCGCCTAGTTTGTACTTAGTATACTGATTTTTTTTACCAATGTGTAGGACAGAGCATTTGTTTGTCAAGATTTGGAGTTGCCAATTGTTAGACCATTCAGACACATAATCAAGGTCTTTTTGAAGGATAGTAGCATTGTCAGTGGTGTTGAATAGTTTTACGTCATCTGCAAAGAGGATGCAGTTGCTTATAAGGTGATCGCAAAGGTCATTTATATAGAGTATAAAGAGTGTGGGTCCTAGAACGCTGCTTTGGGGGACACCACTGTTAACTGGAGCAGGGTTAGATATAACACTCCCTATTTTTGCTATTTGTTGCCTGTTTGAGAGGAATGCAGTAATCCACTTATGGAGGGATCTGGAAATGCTGTAAGATTTTAGTTTTAACAGTAGTTTATCGGGTACCACTGAATCAAAGGCTTTGCAGAAGTCTATGTAAATTGCATCTATAGCTTTACCCTGGACAAGTAGAGTAGTCCATACGTTTTTGCAGTGTAGGAGTTGTAGATTGAAGGACAATTTTTTCCTGAAACCAAATTGTTTTTTGGAGAGTACAGGTGAAACTCGAAAAATTAGAATATCATGCAAAAGTTCATTTATTTCAGTAATGCAACTTAAAAGGTGAAACTAATATATGAGATAGACTCATTACATGCAAAGCAAGATAGTTCAAGCCGTGATTTGCCATAATTGTGATGATTATGCTTTACAGCTCATGAAAACCCCAAATCCATAATCTCAGAAAATTAGAATATTGTGAAAAGGTGCAATATACTAGGCTCAAAGTGTCCCACTCTAATCAGCCAATTAAGCCATAACACCTGCAAAGGGTTCCTGAGCCTTTAAATGGTCTCTCAGTCTGGTTCAGTAGGAATCACAATCATGGGAAAGACTGCTGACCTGACTGTTGTGCAGAAAACCATCATTGACACCCTCCATAAGGAAGGGAAGCCTCAAAAGGTAATTGCAAAAGAAGTTGGATGTTCCCAAAGTGCTGTATCAAAGCACATTAATAGAAAGTTATGTGGAAGGGAAAAGTGTGGAAGAAAAAGGTGCACAAGCAGCAGGGATGACTACAGCCTAGAGAGGATTGTCAGGAAAAGGCTAAACAAAAGTGTTGGGGACTTTCACAAGGAGTGGACTGAGGCTGGAGTCAGTGCATCAAGAGTCACCACACACAGATGGATCCTGGACATGGGCTTCAAATGTCGTATTCCTCTTGTCAAGCCACTCCTGAACAACAAACAACATCAGAAGCGTCTTACCTAGGCTAAAGAAAAACAGACCTGGTCTGTTGCTCAATGGTCCAAAGTCCTCTTTTCTGATGACTTTTGCATCTCATTTGGAAACCAAGGACCCAGAGTCTGGAGGAAGAATGGAGAGGCACATACTGCAAGATGCTTGAAGTCCAGTGTGAAGTTTCCACAGTCTGTGTTGATTTGGGGAGCCATGTCATCTGCTGGTGTTGGTCCACTGTGCTTCATTAAGTCCAGGGTCAACACAGTTGTATACCAGGAGATTTTGGAGCACTTCATGCTTTCTTCCACAAATGAGCTTTATGGAGATGCTGACTTCATTTTCCAGCAGGACTTGGCACCTGCCCACACTGCCAAAAGTACCAAAACCTGGTTCAATGACCATGGGATTACTGTGCTTGATTGGCCAGCAAACTCGCCTGACTTGAACCCCATAGAGAATCAATGGGGCATTGCCAAGAGAAAGATGATAGATATGAGACCGAACAATGCAGAAGAGCTGAAGGCCGCTATTGAAGCATCCTGGTCTTCCATAACATCTCAGCAGTGCCACAGGCTGATAGCTTCTATGCCACACTGCATTATTTATTTATTTATTTATTTTTGAGACTTGTATGCCGCCCCATCTCCAAGACTCTGCCTCACAACTAAAACAGTAACAATAAATAATTAAAAGAGATTAAACAAATTTCAAGCCCAAAAACTTAAAAAATATAAAACCACCCTCCCACAGGGGTCACAGCCCGAATTGGTCGAACAACCAGGTCTTTAAGTCATGGCGGAAGGTGCGGAGGTCAGGGGCCATGCAGAGTCCCAGGGGAAGTTGGTTCCAGAGGTCCGGGGCCGCAACAGAATAGGCTCATCGTCGGGTGACTGCCAGCTGCCATTGGCCCACCGACAGGACCCCAAGGAGTCCCTGCCTATGTGCTCGCACAGGGCGGCCGGCAATCGCTATCGGCAGGAGTAGCTCCCTTAAATATTGAGGACCCATGTCGTGAAGAACTTTGTATGTTAAAACTAAAACCTTGAATCTCACCCGGAGTGCAACTGGCAACCAATGTAGACAACGCAGGAGGGGGGTAACATGGGAGAACCGGGAAACTCCCATCACCACCCGCACTGCCGCATTTTGCACCAGCTGCAATCTCCGGATGGTATGCAAGGGCAGTCCTAGATAGAGAGCGTTACAGTAGTCGAAGTCAGAGGTAACAGGGTGGTGACCCGCGCAGGGCATCCCGGTCCAGAAATGGGCGTAGTTGACGAACAAGGCGGAGCTGGGCAAAGGCCCCCCTGGCAACGGCCCCCACCTGCTCCTCCAACCGGAGCCGTACATCCAGGAGGACCCCCAGATTCCACGCCCTGTCCACAGGGGGCAACACCCCTATGGTTAAAGATGGACATTCCTGACTGGGCCGAGTTGCCGGTATGCACAGCCACTCAGTCTTGGCCAGGTTGAGTTGAAGCATGTTCCCCCTCATCCAAATCCGTACCGCATCCAGACACTGGGTCATCAGGGAGAGGGCATCACCGATTTGGTTCGGGGTGGAGATGTACAGCTGAGTGTCATCTGTGTACTGATGGAAACTCACCCCGAAACCACGGATGATCTCACCCAGCAGCTTCATATAGATGTTAAATAACAGAGGGGAATGAACCGACCCCTGAGGGACCCCACAAGAGAGTGCCTCGGGGCCGACCTCTGCCCCCCTGCCAATACTGACTGCGACTGCCCCAAGAGGTAGGAGGTGAACCACCACAACACAGTGCCCCCCATCCCCAACCCCTCAAGGCGTCGCAGAAGGATACCATGGTCGATGGTATCAAAAGCCGCTGAGCGGTCTAATAGGACCAGGACAGAGGATAAACCTCTGTCTCGTGCCCTCCAGAGATCATCCATCAGCACGACCAATGCTGTCTCCATACTGAAACCAGGCCGGAAGCCTGATTGATACGGATCCAGGTAGTCCGCTTCATCCAGGAAAAGTGGAAACTGCTGAGCCACCACACTCTCAACAACCTTTGCCAAAAAGCGAAGGTTGGAGACTGGACGAAAGTTGTCTAACACAGTCGGGTCCAGGGCAGGCTTCTTCAAGAGGGTCTCACCGCCTCCTTCAAGGTGGAGGAAAAACACCCTCTCTTAATGAAGCGTTGACAACTGCCCGAGCCAAGCAGGTGGCCTCCCTGGCGGCATAAGCTAGCCAGGAAGGGCACGGGTCCAATAAACATGTGGTGGAGCTCAGGCCGCATAGTCCTGTCCACTTCATCCTCAGAACAGGATCAAACTCATCCCAGATCACACTGGCCAGACTGCCTGTATCCTGTTCCTCAGACCACTGCAAATCAGAGGACAGCCCGCTCCGAATCCGAGCGATCTTATCCGACAGATATTGACCAAACTCCTCAGCCCTTCCCCACAACGGGTCCGCCCTCCCCTACATATGAAGGAGAGAGCGGGTAGCCCAAAACAGGGCGGCTGGGCGGTTATCTGCGGACGCTATGAGGGCAGAGAGATAAGACCTCCTCGCCACTCTCATAGCTACCAGGTAAGTCCTAATATGGGCTCTTACCTGGGCTCGATCGGATTGGGAGTGGGTGGACCTCCACCTGCTCTCTAAACCCCTCCGACGATGCTTCATCTCCCGGAGCTCCTCCGTATACCAAGGAGCCATCCGGGATCCACGGCGTGTGAGGGGACGCATGGGGACAACCCTGTTGAGGGCACCCGACGCAGCCTGTTGCCAAGCAGAGGCTAGATCCTCGACAGAGTCGTGGGCAAGGGAAGAGGGAAAAAAACCCAGTTCCGTCTGGAACCTCTCAGGGTCCATCAGGCACCTGGGGCGGAACCATCTAAGTGGCTCCTCATCCCAGCATTGGGGCGGAACCATCTAAGTGGCTCCCCATCCCAGCATTGAGGCAGTAATTGCTACAAAAGGGGCCCAGACCAAGTACTGAGTACATATGCATGCTTATACTTTTCAGAGGTCCCATATTGTTTTATGTACAATCTGTGTTTTATTGATTGCATGTCATATTCTAATTTTCTGAGATTGTGGATTTGGGGTTTTCATGAGCTGTAAGCCATAATCATCACAATTGTGGCAAATCATGGCTTGAACTATCTTGCTTTGTATGTAATGAGTCTATCTCATATATTAGTTTCACCTTTTAAGTTGCATTACTGAAATAAATGAACTTTTGCATGATATTCTAATTTTTCAAGTTTCACCTGTAGGTTGTTTGACTCTAAGTGGAGAGTGATGAATTGGTTAATGATTGATTCCATGACTTTGCATGTGACACAACACAGTGAGATTGGTCTGTAGTTTTCTACCAGGCTGGGGTCACCTCTTTTTGAAGATAGGGATGACTGTAGCTAAGGACCATAGGTTTGGTAAGGAGTTGGTTCTGAATGATATATATAATGCTTAGGGGTTCCGCTATGGCAGAGGAGAGCTTTTTAAAGAATTATGCACATAATCCATCAGGGCCAATAGATAGGGATGGTTTTAGGTTTCATAGTGGCTTTTCTACATTATCTTCTGTAAAGTCAATATGTAGTAGGTCATTACAGTTAGTTGTGGTACAACTAGGAAATGTGGGGCTTGAACCATTGCTGTTTACAAAGACTGAACTGAAGAATGTGTTGAAGAGATTGGCCTTAACAGCTTCATCGTTTCTGTCTTTCCCATTTGGTCCTTTTAGGGGTGGGATGGTTCTTGATTTTTTAAGTTTGGTGTTAACAAAATTGTAAAAGGTGTGGGTGGATTTTGTATGTAGGAGGTTTTCCTCTTGCTTGTAATGGTAATTTGTGCATTCTGCCATTATCTGTCAGCATAAGGTGTTGTATTGGTTTTTAAACTTTGCTACATAGCTAGTTTTGTTTTTATGCCATAGCGATCTTTTTCTCATTATTGAAGTTTCCTTATTGTTATGGGTAATTTTTTTTTGGGGGGGTTACTAATAGTACATATACTTTAATGACTCTTTCAAGTTCAAACAAGAATGCATTATAATGGTCTTCTGTAGTATTACAGCTGGAGAACAGAATGTGCCAATCTAGAGATGATAGGTCAGCATCTATGAGATCATAGTTGGCTTTTTTGAAGTTGTATTTTGGGGATCCATCATTATGATCTTCTTTGTGAGGGTGTAAATTGACACAAAAGTCGATCATACTGTGGTCACTGTTTGAAAAGGGTTCTTGTATTTGTAGGCCATATATTGAGTTTGAGCTGTTGCAGAAGATGAGGTCAAGGCAGTTATTGAGTCTAGTGTTGTTAATTATTAATTGATCCAGTCCCAGTGTAGTAACAGCATTGTACAGGGTTGCATGTATGGGTTCGGATGTACATTCATTTAGTGTCCAATTTATAAGAGGTAGATTGAGGTCACCAAGGAAAATAAGAGGTTGAGGGCAAGAGGCAGCCCATGTTAATAGTGAAGTTAGCTTGTTTGCATGAACTATGTCATAATCCGGGGCTCTGTAGCATAGTAAGAAGTGGATTGTGGCATTTGAGGACAGTTCACAGATGATGGTCTCTGGGAGAGCAAGTTCCTGTGTGATTTGAATCTTTTTTAGATTTAGGGATTTTTTTGTAGAAGATAGCAACTCCACCTCCTCTACGGATTTCGCGATCTGAGCGATAAACGTGATATTCGCTGACTGTGGTAATGGAGTCTGGAAAAGATGCATTTAACCATGTCTCACAGACAAATATAATGTTTAATGTGGTCATGCCTAATAAGATGGGGAATTCATGCATTTTGTTTGCGAGGCTTCTTGTGTTGAGTAGTATATAAAGTAGTATATAAATTATCACTCCAGGTATTAAGATAAACAGATAAATAATCCAGATTTTCATATTTTGTAATGTTCTGTTTACTTGCTTTTGTCATCCCCATGATTCTACCTGAGTTGTCATCCCTAGAGATCTAAGCAATATTTATCAAAAGGTTTCAAGGAAAAAAGAAAGTAAAGAAAAACAGGCCAAAACTAAAAAAAGTATACATTCTCTAAACTTGATTTAGAACAAAAGAGATCAAGAAGGAGATGAATAAATCTTTAAAAAACCAGTTCCCCTTGTAAACTAATAAAGAAAGTGCCTAATAGACTGTCAATAAATGCTTATTATAAATTAAAATAAGAGACTTCTACAGTCACGTTCCAACTGAAGATACTGCGGAGAAGAATTTTTTATGCAATGCATGTCCTTCCATTACATGCACTGTACAGTTATATTATCACATTTGGAAATATAAAAAGGTTCATGATAGAGATTAGAATAGAGCAGTTGAATCACAACAGCCAATACTATCTCCAATTAACACTTAAATGAATATTTCAACTGTATTGAGAAAGGCCAGGTTTAATTCATTACCTTGTTGGAGACATTGTCCTCCCAACCTCTCAATTTTCTGTTAGTACTTTTGCCAGCAACATGTACCTACACTCACATTTTCTCTTGAGTATGATGTTTCATAGCATTACTGTAATTCAGTGTCAAAATATGCTTTGCAACTTTTCAAAAAGTTTCCTTTCCCTTTGAAAGAGGCTTCTCAGCGAATTTCTTTTTAATATCACTTATATGTTATATTCACATATATTTCACTTCCATTATTGTTGAAAGTGACAGAGGATGCTACTGCTGGTATATTATATTATTCTGAAACATCTCTGATATAAAGCCTCTGTTGTACTGCATTGAACTATTCACATTTGAAAAATCCCCATAGGAAATGCTCCTTAATGTTCTGTTTTGGCATTGCATTAAAGTGCAGGAAGCCAGGGAGGCTGGATATTACTCAGGACACGTAATGAAAGAATGTAGGAGAGTTTTTGCTAATCTCCAAAACTGCACATCAACAAGAGAAGAGAGCTACAGAACTTGTTTTATTGGGTCCTGTATCATAGGGTGTTCTCATTCAAGAGACAAAGAAATGGTAAACAAACAAGAACTTTTGTCATATTGGCTACCTTATACCTCATTAGAAACAAATGATGATTGTCATACAGCCATTGGTTGATTGGGTTGGGAAAAAAAGGTTGCCTTGAGCAAGCACAACTTTCTTCTGGGAATCAGATAAATTGGCTAGTTTCCAGGGGTGGGATTCAATTGGAGTTACCGGTTTGGTGACTATGTTTTGCTGTGTGCGCATGTAAAAAACCTTAAGCTGTGCCACCTGGACAGCTGAAAAGCGATGCACACAGGTGTGCAGCATTTGAAAAGCCACTTTTTTCCTGCTTTTTCAACCTCAGCTGTGCTGCGCAAAGCAGCTGAGGTTGAAAAGGCAGAAATAAAGGACAGGTAAGAGCCCGGGCAGGCGGGTGGGCCAAACAGCAGCAAACACAGAACTGGTTCAGTGCCTGCTGCTTTCAGAGCTACAGGTTCTATAGAGCCAGTAGCATCCCACCCTTGCTGCTTTCGACTTCCTTTTGAGGAACCTCAAGTGTTACTTCTCTCCTTCCCAATACATTGTTTATTCACTTTATCTTCATTCTACAATAACTGCTGGTAAGCTTACCTTTGAAAGTTATCATGTAAATATACTCTAAAATGGTGCCATTTTACTGGACATGTACATAGCTAGCCTTCTTGACCCTTTTGTATCTAAACAAGTGGAGGAACTTTATTTATTTATTATTTATTTATTTATTTTGACTTGATAGGGCCTTGGTGGCTCAGGTTGTTAAATGCCTGCATTTAAGTTCCACCTGCCTACAATTACTGTAGGCTCGAATCCCACCAGGCTCAAGGTTGACTCAGCCTTCCATCCTCTCGGGGTAGGTAAATTGAGGACCCAAGATTGTTGGGGGCAATAAGCTGACTTTGTAAAAATGCCGCTTAGTAATAAGCAGGCATATACGATGGAAGGAAGGCTATTGCTGAGCGCATTAGGTTGTATCCCAAAAATTGTAAGCCGCCCTGAGTCTTCGGAGAAGGGCAGCATATAAATGTAATTTAAAAAAAGAAAAAAAAAGAAATTAAACTAGACAAGCCAAAATACAACTATAAAACCGAATTAAAATCAAATTTAAAACCTACCCTCTGCCCCAGGAGATCAGTCCAGCCCAGCCTGTAAAAACAACCAGGTTTTTAGATCGTGCCGGAAAGAGGAGAGATTGGGAGCCAGCCAGAGCTCAACGGGTAGCTGATTCCATAAGGCGGGGGCCGATACAGAATAGGCCCTTCCCCGGGTCACCGTCAGCCGACATTGTCGTGCGGAAGGCAACCCAAGGAGTCCCAACCTGTGTGCTCGCACAGGGCGACCGGTATTTGATATCGGCAGGAGACGCTCCCGCAAGTACCCCAGACCCATGCCATGAAAGACTTTGAATGTTAACGTCAAAACCTTGAATTGCACCCGGAGGGCAACCGGCAACCAATGCAGCTCGCGCAGGAGAGGCGTAACATGGGAGTATCGGGAAACTCCCATCACAACCCACGCAGCTGCATTCTGCACCAGCTGGAGCCTCCGGATGGTATTCAAGGGCAGTCCTACATAGAGAGCGTTGCAGTAGTCAAGTCAGAATGTAACAAGTGTGTGAGTGACCGTGCAAAGCGCATCTCGATCCAGATAAGGGCGGAGCTGGCAAACCAGCCAAACTGGGCAAAGCCCCCCCTGGCCACAGCTCCCACCTGCTTCTCCAAACTGAGCCGTGAGTCCAGGAGAACCCCCAGGTTCCACGCGCTATCCACAGGGGGTAACACCTCTCCCCCCATGACCAACAATGGAATCTCCTGACTGGATCGAGATGCTGGTATGCACAGCCACTCAGTCTTGGCCGGGTTGAGTCGAAGCATGTTTCCATCCATCCAGGTCCGTACCGCATCCAAACAACGGGATATCACGGAGAGGGCATCACTGATTTGGTTTGGGGTGGATATGTATAACTGGGTATCATCAGCATACTGATGATACCTCACCCCAAAACCCCGGATGATCTCACCCAGCGGCTTCATATAGATGTTGAACAGGAGGGGCGAGAGGACCGACCCCTGCGGGACCCCACACGTGAGAGCCCTTGGGGCAGACCTCTGCCCCCTGCCAACACCGACATGTAATGCCCCGAGAGGTAGGAGGAGAACCACTGCAGACAGTGCCTCCCACTCCCAACCCCTCAAGGCGCCGCAATAAGATACCATGGTCGATGGTATCGAAAGCCGCCAAGAGATCTAATAAGACCAGGACAGAGGAAAAACCTCTGTCCTGCGCCCTCCAGAGATCATCCACCAGTGCGACCAATGCGGTCTCTGTACTGAACCTGGGCCAGAAGCCCGATTGATAGGGATCTAGATAGTCCGCTTCATCCAGGAAAAGCGGAACTTTGCATTCTACCTCTAAGAATGTCACTGAAATTCTATTGTCTCTTAAAATGTACCTTCAGGGCAAATTCTCCTTGATGAAACTGAATGAGAAGGGTAGAAACAAAGACAGGAAAAAACTCAGCATGGCTCTAATTAATGATGATGGCATTTGGGGAAGATTCAAGGAATGGAGATACAATCCAAAATGATTTTTTATGTAAATAGTAAATCAACTTAAGATGTCAGTGCTTAATAGGTCATTAATTTCTCACTAGTATCATGCTTCTCATCTGTTTTCTATTTCTCTATTACCTATCCAGTAGAGAAAGTCAAGGCTGTTTAGCAAGGGCAGACAGATGTTTCTATTGAAATCATCATACTCGATGCTTCTATTACTGAGATTTTGCTGTGGCATGTTAAACTGAATAATTGCAGTGGATGTTTCAACTTTTTAAGATTATTAGGGAAGTTTCTCCTTTGTCACTGCCTCTTTGATGAAAATGCTGTCTATTTTCCCTGTAGGCCTTCCTTAGAAAAACATGGCTTCACTGTTTATGAGTACCTTGCAATACCCATGTGTTTCAATGTTAAAAGAATAGAACACTCCAATCTTTTTCAAGTTGAACCTGGCTTCCAGAAATATTATAGATACAGGATGTCTTTTGTTATGTATGTAGGTTTAAATGTTATTGGTTTATTTGAACTGTTCTTGTAAAATGTCAAATGGTATTGGTTTAAATAGTGCGGGAAGAAACCCTGCACTCCCATTGCTGGCAACTAGGGCTGCTGGCTATAAGAAGCAGCCATAGCCCAGCCAAGTCAGGTCCATTTGAGCTGTAGTCACTTAATAAACTCTTCACTGAAGCTCTTCGTGTCTGACTCTTCATGCAAACTTAACACTGGCGACGAAGGTGGGATTGCCCTGAAGAAGAGGCAACGCGGAAGATAGCAGAAGAGCAAGATGGCTGCGCTGAACACCCCCCCAGCCCCGTTCAATCCGGTGGCGGAAGACTGGGAATCATATGCGGATCGCTTCCAGATGTACTTGGAAGGAAACGACCTCGCTGATATCCCAGAGAAGCGAAAGAGGGTGGTATTTCTCACGCACTGCGATCCGGCAGTCTTCAAGATGGCGAAGGCGTTGGCGGGAGCTGCAGAATTGAAGGTAATGGAATGGCCTGATTTGGAAAAGCTTTTAAGAGCCCATTATGCCCCACAAGTATCGTGCCTCATTAAGAGACACGAGTTTTACCATCGGGATCAAGGGGAAAGCGAAAATGTTAATGACTTCGTGGCAAGCTTAAGGGACATTGGTGGTGCTTGTGACTTTACTAACTTAGAAGAGACCATGCGTGATCGGTTTGTCCTAGGCCTCAAAGATAAGGTCTTACAAAGCAAACTGTTAATGAAACCTAAGATCACGTTTAAGGAGGCCATAGAAGAAGCTGTTTCAGCGGAAGCCACCAAGTCCTCAACGGCGGCCATGAAAAAGATTAACAAGGCCTCAAACCAGGCCTCAAGCCATTCTGATGTGGAAAAATCCACAACAACCCATTGTGAGCAAATAGACTCTGATTCAGATTGCAGTGAGTCTCTGTTGCATAGGCATTGGAAAAGTACTATGTTGTATAATGGTCCAAAAGCAGTAATTTCAATTATTCCCTAAAGCCCAGCTTCAACCTAGTTATCTGTAGAGCAGATCCTGTGAAAGCCTATAGTGATTCATGGAAAACAATAACTATCCCACCTCCCTCCCCTAAGCCCTCAAGCTGGCACCTAGGTAAGCACATTTCTAAGAGGAGATCAATTCCTCCAGGATCACCCAAATCTTGGCTATAGATGTTAGATCACTACCTCAACCACAATAAGGACAATTTTATTGAAGAGACATTAAAAACCTAGAGCTTCCAAGTATGTTGGTGCCTGATATAGAGATTGGCTAGCAGGACCTCATTTAAAGAGGACTTCCATGTCCCCAAGGTGCGGCCTGTCCCCAGATTCCTTTCCCCATCACAGTCTCAATATTCTTCCTGCTTCTTTTCTCTTCCCTACCATGTTTCCTCTCACTCCTAGCTCCTGAGGCTTATTCATTCATGCATTGCTGTGGGTCCCATCCCAAGGGAGATACACCTGGTGGGACCCAGAAGAAGTGCCTTCTCTGTGGTGACTCCCTCTCTCTGGAACATCATTCCCCCTGAGATTAGAATGGCCCCCACTCAAATATTCTTCCAGAAGTCGCTGAAGACCTGGTTCTGCCAGAGTGGGATGGAGCCCATTAAATGGCTCATGTGATCTGTTGTCACCGAGGTGGGGGGTGATTTTATTATGATTTTATTATTATATTAATTTATTTGATTTTGTAATTAGTTTTATGGTTATAAATGTGGTTTTTATATTCTGTAAGCCACCTTGAGTCGCCATGAGCGAATATGCAGTAATATATATGGGAGTGAAAAAAAGAAGGGCAAAAGCTTCACCATGCCTGATCTGTTTTGAAATTTTTGTTGTCTTGCTTTAATAATGATTTGAATATTATTGCATCTATTAATAATATTAATAATAACTTATCCAAGGTTAGCTTTAAAAGTATGTTATCCCATCTTCCACTGTGGTCAAAAGCAATCTGATGGATGAAAATAAATATTCCAATTAATTGTTTTTAAATTTTCTTCATTGCTTGCCCTTGCTGTTATCTCTCAGAAGGTATAAAGAAGGAGACAATATGACAGGAAGATTGAAAAGATCATTGGTGTTCCCTAAGTTAACAAAAAAGTCCCGTGATCTTTTTTTCTCTTTTTCTTACTCATTTTAATTCTGACTTGTATTAATAACTTTTATTTGGTTAGAAAACGTGCATGCTCATTAATATATCTAGCAAAATTATTTGCTAATGAAGAGAAGGAGAGTTTAATCAAGTAACTTATTAATTATATGTTTCACATTGTTATTACTCACTCTGACCACCAAAGTAATTGGACTGTAAATCTAGGCAAATGATTAAAACCTAAGAAACTAACAAAATAAAGATGCAAATATTCAAAAACACAGACATGTACTTTCTGTGTGAACAAACCATTGTTTAAATAGTTCATTAAAATAGTGATAGTCCAAGTCTTAGTTTGATTCATAATTGATTTGGTATTTTCAAGCTTTCTTATCAAGCCTTTAGAAAACAGCACAACTGTACTCTGGGATCTCTTCCATGTTCACCTCATCAATCTAGTTTTTCTTTCCTCCACCAATTATAAAAAAGAAATGAACTACAAGGGCCTTGGTGGTGCAGGCTGTTAATAGCCTAGCACTTGGCTCCAGCTGCCTGTAATTATTGCAGGCTCAAATCCCACCAGGCTCAAGGTTGACTCAGCCTTCCATCCTCTCGGGCTAGGTAAAGTGAGGACCCAAGATTGTTGGGGGCAATAAGCTGACTTTGTAAAAATGCCGCTTAGTAATAAGCAGGCATATACAATGGAATGAAGGCTATTGCTGAATGCATTGGGTTGTATCCCAAAACTGTAAGCCGCCCTGAGTCTCCGGAGAAGGGCGGGATATAAATATGAATAAAAACAAACAAACAAGCAAATCATTTATGTTATCTGTCTATGTAAGCCACCAAGAGTCTTCAGGAAAGAAATGACTCAGCCTTCCATCCTCTCGGGGTAGGTAAAGTGAGGACCCAAGATTGTTGGGGGCAATTAGCTGACCTTGTAAAAATGCCGCTTAGTAATAAGCAGGCATATACAATGGAATGAAGGCTATTGCTGAGTGCATTGGGTTGTGCTCCAAAAATTATAAGCCGCCCTGAGTCTTCGGAGAAGGGCGGCATATAAATGTAATTAAAAAAAATGTAAAACAAAGACAACGCCTTAGAAGTCAACAGAACTCCAAGGAGACTGTCAATCAAGAAAATATATATTTAGATGTGCAGATATTTGAATCCAAAGAGAAAATATCCTTTGTGTCTTTGAAGGAACTAGGCTAGAGTCACATTGAACCTAGTCTTTCTATAGCCATTAGAAAAATACTTTCTGAATGAAGGAGGCCCTGCCAGGATGCAACAAATGGTCACATCCTGTTGCAACCTTCCTAGCAGCTTCTTAACACATGCTATCTCTACCAGTTGAACCAAGGGAAAAAATCATGGGTTTTTTTTAATGTGCAGTGAGCATATCCAACTATCCTTGCCACCCATCCTTTTTTTTGAATCTTCATAGTTTGACACCCTTACAAAAACACTTTAGAGTATATATTGAACACTTATATCTAATATATACATTGTGTATCTGGTATTTTAAGCTACAGAAGCTAAAGAAATGAAAAAAATGGAATAAAATTGCCTTTATTGTAGTTGGAAACAAAATCCCAGACTATACCTAATGTTGCTAAAGCATTTCAGACACATAGCTATATAGTTCCTGTTTCAAGAATTCCAGGAAGAGGAAGATACAACTTTTGAAGCAATCCATTCCACTGATTGACTGCTAAGAAATTCCTCCTAATTACTAATCTGAAAATTACTTCCTGTAATTTCAGCCTTTTGGTTCTGCGCTCCAGTGCAATAAAGAACAAGTCCATTCTCTTCTCTGTAGGACAATTAGATAATTGAAATCATCTATTCTACTTTCCTCCAGCCTTCCCCAACTGCAAGTTTAAATATACTCAATTCCTGTAAGTGATTCTTCTAACAGATAACAGTGTCAACTCCTTTTAACAGAGTTGGAAGGGACCTTGTAGGTCATCTAGGTTAACTCCCAGCCCAAGCAGGAGACTCTATACCAGGGGTGCCAACCTCATGTCATCACGTCACTGTCATGTGATGTACCGGAACTTTTTAAATCTTCACTAAACCGGGAGTGGGCGTGGCCAGCACATGACGCATCTGGCCCGCAGGCCATGAGTTTCACTCTTGGGCCCTACACCATTTCTCACAGATGGCAGTCCAGTCTCTTTTTGAAAGCTTCCAGTGATGAAGCTCCCACAGAGCTTCTAGAACTTAGTTTGCATCTCACTCATCACCTTGATAGCCTTCTTCTGAAGATCCCCCAATTTGTTGATATCCTTTTTGAATTGTGTTACCCAGAACAGGACATATTACAAGCAGGCCCTGACAATGGACTAATCCACATTTTAGATTTCCCCCAGCACAAGTACAGATCATCAACCATGTTGGATGGTCAATCAATCTATTTTTTAACCTACTGAAAAAGCAACAGTTTTCTGCTCTGCATCAAAAAATTGTTTTGTTGTTTTTCCTTTTCTCATAGCCACAAGCAAGACAGCCAATCCAAAAGCTACATTTCCTTCTGACCTACACCAGACCTTGATTACAATTGGTAATGTTGGTACTGATAAGTGCTTTGGTGGGCATGAGTTATAATTAAACCAATGAAAAATCAGAAGTAGGAACTACAATTCTATCAAATTTGGATGAATCTTATAGTTAATCTCAGAAGCAATGTAGTATAATATGGTAATATTTTAATATATGGAAAATGTGTTTAAAACTTGTCTTTTTATTTGCTTTTTAAAAGATTTATTTATTTATTTATTAAATTTATATCCCGCCTCTCTTCCCCCATTGGGGAACTCGAGGAGGCATACAACAAGATAAAAAACAGTAGCCTATACAATATAAAATCAAAACTCATTCATACGATCCAGACATACAAGAGGGAAAAACAAGGTCTCAATTCCATGCCCTCCGACAAAGCCAGGTCTTAACAGCTTTGCGGAAAGCAAGTAGATTGGGGATGGTTCTGATCTCCGCAGGGAGTGTATTCCAAAGGGACAGTGCTGCCACAGAGAAGGCCCCACCAGCCGACATTGTCTGGCCGACGGTATCTGGGGCAAGCCCTCCCTGTGGGATCTAACCGGGCGCTGGGAGGCATATGGTAGCAGTAGGTGGTCTCACAGGTATCCCGCTCCTAAGCCATGAAGGGCTTTGAAAGTTGTCACTAGCACCTTGAATTGCACCCAGAAGACCACCGGCAGCCAATGCAGCTTGCAGAGGATAGATGTTATATGGGCGCACGTAGGTGCGCCCATAATCATTCGTGCGGCTGCATTTTGCACCAGCTGAAGTCTCCGAGTGTTCTTCAAGGGCAGCCCCATGTAGAGCGTGTTGCAGTAGTCTAATCGGGAGGTGATAAGGGTGTGAGCGACCGTGTGTAGAGCCCCTCGGTCCAGGAAAGTTCGCAACTGGAGCAACAGGCAAACCTGTGCAAAGGCCCCCCTGGTCACAGCCGTAAGATGGTAGTCAAATTGTAGCTGTGGATCCAGAAGGACCCCCAAGTTGCAAACTCAGTATGAGGGAGGTAATTTCTCTCCCCCCAGTACCAAAGTTGGATAATCAACTGGAGACCAAGGGGGCAGGACCCACAGCCACTCGGTCTTGTCAGGGTTGAGTCTGAGCCGATTAGTCCCCATCCAGACCCTCACAGTCTCCAAGCACTGGGACATCACCTCCACAGCCTCACTAGATTGATCGGGGACAGAGGTGTACAACTGGGTATCATCAGCGTACTGATGATACCCGACCCTGTGTCGACGGATGATCTCACCCAGTGGTTTCATGTAGATATTAAATAGGAGGGGGGAGAGAACAGAACCCTGAGGGACCCCACATGGCAGGGCCCTAGGGCTTGATCTCTGCCCCCCCACCAACACCGACTGAGTCCGGTCAGAGAGGTAGGAGGAGAACCACTGTAAAACAGTGCCCCCCACTCCCAGCCCCCTGAGCCGACCCAGAAGGATACCATGATCGATGTTATCAAAAGCTGCTGAGAGGTCAAGAAGCACCAGGATGGAGGGAGAACCCCCATCCTGGGCCCACCAGAGATCATCCACTAGTGCGATCAAGGCCATCTCGGTGCTGTACCCAGGCCTGAAACCAGACTGCAAGGGATCCAAATAATCAGCTTCATTCAAGGACCGAAGGAGCTGGAGCGCCACCACCTTCTCAACAACCTTCCCCAGAAAGGGAAGGTTGGAGACAGGATGGAAGTTATTTAAAAGAGCCGGGTCCAGGAAGGGCTTCTTGAGGAGGGGCCTGACCACAGCCTCTTTCAAGGCATGTGGAACACACCCCTCACCCAAAGATGCATTTATAATCTCCTGGAGCCAGCTACATGTCATCTCCCGGCCTGCCAAAACAAGCCAGGAGGGACATGGGTCCAGTAAACAGATGGTGGCATTCACTGCTCCCAGGGCCTTGTCCACATCATCAGGGTCAACCGGGACAAACTCATCCCAGATAACTGGACTAAGACCTGCCTCTACCACCTCAGTGGGCTCTGCCCAGCCAGAGTCCAAGTCTGACCGAATCTGAGCGACTTTATCTGGAGGAAACTGAGCAAATTCCCTGTGTGTGTGTAGGATCCAATCTGGCTCAGTCACTGGGACCAGAGGTTTTGTCTTCTGAACTTCCTGAGTCATGCTGGAGTCCATCTTCCTGGAACGTCTCTCTAGCACATTTTCCCCCCTATATCTTACTTCTCTATGATTTGTATTTTATATAGTTACTTGATAATATTTGCTATAATGTTTGATGTAGTTCAATAACGAATGTGTATGTGTGTGTGTGTGTGTGTTGTTTTGTTTTGCTTTGCTTTGTTTTGTTTTACCCAGTGGTGGGATTCAAAGTTTTTTACTACCGGTTCTGTGGGCATGGCCTATTTTGTGGGCATGGCCTAGGGGGTCATGTGACTGTGTGGGTATGGCTTATTTGGTGGGCGTGGCTTGGTGGTCATGTGACTGGCTGGGCATGGCTTGGCAGACATGTGATTGACTGGGCATGGCCTGGAGGTCTTGTGGCTGGCTGGGCGTGGCCAAGTCGATGTCACTGACTTTTCATCCTTGCCTATCAGCTACTACTGCAAAAGACATAAAACAATATTGTGCTTTGATTGAACTTGATTGTGGCTGTAAGCTGAGGACTAAGGTAACAGAAGGGATCTCTTTTTTCACCCAACAATGTACAGTCTTATCAGCATAGAGTCCAACAAACAAGAAACATACAGTTTTTCATTGTTGGAAGTTAAAACCTATCCCTCTCCTAGGAAAATGAATTATTTTAGGATATTAAAAAGGCAGAATATTTCCCCTAAAAAGAAAAGTAAAAACTCAAGAGATGCATAAAGTCAGCCCCCCCACTTTTGCTAATGGGCCATTACTCTGGCCTAGGCCAGTCTATTTTACATAACAAAGATCTACTCCAGGTAGAGCTATATTAGGAATTGCCCAAAGCCCTTTCATTATGTCATCATCCAGCAAGGCTCAACCAAGTCTGGGACTCAAGACAGCCTACAGAGTTGCCCCTGCATGGCCCCATGGGATTCTGACAACCAATCAGAATACAAGCTCAAATTCAAATCCCAACAGAGGGCATAAAACCAAGGAACTCTCAGCATCTCTCAGCTCAAGAGCTCCAAGGCTCCATGTGATCCTGTCCACTATTAAACCATCTTTACAAGCAGTCACCATGTTTCCAGTGTCTTTCTTCCCCAGAACTGAACCCAGAAGGATAATTTTTCCAACATCATGTAAGAAGCTACATCAATAAGAATGAATTTCATAGGTACATTCGCAGAGCAATGCTGATTTCTTTTTCTAAAATGTATTCCTCAGTCAGTTCACTGATTATATGAATTAGGTTCAGTATTTAGGTCAGTACAGGGTGAGTAGCCTGATAGCTTTAAGACTTGTGGATTTCAACTCCCAGAAGCCCTTCTCCAGTCATGGTAGCTCAGGAATTCTGGGAGTTGAAGTCCACAAGTCTTAAAACTTGCCAAGTTTAAAGACCCCTGCCCTGATTTAAATAAGAAAAAAAGCCACTTACTTACTCAATTGAAGAAAGCAGGCAGGCAGAATAAGTTGCTCACCTAGGAGCTGGATGCAGCACAAACAAAGGCAGAAGACAAGTTTACAGCAGCAGTTTGGGAATCGGGAGAAGGCGTCTGAAGGAAGGTAGGTGCTTGCTGGAGGGTGGAGGTGGAGCCTATGGGCTCTATCCTGGCCAGCAAGGACCTCCGAGGGCTTTTAGAAGGTCTTGAGGGGGTGGGGGGTGATCGCGATGGCTTGGAAGCGATCGCATCAGCTTGGAAGCGATTGCGGTGGCTCAGAAACTCGGGGTGAGACTGGGCAGCAGGAAGAAGATCTGGAGCCTTTGGCAATGCAGTGCAAGCCATAGTGGTGGCTTGGCCAGCTATGCGAGGCCCCGGGCTGGAGGTTATGGCCCAGAGGGCCCCAAAAGCCCAGGGCAAGGCCGGGCGGTGGGAAAAATCACCAGGGGCATTTGGAAGCCTGGCAACAGGGGTGGGCAGCTGCAAGGGTAGTGGCCAGCCCACAAGGGACCATGGCAAGTTGGGGAGCTACGCCAGCCCACGGATTGAAGCCGCAGCCGGTAGAATTTGCCGGGAGCTCAGGGCAAGGCCAGGCAGTGGGAAGGAACACTGGGGGTTCAGCCCAGGGCTGGGTGCTGGGTGCCGAGTGCCGGGGGCTCAGTGCTTACCTGGTTCTGTAGGCAGATCCTGTAGGAGGTCCATTGGGGAAGAGTAGATTAGATTAGTCTCAAATCAGCTTAAGCAGGCATCCGCAGAGAAACTAGCATGAGTAAGCGAGAAGACCATGTGGCGACGCATTTTTATAAGGTGGGCTTGGGATGCATGGGGCAAGCGAGTGGCAAGAGGGTGGGTGGGGCAAGCAAGCAAGCGGTGACCACTCAGGCGACCAGGAACCAGTTCAGGGGCATGGCCAGCCAGAAGTCACTAATGGTTCCATGACCCATGCCAAATTCTTGCTACCGGGTCACCAGAACCGGTGCGAACTGGTTATTTGCAGAAAAAAACTTGCATTTTTGAGAATACAAACAAGAACAGAGGAAAATTATTCAGTCATCCGTATCTGTAACTGCTTTTTCTTGGGTTGTCACTAATAATATATTAGAATAGCAACAAAATTTTAACATAGAATCAGTATGAGATAAAGAGATTTTCTATGTCTTCCCAATCAATTACCTTTATCAAGTGCTCTGAAATTAGATTTATGGTTTGAATTGTATTTATGTGACCATTCTTAAAATCTTATGTAATTCTAATTACACAGGATTCCCAACATCATGAAGAATGAAACTATAGTCATATAAATATTCATATAAATTACATTCTCACTTTAGATCTTCCCTGATAACCTGGGAGGTTGGGATAGAGAGAGTTCAACTTCGTGTTTTCTTTTTCTCAATGCCTGAAAAGGCCTAGCATAAAAACTTTCACTTGACTTCTTTAAGATTCACATCCTGGCTTTCACTGTTGACTTAAGTCATGTCAAGAAGTCAACAACAAAATAATTGAACAATTCTTTTGATATTCTTAGATTCCTACAGGGCAACTTTCTGCTGTAGCATTTGCTAAAGGTATAGTGAGTAAGGCTACCAAAATATCTAGTTAGGAAGATCAAATTATGAACATTCTGACAAATATGTTGCCATTTTTCTAGTGGTTACTATGCCTGGAAAGGATGTTAGAAAACAACTCAGATCACATAGGAAATTAACTCAAGGTTGATATGGTTGAGAATAAAATGGGAAGAAGGAAGGAAGGAAGGAAGGAAGGAAGGAAGGAAGGAAGGAAGGAAGGAAGGGTATTTTTCCTGAAAAATGTCATGTGTATTTTTCAGTTTGTTATTTATTTAAATTTAAAGGTCACCCAAGTCCAAACAACTCTTGGTAACATGCTTTTTTTTTAAGTGAAAAAATTGGGGGTGAGGGAGGGAGATCATGAAAGCATGTTTGTATTTCTGCTATGCAATTCTGCCAATGGGGAGACAATGTCATGAAAATATGTTTCATTATTTGGAATGCATTAATACACAGACACACAGACACACACAAATAAATTAAGAAATTAGATATATTTCATTGTTGAAAGATGTTGGTACTAGTAATTTTATGTGTGTGCAACAAAGAATATTTGATGCTATCACAATTTCTGAAAACAAACTCAAATAACCTGCCTGAGGACTAAACATATCTCTTCGTTCCAGAAATAGCACAGCACACATTGTTTTATATATATCATTAAAATTATTAGCACAAAAATATATGCTGCCTTAATAAATTGAGAATGACATAAATCTCCTGGAGCAGGATTCCACTTAAATAATAAAATTGGGGGCTGGCAACAAACTTAATAAATTAGTCAACTGAATTTAAAAAACTAGTGAGAAGATTAACCTGCTCTAATAATTTCCCCTAAAATTCATCATCAAATTTTGGAAAGGCCAGGCAGAGACAAAGAAGCAAGCCTGCAGCTGTGTGGCATCTATTTGAGGTGCAAGGGCCAGTAACAAATACATAAATGTTTGTCTATTAAATATGTGCCTTATTAAGTCATAAGATTATTGGATGCAGTCTCAAAATAGAACTTTCTATTTGCAATGATCCATTTCTGGAACGTTTGTCACAAAGATATTCAGTTGGTTTATTCATATCTGCCCTTTAAGTAGGTGATAAAGTGTATATTTATGCTTAATGATCACTGATCAGAGAGTTTCCCTATTTTGTGCAGTGTACCTTTTTATCATTTTTTAAAATAATTTTTTTACTGTTTTGAGTAAAGCAGTTGTCAAATAAAAAGAAAGGTAAAAATACAGGAAATAAAATTAAAATAACATTCCATACTCTTTTGGACAGTGGTATAGAGATTTGCCTCCCAGAAGCAGAGTTTGCCAATTAAAATTTGGGGAGTTACCTCTCAAATGAACACATCCTACAAATTCAAAGTCATTCTGTATAGTGTGGATAAACTTACCGAAATCACAGGCACCCTAAGCAAGAAAATAATAAAATCACAAAGACTTCGCCTTAACCCAAACTAGAAATAGTCAGTGGCTAGATGCATAAATTAAAAGAAAAAACAACTAGTCTGCAAAATATTATTTAAAATAAATGTTTTCTGTTTTGTAAATTGGGATAAAGAAGCCAGTAAAAAACCTCTTCCCACTTTCTTTTAGCAAACATTGGCCTTCTATATTAGAACAACATTGATAAGCAGTCTGACTTGATTAGAACAAAGATATATGTATTGTAGAATTTTATAATTAGATAAAGAACAGTATAAAATATGATCCAATAACTATGGAGTACTTTATTAACCTGAGGTCCTCTGTGACACAATCATGGTGGATATTTTTGGTGGTTATATATTCTTGATATATAATCTTGGTAGTTTGGGAAATACTTCAGAATGCAGAAGGATGCTTTACGGTATTAAAAAAATCACATCCAAAAGTCAAACAACAGCAAAATGTAAGGACTTAACAGAAGAGGCCAAATCTTGAATGTTGGATGAAGCACTGATGATGATCTGGTGATGGAGTAGAAAGGAATGCCAATATTTATTTTAGCCCCAAGCATTACCATGGCAAATACAAATGGTCGAGCTGCCTGCCTTTTATGAGAATCTGCAGCAAATGACATTATCAAAGCTTCAGAAAGAAATCAATGTATGATTTACCACCCAAGGTTTTCCTTCACATTTGCATTATTACACAAACAATGCTGTTGAATGGATAAGGAAATGAACATTTGGACTACTTCCTTGTCCTGCTGACAAATTATATTCTGATAAGTAATTACTGGGAAGAGTCACCTTGAAGAGATTCAGCAAGGGGGGGAGATCTGCTAGACTGTTCAGTAAGGTGTCTCTTGAAATAGAAGAAAAAAAGAATTTGGTTCCTTGCAGAGAAATGAAACTTGTCTTCTGCACACAGCTCTGGAATTATCCCTTCAACAAAATCCAATTCTAAAAAGCAGCAGAAATCCAACGAATTCCACCCTATATTGAGCTTGGTTTGCTCAAAATTGACTCAAAATCTATTATGGAGTTAAGTCTATGTCTCAGTCAGGGCTTGTTAGGATGAGCTGAATTCCCGTTTAAAAAATGCATTAATTCTCCATAAAAGCAGGCATCTATTTTCTGCTGAAATGTCTATAAAATCCAGCAAATACTTGAAGCATGCATTTTCCAAACTATTGTGGTTTCTTCAGCCTTTATGTCCCCCTTTTAGAAAGGTGATTCTACCTGTCTGGGATGGGGGGAAATTCTGGGTAGAGGAGCAGTGAAAGGCTTTTTTTTTAAGACTGAGGGCATGGGTGATTCACAAATGGAAGTATGAACAAGTGAATTTTATGCTGCAAAATTTTGTAGTGGGAAAAGCACAAATATTATATTGATTGATGGGCCAATAAAGAATGTTGAGCACCTGGAAAATGTAAGTTAGGGACAGATGGTCTTTGTGAAAATCTGTGGACTGGTCATTGAGAATGAACACGGACTTGATGATTATTTCAGAGAAAGAGCCTTAACATGACCTGCTAACCCAACTTCCCACAATTTCTGTCTCTGTTATTTCAGAATTACCAGAAAGACCATGTGACTTTTTGGGTGAGCTTATTGATTAATGCAGATAGTGCACTTATGGTGGATCTGACTAGTTTTTCAACAATTATACTCCTCCAACTTGGTTGACATAGAGAGATTGTTTGGTTTTGAAAGCTACTTTGCAACATCAATAGAACTGTCATCCAACACCTCATCTCCATACTCCCTAAGCAATATCATGCAGTGCTGAAAGATAGTAGCTGGCAAGGAAATCACTACCTAAGGTCCTAAGCTCACCATGAAAAAAATGGAGCTAACGGTTTTTCCTCCCTATATTTTTTTCTAGGTTTCCCAGTTGGCAACCTCATTTGTCTTAATGTCTTCCTTCTGTTATATAGATGATACTATAGCAGAACACAAAAGGAAGCAAGAGTCACAACATTTTTGCTAGGTGTTAATGATTCAGCCCTAGGATGCTTTGTAACTAAGCTTCAGAGGGAATGGAATACAGGGGATTGCCTTTGGTTTTGTGTTATTAGATAATTTGTCAATCCTGGCATTGAAAGAGCACCTACCAGAAATAAAAGTGAAAGACATAAGGCGGAATCTGATATATTGCTCCCTTTTTAAAAATCTTTATTGCCTTTTATGCAGAAGCTATGCATAAATGAAATTTGTAAGTATCTCATGTGCACTGCACACACACACACACACACACACACACACACATGGCAGAAAATAATTTCAGTGTGTCAAGATTTTGTATACCTGCAATGGATGCTAATAGGTAGTCTTTGACTTATGATCACAATTTAGCCCAAAATTTCCATTGCTAAGCTAGGCATTAGGTAAGTGTTTCTCCATTTTAACACCTTTTTTTTACCACAACTGTTAGCAATAGCACTTAGACTTATAAACCACTTTACAGTGCTTTACAGCCCTCTCTAAGCAGTTTACAGAGTCAGCATATTGCCCCCAACAACCTGGGTCCTCATTTTACTGATCTCAGAAGCCTGATGAGATCTGAACTGCCAAACTACAGGCAGCCAGCAGTCAGCAGAAGTAGCCTGCAGTACTGCATTCTAATTACTTGTACCACTGTGGCTCATTAAGCAAATCACTGCAGTTGTTAAGAGAATCGTATGGTTGTTAAGTAAATCTGGCTTCCTCTTTTGACTTTGCTTGTTGGAAGCTGGCTGAGAAACTTACAAATGGTGATCAAATGGTCCCTGCACAGTTGCCATGTACCCAAATTTTGCCCCATGGGAATACTGTGTGAAATCTGGTCATAAGTCACTTTTTTCATTGCTGTTGTAACTGTGACTGGTCAGTAGACCAAGGGTTGTAAGTTAAGGACTATCTGTATAAGGCATTTTAGAAAATGACACCATCTTTGCAATGAAAGAAGATTTCCTATATCCCTTCCATTGTTCTCTTACTGCAGCTACATTAGTGGGAGGTTTACCTCTAGATGCATTTTGCACAAAATTAAATATTAATTTTAAATATTAAATATTAGGAAGAGGCACCATATTAAATATAACATCATGAAAGTTTCAAAGTTGGCATATTCAGTTATTTTTGAAAAAAATGAAAAAAGTTGGATGATTGGGATTGATTGAATGTGTAAGAAAGAGAAAGGTGTATGATCTCTTGATCTTTACAAGAGGGAGCAGCCTAATCAATTCATATAAATATTGGATTAAAGCCTTTTCAATAGGAAAAATCTCTCATAAAATAGCAGATATAATTCTAAGGGAAAATTTATTCTAGTGAGTAAGTTAAAACATCTCATTTTTGTTGAAGCAATATATGCATTCCTTTTTCCTACCTCAGCCTGGCAAGAGTGAATTGTACATTTATTTATGGAAGTAGCCCAAATAAATCAGAAGTCTAATGCAAAACATGAAGTGGGCATCTTTAAAAAACCTCCTAGATACAGGTGAAACTCAAAAAATTAGAATATTGTGCAAAAGTTCATTTATTTCAGTAATGCAACTTAAAAGGTGAAACTAACATATGAGATAGACTCATTACATGCAAAGCAAGGTAGTTCATGCTGTGATTTGTCATAATTGTGATGATTATGGCTTACAGCTCATGAAAACCCCAAATCCACAATCTCAGAAAATTAGAATATTACATGCAATCAATAAAACAAGGATTGTACATAGAACAATATCGGACCTCTGAAAAGTATAAGCATGCATATGTACTCAGTACTTGGTCTGGATCCCTTTTGCAGCAATTACTGCCTCAATGCGGCATGGCATGGAAGCTATCAGCCTGTGGCACTGCTGAGGTGTTATGGAAGACCAGGATGCTTCAATAGCGGCCTTCAGCTCTTCTGCATTGTTCTGTCTCATGTCTCTCATCTTTCTCTTGGCAATGGCCCATAGATTCTCTATAGGGTTCAAGTCAGGTGAGTTTGCTGGCCAATCAAGCACAGTAATCCCATGGTCATTGAATCAGGTTTTGGTGCCTTTGGCAGTGTGGGCAGGTGCCAAGTCCTGCTGGAAAATGAAGTCAGCATCCCCATAAAGCTCGTCTGCAGAAGGAGGCATGAAGTGCTCCAAAGATTCCTGGTAGATGGCTGCGTTGACCCTGGACTTAATGAAGCACAGTGGACCAACACCAACAGATGACATGGCTCCCCAAATCAACACAGACTGTGGAAACTTCTCACTGGACTTCAAGCATCTTGCAGTGTGTGCCTCTTCATTGTTCCTCCATACTCTGGGTCCTTGGTTTGCGAATGAGATGCAAAAGTTGCTCTCAGCAGAAAAGAGGACTTTGGACCATTGAGCAACAGACCAGGTCTGTTTTTCTTTAGCTTAGGTAAGACGCTTCTGATGTTGTTTGTTGTTCAGGAGTGGCTTGACAAGAGGAATACGACATTTGAAGCCCATGTCCAGGATCCATCTATGTGTGGTGAGTCTTGATGCACTGACTCCAGCCTCAGTCCACTCCTTGTGAAACTCCCCAACACTTTTGAATGGCCTTTTCCTGACAATCCTCTCCAGGCTGTGGTCATCCCTGCTGCTTGTGCACCTTTTTCTTCCACACTTTTCCCTTCCACATAACTTTCTATTAATGTGCTTTGATACAGCACTTTGGGAACATCCAACTTCTTCTTCTTTTGAGGCTTCCCTTCCTTATGGAGGGTGTCAATGATGGTTTTCTGCACAACTGTCAGATCAGCAGTCTTTCCCATGATGTGATTCCTACTGAACTAGACTGAGAGACCATTTAAAGGCTCAGGAACCCTTTGCAGGTGTTATGGCTTAATTAGCTGATTAGAATGGGACACTTTGAGCCTAGAATATTGCACCTTTTCACAATATTCTAATTTTCTGAGATTGTGGATTTGGGGTTTTCATGAGCTGTAAGCCATAATCATCACAATTATTTTCCATGGATGAGACTGATTATTTCTATACTGCATTAGAATTGAAAGCTTTCAAAAGCAGAGCACAAAAACAATGAAATAAACCAATAAAACAACAACAGAAACCAATGAAAAGTAGTAGTACTTTTGAAAGTGAAATACCGTGTAAAAATTCCATTGAGAGTAAAAGGATCTCCAGATTTTTCCTGAAAACCCACAAAAGAGACAAGACTGACCATTGGGTGGTAAGAATTAATTCCAAAACTACTAGGCCTCTGCTGGAAAAGTCTCCTTTCTATTTTCCAGTCTGAGGACTGATCTGCCCCAAATACATCACTTTGAAGCCTCGCTGATCTCCATTAAAGTAAGCATTCTCTCACTTAAAAATATCTTCCACAGTCATCAACAGAATTTCCATTTTCTGGGTCAAACCATAGCACATTTTACACTGATAGCAGTTTTTTTTTCCAAAATACCAAAATATTCTACATGTTAGGCTGGCCCTGCGTCAGTAGAAAGGTAGAGAGACAAAAAATAGTAGTGCCAAATCGGGGTGTTTTTGAAAGAAAATCTTTTTTTACAAGCAGACTGTTCATTGATAAAATTCTAAAAAAAATATCAAATGGAGTGCAATGTTCCAGAAATAGGGGAAAGTAAATAAAGAATGGCAATAATAAAACAAAACAGGTGGTAGGTTGTTTCTTACTCATTAAAATGACTAGTCTAGAGAGCTGGGAATAAGTCCCAAAAATGGAGCACTGGAGATTGGAAGCCAATCACACACTTAGATACTGTTAGAAAATGATATTTCACAGTTTGGCATCCATATCTGCTGAGCCATCTCTTCAACTACAATGACCAAAGCTGTCAGGAACTTCACTGATCCATGTGGAGGTGGAAATAGAATCGAATCAAAGCTGACAGAAAATATGATGATGTCCTGACAATGCATTAATAGAATTATATGAGAGTGACGAGCCAATCTTTCATTTTTGGTCCAATTACTTTGTTAAAAAAAGAAAAAGTAACATGAGTATAGGAAAGCTCATTTAAGACCAAAAAAAGGTTTTGTGAAACTGAGACTTTATTCTCTGAGACCACATCCCATATAATGTGGTAATAAAGCTACCCCATTTGAGGTTTTAAATGATATTTTAAAAGCAGCTTTGTTGATATGAAGCGATCTAGTTTCTTGTTATTTTGTGAACCAGTTCTATTTCAGGTGGATGCTTTCTAGGTCACCTGAAGTCCCTGAGGAAATCTCAGAACTTCTTTGCCATATATGATGTTACATGATTTCCTAAGAGAAGTGGGCTGGGGACAGGATTGGCCTCATTTATACTCTGACCTGATACATAGATTATGAAGAAGCCTCTTATGGCAGAGCTTTGCTTTGGTGAAAAGTAGATGCTTTGGAGTACAGAGATATATTATTCATCTTTACATGAGGAAAAATAATTTTACGATGAAGGGAGTGGACAATGGATATTTCAAAAACAGTTTTTGCTTTGTTGAAAGTTTGGAGGCAATGCTTATTTTAAAAAAAGTTTGATCCAGGGAATAGTGGACAGGGAGAGTTGTCATCTTGTATTTTATGAGGGTATATGTATCTGTTTATATGAGGTTAATAGGCTTTCTGGATATGGTGGCCTTGTAGCTCAGATACATTTGAGAGATAGTGATTTTTCCAGACTCATTGTTTTGGTTGCTTTGGCACATGATACATACCAGATATTGAATAGTTTGGTGGATAACTGCACAGATTCACTTGGATAGTGAGATGGACAGTATCTAACTTTTCTAAATAAATAAAATAAATAGTGAGAGTGAAGCCCTGCTAATTCTCCTGCATCTCACTTTTGATTTCATTGCCCATGGTATTTTTCTGGATACATTTGGGGATTTAGGAGATGTATTTATACTGGTTTTAATCCTTCCTTTTAGCTGTATCTAGAAGGTAATGCTGACACCTACATTCTTGTTTTGTGTTGTCCCACTTGCCAGGTTTACTAGATGCATCTTGTTTCTTCCCTTTGTAAAATAACATAGATTACAGTAATAGAATCTAAAGCCACCTTGATCATAATTTCTGTAGCTAGTTGTTGACTTCCAGAATCCTGATTTCTTTTTTTTTCTTGTGCTGTAATCCTCATGAGGAAAAAAAAACAGTATGCATTCCCAATTCCTTCACATTCCTACTCAAAAAGGCTTCAACCAGAGATTCTCTCACTACATCATTTGTCCCCATATGGATCAACAGGAAAGGATAATTGTTCAT
The DNA here is from genome assembly GCA_009733165.1 of Naja naja. Taxonomy (NCBI): domain Eukaryota; kingdom Metazoa; phylum Chordata; class Lepidosauria; order Squamata; family Elapidae; genus Naja; species Naja naja. The sequence goes on along the minus strand of CM019149.1, from coordinate 57,775,971 downwards.
GGATTGAATACTCCTTGTATTGTGTGACATAGTTTGCTGAGATGGCTGTTGATTGCCCATTAGAGGGAGCCTTGTACCCATCTAAATTCCATTGGTGCTGAGTGCCTACAGATATTTTTGCTCTTTGGAGTGATATTCTTCCAATTTGTTTGTCTTTGCCAAAAAGGAATTTCTTCCTGTTCTTTGGCTTATGTATTCTCAGAAGAGGATGGAGTCAAGATCAGATTTAATTAGCCACACTACCATCTCTCTGCAGATAACCTGTTCTAAATACAGAACTGCTATTTTCCATGGGAATTTCTATTCTACTTTTCAAAGAATTTACTAGGGTGGGTAACAATCAATATTTTTTAGCAAACACATTATTTAAGGTAAAGCCTGTTAAATTTCCATGCCTTCTTGTTTTTGCTTAAATGTCAATTTGATAAAAACTCAAATTTGAGATTTGAAAAATGGAAAACAAAGGAAAAACATTGGCCAATCCACTTTTGTTTGTTACTGATTAGAATGGCAATCAGTGGCAGAAAAATCACATGCAGTAGAAAATAAAGTAGGCATTCATTAATCCCTGACTCAGAATAAGACATTTGCCAGATTTTCTGTCAAAATTGACAAAATTTATGAAATGAAAATCCAAAGATTTTTTTTTCTTCATTTGGTATTTTTTGAGTGAGAAAGTTGGAGCTTTCAAATCCTCACGTATCCAATCCTATTAAGGTTATTTAGAAACTTTACTCCATGGAAAAAAAATGCTATCATAAAAGTGAATGCAGAGATTTCACTTCCACTTTCAACCATTGTGCTCAGATTCCATATATTTCAATAAACAAGAAATTATTTGTGAACACAGATTTAGTAAATCTGAAGTATACGCAGCTTTGGCAAGTGAAGGTCAAATATGAGTTTATGTTCTTTGTGAACTATTGAAATCTGTATTATAATAATATGCCTAAATTTGATATATGCTGGAGATTAATCTTTCAGGCACATTCAATTCCACAATGAAAGGTTTGTTTATTCCGCCCTTCTGAAGAATCGAAGAATCAAGCTTTCATCTTAAAGAAATAAAATAATGTAAGTAAGAGTTAAATATGTCATGCTGTTAAGTATCTCTTCATTTATTACTTTTTTATATGAGAATTCATGATCTTGACCTCTTTTCTGGAGAGAAATGAATAAACAATATGTTCAATATTGCAAAGGGTTTCAGGGAAAGTTTCCAATGGCACTAAGTGCAACTAGGTCCTTGACTCTCAGTAAAGGTCAGAACTAACAAAACACCTAATTTCCATACATTTATGAATGTTAATAATAGGAATGTTCATTTTCTAACTACAGTGAACAAAATTGTGTCTAGACATTTTCTATTTCTCAGGAACTAAATTATATTTCAGTGTTACAATAAATCAGCTTTTATTCTATGTTTTATGCCTTTTCATTTCTTCAGTAGAAATGAAGAAACTGAATTTCCCCAAATCGTGTGTCAGTTGTTTTGCTCCTTTATTAACCAAAGAGCTGTTCAAAATGGTGCCAAAGACCAGTGACCAAGAAAAAATAAGGTAATGTTGGGTTTTTAAAAATAAACAATAATTCTCTGGATAACTATGTAGAGATAAGCTCAATTAGGGGTTTATTCTTGTATAGTTGTGTGTAGGATCTCAGTTTTAATCCCACTACCTTAAAAATAATTATAAAATCTGTATCCTGGAAAATAACAACAGAAAAGGATTGCAGATTCTGCTTTTATAGTTGAAAGCAGGCAAGAAGGTTGTGTATCTGATCACCACAGAATAATGGCACATGTGCATGGGTTATCCCACTTTACATTATCCCAGTCATGTATTCATTGATGGAAATGCCCTCTTGGAACTAAAATTGTATCTGGATGAGATTCCATGTTAACTTAATGTTATAACTTAAGTCTTGAGACTTCATCAGTTTACATGAAACTCAAAATACTGTTCGGGAACTAGAAGATACTGTATATATACAGTACACATGCACATACTACTATGTCTTCAGGGAAATAGCAATAACAAAACCATTCTGCTTGCATGATTATATAACTTAGAAGGAAAAGTGATGAGAAAGAAGGACCTATAAGAGTATATATAATATGTTTTCTAATCTAGACTCTTCAGCAGCAACATCATTCATACTTATCTGGATAAGATCTTGAACAAGGCCAATCACTTATCTAAAGTGATAAGTGGAATAATATCTTGCACTATTAAGAAACAGGAAGGAAAGAAGAATCTGCCCATTAGTATCCATATCATGATTGCTGCACAATCTATACTCCGGCTAGGGTCTTTGCATTGAGGAGGGGTAGATTAAAGTGGTGATGAATGAGTATCTGGAACACTAATCTCCAAATCAATCTAAGCTTGATTTCCAATCTCACAGATTGTGGGATTTTTCAAAAAGGATATGGACCAGTTTCTTGCCTTTCCTTCATTATTTTATCAGGGTTTTACTTAAGCCAACTTGGGTGAATCACTTTCTGTCCATCAAGGTATATGGGCATAGCTCAGTAAAGTCCCTGAACCATATACACTTTTCCCACGCTCTGTACAGTGATTCCAGGTCACTTTTATGTACGTATCCTGAAGAAGTTCTCTGGTAGAGAACACAACTTCTATTTCTTGCATTTTTTCCTCTGACAAATCCAAATATATCCTCCCAGTTGCTCAGTTTTTGTCCTTATATGTACTATTCAATTTGCCTTGAGATTGAAAAATTGTGGGTTTTTTTCTTTAATTTCTAATTTTATCTTGTTATACATAGATATGTGTATATGTGTATATTTATATTTTATCTATATTTGATTTATGGCCTTATGGTTATTAATAAAGACTGTTTTGATGAGGGTTTGTTTTAAGAGAGGGTCTTGAAAGAGAAATGATGATTGAAAAAGCCATCTGTTTATTCAGTCATGTTGATAACTATCACTATATCTCTAATTTCTACTTCTTGTAGTAATTTCAGGATCCTAGAATATGTAAATTACAGGATCCTAGAATATGTATACAGGATCCTAGAATATGTAAATTATCTGAATCTTTTTTTTTTCATTCATCATTCAGTTAGGGATGTAGAGTGGAAACAGCAAAAGTCACTGTGATGGATGACTCAAACTGGGGCATAAAGGGTAATACTTTCATGGTCCTATTTAAACTTCATAGTGGGTTTTGATGGCATTCTGCAGATCTGCTTGTATGGTATGTAATAAATAGAGAAATGGAGAATTTGAGTAATCTTTGATGAGAAATGGAGAAAGATGAAGATGGGATAGAATCAGTGGTGTATTAACCATTAAGTAGACTAAGCACATGCTTAGGGCATCAGGCCCAAAGGGGACACCACAAAGTTGAGAATATGGCTTCGTTTGTACAGTATGTACAAAGGAGCGGGGCACCCAGATTTGTCAGTGCTTAGGGCACCAATGAGCCTTAATCTGCCACTGGATAAAATCCCAGCTAACGTTATGTTGGGATGTGTTAGGACTTTCTTACTTTGAAAAAAAACTCTAATTATTGAAGTGTTTTAAGAGTATGATGAAAATAAAGCAACATATATAGTTTTGCCATACTGTAGTCTAGCTTTGAGATGTTGATAAAGATGGGTAAGAATTCTATATATAATTAATCTACACATGAGTGAAGATAGTTATAATCCCCACAGTGAATGTAAAGACTTTGTGTTTGGGAGTCACTTCCAATATCTGATGTCTGATATGGACATTAATTATAATTGTAATCCAAATCAGGAGTTGGTTGAATATACGGTGAAATGAAGTGAGTTGCCTTGCAATGATAGCTTTTGAGCTTATGGTGACAATGCAGATAGGGAGGCGGGAGACTTCTCTTACAGCATGGGCCTGAAGCAATTCATTGGGGAAAATCTTCCCCTTCCTTTTTATGAAGAGAATTGCATTGTTTCTAGAGCAAATTTTTTCCTTGAAGTCAGTCCAAATCACTTGGTCCAAGCCTGGAATTAGAGAATATGCTTCTTTTGGAGCAATAACTTCAACAACTGATACAATGTCCATCATGAGCTTTTATAAGTGCAGAAATAACTATGTCTCTCATATCAGATATTAAATTATATGTAAGTGCTGAAGTTGCTTGAGGCAAACAATGAAATCAAGGGAAAGCTGAAGCTAATGAAAATTTGGTGAATAAATGTTGATGTTTTCCTACATCTGGTGTGTGTGTAGAGTTCCACCTCACTGCAAGCTCTTGAATTATGTTATGGAGGTGAATGTCCAATTCTGTTCCTTTTTTTCCCCACAGCAGACTTTGGTGCTTTTAGAGAAAGCAGCCTGAAGATATGGAACTATCCTGAAGATGATGTCTTAATGATAAATACAACATGCCTTTTGCAGTGCAATACTTACAAAATGAATCTTGTACATCCCTTGCCAAATAGTGAGGTATATAATAATAGATGAGCTAGTTCTTTTGAACCTGAATCTGATTTTAACATATTTCCTAATTGAAAGAATCCTTTCGTATTAACCAGAAAGAAGACTCCTTTTTCTGTCATATTTTATCCTGTATTTCCAGTGTTGGGAGAGAGAGGGAGAGGGAGAGGGAGAGACAGAGAGACAGAGACAGAGAGGCTCTATGGTTTGGGTTATTTTGCAAGTTACATGCCAAAGAAAGAAAATGTGAAATGGGCTAATGGTCTAAGTATTTATTGGTAGTAAGGAGATAGAGACAGTGACTATAAATCATTTTGTGTTTGAGATGAAACAAAGAGTTTCTACATCTGGAAGGACTGAGACTCTGAAAGTGAAAAACTAAGCTATTTCTTTTTATTTCTTGATCTATGTTTTGTAAATTCAACCATTGCTGGCTGTTAAGTGTAAAAACAGCAGTTGCTAAATTATAGAGCTGATAACAGCAATGATCTTCCCTTTTCTAACCTTGTACTGTTTCATATTCTTTTACTGTAATCATTTGCTCTCAGACCATTAAGAAAATATAAAATTACCAGTATTTCCCCTGGAAAGATTAGAGCAATATGGTGGATGTGTGAATCTCAGCATTTCATTCACTTTAATTACTACATTTTCAGGGCTTCATTTTTTCAGCAAGTTGAAGGACTAAATCATGGTTAAGTTTTATTAAGCAGTAATTTCTGCTTCTTTCTGAAGTTTCTTCTTACTGTCTTGGTTTCCATATTTCTGCATTCTCAGCTCAGCTGGTTTACTTCTTCAATTTCTAATTTGGAATTGAAATGGATCTAATGTGTCCCAGAAACCCTTTTGTGGGGTGCGGGGTAAGTCACAATTAGAAGCAATATGTGAAGCGCAGAACTTTCAATATAATTTCATGTTTAAAAATTGTTTAAATATTTAAATAAACAGCAAGCATTCAATCACAGGAGCAAATAAATGCTTTTTTAAATTGTGGATAATCAGATGCAATTTGCAATGTTATAATCTGGGCAGGGATAATAACCATCCCTTGCCAATAATTCAGGGAAGAATAGAATTTGAACAACTGTTCAGAAATCTTGGCTAATATATATATATCCCCCCAAATATGGCTGGCTTTTTTATTCCAATTAAATACATTATTTTCCCTTCCACTTTTGATAATTTCCCAACTGAAGAGGTATATCTAGCCATGAGACACAATAGCAGTGGTGTGGATTTGACTAGCTTTGCTTCTTCATTGCCAGGCTGATGATGGCAATGCCAACACTTGGTTTTTAGAAGGTATGGATAAACTGGAGATGACACTAAGGCAGTCAGAGTGGACCAGTGGATTTCTGAGGGGCCAGCCTGTGTTCTGAGCTTTCCGCAAGACATATCACATTGGTGGTAGCAATCATTTTATCTTTTCAATACTTTAGCAAATATTCAAGAAAAGGGGTTGCATCTGTCAGCTCTTTCCAGTTCTGACTGAGGGATAGAAGATCTTAGCATATTGCTATGAGGAGCTGATATTGATGGGGGTGAAGATCTCTGTCCTCTTATAGGTGAGATAGAGACAAAGTGGTACTGCCTGCTCATTGTGAAAGCTTAGTAAGATTTGTAGATGCAGTCTAGGCCTTAAGTTACTCTCAGCCTTGTCTGGGTACTGGAGACTTACTTGAACAGAAACACATTACTCACAGGCTTTGTAGCAACCTTTATTGTAACATGCGAGTCCTGAGAGGCAAGCACGGAAAAACAACCAAAGTTAGCGCTGAGAGCAACTGCCTCTCAGCGCTTATTATATACTCATCAACCCCTCCCATCTATTATGGCTAACCTAACATCCGCCAAGGAATCTAATCACCCCTGTGCCTATTCCCTGCTGCCTGGCCCTATGCTAATGTTGCTCTTGTTATCCCATCATCTAGCCATCCCCCCTCATTCAAGTCCATCTCCATCTGTTCCATGTTTCCCCATTCCATCACCCAATCTCCCTTCTTTTCAGCTCCCCATTTGCATGCTCCATTCATCCCATCATTTCACTATCAAGCCCCCCCTCCTTTTGGGTCCATTCTCACTGTCCCATGTGCTTCCATTATATTTTCCAATGTCCCAACCTCCTAGCTCCTTGTATGCCCTGTTTGTACAGCTCCCCAATCTTTGGATTCTCCCCAATGTTTATTGCAGGCTGCGTCTGGGATGCTGGTTTGATTGCACGACTAACAGGCTGCATCCAGGCAGCTGGTTGGAGTGCACTGGGTCATATGACCACCAATCTCTTGCAGCTGACAGGGGGCTGTTAAGAATGGAGTTGGCAGGAAGACCAACACCACAGTTCTGGTCCCAACATACCAGTCTGTGTCGAGTTCTGGGTTAGCCAGGCACATTTGAACTGTCAGAGCCCAACAGTTACTCAGTGGGAGAGGAAGGGGAGCAAAAAAGATGATGTGTGTGTGTGCATAGATGGTTTGAGGCTGACAGACTGAGTGTCCAAGATTAGGGCCCTGAGTGCTAGGTTAAAAGCACCTTGAAGAACTGGTGGGGTAATAATTGGATGATTATGGCATCTGGATAAAAGACTACCGGGGTGGGCTTCTACCGGTTTTCTCTGATTCGGGCAAACCAGTAGCTTATTTTATCATTTTTAATGACTAGTTCAGTGAACCGGTAAATCCCGCCCCTGGCTGGCTCCACCCCCCTCCCCTCCCCATCCAGGAGTCCCCATGCAGCCTGTTTTGGATGAAAGGTAAGTACAGGGCCCATGCAGAGGCTTGGGGAGGGTGAAAAACAGATCTCCTGGAAGCTCCACAAGGCCAGAAATGGGTGCATTTTTGGCCCCCAGAGGGCCTTCGGAGCCCATGGAGGCTGTCTTCTCTCACCTGGTGGCTCAAGGAATACCTCCAGAGACTGGAAAAGGTGAAAAACTGGCGTCCTGGAACTCCAGAGCCCAGAATGGCCATTTTCACCCTCCCGGAGGCTTGAGAAAAGCCTCTGGAGCCCGGGGAGGGCAAGAACAGTACCGCGCCCCCTGCAGTGGTTCAGGAGGCCAACTAGGCCATGCCCACCATGGCCACATCCATCCAGCAACCAGGTAGAGAACTGGTTGCTAAAATTTTTGAAGGCCATCTCTTGAGACTACCTTCCCTGGTTAAAGGTGATTTGGGAGTTCATGGTCACTAAAGTAACCATGGACTTGATCCAGATTATTGAAGGCCCAATTTACTCTTACAACATTATTTTTAATGTTATTATTGTCTGTCAGCCCAGAGTTAAATGTGTTGATAATAAACAGTTACACACCTCTATTCTTTGCCAAACATATTATATGACCAAGTTCCTTTCATAGTACCTGGAGATTATGGGGGTCTGCAGGGGATTAACAGGCTTTGACTCAATTTAAACTGTGGGGTTTAGCCCCATTCTTCCAATATCCATAGATCTCTTCAGTTAATTTTGTATGTGGTTTCACTCCCTAGAGTGAACTGTTGGACAATTCATGGGTTTTCTTTGACCCCTGCTTGAAGAGGTGGTGCTAGCTGGGTTCAAGTTATCTTTGTACAACTTGCACACCAATTGCACATTTTCCTGGATCAGGAATATCTGCTCATGATCACTCATGTCTTGATCTCCTCCCACTTCTCTTCCACACCATCTGGCAGTTACAATTAGTAGCATATCATAAAGATTTGGAAAATCTTCCATAAGGCTTTATTTATTTATTTATTTATCTATTTATTTATTTTTTGCTTTTCCTCTGAGCACTGAGGTTAAATGTGCCTGTCTGATAAAAGGATTGGATAGTTGATCATGTTGGTTAGACTTCAGTTTGCATTGCTTTTTGTTTTGCTGTACAGTTTTTATATTTATAGTTTAGCTTGTTCTTGTTTTTAATCCTACCTTAGCTACCCACAGTTGCAATTTGTCTGTTGTGCAGCCAAATAAATAACAAAATACATGCCATAAGTTTTTTTCAAACTCTTTTTGTGTATGCTTTGCTCCATTTTAAATTCTTTCTCCATCAGGTCTTACCCAATTTTTTATCTGTATCCAATCTCCTCAAATTAATGGCTGAGAAGCTATTTGTGAGTTTATCAGGATTAAATGCTTTATTCCATCTAGGAAGGATTGCTTGGGCACTTTAGTCACTAAAAGTACATCCTTTTCTGTTATTTTTAATATTTTTTAAACTCATAAGATTGATGCTTCTGTTTTGATTTCCAAAAAAGGCTGTTTGTGGTCACGTATCTCTCAGAAGTAATGTCCAAGAAGTGATACTACAAATTTTCACTTTGCACCTAGAATTAAGGAGAAAGATCCTAACAGTGGAACAATTAACCAGTGGAACAGCTTGCCTTCAGAAGTTGTGGGTGCTTCATCACTGGAAGCTTTTAAGAATAGACTGGACAGTCTACCCACTTCTTTAAATGACATAGGATCTCCTGCTTGAACAGAGGGTTGAACTAGAAAACCTGCAAAGGTCCTTTCCAGCTCTATTCTGTATTGTAGTACTTTTTAAGTTTTTTTATTTATTATAATTATTATTGCTATTGATACTAGTATCATTGTAATATCTCTCAAATTATACCTCCTTTCCAATCATTCTTCACAGAGCGAAAGGGATAAATTACCATTTTATTTACTTAGATTGGGATACACTTCATTCTAGGGCCTTGGTGGTACAGGCTGTTAAGAGCCTAGCACTTAGTTCCAGCTGCCTGTAATTATCACAGGCTCGAATCCCACCAGGCTCAAGGTTGACTCAGCCTTCCATCCTCTCAGGGTAGGTAAAGTGAGGACCCAAGATTGTTGTGGGCAATAAGCTGACTTTGTAAAAATGCCGCTTAGTAATAAGCAGGCATATACAATGGAAGGAAGGCTATTGCTGAGCGCATTAGGTTGTATCCCAAAAATTGTAAGCCGCCCTGAGTCTCTGGAGAAGGGTAGGATATAAATATGAATTTTAAAAAAAATTCTAATGATGACAGGAATCAAAGAGGGAGAGAATGAACTGCCTGCTTGAACTTCTGAAGAACCAACAAGAACCTTAAATAACTATCAGAATATGTAAACTCTTTTGATAAGGCAACATCGGTTGAGGCTACTGAACATGCAGTACAATAAAAATGTGCTTAACCAATTGGAGAAAGGGCAAAGGCCACAGTGACCAGCAATCCCATGACTTGCCCAGTGATCAGTAATTCTCACTTGCAGATTTTTTTCAAGTGCTTTGGTAATCACCAAATAATGGTCTTTCTTATCTTCTCCTATGCTGCTTTTTCATATGCAATCATTGAAATTTGTCAGATACCATCAATCATGTATTAAACAACCTAAATTTGAATACACACAGTGTGTGTTGCATGCAAACAAACAAGCAAAAAGTATGAAAGCAACTTACAGCCACATATTAACTAAGGGTTGGACACTTGAGGAGCTGGGATCACATAATTTTACATGGCGTTGATGAGTGGCTGGCGTACAGGGTACAGGGTGGGTCAATGGAGAAGGAGGTGGGGCTTCCATAGTCCCTTTCAGTTTTTTCCATGTGGGCATGCAAATCTCCATTGGGTCAGCTGTTGACTTACAAATGTGCCTCTTCTCTTGTGGCTAAGTATAATGCTACCTAAACATTACCTGAAACAAAATCATTGCATGAAAAAGGAACTGTTGGACTTTTATATACTTGCGTTCTTAATAAAGCATACTGGAAGCAAATTTAATTGTTTCATAAACATGGTAGGTGTTCTTAATAACACACTCCTTCCTGGAAGAATTCCAAATAAAATTTGCTGCTGGAGTTCAAATAAAGGTGCTTCAAAACAACAGAAAGGAAAGATGGCTCTTATTACTGACGGTTAGGTGCCTATTTCCATATGCATGTGATCCCTAGTCAATTTGATTAAGACTAGTGATAATTCATTCTGTTTTCTATTATTTGATTTGAACTTTTCACTGTCAAGTCAAGAATTAATGTGAACAAACCAAATAATTCTTTAACACTTTCAAAAGTGACTTTATAGAAAGAAAACCTTGATAGCCAGTGCTTGCAGACAGCATCTGAAACTACCTCCAAAAAACTATTGCAGATTATTAAACATGCTCGTTATGATTTTCTTAGCAGCAGAGATTGATGTTTGTAAACCAGGAAACATACTATGGGTAATTGACAAAAATGAACGCTTACCCACTACCTATCTTTACCATCTAATTATAGCAAATAATTCTATTGAATAAAATATAGTTATTATCTCAGAGTTCACTGCAGCCCAGAGAGATTAAAGAACATTGGGTTGTCACTTTTTGTCCCAGGGGTAAAATAATCCTAGCAATTACTTTGTATTATCTCAGCACTGTTGCTCATAGGAATCATCTCTAATGATTACTGAGTTCTTCTGCAGGTCATTTGAATACATAAAATAAGCAGTTGCCAATACTTGTTTATTCCCTATTGTATATCAAGTAGTAATTCTTTTGCCAGATAAAAAGTTGGTGTAAAATAGCAAATAATCCATGTGACTGACTGACTGACTGACTGACTGACTGACTGACTGACTTGAGTGCCATCAGGTTGTTGTCAAATCTTAGGAACCACATAGATAGGTATTTATCTATGACAATCTGGTCATAACCTCAATTGATACCTTTGTCACTGTCACTTAAGTAATAGCTGCCTCCAGCATCTTCTTATATTATTGCTGTCTAATACAGATGTCTGCTTGCTTCACCTGGGCAGCTGGGATAATTTTCATATCTTTGGTGACCCTGCTAGGAATATGCACACTCAGCATACACTCTCAGTATTTTTCAGTCATCCATCCCAGGAACACACAATCCCCACACTACTACTGCCATGGTGTGGCAGCACAGCAGGACTTGGGGAAGGAGGGAATATTCTCTGTGTTATGATCCTTCCTTCCTCCCCTCCCCTCCCATCTCTTCCTTCTCTCCTTCCTTCCTTCCTTCCTCCCTCCCTCCCTCAAAGGGGAGGGGAGGGGTGGGAGGAAATCTGCCCATAAGCATCCATCCAGGCAGCCCTTTCCAGTTTGTATTATCTGTGCAATGAAATATGTTTTGTTGTTAGTCATGAAGTCATGTCCAACCCATCGCGACCCCATGGACAACATTCCTCCAGGCCTTCCTGTCCTGTACCATCCCCTGGAGTCCATTTAAGCTCATACCGACTGCTTCAGTGATTCCATCTAGCCACCTCATTCTCTGCTGTTCCCTTCTTCTTTTGCCCTTAATCGTTCCCAGCATTAGGCTCTTCTCCAGTGAGTCCTTCCTTCTCATTAGGTGGCCAAAGTATTTGAGTTTCATCTTCAGGATCTGGCCTTCTAAAGATCAGTCATGGTTAATTGCCTCTAGGACTGACCAGTTTGATCTCCTTGCAGTCCAAGGGACTCACAGGAGTGTTCTCCAGCACCATAGTCCAAAGGCCTCAATTCTTTGGTGCTCAGCCTTGAAACTTTCACAGCCATACATTGCAACTGGGAAAACCATAGCCTTGACTATATGCATTATTAAAGGTCACAATGTTGACACTTGATTTAGATATTATGTTATGTTTCTATTGTTGATGATTTAAAAAGAAAACCTGCACCATGCAATGATCTTATTCTTAGTTATGTACAAATCTTGCAAATCAATAAACAAACAAAACTAATTACTATATTAATTTTTATTCTGTCCAGTACTCATTCTATATATTTTACTTTTATTTAAAATTAGCCAAAAGAAATGGGGTAAACATGTATTATTTCCTCTATTATTTATATTCCAGCTTTTGCCCCCAAAAGAAATGTTCTGCTTATTTAATGACTTTCCTCCCATTAACACATCACTGCCTAATTAATACTAATTTGTATTTTCTATACTGCACAGCAGAGTGATTGATTTCAATTATACTGAAATACAAAGCTTTGAGATAAGTTGCCTTTTACTTGCTTCTCCAGTTCTTTCGTAAGGCTTTGCCCAGGGTCAGTCCAAAGGGGTCAATGTATCTGCCTCCCAATGGAAATGGAAAGTCTGAACACCTCCATTTGAAATGCAAACCTCAAAGGGAACACTTTGATGAAAAAGCAGATTTCCGGTACCAAAGCTGAAACAAAGAAGAATGCAATTAATTCAGCATGCCCTTAGTTGGCTGAGATGTGAATTTCTAGAATATGGAATACATTGGGTGATAGCGGGGGTGGGATTCAAAAATTTTAACAGCCGGTTCTGTGGGCATGGCTTAGGTGGTAGGTGTGGCTTGGTGGTCATGTGACTGGGTGGACATGGCTTGGTGGTCATGTTATTTGCTGGGTGTGGTCAACTCAATATCAATCACATCGAGGCACACATCTCCTCACCTGGCCTCTCATGACTGTGGGGATGCTGCAACAGTCGTTGATCCCTGTCATTGATCCCTGTGGATCTCCGTTTGGCCCCTGATCTCCACTCCTTTCGTCGAGACCCGAAGACCTGGCTATTTCAGCAGGCCAGTCTGGACTGACCTGGGGGTGGGTTATTTTAGTTGTTTTAATTCAATTTTAATTAATTGGTTTTAGACTTGTAGTTGTTTAATTATTTTTTATTGTAATTTGTTCGGTTTTTAAATGTTTGCCACCCTGAGTCCTTAGGGAGAAGGGTGGCATAAAAGTCTAAATAAATAATAATAATAAGTGTGAAAAATGGTCATAAGTCACTTTTTTCAGTGCCATTGTAACTTTGAATGGTCACTCCACACAAGCAAACTACCAGCAAAGGAGGGGGAAAAACTCCAGAGACGTTCCTGAGACAGGAAGTCTAGTGCTATAAAGAATGTAATAAGGGTTAACGGAGAGGCAGTTTCTGTAAGCAACACCAGAATGTTTCCTTCCTGCCGTCCTTACAGGATTAGGCCAGTAATTTCTTCTAACAACTGGTTCTGCTTAGATTGTTAACAACCGGTTCTAGTGAATAGGTGTGAATCGGTAGAATCCCACTCCTGGGTGATATATCTAGAAGGGGTATAAATTTCAAAAGCTATTGGCAATATTTCTGAAGAAACTTGTGGGTTTGTTTGTTTTTAATTTTAGTATTTTTTAACCCACCTATCAGCCCCCCCCCAATCCATCTTGAATTGGATTTGGGGCTGCCACAAGAGAGGATTGGTATCTGTGGGAATGGAAGTAAAGTGAGAAGGGAAGATAGCCACAAAACATTCTTTTACCAGAGCTCAAGCCTGAGTCGCTGGAGTTTGGAGGGGAGTGACTGGACTTGGCGGGAGTTCAGAATGGAGGTGGATTGGAGAGTGTGACTTGAGGGTCATCAGTAAGGACCTTGGTGGCTCAGGCTGTTAATTGTCTGCACTTAAGTTCCAGCTGCCTACAACTCCTGTAGGCTCGAATCCCACCAGGCTCAAGGTTGACTCAGCCTTCCATCCTCTCGGGATAGGTAAATTGAGGACCCAAGATTGTTGGGGGCAATTAGCTGACCTTGTAAAAATGCTGCTTAGTAATAAGCAGGCATATACAATGGAATGAAGGCTATTGCTGAGCACACTGGGTTGTATCCCAAAAATTGTAAGCCACCCTGAGTCTTCGGAGAAGGGCGGCATATAAATGTAATAAAAAAAAAGGACGTTGGATGTGAGTTTAATATAGCAGGGGAAACACAGGAATTCAGATTTGGGTTTTTCCAGATGTGCCAATATGACTTCTCTAATAAATTCTTACTTGGATGGACTTTGTCTCTGAGTACTGAATTAGGATGGAGAGTTTAGTTGGAACACTAACACCACCTTTGTTATTTTATAAATAACTCAACACACACAATCCTCTTTCTTCCTTCTTGTTTCTGCACAATAGCAACCTATGAGACGAGTTGAGAACAGAGAGACAGAGAGAGACAGAGACCCAAAGTCACACAGCTGGCTTTTATACCTAAAACAGAATTAGAATTCACTGTCTCCTACTTTCTAGCCTGGTGCCTTAAATCACTGGGCTAACCTGGTTTATAATCTAGAAAGCTCTACATGAATTACTGAACCAATTCAGAAAAAAAGAGGAGACCCAATTCTCTTGCAAGTCCATGTAATACTTAATGGTATTACAAAGCTATCATCAATGCTTGCCCTAGTATAATGTCTAAATAAGCTTCTAGTATTCTTATTGTAAAAAGTTAATTAATTTGCTTGTGCAGAGCCAGAGTTGAGGCCTCAATAGTTTCTCTGCTCTATCAGTCCCTAAACTCTTTCCCCATTCTCTCGTTTTAGGCATATCCATGAGGGGTAATTCTTTGCAGTCTGAGGCCTTGCAGTCCAATGGGCCTCCAGATAGGCAATATTCAGAGTAGGCTAAGCACCAAGCTTTAAACATAGTGGCCCCAGTAGAAAGTATGACCTCATTGCCTACTTGACTCAATTGCTTCTAGTCTTTAATATGGCAAGCAGCTTAACCTCCAATTCATTGGCCTACACAGGAATTCTTTTCCCATACAGATGTGCCCATAGACAGCTATCATATAGTAAAGGAGGAAATGTTTGGCTCACTTTGAAGAGAAACCCTGCCTCCCCTAAAACACGGCAGCAGTGATAAAAGCATGGCATGTTCACTGCCTCACAGTGTTTCTGGTAAAGACGATGGCAGGACTTGAGAGAACAAGATAACTCTTTCCCTTTTTGCTGTGAGCTGTTCTTTCCTCTCATCTGTGACTAAAATTAAACCAAACCATTATAGATTTTAGAGTCAATCTTAATTATTTCTGTGCAAAGAATAGGGTGTTCCCTACAGCTTCCCAATGTCACCAGCCATGATATCCCTTTAAAACTGTTCCACAAGCAGTGAGCATATTTGAAGCAGATGGACTTCAGCAGTCACTTTGAGATGGACTGATTTCTAACCTGACTACTCTACCTCACGACCAGCATGAACATCAAGAATTGAGTTGGGAGAAGAGGGAAAGGACCACTTTAACAGCAGAAGAAATACAACTTCAGATTGTCAGAGAGTGTTAGAGAGAAGCAATGTCAGAGACCTAGCCCTTAATTACAGTTAGCTAGCCATTATTATGCTATGGTGAATAGAATGTAGGTATGTGTCCGAGCTGGGAATATGGCTACTCAGAATTTCTGACCACACTTCACCACGCTCTTTTGAGGGTTTCTGACCTCTAGATTTTCTATTCATAGAGAATCAGCTTGAGGGATGAATGATAATCTAAGGGACAGATATCAGAAAATAATCCCTTCCCACTGCAACTCCCACAACTTGACAAGAAGTTGGAATACAAAGAAATGTAAGAAGTTCTCCCTGTTGTTGGCTATAAGTATTTAAACTTTAAATGTATATTTGTGTGTCAGACCATGAATAACTGGCTTAGTCTTTTGAATTTGCCAGATTGTGGGGGGATGAAAATACAAAACCCAGTACAAAACACACAAGGAGAGATCATTGTGGTATTGAACATGTGCACAGTGATTTATTGTTCTATCCATCTCCGACAGAACCTTTTCTAGTTAGTAATTAATCCTACTTTACATTTAACTATCCTGTATATCTGCCAACAAGGTGGTTGGTGTTTATTAGTAAGATAATTGTGCTTATTACTTAAGCCTAGTGCCTCCCTGGCTTACAGCCCAGATGTGGATTTCATTGTATCTATCTTCACTGTATCAGGGGAATAAAAATTTGGATTAATTTCAAGGGAAGCAGATGTTTCACAATTAGGAGAAACTTCATCAAATTTTACTGCCATTAAAAAAATGTACTCTGAATGCAGTTTAAGAGTGAATATTAACAGAACAAAAAAGGTTGGGGATGGAACATCAGTCCAGTGACCCATGCCAACCTCCCCCAACCATACCTCTCCAGCCCACAACCTGATGGAAATTTGGTCTGAAGCAGAAATCTTCTAAGTGTCTGAGGGGAGAGGGGGAATGCCCTGCTTTCTGAAAAGCTGAATTAGAATCTGAATTGAATTTACAGTAGCTATCAGTGTACTGTATTGGGTATTTCTCAGATTTATGGAACAGGTATTTTAGAGACAGTTGAAGTGGAAGAAAAGCAGGTGTGTACAATCTATTACTCGGCAAGAATTTCATTAGACAGGGCACTGAGTAATTCTGTGCAAGAAACTGATTTGTAATGAGTGGAAAGAAGAACAACCAAAGTGCATTTTGTCTCTAAATAAATTAACATGCCATACCCACCCCCACGCCCATTTCAAACCTCAAATAAATTAATGTTTCAAAATACATTATACATTCTGATCTAAAATTTATTCAACAATTACTCATGTAGTATGTCCATAAGACTGGCCAAGAGGCAGCATCCTTGAGTGACTTTGCTATATTTATTAAAAAGATGGAACAAGGAGATTTAACAAAAGAGAAGGCATTGTATCTCAGATTGGGTTATTTTGCATCTTAGAAGCACTTCTACTACATTTTATACAAAGATTAAAATACAATGTTTATAGCAGGTAAATGTGTACCTGGTAGTCTACAAAACTGTGTTGTTTGTACACCAAGGAAGATATGGGTAGTACATGCATTTACTATATAGATTGGGTAAACTCATTTGAGAAGCCTCATACAGCTATAAAGCTTTCAATAGTGTGATGGAGCTTCCTTGGAGTAGACATGCCTCATACTTACTTTTTCCCATGTGTCAATTACACAGCCTTAATGTACCTGAACTGACCGTCCTTTAAGACTGAGAGGCTTTTAAGAGACTTTTTAACTGAGAGTCTTTTAATTCTCTCTAATGCCAAAAATGATTATTAAAACAAATAACAAATTTTTCCATTCTCCTACTGTTGGTATCTGTAGAGAATAATTCTTAAGCTCCTTAAAGAGTTTCATTTTGCTGTGGCAATGAAAAGATTTTATTATTTTTGTTATGTATGTAGGTTTGAATGTTATTGGTTTAGTTTGAATTGTTCTTGTAAAATATCAAATATGATTGGTTTAAAAAGTGCGGGAAAACCCTGCACTCTGATTGGCTGGCAACTGCGGCTGCTGGCTATAAGTAGCAGCCGCAGCCCAGCCAAATTGGGTCTGTTATGAGCTGTAGTCACTAATAAACTCTTCACTGAAGCACTCTGCGTCTGACTCTTCATGCAAACTTAACACTGGCGACGAAGGTGGGATCCTTCCGAAGAGAAGACAACGTGGAGAACAAGCTGAGAGAGATGGCTGCGCTGAACACCCCCAGCCCGTTCGATCCGCGGCAGAAGACTGGGACTCTGATGCAGATCGTTTCCAAATGTATTTGAAGGGAAACGATCTCGCCGACATTTCCGACAAGCGGAAGAGGGTGGTCTTTCTCACCCACTGCGGTCGGCCATTTTCAAGATGGCGAAGGCATTGGCGGGAGCTGCAGACGTGAAGGTAATGGACTGGCCCGACTTAGAAAAGTTATTAAGAGCCCATTACGTGCCACAAGTATCGTGCCTCATTAAGAGACGAATTCTACCGTCGGGATCAAGGGGAAAGCGAAAATGTTAATGACTTCGTGGCAAGTTTAAGGGACATTGGGGTTGCATATGAGTTTATCAACTTTGAAGAGGCCATGCACGATCGATTTGTTCTAGGCCTAAAAGACAAGGTTTTGCAGAGCAAATTATTAATGAAACCTAAGATCACGCTTAAGGGGGCCATAGAAGAAGCTTCTTCAGCGGAAGCTACCAAGTCCTCAGCAGCAGCCATGAAGAAAATTAACAAGGCCGCAAGCCATCCTGATGTGGAAAAATCCACAACAACCCATTGCGAGCAAATAGATTCTGATTCAGACTGTAGTGAGGTGGAGGAAGGAATTTATAGACTCAGAATGGAGAAGAAAATGAAAGAACTTGGAAGAAAAAGGCAAGGCTTTTATTGCAGAGGTTGTGGGGGGGGCACCCCAGCACTGAATGCAAGTTTTTGATACCATCTGCCTCCGTTGTGAAAAAAGAGGTCACCTAGCAAGAGTCTGCAAATCATCCAGAACTCCACCAAGCAGAAAGAAGTTTCCTGATAAAGAATTCAAGCATAACAACTTCAGTGAGAAAATGGGGTGCAACACAGAAGCAAATGGGAAGAATGAAACTCATCAAACAGTCACTATTGGTCATTCTTCACCCTTAAGAAGCAGAAAAGTACACGTGAAGGTATTTATTGAAGGAAGGCCTTGCCAAATGGAAGTTGACTCAGGCTCCTATCTATGGTGTCATGGGACACTATTCACAGGCTACTTCCCAACTTTCAGAAGAAGCATTTCCAGAAGCAAGCACTGACTCTTAAAGACTACCAAGGAACAAGATTCCTGTAGTTGGAACAAGAGAATTCAACGTGAAGTTCAAAGGCCACACCAAATGTTTGCCCCTGACCATCGTGGACAAAGACCGCCCAAGCTTGCTGGGACTTGAGTGGTTCAATTCACTAGCCATCGAGGTGACTGGCATCAATCACGTGAGCAACACTGAATGGGAGGAGGCCTTGAAGTCTGAGTTTCCAGAGGTCTTCAGTGACAGATTGGGCAAGTATATGGGGACCCCTATCACTTTCAACCTAGATCCCAAGGTGCCCCCAATTCGTTTAAAGCCCAGAAGGGTCCCATTTGCCTTAAAGGAAAAAATGGATGCACAATTAGATAAACTAATAGCTCAAAGAGTTTTAGAGCCCACTGACCACTCCAGATGGGAGACACCCATAGTCACACCAGTCAAGGCTGATGGGTCAGTAAGAATCTGTGGGGACTATAAGGGGACACTGAACCATGTGCTGCAGCAGAGCGCATACCCAGTTCCAGTGGTGCATCACTTATTACATTCACTTGGCAGGGGTACAGTCTTTGCCAAATTGGATCTGGCCCAGGCATATCAACAACTAACAGTTGATGATGCCACTGCAGAGGCCCAAACCATTGTGACTCATAGAGGTGCCTTCAAATGTAAAAGGTTACAGTTTGGAGTAAGTGTGGCACCAGGCATTTTCCAAAGCCTTATGGAAAGAATGCTTCAGGACTGCCAGGGGTAGTGCCTTACTTTGATGATGTGTTAATCTCTGCTGAAAATGACACTCAGTTACAAGAGAGACTCAGAGAAGTCCTTACCAGATTCAAGAAAGTGGGGTTAAAAGTCAAGGAAGAAAAATGCAGTCTTAAAACTGACAAGGTTGAATTTCTGGGCTATATGATTGACAAGCATGGCATCCACCCTACAGATGCCAAGGTCCAAGCAATCAAGGAAGCCTCTAGATCTAAATGCAAAACAGATTTGCAAGCTTTCCTTGGACTCATTAACTTTTATCACATGTTCCTACCTCAGAAGGCAACCATTGCTGAACCATTACACAGATTACTTGATAAAAAGTCTGTTTGGGTCTGGGGCAGGAAGGAACAATCAGCATTTAACAGTATTAAAAGACTAATCACGTCTGATGCTGTACTAATACAGTTCTCTGAGAATTTGCCTGTTGTACTGACTTGTGATGCATCCCCTTTGGAGGGGTTTGAGTCACAGGCTTCCCAGCGGAAGGGAAGCTCCTATTGCATTTTACTCTTGCACCTTGACCAAAGCAGAGAGGAATTACAGCCAATTGGACAAGGAAGCATTGGCAATTGTTGCAGCTGTCAAGAAATTCCATGAATATCTTTATGGGAGAACATTTACCATTGTCACAGATCACAAACCCTTGTTAGGCATTGTGGCAGGAGACAAATCTACACCCACTATCCTGTCACCAAGAATGCTGAGGTGGACTGAATTTCTTGCTGCTTATTCATACAAACTTATCCACAAGCCTGGCAAAGACATTGGCCATGCTGATGCCTTGAGTCATTGCCCACTTCCTTGTCACAAGGAGAACTTTGAACCTGAGGCACACACCTTTTTCCTAGAAACTGTTGCCAAGCTTCCAGTACACGCTGCTGAAATTGCCAGAGAGACTGCCAAAGACACTTTATTAGCTCCTATTATAGGCTGGATTAAGAAAGGTTGGCCTTTTCAAGATCTACCTCACCTTGCCCAACCTTTTAAGTCCAGGCAAACTGAATTATCTGTATTAAGAGGATGTATTTTGTGGGGTAACAGGGTGGTTATTCCTGCAAAACTGCAAAGAGAGGTTTTGGAAATGTTACATGAGGGTCATCCTGGTATTGTAAGGATGAAGGGATTGGCCAGGAGTTATGTATGGTGGCCAGGTATTGACAAAATGGTTGAAAACTGGGTTGCATCTTGTCCCAACTGTCAGGTAGTCAGGCCTGCCCCACCTCTCATCCCCACACAGGAATGGGAATGTCCTAGGGGCCATGGTCTAGGATTCACATTGATTTTGCTGGCCCTACCAGAGGGCACACCTTCCTTATTATAGTAGATGCATATTCCAAATGGCTAGAGGTAATCCCTATGGCATCCACCACAACTGATGCTGTCATCAAGCAGCTCAAAAGCTTTTGTAACCCACGGTTACCTGATGTTCTTGTCTCTGACAATGGCCCTCAATTTACATCCAACCTTTTGAATCCTATCTAGCACAACAGGGTATCAGACATGCCCTCACTGCCCCTGGGCACCCTTGACTAAGCCAGGCTGAGCGCATGGTACGTTTTACCAAGGAAAAGTTTCAGCAACTGGGTCCTGGGGACATCACTGAAAGTTGAAAAACTTCTTAGTGTTCAGCACATCACTCCTAACCCATCTAATAACTTATCCCCAGCAGAGTTGTTGAGGGGTAGGAAACTTAGGTCTTCCCTTGACCGCCTTCATCCCATTTACGCACCCAACGCACCACTAGATTCCACTTCCAAAGTTCACACATTCAGTGTGGGTGATTCTGTTTATGCTAAGAACCTTATGGGTGAACCCTTATGGATTCCTGCTGAAATAACTCAAATCACAGGCCCTCGTTCTTACAGGGTGCAAACAAAGGATGGAGTCCTCTAGAGCAGGCACATTGATCAGCTTAGATCCAGATTACCTCAGGAACATGCAATTGTTCCTCTCTAATTCCCTCACCTGATGTTTTTTCTAGGGGGGAAGGGGAGGAGCAGGAGGATAATCAGCAAACAAGAATCAACCCCATGTGTAATGAGCCATTACGACAGGAACCATCCCAAAACCTGTCACAATGCCAAAATCCATCCTTAGAAGTGGAAATGTACATCACTACCTGACTTGGGTGCTGACATTGGGCTGGAGATGGGTTGGGAGGAGAGACCAGATTCTAACAATCAAACAGGGTCTTCTTTCACAGGAAATCCCAGTGGGGAAATGTCAGCAGACACATTTCCTCTCTCACTGGGTGAGAATGTTAAAACTTCTGAACCACGAAGGTCTCAGCACGTAAGAGACCCACCTATTTATAGGAATACATTAGATAGGTTGGGGTTTGGTATGGACTGAACCTAGTGGGGAGAGGTGTTATGTATGTAGGTTTGAATGTTATTGGTTTAGTTTGAATTGTTCTTGTAAAATGTCAAATATGATTGGTTTAAAAAGTGCGGGAAAACCCTGCACTCTGATTGGCTGGCAACTGCGGCTGCTGGCTATAAGTAGCAGCCGCAGCCCAGCCAAATCGGGTCTGTTATGAACTGTAGTCACTAATAAACTCTTCACTGAAGCACTCTGCGTCTGACTCTTCATGCAAACTTAACAATTTTTAGATTGCAAAATCATTTCCCCCCCTTGGAACTGTCCTGAAAATAAATGCCAACAATCATACTGGTCTTCTGTGCAATGATCCTTCCATATAACATGTAAGCATTATAGGCCCTTACTGTGGCAGAAAATAACTTGGAGAATTTGTTATGCACTTATGTTTGTTATGCACTTCTGTGTAAAATAGATCCCTTGGTTTCTTTATCAATTTTTCTATAATATGATCCATTTCCATCATGAATAGAAAAGAGTGGTAAAACACTGTTTATGTTTTGGGGTTTTTTTCCCTAGTAAAACAATAATGTTGCAATAAATAGGGCTCTTTCTGGACGAATAACAGAAAAAGTTGTAATGGACCTTGGAAGTCTCCTAGTCCAACTCCCTGCTCAAGCAGGAAATACTATGCCATTTTAGACAAATAGTTGTGCAAACTCCTCTTAAAAACCTCCAGCATTGCAGCGCCCAACACTGGAAGGGAAGAAGAAAAGTTGTGTCTGTCTTTTTATCAAGGTTGCTCTCCTTTTGACTCATTGAAATGTATCAGTGTTCCTCCTAAAATGGCAGTGCCTAAAGCAGAGGTGGGCAAACTTTTTGGCTCGAGGGCCACAATGGGTTCTTAAACTGGACTGGAGGGCCAGAACAAAAGCATGGATGGAGTGTTTGTATGAACTTATATAAATTCAAAGTTAGATTACTTCACGTAGCCTTCTGGGAGAGCAAGAGAACCCTCCGCTCTTTTGGTTCTGCGGGCCGGATAGAACAGCCAAACGGGCCGGATCCGGCCCCCGGGCTGTAGTTTGCCCACGGCTGGCCTAAAAGGACGACAGAGAATGAGGCAGCTGGATGAAGCACTAGGTGTGAGCTTAGATGGACTCCAGAAGATGGTAGAGGACAGGAAGCAGAGGTGGTATTCAGCAGGTTCTGACCAGTTCTGGAGAACTGGTAGCAGAAATTTTGAGTAGTTCAGAGAACTGGCAAATACCACCTCTGACTGGGGATTTTACAGTATCCTTCCCCTGCCACGCCCACCAAGTCACGTCCACAGAACCGGTAGTAAAAAAAAATTGAATCCCACCACTGACAGGAAGGCCTGGAGGAAAGTTGTCCATGAGGTTGCGATGGGTTGGACATGACTTCACAACTAACAACAGCAAATACTTTAGATAGGGTTTGTTATACAAACAGGTGCTTTTCAATAGAGCAGAACAATGACTTGTATCTGTGTATATGCATATAGAAGTAATTCTCACTTACTGACTGCAATTGGGATGTCAAATCTTGTGATTAAGAGACATGGTTGTCAAGTGAAACATCACAAGACAATGCTGGAATTACAATTTCAGTTCCCCTGCAGTCATTAATGATCCTACTGTGAGTTGTTAAGCATAACATCACATGACCACATGGGCTAATTCTGGCTACATAATGCCAAGTCTTCAGAGCAAATGCATACAAAGCCAGAATTGTGAAAACAGCAACAGATAGGAAATACTGCCTATGCAAAGAAGCTGAAGAAACAGTGGACCATCTGGTAAGCTGCTTCAAGAAAATCACACAGACTGACTATGAGAAATGGCATCACAAAGTAGCAGCAATGCATTGGAAAATCTGCAAGAAATATCATTTACCTACAAGCAAGACCATAAAGCAGAGAAAGTCATGGAAAATGAAGAAGCTAAATTGTTCTTGGACTTTAGAATTCAAATATACAAGCACCCGACTTAACAACTGTCAAAAAGAAAGACAAAAAATCTCTGGACAGTGGATGTGGCTGTACATGGAGACAGCAGAATAGAAGAGAAAGTACTGGAGAAGATAACAAAATACAAAGACCTGTAAATAGAAATAGAATGACTGTGGCAAAAGTGAGCAAAGGTAGTATCAATAGTAATAGGTGCCTTGGATGCAATCCCAAAACAACTGGAGCATCACTTGAACACCATTGGCATTGACAAATTCACGATCAGTCAATTGCAAAAGGCAGCTTTATTCGAAACAGCTTCCATCCTGATGATATCTGTAACACCCTCAAACATCCAGATCTGCCTATCCCAGGTCCTTGGAAAGGACTTGATAGGTAGACAAAAATGCCAAATCCAGTCTGAACATCTAGCTGTCTGTGTGACAAACCATAATAATGTTTTTTTTTAAATCCAGAACCCCTGAACTGCCCATAGGCAAATTTTCAACATCCCTACTAGGAAGCATGCAGTGGATGGGATGACTCAGAATAATGGTCCTGCATGCACCTAGTTGTCAAGCCATGTACAGCTTTGTAAGTAATAACTAATATTTTGAATTATAATCCAAAGTTTATGGGCAACCAAAACGTCACTCATGAAATTGTGTCATATGAGTCCAACATTTTTTACTTGACAGGAAATGGCTGCTGCATTCTATATTCTCCAAAGGCAGCCCAACAAAGGACATTGATGTAGTCCATGTTAAAGGTAAATAGGGACATTGCCAGGACATTCTGTAATAAATAGGGACACAATTAGCACACCAACTGTAGATGAACAAAGACTCCCCAGCTATAACTGTTGCTGGCCTATCTAGACACACTCATGAGTTTAGGATAACCTCAAGAAAACACAGATTTGTTCCTTCAAGTGTAACTCCAAGCTGTGTAACAAGCAGAGCAAAGAATCAGATAATTTCTGGACAAAGCACTTCTGTCTTGCCAGATTTAATTTCAACTTGTCCCTTCCCATTCAATTTCCTACAGCCTCCAAACAAATGAGTGAATTGGCAATGCTACAGAGAGCATCTGGAATAGAATAAGTGGTGGAATAAATAAAATCAATACTGTTGTTGGCATGTACTGTCACCGTCTGGACTAAGGAAGAGATGTAGATGATGTTCGCCAAAACAAACTGCAGGTACTTCAAAGCAGGATCAGGACATAGTGGTGAGAAATTGTAATTACACAAAGGTCTGTTGGGAGACAAAAATCTGCCAAACTTGGTCTTGACTTTACTTGCTGGCAATTTTCTTCTTTGGATAGTGGAGGAATGTAAAAAAGGATCAGTTGTCACTGAATTGATACAAGGCTTAGTTGAGGAAATAGAAGATGCATAAACATTGAAGTAAAGTGACCAAGTAACACTGTGGGGTTGTTTTTTTTTAATATTAAAGGAAACTGATCTTTAGATCAAACAGTATTTGGACTTAGTGAAGATCTGAAAATGAAAAAAATGGCATATACAGAAAATATAAAGAGGGCCAGATGACAATATTAGTTGGCATGGAGCTATAGAGATGTTGTCAGGAAAGTAAAAATCTAGAGTGAATTGAGGTTACCAAAGGAGACTAAGAATAAAAAAAATAAGTTTTCATTAAATATGTTCAAAATAAATGGACAACCAAGGCATCATTCATGAAATTAGTGTAATCTTTTAACTGAAAAAGATCAGTGAACCAGTTGTTTGATGAAAGAGGCAACATGATAACAAACAGCAAAGAAAATCCAGGAAAAGATTGAAACCAAGTTAAACTATGTGTAACACCAAGAAATTGTGAAGAGTGGGATGAAAGAGTAAGGTGGAAGTCTGACACTGATATAAACATGGTCAGCAAATGCCACTTTTTAAACTTTAAATTTCCAAAGTTAGCAAGAAACAGGAGGAAACCGTTCTTCCTGCCCCAAAAGGAGTGACTTCAAACTTCATTTTATAAGCAAGACAAAAAGCCTCAAGAATTCAACCTTGATTTCACTATAAATAGAACTTGCATTTGATAAACAGCAGTTGCTGAGATTCTTTTGTAATGACTGCATTAGCTTTTCAACAATAAATCTTTTTGTAAGAACTTGTGTCCTTGGAAGTCTATTCAAAGCAGTTTCTAGTCTAGCTCATTGTGAGATCCCTGACAAGCTGCTTCTAAAACTCATGAATTACTACTGAAATGTGTTTTGATAATTTTAAATTGAGAGAGAGAGAGAGAGAGAGAGAGAGAGAGAGAGAGAGAGAGAGAGAGAGAGAGAGAGAGAGAATGTACAGTGAAAGTATACAGACATACTATATAGTTTTGCTAAATCCCTTATTTAATAAAATGCAGCTAAATTTACTTAAAAGAATAATTTGGCATATTTCATATGTAACCAGGCAGTTGCTAACATCTTAAATA
This sequence comes from Naja naja, assembly GCA_009733165.1. NCBI lineage: Eukaryota > Metazoa > Chordata > Lepidosauria > Squamata > Elapidae > Naja > Naja naja. The sequence goes on along the minus strand of CM019149.1, from coordinate 57,749,813 downwards.
AATTTATTAAAAACTTTTTCATGATTATTGGACACCTCAAAGAATGTTGAACAAGTGTTGGTTAAAAAAACATTCTATTGTTAGGGTAACAATGGATAAAAATTCGTATACTCTGTGTGGGTATGTTCCATTATTGCATCATTGGTTTGATACTCATAAAATTGTTGATGTTACAAAATAAATGCATTTTAAACTTGTAAATGTATTTCTGAATGATATAATAAAAATATGGAACTTATTACAAGAAGAGTTAAAGATATATTGATTATGGGGAATGGGTCAACAAAAATATTTCTTTTTATGATATGATTCCAGTGTATAGTTTGTTTTGAACTCCCCCAAAGGCTAGATCTCCCTCTCTCAGAAAAAAACTCTGACCAGAAAATTCCCTAAGAAGTGAGAAGAAATACCATGGGAAAATATACTTATCTCTCCCCTTTCTTTTAAAACTGTTTATTGTTGCTTGTTGCCTGCTAAAAAGTGAATGGAAGGAAAAAACCAAATGAGGGACACAATTAGATCAAGATACAATAAGGGGAAAATATAGTTATAAAAAGAGAAAGAAAATGCATATTTAGAAAGTTCAAAAGGAATAATTTACTAGAGAAATAACCCCTCCCAAGAAACTGCTAATCTTCAAGTTATTCTTCAAAAGCATCTGTACTTTGCAGCTGGGATTTCTGTAGCCATATGCATTTCAGCTGATTCCTTTGTCTTCAACAGCTTCTATTATCAGTAACCATCCCCATCTTCAAAGTCACAGTAAATTATTTTGTGGATGGGTGGGTGGGAGAACTGTCATATTCCTATCAACTAAATAGAATTTAGTCCTACTTCCATAGTTTACTATATGATAACATTGCTAATTGTCTTCGTCTGACAGATAAAATGGAGCACGTATACTGTGAAGCACAAATGATAATGCAGTGAGGATGATATATATACATGCACACATACACAAACACATATGGCAGCAAGGAGGAATGGAAATAATTAAATATATTGGCAGTTAGAATGCATCTTCCATGGCCTCCTGTGGTACTCTGCCAGCTGAAAATGGGCCGCATGGCATTTTTTGGGCCATTTTTCGACCTGTTTTCAGCCTATTTTGGACCTGTTTTTCAGCCCATTTTGAGCATGTTTTTCAGCCTGTTTTCTATCCATTTTTGGCTTGTTTTCAGCCTTTTTGGCCTGTTTCAAATGGTGGGATTCAATTTTTTTTACTACCAGTTCTGTGGGCGTGGCTTATTTGGTGGGCATGGCTTGGTGGTCATGTGACTGGGTGGACATGGCCAACTCAATGTCACTCACATAAAGGGGTGCCTCACCTGGCCCCTCCCCTCCCAGCCATTCCTTGTCATACCCAGCCTCAACATATCTATAGTTCTGTAAAAATGTTGTTCACCTTTTTGACTTTATTATCTGCATACTATAGATGTACTTTCATGGACCACTGAAAGGAGGAAATGGCTCACATGCTTTATCCAAGAGTGTGATAGGCAACAGGCTCTTAAGGGGCTGCCACAAAGAAAAGGGGACAATGTATTTTCCAAAGAAGCAGAATGCAAACAAGAAGCAATGGATGGAAACTGAACAGAGAGAAGCAACCTAAAACTAAGGAGAAACTTCTGACAGTGAGAACAATTAACCAGTGGAACTGCTTGTCTCCAGAAGTTCTGGGTGCTCAATCACTGGAAGTTTTTAAGAAAAGACTGGACTGCCATTTCTCTAAAATGGTATAGGGTTCACCCTAAGGTCCCTTCTAAGTGTTATTTTGTTATTCTGACACCTTTCCCAGGATCTCTACTCAGAGTTTGGCATCCTCAGTTTTCTTGCCTGAGCTGGGGGTTGGACTAGAAGACCTCCAAACTCCCTTTCAACTCATTAAACACATGTGTATTTTATGCTCTGCACTATTGACATTGAATGCATGTAAACCCTGAAAAATATGTGGTAGCCCTGGGCAAAAGAAAGAAAAATCACTCTAGGTGTAGGGACAGTCTAAAATATTAACACTTGATAAATAATGGAACAATTAAAAATAATAGCACAGAGTTTTCTCTCTCTCTCTTCCTATTTTTTCTTTCTTTCTCTCCCTTCCTCTTCCTCTTCCTCTTCCTCTTCCTCTTCTCTTCTCTTTCTCTTTCTCTTTCTTTCTTTTCTTTCTTCCTCTCCTCCCTCCCTCCCTCCCTCTCTCTCTCTCTCTCTCACACACACACACAGCACTTTTGTAGCTTAACAGACATGCATTTTGAAGCAGCTTCTTTAAATTTCCCCCACCACCCTCTGTCAGATTGCACTCCCTCTTATTCCAGTCACTTTTAACTCACACAGGGGAAAGCGATACTTGCAGCCTCCATGGGGAATCCTTGGAGAAGTTTTTTAAGGACCTGCTTCAAACTGCATTTTTTTACATTGCAAAAGTACTCCAAGGCTGGATTCACCCCCACCCCCTATGTCAGCCTGCACTATCTCTCATTCCAGTCACTTTTAACTCACATGGGGAAAGCGATACTTGCAGCGTCCATGCCTTTCTTCCTTTCCCCCGGGGAGAAAGAGGACATGGGGAACAGAAAGCTAGGAGAGCGATTGGGGCAAGTGAGCGAACGGGCAACCTGGTTTGGGGGTGTGGCCAGCCAGGGGTCACCACCGGTTTGGCAACCCACGCCAAATAACCGGTTCGCCCGAATAGGTGCGAACTGGTTGAATACCACCTCTGGTTTTACCACCTAGCCAGAACATGTGTGAAAAACAGCAAGAATAGAAGCAATATTTTGCAGCCTGCAAGCATAGCTGTTCACAAAATTTTAGGAAGTTTTAGTCTTATTATTTTGAAGAAATATTGCCATCCCACAGAGAGACAACTCAAAATCAGATCAAGATCCAGTCAAATCCAATGCATCTCCCTAGTATTAGAAATCAACACTATGAATATTCTACAGATGAATAAAAAATGATATCTCAAATATAATCCATAGTAGACATATCAGCATACTCATAGAGAAAAAAAGCAAAGTTTAATATCAGAAGAAAAGTACATATAAATGCTAATTTAAAAAAAGAAGGATATTTCATAGGATATCCGTTTCTTCAGTTTTGTACCTTAAATGACATTGTTTCTTTTTCCAGAGATGAAAGTGGAAGTTCTTCTTCATTGGATCATTCAAGGCTGTAAGGAAACTGTTGGTTTAATTGCAAATGACAGATAGTGAACATTTTACCAAAAGATAAGATGAAATGTCAGTTGTTACAAAGAGTTAAGCTGAGGCATCAATGCCCTGCCTTCCAGTGGCATATTGTTTTTAAGTCAAGGTTTTAAAGATTTTTTTTAAAGGTGGGAGAGGAAGCATTCTGAAAGCCTGTATCCCAGGGGGAAAAAGGCTTCTATATTAGAAACAATATTTTGAAGTATGTGAACAAGAAAGGGTTGAAAGCTGGCTGCTGTCCCCAGAGAGAAGTATTTCTGGAATCAGAAAAAATGGCTTATACAGGGAATGTTTGAATCCCTTTAGTTTTTTGACATGAATTATACCTGCATTGGCAGGAGCTGGAGCAAGTAACAGGAGCTCACCCCATCATGAGGTGCTCAGGTCTCAAACTCAGCATCTTTAACTGCTGGGCCATTGTGTCCCATCCAACCCATCTAGCAGTTTGAAAGCCTGAAAAATGTGAATAGATGAATAGGTACCACTTTGGTGGGAAGGTAACAGCATTTCATGTACCACAGTGTATAGTCATGCTGGCCACATGACCATAGAAATGTCTTTGGACAATGCTGGTTCCCTTGGATAAGAAACAGAGATGAATACCAGCCCCTAGAATCAGACATGACTGGGCAGGGGATTCCTTTACTTTACCTTTACTTTATGTACATTGGCAGAAAATGGAAATTACACCAACACTTATTGTATTTGTGCCGATGCAACATGATGGCCAGGATTATTCCTATAACTAGTAAAACTTCTCCAGCTCCAAAGAACTGTTTGTGTGAATGTAGGAATTGCTTGCAGTTGGCATTCCATGTCATTCTGAAGTTATTCTTCTATCAAAAGCCCAGATGATAATATGCTGATTTCAAAGAAAGCAGCAGGATTAAAAGATTCCCTCTAGAGTGACCATGTAAACCAAAGTCCAAGAACATAGGTTAGAAAAGGGCTGAAACACAGAATAAGCTACATTTCTGGAATTTTAGTTTTAGCTGGTTGGATGACCACAAGTCATTTTCAAATGCTGAGCGTAAGTTGAATTAGTATTAGCAAGAAACTGGTGGACTGAGAACACAGAGATTTTTTTTTTGCAAGTACTTCACGCATCAAATTGTTAAATTAGTTTAAAAACATATTCTGTCTTGGTTAATGATGAGAAAAATGTAAAACAAGGAACAACCATACTTATTAATAGAGCAAAAGGATTTATGCAAAGTATGAGGAGTGAGCATAGGAGCAAAAATCAGAGAATGCCATTAAGAAATGCTGGAAAAAACAGGAGGATGTGAGCATCAAATGAAAAGAGAAGTCAGAATTGGAGATGTGGAAACTTTGAACTGACACAGGTGGAACTTGGAAATATTATTATCCTGTTAAATAAAACTTTTTAAATAACAACAAGTAAAACATTTTAACATTTGTTCTTACAGGGGGCTACTGGCAACTGATCACATGCCAGGGAATACTGAGGAAAATAAAATATGAGAGGTTCCATTTCTGTCCTACATGTTGAATATATACCTAAAAGTACATGTGCTATAACCATACAGATAAAGAGATCAAGCAGTTGGACAGTTTCCTTTTTGAAGAATAAATGACAAGTAACATGGTGTTAAACCAAAACAATGGAAAAACCAATGTAACTGTCCTGAACTCAGATCTCATACTTTGCAGATCAAGAAAAATGCTAAGATCCAGTGATCTAACTATATGCCTCCATAGCTTCAAAGCAGTGAACCTTAAGCGTGTTTCCCATAAATTTGCTGCAATCTCTCCCAATTAGAAAAGCCTGCTGCTTTAAATTCTTGTCTTGCAATGATATACAGTCTGCAATCCTGTTTATCTGAGAGATGATTGACTCCAAGAGAAACTGAGAGAAATGCTAGCAACGTCTTTCCCAACACACAGCAAAGAGCATTTTCTTAGTTCAGGTGTTATTGCACAAACAATTGTCACAGTTATCTTTTTGTGTGAAATGCCATATAGGCTCAATCCAAGAAATGTACTGATTTCATATCAGACACTGCATGACAAGAATATCTGCTGTGCCCAAGTAGAAACAAAAGTCCGGTTCTTTTCAACAAGATTGCAGAGTTTGGAGACACTGAAATTTTGTTTAGTAAATCTCATTTCCATGTGGATTGCCAAGGGACTTTCAGTGAGCTAAAATGGAACATATTTGAATTTGTCTTCCTTCTTTCAATGTGGTGTGATTAAGAATATATGAAGAGGCCCAAGGGTCTACTTAGTCCATCATTTGGCTCCAATTAGATCCCCATGAGAATCATCCTACTGCTGAATTTGGAAACATTTAGCCATCATAAACATATTTGATGTTTGTCCATTCCTTGATGACTTTGTTGAATTCCTTTTAAAGCTATCCTCTGTTGTAATATGGTCCATAGTTTAGTTTTATATCTTTCTGACTCATTCCTATCAGAAAAAAAGGAAGTATCCCTGCATGGGTGAGTGTATGTGTATTCACACAAACATACACACAAGAATTTTTCTCTTTTTGTACTGATTTCATATGTATATATATGCATGTGGATGTACCTATAATCTCCACTGTCAACAAACATTTTAATTTATTATTTATATATGCGTTTATTTACCACTTTTTTTACCCTGCCGTAATCCATATAGATTCTTCGTAATTGTTCTGACCCAACCCTGTTACCAGCAAGAAAATCTCAAACAAACACAGCAACTCAAACCTTCACAGCTTTAATCTACAAATAAACTTCTTTGTAGATAAAAGATGGCTTGCAGCCAATTAGTCCAATCAGGAATGCCTTGACAGAATTCTTTAGATAAGCCAGAGTCTCTACACACAACGCTGGGTCCTTAGAGCGTTTTTGCCTTCTGCAAAGGCAAAAACCTTTTGAAACCAGGCTTATATTCCCTGGAGGGCAGGGCCATTACGTTTCATCCTTACTCCTGAGTTGCCTGTGCTGCTCCAGCTGTTCTCTTCTACGAATCATCCTGCGCTCACATGTACTTGGCACAGGCTCCTTGGGAACCTCCTCATCACTGCTGCCAGCTCCCACAATCCCTGAAGGCAGCAGTCCACTCCCTGATGTTCCCAGCCCCTCATCCGAGTCCTTGCTCTCCTCCACCATCCGCACCTGCTGCCAGCTAACCACAGCAGTAATTTATATAAAGTATAAAACTGATTTTAAAAAAATACAAATATTTACCATAATCCTCCCATTAAAACAACTATAAACAATAACAATAGAGAATATAGACAGCTTAATCAGAAAAGGTTCTCTGGAAGAATATAGTATTTAAAAAGTTCTGAAATGTTAGCAAGGAAGCTGCTTGCTTAATCTTGGTCACACTTCCCTCCTGTGGACTTTCCCAGAATGTTTTAAAAAATAGCTTAAAATTCCTATCTCTCTCTCTCTCTCTCTCTCTCTCTCTCTCTCTCTCTCTCTCTCACACACACACACACACACACACACACACACACACTATATATATATATATATATATATATATATATATATATATATTATATAGATTTTCACGGTGAAGGTATGTAGGTCTTGGTGTATTGTCTTGTGTAAGATCTTACATGAATAGATATATATATATATATATATATATATATATATATATATATATATGCACACAGAGTGTCTGTATATATTTCTTTTCACATGCAAAGAGAACCATTACATGAAACTGTCACAATATCTTAAGTAACCCACGAAAGTGTTTTGCCTGGTAAACTGGATAACCATCTGCTCATTGTGTAGTTGGAGTGTGCCAGCTTCATATTTAGAGATACAGAGCTCTGAGATTGGTGAATCATGCATATATTCAGGGAACATAAAACAAAAAAAAAGACATTTGTATGCTTAGAACAAAGTTTATATCCCTGTGTTTCTTGAAAAAGATGGATAATATCATTTATTTAGGTTAGTTAGGTAGCACTAGGAATAATGGGGTAGAGAGTAAGGTTAAGCATATCCATCTTGCTCTAGGAAAAGTGGCAGGAATTAAAGCCAGAGAAAGGAAAAGCCAAACAGCGTATGTCAGGTAACAACCAAGTCTAGCATATTTTAAATTCAAGTTTATCTGTTATGGCTACCATGTAGAGATCACTTTTAAAATTGCTCAGTGTGGCAGATGCTATCACGTAAGCTCAGTGTGAGCACTGTTTTCTATTGAAATGAATTCCACAGCCTCTGCTGTAACATGGAGAAACTCCAGCATCCTCTCTCAACTACATTGTTACATTTTTCAGTTGCTGAGTACCATTGGGTTAGAGTGTGTGTGTGTGTGTGTGTGTGAGAGAGAGAGAGAGAGAGAGAGAGAGAGAGGAGGAGGAGGGAGGGAGGGAGAGGGTGAGGAGAGGCAGAGGCAGAGGCAGAGGCAGAGGCAGAGGGAGAGATGCAGTCATAAAAAAGATAAAACTCAATCTGAAATTACTGTATTTGGAATGAGATTTGGTATTACTTACTATTCCTTAGTGTTGGATTCCCAGTGTTTGTGAGAGGAGTTTTTTGTCAGCCTGCATGATTCAACTGGTATCTGCAAGATCCAATCTGGGTCAGTCACCAGGACCAGAGCTTTAGTCTTCCAAGCTTTTGGACTTGCGCTGAAGCCCATTGTGGGAAGAAACATCCATCCAGTTCAGTTCCAAGCTGGGAGAAAGACACTGGAAACATGGAGACTGATTGGAAAGATGGTTTAATGATGAAGCAGGACTACATGGGTGGTTCTGGGCAGCTGACCACATAGAGTTGAGAGGGGGGGTTATACCTTCTCTTGGGCTTTGCACTTGAACTTCCTGTTCCTGTTGAAGAACATGTATTCTATTGGCTGTTGTAGTGGTCATAGGTTGTCTGAACCTCTATAGGTTGTCTGAACTCCCAGGTTTGGTTGAAGTTTGGACTACTGAGATGATGCAATGAACAGACTTGTGTTCTGAAAGGGTGTTGGGCAATTCCTATTATGGCTTAACGGCTTTATCCTGGTTTGGATCTTGAGTGAGGGATAATCCTATCACTCTACCTTTGTTCAGACTTTGCTGCTGGGTATTTCAAAATAACCTGTCTTGAAAGGATTTCTGCCTGCAGTATTTGCTTTGCCTATGAATAGAGCTATCTATCTCTTTAACTCTTAAGTGCTGACATGTGCTGCAGGCTATTAAGAAAATGTGGTGGCTGCTTTCTAAAAAAAATCTCATCCAGGGAAATATAATATTCTGCCTTTTTAATATTTCCCAAAATATTTCATTTTTCTAGAAGGGGGCGTGGCTTGGGGATGTGTGGCTTCCCACACCATCTACAGGAACATCTCTCTCACCAGAATGTATCTGTCTCTACCAAGTGGTAGCTGTAATTCATTAAACACATGTGCATATCCATGAAGAGTCATGCTCAGATATCATACCAAGCTTGAGTTTTTAACCAGACTATATTATAAACTGATTACTAAGTGAGACAATGTTAAACTGAATCTAAACTAATCATTTTTTTCACTTAATGGGCTGTTTGAACTCAGAACTTCCTTTTCAGATTTTATATCATGGGTGAGCTATAGTTGATGAATTTCAAACATTATAGCAGATTAATACTAAAGAGCTAATTAGCTCTTTTCTCTAGCCAGATGCACTTTTTCCCCATTTCAAATAACACCTCTGTTGAGAAACCAGAAACCTAAACTCTACAAAGAATCATATATATTGTTAAGTTTGCATGAAGAGTCAGACATGGAGTGCTTCAGTGAAGAGTTTATTAGTGACTACTCATAACAGACCCGATTTGGCTGGGCTGCGGCTGCTACTTATAGCCAGCAGCCGCAGTTGCCAGCCAATCAGAGTGCAGGATTTTCCACACTTTTTAAACCAATCATTTCTGACATTTTACAAGAACAATTCAAACTAAACCAATGACATTCAAACCTGAATACATAACACCCCTCCCCACTAGGTTCAGTCCATACTCAAACCCCAACCTATCTAATGTATTCTTTTAAATAGGTGGGGCTCTTACGTGTACGTCGAGACCTTCGTGGTTCAGATGTTTTAAGGTTCTCACCTTGTGAGGGGGGAAATGTGTCTGCTGACATTTTCCTACTTGGGCTTCCAGTGAAAGAAGACCCTGTTTGGTTGTTACAATCTGGTCTCTCCTCCCAACCCATCTCCAACCCAATGTCAGCACCCAAGTCAGGTAGCGATATGCAATCTTCCACTTGTAAGGATGGATTTTGGCATTGTGACAGGTTTTGGGATGGTTCCTGTCGTAATGGCTCATTACACATGGGGTTGATTCTTGTTTGCTGATTATCCTCCTGCTCCTCCCCCTCCCCCCTAGAAAAGGCATTAGGTATGGGAACTAGAGAGCAACAATTGCGATGTTCCTGAGGTAATCTGGATCTAAGCTGATCAATGTGCCTGCTCCAGAGGACTCCATCCTCTGTTTGCACCCTGTAAGAATGAGGGCCTGTGATTTTAGTTATTTCAGCAGGAATCCATGAAGGTTCACCCATAAGGTTCTTAGCATAAACAGAATCACCCACAATGAATGTGCGAACTTTGCTAGTGGAATCTAGTGTGGGTGCGTAAGTGGGATGAAGGAGGTCAAGGGAAGACCTAAGTTTCCTACCCATCAACAACTCTGCTGGGGATAAGTTAGTTGATGGGTTAGGAGTGATGTGCTGAACTTTAAGAAGTTTTTCAACTTTCCCAGTGATGTCCCCAGGACCCAATTGCTGAAGCTTTTCCTTGGTAAAACGTACCATGCGTTCAGCCCGATCGTTAGCTGAAGGATGCCCAGGGGCAGTGACCCTGTTGTGCTAGATAGGATTCAAAAAGGTTGGATGTAAATTGAGGGCCATTGTCAGAGACAAGAACATCAGGTAACCTGTGGGTTACAAAAAGCTTTTTAAGCTGCTTGATGACAGCATCAGTTGTGGTGGATGCCATAGGGATCACCTCTAGCCATTTGGAATATGGATCTACTATAATAAGGAAGGTGTGCCCTCTGGTAGGGCCAGTGAAATCAATGTGAATCCTAGACCATGGGCCCCTAGGACATTCCCATTCCTGTGGGGGGACAAGAGGTGGGGCAGGCCTGACTACCTGACAGTTGGGACAAGATGCAACCCAGTTTTCAACCATTTTGTCAATACCTGGCCACCATACATAACTCCTGGCCAATCCCTTCATCCTTACAATACCTGGATGACCCTCATGTAACATTTCCAAAACCTCTTTTTGCAGTTTTGCAGGAATAACCACCCTGTTACCCCACAAAATACATCCTCTTAATACAGATAATTCAGTTTGCCTGGATTTAAAAGGTTGGGCAAGGTGAGGTAGATCTTGAAAAGGCCAACCTTTCTTAATCCAGCCTATAACAAGAGCCAATAAAGTGTCTTTGGCAGTCTCTCTGGCAATTTCAGCAGTGTACTGGAAGCTTGGCAACAGTTTCTAGGAAAAGGTGTGGCCTCAGGTTCAAAGTCCTCAGTGTGAAATGGAAGTGGGCAGCGACTCAAGGCATCAGCATGGCCAATGTCCTTGCCAGGCTTGTGGATGAGCTTGTATGAATAAGCAGCAAGAAATTCAGTCCACCTCAGCATTCTTGGTGACAGGATAGTGGGTGTAGGTTTATCTCCTGCCACAATGCCTAACAAAGGTTTGTGATCTGTGACAATGGTAAATGTTCTCCCATGTAGATACTCATGGAATTTCTTGAAAGCTGCAACAATTGCCAATGCTTCCTTCTCCAATTGGCTGTAATTCCTCTCTGGTTTGGTCAAAGTGCAAGAGTAAAATGCAATAGGGGCTTCCCTCCTGCTGGGAAGCCTGCGGCTTAACCCCCCCCCACTCCAAAAGGGGATGCATCACAAGCCAGTACAACAGGCAAATTCTCAGAGAAGTGTATCAGTACAGCATCAGACGTGATTAGTATTTTAATATTGTTAAATGCTGATTGTTCCTTCCTGCCCCAGACCCAAACAGATTTTTTGTCCAGTAATCTGTGTAATGGTTCTGCAATGGTTGCCTTTTGAGGTAGGAACATGTGATAAAAGTTAATAAGTCCAAGGAAGGCTTGCAAATCTGTTTTGCATTTTGGTCTAGGGGCTTCTTTGATTGCTTGAACCTTGGCATCGGTAGGGTGGATGCCATGCTTGTCAATCATGTAGCCCAAGAACTCAACCTTGTCAGTTCTAAGAGTGCATTTTTCTTCCTTGACTTTTAACCCCGCTTTCTTGAATCTGGTAAGGACTTCTCTGAGTCTCTCTTGTAATTGAGTGTCATTTTCAGCAGAAATTAAAACGTCATCAAAATAGGGCACCACCCCTGGCAATCGTTGTAACATTCTTTCCATAAGGCTTTGGAAGATGCCTGGTGCCACGCTTATTCCAAACTGCAACCTTTTACATTTGAAGGCACCTCTATGAGTCACAATGGTTTGGGCCTCTGCAGTGGCATCATCAACTGTTAGTTGTTGATATGCCTGGGCCAGATCCAATTTGGCAAAGACTGTACCCCTGCCAAGTGAATGTAATAAATGATGCACCACTGAAACTGGATATGCGCTCTGTTGAAGCTCATGGTTCAATGTCCCCTTATAGTCTCCACAGATTCTTACTGACCCATCAGTCTTGACTGGTGTGACTATGGGTGTCTCCCATCTGGAGTGGTCAGTGGGCTCTAAAACCCCTTGAGCTATTAGTTTATCTAATTGTGCATCATTTTTTTCCTTTAAGGCAAATGGGACCCTTCTGGGCTTTAAACGAATTGGGGGCACCTTGGGATCTAGGTTGAAAGTGGTAGGGGTCCCCATATACTTGCCCAATCCGTCGCTGAAGACCTCTGGAAACTCAGACTTCAAGGCCTCCTCCCATTCAGAGTTGCTCACGTGATTGATGCCAGTCACCTCGATGCCTAATGGATTGAACCACTCAAGTCCCAGCAAGCTTGGGCGATCCTTGTCCACGATGGTCAGGGGCAAACAATTGGTGTGGCCTTTGAACTTCACGTTGAATTCTCTTGTTCCAACTACTGGAATCTTGTTCCCTTGGTAGTCTTTAAGAGTCAGCTTGCTTCTGGAAATGTTTCTTCTGAATGTTTGGGAGTAGTCTGTGAATAGTGTCCCATGACACCATAGATAAATAGGACCCTGAGTCCACTTCCATTTGGCAAGGCCTTCCTTCAATTAGTACCTTCACATGTACTTTTCTGCTTCTTAAGGGTGAAGAATGACCAATGGTGACTGTTTGATGAGTTTCATTCTTCCCATTTGCTTCTGTGTTGCCCCATTTTCTCACTGAAGTTGTTAGGCTTGAATTCTTTGTCAGGAAACTTTCTTCTGTGGGGTGGAGTTCTGGATGATTTGCAGACTCTTGCTAGGTGACCTCTTTTTCACAACGGAGGCAGATGGTATCAAGAAACTTGCATTCAGTGCGGGGTTGCTTCCCCACAACCTCTGCAGTAAAAATCTTTTTTTCTTCCCAGGTCTTTCTTTTTCCTCTCCATTCTGAGTCTATAAATTCCTTCCTCCACCTCACTACAGTCTGACTCAGAATCTATTTTCAATGAGTTGTTGTGGACTTTTCCACATCAGGATGGCTTGAGGCCTTGTTAATTTTCTTCATGGCTGCTGTTGAGGACTTGGTGGCTTCTGCTGAGGAGGCCTCTTCTATGGCTTCCTTCAAGCGTGATCTTAGGTTTTAATAATAATTTGCTCTGAAGCACCTTGTCTTTGAGGCCTACAACAAATCGATCGCCCATGGCCTCTTCCAAGTTGTCAAACTCGCAGGCACCCCCAATGTCTCTTAAACTTGCCATGAAGTCGTTAACGTTTTCGCTTTCCCCTTGATCCCGACCGTAAAACTCATGTCTCTTAATGAGGCACAATACTTGTGGGGCATAATGGGCTCTTAAAAGCTTTTCTAAATCAGGCCATTCCATTACCTTCACATCTGCAGCTCCCGCCAATGCCTTCACCATCTTGAAAACTGCCGGACCGCAGTGCGTGAGAAAGATCGCCCTCTTCCACTTCTCGGAAATGTCGGCGAGATCGTTTCCCTCCAAATACATTTGGCAATGATCTGCGTACGAGTCCCAGTCTTCTGCCGTCGGATTGAACAGGGCTGGGGGGGTGTTCAGCGCAGCCATCTCTTTCAGCTTGTTTTCCGCGTCGTCTTCTCTTCAGGAAGGATCCTATCCTCGTCGCCAGTGTTAAGTTTGCATGAAGAGTCAGATGCGGAGTGCTTCAGTGAAGAGTTTATTAGTGACTACAGCTCATAACAGACCTGTCTTGGCTGGGCTATGGCTGCTACTTATAGCCAGCAGCCGCAGTTGCCAGCCAATCAGAGTGCAGGATTTTCCCGCACTTTTTAAACCAATCATTTCTGACATTTTACAAGAACAGTTCAAACTAAACCAATGACATTCAAACCTGCATACATAACATATATATATATACATTGTTAAAGCAATAAATACACTTCATCTCAGAGATATCAGCTCCTTCTTCTGAGAGGCTGAAATGCCTTCTGATACAAGTGTTTACCTTAATTCATGAGTGTCAAACTTGTGGCGTCACATTGTCGTCATGTGACATATCACAACTTTTCCCCCCTCCGCTAAACTGGGGAAGAGTGTGGCCAGTGCATGATGCATCCAGGCCATGGGCCATGAATTTGACACCCCTACCTTAATTGCATGCCTCAATTACAGATCTTTTGGCAAGAAGCAATTAAGTGTCTTCCCATCCTAATAATAGAAGGCTCCTAAAGTCTAGCACTTTTGCCCTGGAATGTCTCCCGTATGTAGTTTGTTCCTAACATGCCTGATATAACAGTCATTAGGAGAAAAAGAAAAAGAAAGCCTGGTTCATTGATGTTACTATTCCAGATGAGGCTAAGATTGAGGAAAAGCAATCAGAAAAAAAATCCAAAATACTGGGACTTGAAGTTCAAAGTTAAATGTTTACATGAAAAAAATCTGCTGTTAAATGAATCATGATTGGATCCTTTGGAGCAATATCTAAAACTGTCCCTCAATATTAGGACATTGTGAATTTATCAGACCTGAACACTTTAAATTTACAAATTAAATGTTCTTGTTTGGGACTGCCTGTATTCTCAAATGTTATCTTAATCCTTAGTTAGAATTTGAACTCAACATCAACATCAAACAACATCTGATAGATACAGATACAGATTAACAAAGTTGGAAGGGACCTTGTAGGTCATCTAGTCCACTCCTCACACAAGCAGGAGACCCTACACCATTTCTGACAAATGGCAATCCAATCTCTTCTTGAAAGCCTCTAGTGATGAATCTCCCACAGCTTTCAAAGGTAAGTTGTCCCATTGGTTGAATGTTCTCACTGTCAAAAAAATTCTCTTTATTTCCAGATTGAATCCATTATTCCTTCTCTGGCCTTCAGGTACCTTGGAAAATAGCTTGATCGCTTCCTCTCTGTGGCAGCCCCTCAAATATTGGAAGACTGCTATCATGTCTCCCCTGCTCCTTCTCTTCACTAGACTAGCCAAGCCCACTTCCTGTAACCGTTCTTCATATGTTTTAGTCTCCAGTCTCCTAATCATCCTGGTTGCTCTTTTCTGTACTTTTTTGTAGAGATAGAGAGATACTGTATATAGGTGGGTCTACATGGGAGACTAAGCTTTAGAAGCTTCAAAAATTCATGTCATATTTTCCCTCCTTCCTTCCTTCTTTTCTGTGTTTATTTTAGTCTATATATTTTTGAGAAAGGGACATGGCTCATATTTTCTACTCATAAAGCAACATAAAGGCAGTGGAAACTAAAGAGAAAAGTAGTGACGGTAATGAGTAATGTTCTTCTCGTTATCATTGGGATTCATTTTAATGCAATTCTTTTTGTTTTCATCGAATATTAGCTTTTGTTCTATGTCCTAACAGGACCTATTATGATCATATGGCTTTCCTGGGAGTTCTGGAGATAGTGCTGTAATCTTAACAGTCCCTAAACAAAGAGCTGCTTCAATTCTTCCTCCTCTTTACTATTGTCTCTTGGAGATTCATAAAGGAGAATTATTTTTAAAAGAATCAGTGGAAAAGAGTGTAATTTCCCATAATTACATAAACAACAACACACAGAAGGAGCTTTTAGAGAAAGCAGAAGGAGTAATAATGTTAAGGCACATAGGCATGTGCACACAATACCAAACAATTTTAAAATACTTTCATGCACACCCAAACACATGAACATCCACAGGGGTGGGGGCATACAGTGTCTCTCTATACATAAACACTACATACATACATTCTGTGTCTCCTATAGATAGATGATAGATAGACAACTGATAGACAAATGATAGATAATGTACAGAGAGGCCATGGAGGGTGAAAATGAGGCACGGGTGTGAGTGCCTGTGGCCTGTTTTAGTTGCCAGAGGTACCGCAGGCCAGTCCCTTGATATTTCCAGGCCGGCCCTGCAGGCCAGATTTAAGCACCCAGTGGGCCAGATCTGGCCCGCAGGCCTTGAGTTGGACACCCCTGAGCTAGACTATCTCATGTATTTATTGAATGTCAATTGTCATTCAATGTCAAGGAAATAAAGCCCAAATGGTTTAGGAAGGGAAGGAATTCAGGTAACAGAATGGCAAGAATAATTATGATTGTTTTTTCTGGCACTCGACTGAAGAATGGTCAGCATGGGGTGAAGATGAACTCTGTGGTTTTGCATAAAGTGTTCAGAAAGTTCTGGTGGCCAAGGGTGAAAACCTATGTCAGAGACTTTTTTGTTCAACACTGTTCACCTGAAAGGTCAGCTGGTTAATTTCACTCCTTCCTTTCCCTTTTGGGGACCATTGGTTTAATGGATTTTAATATTCATCTTCCCCCTGTACAGGTTTATAGAACAATTTTATTCCTTGCAAGGGGTTTCAGTCACCTCAAGAAATAGCATATTTTCTTGAACATATTTTAGGTAGAGGGGTTTGGTCAATCATATGATCTTGGATCCTGACTCTCAATTTACATCCAAGTTTTGAAAGGCCATTTCAGCTATTAGGCATTCAGATTAATTTGTCATCCTCAAATCATATGGTTTCTAATAACAAAACAGAGAGAGCAAAGCAATTATCAGGATGGTATTTGAGTATATCCTGCTGATTTCTCATCAGCATGACAATTGGACTGAACTGATTCCTCTTATAAAATTTGTGAATAGCAACCTAATTCATCCATAGTCATGTCTCCCTTTCAGGCAGTCAATTCCTACTACCCCAGCATCTTGCCCTTCAGAACCCCAGCATCTGATGTTTCTGGCACCTCAGATTTTTTGCAAGAAAGACAAAGCTCTTAAAAGGAGCAGATAGATTTGAAAAGGCTGCCCATAGATGGGCCATGCACCCATCCATGCAAGAAGGCACCAACATCGTAATGGCAGGTTTGGTATCTCTTTTCACCAAGTTATTTTATACAGCTTAATTTGATGAAAAGCTGGACTCCATCTTTATTGGCTATTTCTTTCCCAGACAGACAGCAAATGAACCCCAGCCTTTTCTTTGCAGTTGGCTGCTTCACTGAAGATTCAACTGATCTTCCTTCTGGTCACTGCTTGTCTGTGAGGATCCCTCCTGTTCTTGCATTCTATCACAGCTTTTTTTTACTTCCCTGTTCTGTGGAATAGACAAGAAGAATATGAAATGGTATATAATCTTGATTCTGGATTCAAATGCTGTTTGGAATATTTGTGTCAGGGTTCCAAGTAATACACCCAATAGCAAACAGAATTCCAAGGCAGGTAGTTCCTCAAAGAATAGTCTTGTTGGACATATCATATTGGCACAGGCTGGTGAAAAATGACTCTGAATGTTCCCGTGGTTTTTGCTTAATTATAAGTAAAAGTTTTGCCCCTTCCCCAACCAATCAGTCACATGGTCCAATCAAGGTGCAGTCCAGAGGCTTGGTAAATTCACTCTTCCTCTCTCCAACCACCTGGAGAAATGTCCTTGGTTCCCAGGAGAAGAAATTTTGTTTTGGCTACAAAATCCCAGCTATCTCTATTTCTCCCTCCCTATCCTTCAGCTGCAGTGTGGTGACACTGAAGCCTCAAAATGGCTCGACCAGGTCAGCTTCAAGGTTGACAATTTGATTTACTGAAAGAGCTTACCCTGAGAGGTTGTGTGAAAATATAATAGATGTTCATATCCCACATTTTTTATATCAGTTTCATCTGAAATTCCTACACAAACCTTGTCCATGTGATCTGCCATTGCTATCAATAAACAGTGAAATCCAGGATGAAGAAGAGTGTTTTCTTTGCTATGTGAATCTCTTCAATACAGGTTGTCAGTAGAAAAAGGGAGCGGAGACTTTCCAGCTCCATGACTATGACTAGTAAGCAAAGGTATGGGGAATGTCCCCATAGCAACTTACCAATGTCTTTTTTGCATGCAGGAGAAGAAATTAAGTCTGATGAGGGAGATGTTATAGAAGACTAATAATGGAATGGTTCCAGGAAAAAGAAATGGAATAAATATTCTAGAAGAAGACATGGCTAGAAACTTGTACTTCTGGATCACTTCATTATGTTATGTTATGTTATGTTATGTTACATTACATATTATATTATTTTGGAGTAGGTCCCATTTGTCTAAAATGCAACTTTATGGTATATATAGTCTTCCTTCCTTCTTTCCTTCCTTCCTTCCTTCCTTCCTTCCTTCCTTCCTTCCTTCCTTCCTTCCTTCCTTGAAATAACAGAGTTGAAAGGGACCTTGGAGGTCTTCTAATCCAACTCTCTGCTTAGGCTGGAAACCCTATGCCATTTCAGATAAATGGTTGTCCAATCTCTTCTTTAAAACTTCCAGTATTGGCACATCCAGTTTGAGTGGCTTCGAGGACGGATGCAAAATCCGTGATTGTGCACGGTTTCAGTCCATGCTTACTGCTGGAAGACCCTGAGCCGGCTGGCTCTGGGGTTAAAACCACCCTGTAGAGGTGGTGAAGAAGGGGGAGCTGTCGGCAGGGTGGAGGAGAGCCGCATTTCTCCCCCCCAGAAATGGCCACCCTGAAGAAGTGCTCAAGTGGACAAGAACATGCAGGAGGAAGTTGTTGGGAGAAAGTGTAGTGGACTGGGCTGGAGCTGGAAAACATCTACTTGAAGTGCCCTAAGGTGAATAGTAACTTTTGTTTTAAAAAGAAAGATTTCTAAAGAAGCAGCGCTAGAAAGTGAAAAGTCAGACTTTTATTTTTTCCTTCTTTGATGCAGGCAGCTTGGAAAGATAAGAGAAAAAGACAAGCCTATGAGATGGTCATTAACTTGCTTGGATACTAAGATTAATAGGCTTTTTATAAGCTGAAAATAAAGTGCCAAGTAAAGAAGAACTTTTGGAATTTTAAAGAACTTTGTATATAAAGAAAAAGAAAGGAAGCAGATAGAGGAAGGGGAAAAGAAAAAAAGTGAAAGTAGGGTGTTGTCTGGAACTGAGGATACCACCCAGACTTAAAAGGATTAAGAGTAGATTTGTAACATCATTTGGAAAAAGACACATTACAATTGAAACATTGTTGCATCCCCGGAGAAGCGAAAGGAGCAAAGAAGTAAAAGATAACCTTGGATATTTAGAGGATTTTGGCTTTTCACATAGAGGATTTTAAGTGGGCTAAAACTAACTGGGGGTTGTTTTAAAAGGAAAACCTCTCAAGAATGTCATCATCTCCAGGAGAAGTTAAAATGCTACTTATACAAATTAAAGAAGAGTTACAATGGGTAAAAATGGAGGTCCTGAAATATATAAAACAACAGGAAATGTCAGCTGAGCAAGAAGGGCAGAACAAAGAAGAGGATGCCATCTTAAAGGATCCCAAAACTGCTGGTGTAATTAAGAAAAAACATAAGGGGAAAAGGGGAAAAGAGGGAAGAGAGCTAAGAATTTAAAACTTGAATTAACATTCCAAAAAAGCTTGATTTTAATGTTATAAGGAGCCAAAGGATAGGACTTCTGAAGGGGAAACCAGGCAGGAAAGGGAATAGAAAGAATAGAAAGGGAAGGGAGAAGAAAGGGAGGTGGAGTCCAAAAGAAAGTTGTAAATGGAAGCAAGATATACAGAAGCAAGAGAAATATACTAAGTATAAAGAATTTATTTATCTAGGAGGATATCGAGATAATGGTTAATGCAATTAGATTAGGGTGACTTAAAGGAACTCGTAAGAGTATCTGAGATATATGATTATATTAGAAATGAAATTTAGAGCTTTTTTCTTGTTTTGTCTTTTTTTCTATATGATATGGATTTAATACGGGATTAAAATGGAAATATTTTAAATAGAATTAAATTTGAATAGAAAGAATCACCTTTGTTATAATTGTTATAATGGTTATATATATTCACAATTTCATTGTTTTTCACTATAAAGGCTTAATAGAGATAATGATTTTGAAGGAGATTGTTTAAATAATAGTTGGTAAAAAAGATGGGATGCTATCCTCAGATGTAATAATTAAGGGCAAAAGATGCTTTTTAAGAAGTATGATATTGTAAACATGATAGACAAAAGTGTTTTAATAATTGTTTGGAAAAATGTCGGGGGGGAAATAAAGGGAAATAGTACAAATGGTTATGATAAATGAGATAGAATATAAAAAATGAGTGAAAGTGTATAACTGAAATTTAGTCGCAAAGAGAAGGGAGGGTTCAGTAGCACACTGTTCTCAAAAAAGGTTTTTTTTGCTTTTTGTGTTCAGTATATTTGTTAGTATGTGTCTATCCACTGGGAATAGCCCTGAAGTAATAATAAGAAGGGATATAAGATATATTAATTTAAAAATATGGAATATGTTATATATGAGAGTATATAAAAACAATCTATAGATGAAAATGGAAAAGATGTATAAGGGGTTTTGAGTTACCGGCATATTATATGTTTTCTTTTGTGTATGTTTGTTGTAAAACAATAAAACTTTTTTCAAAAAAAAAAAAACCTTCCAGTATTGGAGCATTCACAACTTCTGGAGGCAAGTTGTTCCACTGATAAACCATTCTAACTGAGAATAACCATGGAGAAGCTTAGAATAGAAAGCAAGAATTTGGAAATTGGTTGACATCAGGAAACCTGATAATGAAAGATCCAGAGAAAACTTAGGGGGGTTAACAATAGAGGAACTCAGCATAGCTATTGAATAGTTTTTATTCCCAAACCAGAGGCTCTTTTACTCAAAATGAACAAAGCCCATCCACTAAAAAAATAAGAGAAAGTGAAGCATTGAACACCTAGAATAGCACAAAAGCAACAAAATAAAGTTGTTTGTATTGGAGCTTATTCCAACAAAACAGCTAGCACAAGCATTAAAAGATGCCAATACTGTAATATCAAATATAAGCACAAGTTCACTGCAAGAAATTAATCAATAGCATGGCTATAGTTGTATCTGAGAATCTTGGATGCAAAATCAACAAACAAAGAAAAGAAGCCAAACCACCAAAATATAAAATCAGAATGCTAGGATCAGATATATCCAAGATGAAAGAAAAAAGGCTGAAGACCAAAAAATAGTTGATAAAGAAGCCACCTAGAAACAAGAAAGATCAATCAGTTATGAAGCTCAAATTGGTCATTAAGGCAGAATCTACAATTTCAGCTGAATTAGAAACATTTCTACCAATTTATCAATGGAGAGACTACAGTGAACCAGGCAACACATGACAAATAAAACAATAGTGCAGTTCTGGATACAGATATAAGGTGAACCCAAAGAAATAAAAAAAGTAACTTGAATAAAGGAGGTGGAGAAGGAAAAAAAAGACAAGCTGAAATATAAAGAACTGGCAACAACAGCAGAAATAGTGGAGAAAAGGGTAAGGAAGATCAAGGATTGGTCAGCACCAAGTGAATATGAACTGCATGATTTTTTATTGAAACTTCCAACTGGTCTAATTGCCACTCATTGCCAAGCAGTTTAACAACATACTGCAATTGAAGACTACTTTTACATGTGGCAAAACCTACCAAATAATGAAAACAGGTAAGGTTATAGAAAATGAAGAAACTACAGTGCTCTGGACTTTAGAATTTACAGACACATACCTGCCACACACACCCCCGATTTAACAATTGTTTATAGGAAAGACAAAAAAATGACTGCCTATCAGAGACAATAAAAGAGAAGAGAAGAGAAGAGAAAGAACTGAGGAAATCACAAAAATGCAAAGACCAGCAAATAGGAATAGACAACTATGACAAAAGAAAACAAAGATACTACCAATAGTGAATGCAATCCCAAAACATCTGGAGCACAACTTGGACATCTTTGGCATGGAGAAAATCATCATCATTCAATTGCAAAATGAAGCTTTATTTGGAACAGCTTACATCCTGTGATGATACCTTTAACATTATTTAAAAAAAAACCAGTATCTGCCTATCCCACAGGATTAGGACTCAAGAAGTGAACAAAAATGTCAAATCCAATCTAAACATTTGGCGACTGTGTGACCAACCTCAATAATAAAGGCAGATCATCAAATGTTCTTATCCTAATTTGCATATATATCTAAAAATATCATCCAACACCTTTTTTCCCTGCATAATTTCTACCAAACATTTCTATAACGTAATGAGCCTGAATATAGTGCAAAATTTTGCTCTTCTCACAAGGGCAGAGGTTACAGAGAATAAATAAGCATATGTCTAGAGATCAATTTCAATGACACAACAGTAAAAACAGTGATATTTCCAAGTGCTCAGTTAAAGAGCACATTTTAGACAGAATTAGTAATAAAATGTAACATTGAAGGGTACAAACACTGAGACTTCCTGACAGAATGCAATTTAAATTGCATGCTGTGGTCTACAATATCTTATATATGTACAGTATAAGATGTGAATATCTAATACATGAAATCATTTCAATTTTATTCTGCCTTGATGACCTACTGGCAGATTTCAAATGAGTGCTTCATGGACTATTTCTAATCTATCTAATCTAATCTAATCTAATCAGATCACAGAATGAGAAGGGTAAAATAAACTGTCTAGCTAAATTAGCCTGATACAGAACATACAAATCTAAACCATTGCCAGCAGATAGCTATCCAAATTGTGCACAAAAACATCCAGCATGAGAGACCCCTTCTGCCACGTATAATTTATTTTATTGCAAAACTAGATAAAAAGTTTATCCTGTTTTTCATATAGCTTCTATAACATAAGAAATTAAATCTGATCCTGTTCCCTGGGGAGATATGTGTGAACTGCCCTCCTCTGTGTGACAGTCCCTTGGTTATGTACTGTACAGTACATCTGATCTCTTAGACTTGAGTATGCATAAAATAAACCAAAAGTCATTAAATAGGAAAAGATGTAACAGTTCAGCTGGCTTAAAGCCTATTATTTATTTATTTATTTATTTATTTATTTATTTATTTATTTATTTGGATTTATATGCCCCATCTCTGGGGACTCAAGCTGCTTACACAAAAACATATATACAATATATAAACTTATCCCAAAATTTATCCAATCCAAATAATTATAAAATATTAAAATATCCTGATATTAAAATCCACAACCCCGCTCAATCCAGGCTGGCCTATGAAAATAGACAAGTCTTTAGATCACGACAGAAGGAGCGCAGGTCAGGGGCCAGACGTAGCTCCAGGGTAGCTGGTTCCAAAGGGTGGGTGCCTTTATGGGGTCAGTCTGAAACTCAGCACAGGATGAATGATGATGATGATGATCATCATCATCATCATCTATATTATTTGGGGGGCATCTACCTTATCTAAGTTACTCTGGGCAGCTCATAGCAGGTAAAAACAGTTCACTAAAAACAAGTTAAAAACCAATATACAAACATAAAAACTACTCATAATCAGTTTAACAACAGAAAATCAAATCATTCAGCAACAATATTCATTGTATATCTCCCACTGTAAGAAATCACCAAAATTGCTGGACCCCAGGCACAGCAGCAGAGTCATGCTTGTATGGCCTTCCAAAAGGCTGAAGGGATCAGGGCTGCTATAATGGCTGGCAGTGGATGGGTGCCACAGTAGAAAGGATTTTCATAGATGGAACATTCCTTTCTTTCTGGTTCTGATAGGAAAGCTAGAGGTAACCCAGGAGAAACAGTTCCTCAAAAAACCTGGTCTTATTGTCAATTAAGGCTTTATGGGTCATTACCAGAATTGAACTGAACATGGACACAAATTGGTAACCAATGTAGCTCATGGAGCACAGATGTAATATGTGCCATGCCAGGGACACATAAACTGCCCACATCATTGCATTTTGCACCGTGGTGGGATTCTAATTTTTTTTACTACCGGTTCTGTGGCTGTGGTTTGGTGGGCATGGCAGGGGAAAGATATTGTAAAATCTCCATTCCCCATTAACCTGCTTTCCAGCTCCGTTCTCCTGTGCAGGGCAACCAAAGAAGAATAGATGGGGGCGGAGCCAATCAGTGGTGGTATTTGCCGGTTCTCTGAACTACTCAAAATTACCACTACCGGTTCTCCAGAACTGGTCAGAACCTGCTGAATGCCACCTCTGATTTTGCATCTGTTGAAGCTATCAAATAGTCTTCAAGGGCAGCTCCAGGTAGAACAGGTCAAATTCTTACAGTGTATTTAATCACTGTATATTAGGGGTGTCAAACTGGATGTGTCATGTACAGGCCATGCCCACCCCAACTCTGAGAATGGGAAAAACATTGTGAAACATCACATAACAGCAATGTGTCGTGGCGAGTTTGACACCCATGCTGTATTTTATAAGAGATCCAAAGACTTTGAGCCTGCATTTGTTAAAGTTCTTATGAATACAGTTTCAACTATCATAAAGGTAATAGTGTGGTCGTGTTACCTATTAAATCTTCAAGAAATTATCTGAAATTGTGCTATGAAATCCTGATGTGATAATACAATTTTTGTGCAGATCTTCTGATATTTCGATGTGACTAAAGCTTAAAGATATGTTATCAAATAATATAACAGCTACTCTGTGGACAGGATAAAACATGAAAGAAGCATTACCATCATCATGATTGTGATAAGGGCAACATTATGAGAATTTGAGTTTTAATCTGGTATTGATAGGAAAAATGAGAATTTGAACAAAGTGCCAAGAATGTATAATATAATGAGCAGACTACTAAAAATCAGATGCACTGAGCTCCTTGATAAGTATATACAATGTTTTCTCCCCACTTCCAAGTGTAATTGGAACTACAAATCTCAGGATTTTCATTAAACCATCCATACTGAGGAAGACTAGTGCTTAAAATTGCAAACTAAGTATTCTTCTGCTTGGTACCCTTAAGATTCTTTTCTCCTGTATTGAAATTGTCTGCAGGTGAAGGATGCTTAAGAAAATGTCCAGTTTTCAGTTTGGTTTTCAGCTTTGGCAATGATGATGGCCAGGTGTTCTGTGTGGGAGCAGTTAACACTGTCCCATTTGGTAGATTAACCTGCTTCTTTACTCTTCCCACTCATGCCAGGAAACCAAAGGCCAACTGTTTCCCTTTCTCTGGACAGGTGTTTGAGACAGATGGTTTCCACTGATTAGTTGAGTCCGCTTTATTCTGACTTCTTGCTTTTGATGCCTTTCATCTGGCACATCCACCTGTGGATCAATGAAAAAGAAAGAGAGAGAGAGAGAGAGAGAGAGGAAGGAAGGAAGGAAGGAAGGAAGGAAGGAAGGAAGGAAGGAAGGAAGAAAGAGAAAGAAAGATCCATGGTTTTCATTTTTTCTAGCACTCCACCTGGAAGGGGAAAATGTCAGAATTCTTATCAATTTCATCTGGAATGAAGGAAGGAAGAAATATCTATTTTTTCATAGCTGAATTGATAAAGAACTTTATATAATTCATGTTTTATTTACAATTTTCCTTTCACACCATACATATTTTGTGGAAAATGTATTGACTGGGTCAATGTCCTTTTTAAACAATGCTATCAATGATAATACAAATAAATATATATAATCCTAATCTTTCAACTTCACAATAACATTCTATCTTTATAATTCTTTCTCATTTTTCCATTAATTCATTTAAGCATAAATCACATTTCTTTTCACCATGTATTTGTGATCCCCTGTTAAGTCACTTATATTTAATATTTTAAAAATTACTTATTATTCCATCACAATTTTAATATCCCAAATTAAAACTACTAATAAGGCTGAATATTAACAACATTTAGTCAATCCCAGGATTATATCTCAAAATCCCCACAATTTCTAATCCTTAAAAGTTTTAAGTTCACAATATATTTTAACACACAGTTAATATTAATAATACAATTAAATTACCTAATCATAAACTGACACCTTCTACCCTTAGCTTACTTTTAAATAGAATAAATTCAATTATCTGTTAGTATATATGCTACCATTTTCCCTATTTTTATTTTCTACTTTTTCATTTTATTAATATATTTTATTGCTATCCACTGTCACTTAACCTTTTTTTTGGAGTTCCATCATTTAATGACTTTTTAATCACCCTTTTCTTTCTGTCTCTTTGACTCTTATGTTTTTTTAATATTTTTATACCCACAGAGTATTCCTTTCATGTTTCCCTTTATCTCTTCCTGCTGCATCCTTTGAACACCCATCCATAAGTCTTTCCTTTTTTTGAAGAGATTTTTCTTTTTTCCCCTCTCTGTTCTATTATAAACTTTTAAGGGGTTATCTATTTGATTACTACTTATCAATCCTTTCTCTTCATTATTTTTGTCTTCTTGAAAAATCATTTTGATTTTTCTCTTCCACAGCTTCTTCTAATTTCTCATCTATTTTCTGAATATCATGTTCATCTTTTCCCCTCAGTTGTTGAGAGGCTTCTTTATGCATTTCTTTATCTTTAAACAAAAAGTCTCCTTATTGTTCTTTATAGTTTCATGCATGTTTTTAAGCATCAAAATTATTTCTTCATATCCCTCTATTATCCTTCCAAGTTCCAACATTAAACATTTTGTTACAATTCAATAAAAATTACTCAGTATATTCTATAGTTCCAACGTCTCAATATTTAAACAATCCACAGAGCCAGTTATTAGTAAAATTTAGTCAATCTCATAGTTATACCTCCAAATCCCCTAAATTTATAATTTTTAAAATTCTTTAGTATTTTACAGTCTTTTGGTTTTCCAAATATTTGTCTTCCCAATTGTCCAAATTTTAAAGTCTTATTTAATTTTTCTTCTTTTCTTTTATCACTTTTCTTCTTTTGCCTTGTGTGAGTAGCATTAGTAATCCAAATTAATCCACTATTTTCTCCAATCTTTCAAGTCCTCAATCCAATAACCAGTTTCAATAGAATTTAGTTATTTGCAATTTAATTCATCTTAAAAATCTTCAAGAGGGGAAAGAAACTCACTCGGTACTTCAAAATATTCAAATTGCCTTCTAAGATAAAGCCAGGCTCTGTTTACTTTCTTCTATTATGTGTATTAAACATTCCTCACTTTCATTGAAAGTTCTCACATTGTAGTGCTCCTCTTCTTCCAGAAGATGGCTCTCCTTCCAAGTTCCAACATTAAACAGTATGTCAAAAACAATTGATTTTCTGATAAAATGATGGGGTTTATTTGTATTTTTAAATACAAATAAGAAAGACAGTTTCTCCCAAAAAAAATCACCTTTCAATTTGTTTAAGCTTTTTTCCAGGCTTTCTATATTTTAAAGTTTCCTTTGGGCATTTTTTTGCCTCTTAATTTTCAATCTTTAATCTTCTCCATGTGTCTAATTGCTGCTTCTTTAGCACTTGGAGATTATTTTTTAAAATTATTATATTTAAATTAAATCTTTAGAGTAAGAGTTGGTTATTATCTCACCCAGTTTCAATGCTCTGTCCACAAACCACTCCACAAATCCACGGTCCTGGTTGCCCCACCTTGTTATTGCCAAAAATGGCTGTCATCTCTGCTGCCTCTCTGGAGAGCTTGCTTTGGACCTAATGAGGAAATTGTGAGTTCTTCATGGTCCATGAAGTGCCTCTCCTTTCCTGCCGCCCCTACAAGGTGGCTTTGACTCCATAGAGTTTCCCAACAGCAGTTGCTGGCTGGATTTTGTGGGGCTTGGCAAAGCTCAATAATTTCCAAGCTGTTCTCACCATGATGTCAACCGGAAGTCTGAATTTATAAAGAACTTAGGATAAGTGTATAATGCAAATACCTTTAAAAGGCCAGGGTTTTGCTAATGCATTGGTGAAGCTGTTAAAGGGATATGACCTGAATTTTACCAGCCCACTGTAGGAGGTAGGATGGTCTCTTCAGAAGAGGGCAAAACACCCAGGGTGGAGAGACCTTGGAGGACTATAACCAATAATTGGAGGGAAGAGGCATCAGAGCCACAATGCACTATACTTAATTGAAACAGAAGCATTTGTCTACTACAAAATGAAGTTCAGCACAGCACATCACCACTTGTGCTGCAAAAAATAAAATTAAATCAAAAAACACTACTGCCAAAACAAAAATACAGGCAGACTTTGCCATCATAGTGAACTGAGAACATTTTGAAGATGGGGCCATTCATTCTTGATAAACAATGGGTCATCTGTGCTCTGGATTAAGCAGAACAAATTGATGATTCTTAAAGTTCCTTAAGCAGAATTTCTATTTTTCTATTTTAGTCACCCTGTTTGCGACTAAGTTGGTGATTTTCCCCTGATATTACAAATCCTATGGCAAATTCAGTGAAACTTGCCAAGTGAACTACATTGCTGAGTATGTTTTTAAAGAAGAGCATTCCATATATTTTTGGTTTCTGCATCTTTCAGAAAGATGGAAGTTTGAGTCAACCTTGAGCCTGGTGAGATTCAAACTGTCAAATTTCAGGCAGCTGGCAGGTAGCAGAAGTAGTTTCTAGTATTGCATTCTAACCACTGTGCCACCACTGCTCTTCCAGTAGAAATTAGTTTTATGTTAGTGGACAAAGAGTGGGGTATTAGAAACCAAAGACACACACTTATAGCTCAAACCAACCATTGTTGTTGTACCTTCTGTTCCTTCACTTAATCCCCAGAAAACTCTTTTATTATGAATTATTTTGTTCCTAATTCATAAGATAGCTCATATGTGAATGGGGCTGGTTATTCAGTTAGGTAGAATACATTCAATGATGCCCTTTATCTTAATAATAAGGTATTTGGAGCTACAATTGTAAGAAGTGACACTGCTTAATTGTGTTATGCCAAAATGATGTTGAGATGTTATTCTTCAAGGAAAACAAACAAAAAATCAGATTTTAGCAAGTTGTTGGATCTGTGATGGGCAGAGAATGGAAGAACATCAGTGAAATCTTTGTTTTACAATAACTTTAGGCAGTACCAGCTGTTCCTGAGCTCAAATCTCTGTGGAAAATTGTTGATTTCTAGCCAATTCTGTAGGATTTTTAGCATAGCATCTCAGTAACAGTGAAGAGTGATTGTTGACAGGTTTCTATGCCAAAAAAAAATCAATCTGTTTTTTTTTACCAATTTCATTTGTATGAAAGGGATTATATGGGAGAAACTCTTCTGAGAAACAAAATTGCACTTTTCAAGCCTTTTAGGTCTCAGAGCATGTGTTAGGTATTCCTGGGGACATGAGTCTGTCATTCCAGATTGAAGGGTTTGTCACAGAGGTCCTTGAGAATAATAGCAATAGCACTTAGATGTATATACCAGAGGTGGTATTCAGCAGGTTCTGACCAGTTCTCGAGAACCGGTAGCAGAAATTTTGAATAGTTCAGAATACCACCTCTGACTGGCCCTGCTCCCATCTATTATCTGCCTCCCAAGTCCCAGCTGATCAGCTGGGTCTTCTTTTGTTGCCTTGCATAGGAGAACGGAGCTGGAAAGCAGGTTAGTGGGGTGGGAAGAGAATGGGGATTTTACAGTATCCTTTCCCTGCCATGCCCACCAAGCCACGCCCACAGAACCAGCAGTAAGAAATTTTGAATCCCACCACTGGTATATACCACTCCATAGGTTTTTTTTTACAGCACTTTCTGAGCAGTTTACAATAGCAGCATATTTCCCCCAATAATCTGGGTTCTCATTTTACCAACATCAGAAGGACAGAAAGCTGAATCAACCTTGAACCCCATCAGGATTGAACTCCAGGCTGTGGGCAGAGATAGCCTGCATTTCTGAAATTTAACTACTGTGCACCCAAAGATTCATCACATTGTGTCCTCAAAATCTCCTTCCTGAGCAGTACTCTTCCTGTGAAATGGCAATTTCCCCATAAATATTGTTGTGAAAGAGATGGACTTGTAAAAATATAATTATATCTAACGCACATTTTAATGCACTTTGGAAACAAGTGTTGCCAGCCATTTTTTATGTTATTGTTGGTGCTGATTTGCAGAGTTTGGAAGAATCTTGAGAATTTACTGCTTGGTTTTACTATATGGTGTTCTTATACATAGTAAATTGTGTGGCATCAGCTTAAATAAGTTCTGATTTAATGAAGCTTGAATATTTGGGTTTAAATGCTAGCTATTTTCATGAGTCTCTTTTATTCCGGTCAGGCTTGTGATATAGACAGATGATCTGGTGCTGAAAACACCCTGCACTGTTTTGTTATAAAAACAAGGTTGAATTCATGAATAAGCAAAACCCCCATGATGTTGTGGTGTGAGGGAGTGCCAGCTGATAGGATATTGCACACATATCACTCCTGACAGGGCCAAGCTATAGGTGATGGAGATAAGTGGGTTGGCATAAAATATGATTAATCCAGCCATTTCTATTCTGTTTTGATTTTAAAATAGACAGAGCCAGCTATTCATCTTCAGTGTGGAAGGAGTAAATCAGCTGATAAATAAAACTGAAATATAAATGGGATGCTGAGGAAGTCAAATGGTGACGAGTTCATAATCTCTTTATGCAAAGCAGGAAAAAGGTATCAAGGCCACAATCCTCTAGATTCTACAGAGTGAATTTTATACAACTGGTTTTAGGGATCTTACTGAGAAAACTGGCTTCCATAGCAGAGAGAAGTCAAATAGCATAAATGCAAAGAAGAAACATAGAAAGGGAGGTGAGCTGAGAAAGAGAGCAAAAAAAAAAAATCATTAAAATGATATCACTGCAATAGCTGAAGAATTTGTGTTATTTCAAGTTCCAGTGTAGGTTGGGAATTTATTTTTCCTTTGGGAAACCCTTTGTTTCCAGGGGTAAGAATAGGGGTATTGACAAATTCTGAAAGAAATTCCATGAAGCTCAATACTTTTTTCATCACACTGGTAATCTTAAAAATAATGTATCCCCAAACTATCAAGGGAAGAGTAAAACATTAAGTATGTCAAATTCCTAAAGCACTACATTTCAAGCAAAAACAAAAGCAAAAAGACCATTTACACATGTGGATCAATCACACTGTATCAGCAGTCCTAAAAGGTACCTCACTGGTGCCATGTGTTAGAAATGAATGCATCTATCAATTCTGTTTTGCACAAAATTTGTCACTAAGCAATGTTTAGCCTCTTCTTTTAAAAGCTAGGCATAATTTTAAATTGATTTTTTTGATATCATCAGCTGATTACTATAAGAACAATTTAAAACTAAGGATCTGTAGCAGGCAAGGAGAGCAAGGACCCAGGCTGGAAATCAGGAGATCAGGAGTTCTAGTCTCTCTTTAGCTGGATGATCTTGGGCCAGGCACTCTCTCTCTCAGCCCAAAGAAATGACAAACCCCTTCTGATATCTTATTTTTTTACTTTTCCAGTAAACAGTAGGCATCCATATTGACTCAAAAGCATATACACAGAGAGGAGGGGAGGGACAAGGAAGACAAATATAAATTTTGTAGTGCCTTGGAATCATCACTGGAGCAGGTATGGCTAGAATCATCTCCCCCCTCCCCTTTTTTTGCATTTTAGAAAATTGGGGTCACTAAAGTAGGTGTCAAATGTTTAGCCAGAGATCAGCATATTTCATTTTGGACAGCCAAAAATGAAATAAGCTTGATAAACTTAAAAAAAAAAGATTGTTGCTGAATTTCAGCAAGGGATCCTAGATGGGATAGGGGTGGGATAGCTGAGATTTAGGTCATGGTGGGATAGCTGATATTGAATTCCTATATTAAATAATTTAAAAAAACTTGCCACTGCCTAGTATGCAATGGGTTTTAAGTGGCTTGTAATGGATTTCCATTTGCTGCAACTTTGCTTGGAGATGGTTAGGAGGTGTGTGTGTGTGTTTTAACATGTTGGAAGAAAGAGCACTAATGTTCCAAATGAAGTCATTATTTAGGGATTCAAATGCTCAATGAGCCAATTTCAAGAATCTAGGGACAACTAAGGGCCTCAGGAGGGAAGGGGAACACGGCACATAGGAGTTGATATTGTCTTGGGGAGCTTCTTTCTTGATGCATCAGCACTGTAAAATGAGCTTGAAGAAAATCTGCAGAAAGGGGAGGCAAAAGAAGCTACATTTTTTATTTTTCTGAGACCATTCAAGAGGAGACCATTAGTTATATTTTTTCAGGCTCAGAGTAGTGCAAATTAATAATACATCCACTTTTCAAATGAAAATACTAACACTCTTCTTTCCCTTTCTTTAGTACCATCCGTTCTGTGTAGAATCACACACACCGCTCTAAAACCAGATTGAGCCTTGGTTAAATAAAATTATTTTGCTCATCATTTGTCAGTGTTCAAGGAGATCCCATTGTTACAAAGACAATTTTGAATCCAAAAACCCCTTTGTCTTGATTTAAATCAGCAGGCTCGACAGCAACCCATCCTTCCTTTCTATGTGTTTGCTCACAAGCAGTAGATGCCACTGCTGGATGCAATAGACATATGAACGCAATTGGAACCGCCACTTGGTAATTGCATTTTTAAAACAAATCTGCAAGTGGCAGAATGAAGTCACAGGTCAGAATGAAAGGAAAGGTGGTGGTGGTGGTTTGTTTGTTTTTTAATTGTGAAGAAATTAGATTGTTCTTGCTAACAGATGCTTTCACATATTGTGCTATAATGTGAGGAAGTGTGACACTCCTGTTCCCTGAAGAATGTTAATTACAGTTACTCCAATGTGGTGTGTAAGCCCATGCAGTCTGCTTATTGTTGCAAACATGGAAAAAGGGGTGGGTGGGTAGTAATGATAGACCCTTTCAGGACCTTTGTGAAATTCTGAGGCATGGTTTGCACAACATCCATTATTTCATTTATAATTCCCAAATAGATAAATTCAGCCTTGTTTCTGTTGAAGCACCTTAGTCATCCTAATAATGGCTAATATATACATATACATACACAAACACATACACAGTCTTTGACCTACAATCATAATTGAGCCCAACATTTCTGTTGCTAAGCGAGACAATTATTAAGTGAGTTTTGCCCCATTTTATTACCATTCTTTCCACAGTTGTTAAGTGAATCCCTGCAGTTGTTAAGTTAGTAACACAGTTGTTAAGGGAATCTGGATTCCCCATTGACTTTGCTTGTCAGAAGGTCACAACAAATGAATTCATGACACCATGATACCGCAACAATCATAAATCTCTCTATATAAAAGCCAAGTACCATTCACTCATCACAAA
Organism: Naja naja; assembly: GCA_009733165.1. NCBI lineage: Eukaryota > Metazoa > Chordata > Lepidosauria > Squamata > Elapidae > Naja > Naja naja. The sequence goes on along the minus strand of CM019149.1, from coordinate 57,717,097 downwards.
ATCTCCAGAACTGTAAAGCCAACAAACTTGAAATTTGGTGCATATGTTCCTCTTGGCTTCTAGGTGCTCGCTAAGAAAGGATTTTTTGAAATGACCATCAGATCATTAGTATTTCTGATACAGTAATTAACATGCTCTGATCCTAAGGAGTTCTACTCCCCCTCCCCACCTGAAAAAAACTCTGTTCCAACTGCCAGTTGTCTTACATTCCATTACCTCAGTTCAAACTGGCAAACATTCCACTCCTTCACTCAGGAGTGTTTTGGGGCTCCTTACGGTACTAAACGTCAGTACCTCACCAAAATGTCTACGCTTTCCACCTATGAAACTGCTTCCGGACTCAAGCTGATGGGAGCGATATGTGTTCTAATCACCAACCACCACTGAGCCAATGGATTCTGAACCAAATTTCTCCTGATCACAAGGTTTTATCATGAAGCACAGATATCCAGCTAGTATAGTATTGCCTGAATTTTGATTACATGACTCTGGGGATGCCTCAATGATCATAAGTGTGAAAAACAGTCATAAGTCATTTTAAATACCATGGTAACTTTGAACCATCACTAAATAAATTGTTGTAGCTTAAGGACTTACCTGTATATACAATGCTCTGCCTGGTAATTAATTATAGTGAAATCCTGAGCATAGAGACTGAACCTCCTTTACCAAGTGAAAATCCATGAATGGATGCTAGGTGGATAAAGTGTTAGCATGGCAAAGAAAGTTGACTATTTTAAGGTGAATAAATCATGTACGTGTGTGATCATGAATTAAAGATCTATTTAAAAAGACTATATTGTTGATTAGCATGCCAATTAGTTTGCCAAACCCTGTTCTAAAATATAGTATGCAGAGAGCTTGGCATCAATTCTACAGGCAAAGCAGCCATGAGTATTAAGTCATACTGTTCAATTACTTTGTAACTGAATGCTGACACCTAGTGACATACAGAATCATCAGACTATAATAACACTGTTGAATCATGATCGATGCACAACTTGCATATTATTTTATTCTCTCCCTCCCTCTCCCTCTCCATTTTACTCAGCTGTATTTAGTTATAAAAAAAGCTGTGGATCCTGTCAAATCAAAGCACTTGCACAGTAGAAGAAAAGCAACTGTTGCCAATGTAGCTATTAAAACATCGGGGATTTTCTGAATCTGAGTTACTTGACAGTTAGTCCCACCAAATAGAAATGGGACCATCTCCAGCAGTGAATCTTCAAACAGCTTAAAATGACACAGCACGGAACAGACAAGAAAGCAGTATTTATTTCCATATCTTTGTTATCAAATTTCTAAGGGAAGTTATAATATCTTTAGTAGCGCTTCATCCTACGCTTACAAATAGTCCAACATCATTTAAATGGGGTTGTCCCAGATTCAGATGTCACTTTGATTGATTTATTGTATATCATTAAGTGAATGTCGATTCTTAGCAATCACCTAGAGCAGGGGTATCAAACTCAAAGCCCACAGGCTGGATCTGGCCCACAGGGTGCTTAGATCTGGCCTGTGGGGTTGCCCTGGAAACTGTAAAAGACTGGCCCGCAATGCCTATGCCAGTGAAAACAGATCTCCATTTTCAATGGCTGACGGTTGCAGGAAGCAGTCACAGCTGAAAATCGGAGCTTGGGAGCCTGTTTTCACTAGCAAATGCACTCCGGCCGCCACAGGGTCCCCCTAAACAAGTGACGTCAAGCTGACCACACCCATCCTGGCCATGCCCACCCCAGCCCCTGAGATCAAACATAACCCTGATGTGGCTCTTAATGAAATCGAGTTTGACACCCCTGACCTACAGACATAATTCTTCAGGAGGATCTATACCCAATCTGGTATTTCAGGTCTTCTAATGATATACTCATTGCCACTTGAATCCATCCACTTTCTTGTTGGTCATCCTTCTCTTGCCTTCCACCTTTCCCAGCATTAGAAAATTCTAAAAACTCAGAGAGCTGATTTTTTACATACTATGAAATATGATAATTTGAGCTTTCCAAGATAAGATAATTTGAGCCTGCCTTGATTGAGAGTTCAAATGATCATATTTCAAACACATTATGGCTTGATTCATTCAATAATCCATTTATATGTTTTCTTGGCTATCCAAGATATTCTCAGAGGTCTTTTCCAATACCAAAGTTCAAAAACATCAATAATCTTCCCTTTCTTCTTCTTCAAAATTCAACTTTTGAATTTTCAACTTCAACTTATGCTTCATAGAGGAACAGTATTTCTTAGTATTCTGATCTTTGTAGATACAGACGCATCATAGCAACCTATTTTTTTTCAATATTTCATTTCCAATAAGTTTAGTTGATATAATTCAGACATTGATTGCATTGTAGTTCTGTTCCTGTTATCCCCTTCCTATCCATGAAAGCATTGTGGTTCTTTTTGGTTTTTTGTGTTCTCGCTAAAAACAGTATAATCCTCTAACTGTGAGTGTCCAATTTGAGTCCATTTCAGGTCATAAACGTCTAAGATGACAATGTGTAATCAATTCATTTAAATCTTTTACCAAGTTCACTATGTTTATTATGATCATATTCAGAGGGAAGGAAGCTAGGTTGCTAATCTTCTATTAATATCTATTGGGTTTTTACTGGAATTGCTTATTGCCGCTCCTCAGCTGTGTTGTTCCCCAGTAGTAACATTGCAGGTAAGTTTTTTCGGATATGTATGTATGTATGTATGTATGTATATATGTATGTATGTATATCTCAGCAGTGGGATTCAACCGGTGTTATAAGCAGTTCGGTGAGAGTGTGCTGTGCATGTGTGGAGCATTTGCAAAAAATCATCAGCCATGCCGCCTGGACAGATGACAAGCGCTGCGCGCAGGTGCGCAGCATTTGAAAATGCTCTTCAACCTCAGCTGTGCTGCTTTTTCAAGCTGTGCCACTTGAAAAAGCAGGAAATAAAGGACAGCCAAGAGTCCGTGGGTGGGTGGGCCAAACAGACAACCAGAAGGTCATCGCAGTGAACCGGTTCGGTGTCAGCTCCTCTATGGAGTTACTGGTTCTATAGAACTGGGCCAAACCAGTAGCATCCCACCCCTAATATACACATATTCACATTCTAATTCTTTTTTTGCAGCTTCAGATTTTCTTTTCCTGCATGGCATCATTAGCAATTAGACATCCCAAATGCTTTAATCTAGCCAAGTTATAAACACCATTAATACTCTGAAAAATCCACAGCTCCTCCTCAGTAGCATGTTGAGTGCCATCTGACCTGAGGGGGCCTGCCATCCGGCACTATATCATCAATCATTTGATATTTTCTATCTGTGTGATTTTCTTGGTAGAAATACAGGAGTAGTTTCCCATTGCTTTCTTCTCTGCCAAATAAATTGTTGCCTTTGCCATTGTTACTAAATTGATCATCTGCTTCTGGAAGCTTCCTATATCCACTGCTGCCCTGTATAGATGCCTTTTGCTTTAGCTGGCAGCTGGGATGACCTTCACTCCTTGGGTGGCCTTGCTGGAGTATATACTCTTGTCATTCACTCTCTGCCTTCTTCACATATCCCTCCTAGGAACAATCCCTTGTTCCAATGAGAGGAAATAGCAGGACTTGCTGGCTGTGTCTATATGTGTATGTGTGCAAGTACAGATTTCTTACATGTGTGCAAAGAAATCAGTGTTATTCTATTCATTTATTTTTCTCTCCATTAAAATGTTATTTTGTTATGTGCCAGTAAAAGCTTTGTTATTTAGTTCCTAAATATCACATACAATCTCCCTCCCTCTACCTTTCTCCCTCTGTAGTAGGGTGTCTATACCATCCTAAAAATCTACTAGTTCTACATATTTAATGTTTTTCCATTTTCTCATCTTCATACAAGGCTTATCTGATATTAAAGGTTACTTGCCAATTATAGCTAGCTTTTGCCTCACTTAGGAACTGGATTTCTCAGTTTTGCTAGCTTTCCTTGAACTAAGGAGGTGAAATATTGATGAATTTTATCAGCTTTACCATACACTATACCCTCTAGATATGTTGGATTTCAAGTTCCATCTAGGCTGGAAGATTAATGGGAGTTGAACTCCAAAATATCTGAAAGGCACAAACTGGAGAAGGCAAATTTATGACACCAGCAAAGTTGTAGCAAAATACAACATTTGTACAAAAATATGCATTTTGAAGTAAAGGCTTTAAAAATTCCTAGTGAAGCATAAGTTACTTTGCTGTGAGATTTGACTTGAAAGACTTGTTGTGTGGACTTACTGTGATAATTGTCAATCGCACACTGTAGATGTAAAATGGGAAGCCTGTACAACTCTCCAGTTGTTGCTGAAATACTCCCCAGTGTCTCAAACAGCATAGCCACTATTTTTATTACAGCATATCTGCAAATACAGAATTTCTATATCCTAGCACAACCAACAAAAATAAACATTAATTTATGACTATAAGCAGATAGAAAGGTTAATTTGTATGTTAGTTAATGAACTGATGACCAATAATTACATATCTCCAAAACAGAGTTATAGGATTGATACCAAAGCCAAATTATTTACTGATACACACTTGCATGTTATGGGAAAATTAGGAGGAAATAGAAAATTATCACTGGAACCAGTGGTGGGATTCAAATTTTTTTTACTACTGGTTCTGTGGGTGTGGCTTGGTGGGCGTGGCAGGGGAAGGATACTGTAAAATCTCCAGTCAGAGGTGGTAGTTGCTGGTTCTCGGAACTACTCGAAATTTCCGCTACCAGTTCTCCAGAACTGGTTAGAACCTGCTGAATACCACCTCTGACCGGAACATTTAGTGCAGTCAAGATTCTTGCATATTAACCATTATTTTATAATCTAAAGAATATACTTTTAAAATGCTATCATATGAATCTGTATAAAACCTATATAAGTAAAATTTTCGAATGTTATGTTTCTGAAGATTGCTCATAAACAATGTCTCATAGTCTTTCTATAGATGGAGGTTACGTTTTACTACTGGACATGAAATTCATATTTATTTTCAAATAAGGTCCACTAGTTCTGAGTATTTGAACTTACATTGGATCTTATAGATCCAATAACAAAATGATTGAATATTTAAAGAAAACAAATATTCAAGAGGTTTTTTTTTAAAAAAATAATTTTCTGTTCAACCATTTACCAGAAATTCAGTGATCTATCTACCAGATATATATTGTACTTTTGCGACTGAAGTTTAAGTAATGATACATCTAACAAATCTGAAGTCCTGTTTGTCTCTTTTATAAAGACATGCACATTTCTCTGAAGTGAAAATGAAAGAGATTTTCTGGACAATGAGACTCAGAGACATGACTAAAAAAAAGTCAATGAAAAAAATGAAAGCATTAAAATCTATTTCAGTGTGCCTTTTTATGACCTATTTTTCCTAAACATGTGATTTAGTAGTCCTCTTGATATTGCCCATTACAAATGTTGTACTGTCTTTTTATATATGTGAAATACATACATACATACATACATATATATATGCAACAGCCTTTCTATAATGCAGCTTTAGGGTTTTTTTTCCAGTTGCTTCAAACCAGTAAAAGGGAATATGAAATAAACAGCCCTTCCAGGCATCATTTTTAGTTAACCACATAATGCCTCATCTGCTATCCAGTTATGATGTTTCTTCATGTATTCCTACCCATGATTTTCTTTCCTTTTTCCTTTCCACCACTCATCTCAGAGAAGGCTTTACTGCTTATCATCATGGATATCACCATCTCTTCATCTTTAAGTAGCAATTTACTTTCTAAATCATTAAATATATATATAGATTAAAATATATGTAGATATGGGTGATAATTATGAAAATGTAGGTTAGAAATCATTTGGAGTGGGAACTGGACAAATATTTATTAATTTACAATCTGGTGCACAGGTGGGGGACAGATAGGTACTGCAGAAAAGCCTAAAGGACACTCAGATATTGACTACTTTTGGAGGTCAAAAAGAAGGCCAACGGTTCTGCATGTTCTATAGGGATTGGTTGTGATTACAGCACTGAGCAGCTATTGCTAATATTCAGAGCTCATAAGCATTGTGAGTTCTTTTCAGTGTACATTGTAAAGGCTTGTGAGGCAGATTGGTGGCCTGAAAAGCCTCACAGCAGAATAAATACATCATTATCTACTTTGATGAAATCAAAGTGATTTCACTAAACATGAAAAACTGAAGAATAAAAATTGAAAGATAGTTTTGGGAATACCCGGAATATAAGTATAGAATAATTATGATGGAGTGTTCCTTTATATCCACACTAAATTAGTTACCAATAAACAAGCAAATACCCATTATTCCTCATAAGGTTATATGCAATTTTCTATTTATTTATTTGCATTTTAATGAGCCATTAAAATCCCATAACACTCCTGGAGATTCCAATTAACACTGCAGTGCCATCATTCATCTGTAATATTTTATACACCTCAGTAATAGGATAATTAATAATACATGTGGTTATTTTATATACGGTATAGGTAAAAGAGTGGGTTGATAATGTAATTATAAATATTCTATAAATAGTGCTGGCAGATTACAGGCCTATGTTGTAATCGTGTTGGCCATGTAGAAGTGATTATAAGCAAATGTAAATAGCTATTGGCCAATTAAACTATGATGAGGTTTGGTTTCGTTGTTTAACATACTTGTCATTAAACTCCATATGGATATGCAAATACCACAATGTATGTAGCAATGGCAAGAACTTTTTTTGAAAAAGCTAGTTAAATCTATTGTTCTCTCTGCTGAGATATGATGTTTATAGAGCTGTGCAGGATTTCTACAGGATACTTCTCTACACTCCTTTGAGCAAAATAGCCTCTTGAAGTTGCTTTACAAATTAATGCAGCCCTGGGTTTCTAAAAGCACAGCCAAGGTGTCTTACTTCTGAGCTTCTTCTGACAGTTCCAGTGAGTTTCTAGAGGTATGAAAGAGCAGGAGGAACCCAAGTATAGCCTGCTCTTTTGACTCCTCTGACTATTAATAATGCTGAAAGATCCCCCAGAAGCTATGTACAGGGCCTCACTGAGATGAATCATGCCACTACTGCACTTCAGTAAGGTGAATAGCATTGTCTTTGTACAGACAAGGACCTTCAGAGGCAAAACCTAACTGCTTGCTTAGAGCTTTCAGATACATATAGCATAAATAGCTACATAAATAGTACAATAACTGTAATGTATGCAGAGTTAATCTGATTGGTTGTTGAAAATATGCAGAGTTCAATCTGATTGGTTGTTAAAATGGCAGGAAATCCGAATACCGCCATTGGCTACAAGCCATGGCAGCTGGCTATATAAGCTGCCGAGACCAAGCCATTCTGGCATAGTTCTGAGCTGTAGTCACATTATTAAAATGAGCTGAAGCACTTCACATCCTGTCTTCTTCCGAACTTAACACTGGCGACGAAGGTGGGATCGTAATGGATAAGAAGACAACGCAGAAGAAAAAGACAAGATGACTGGGCTGAACACGCCACCAGCCCAGTTCGACCCAAAGAACGAAGACTTTGAGTCTTATGCAGATAGATTCCAAATGTTCTTAGAAGGAAATGATCTAGCTTCGATTTCTGAACAAAGGAAAAGAGCGGTTTTCCTAACACACTGCGGCCCCACAGTGTTCAAGATGGCAAAGGCTCTGGCAGCACCAGCAGACGTGAAAGTGATGGCATGGGCAGACTTGGAAAGGCTATTGAGGGCATACTACACACCTCAAGTATCGTGCCTGATCTGCAGACACAAATTCTACCGCTGCGATGAACAAGAAGAAGAAAGCATCAGTGATTTTGTGGCCAGCTTACGAAGCCTTGGGGGTGCCTGTGAATTCATCATGCTAGAAGAAGCTATGCATGATCGTTTTGTCTTGGGGCTTAAGGACAAGACGTTACAAAGTAAACTACTCATGAAACCAAACATTACGCTAAAAGAAGCCATCAATGAGGCAATAGCAGCAGAAGCCACGAAAACCTCTGCAGCCACAATGAGGAAGATAAACAGAATAACCAACCATCCAGAAGGTGAAAAAACTGCAACAACGCATTTTGACGAACTAGAGTCAGAATCAGAGTACAGCAGAGAAGAAGAAGAGATAAACAGACTCAGAATGGAGCGGAAATGGAATGCCCAGGGCCGGAAGAAGCGAGACTTCTGTTGTGTAGGATGTGGAGGAAACCACTCCCGCACAGAATGCAGGTTCCTGGAAGCCATTTGCCTATTACTTTAAATTTAGACCCCAACGTACAACCAATCCATTTAAAAGCCAGATGAGTGTCGTTTGCACTCAAAGCAAAAATTGATGAACAGTTAGACAAACTGATAGCTCAAGGGGTACTAGAGCCCACAGACCAGTCCAGATGGGAAACACCCATAGTTACCCCTGTCAAACCTGATGGCTCTGTAAGAATTTGTGGGGACTATAAGGGGACATTGAACCATGCACTGCAACAGAGCGCATATCCGGTTCCAGTGGTACATCATTTGTTACACTCCCTAGGTGGTGGTACTGTTTTCGCTAAATTAGACCTTGCCCAAGCATACCAGCAGTTAACAGTAGACGATACAACTGCAGAGGCACAAACTATTGTGACCCATCGGGGTGCCTTTAAATGCAAAAGGTTGCAATTCAGAGTAAGTGTGGCACCAGGCATATTTCAAAGCCTTATGGAAAGAATGTTACAAGGTTTAAAAGGGGTAGTACCTTACTTTGATGACGTCTTAATCTCTGCTAAAAATGACACTCAGCTATGTGAGAGACTCAGAGAAGTATTGATCAGGTTCAAAAAGCAGGACTAAAAGTCAAAGAGAAATGTACACTAAGAACCGACAGAGTAGAATTCTTAGGTTACATGATTGACAGACACAGTATTCACCCCACAGAAACAAAAATTCAGGCAATCAAGGAAGACTCCAGACCTAAATGCAAAGCTGACCTTCAAGCATTTCTGGGACTTATTAATTTCTACCATATGTTTTTGCCGCAGAAAGCAACAACTGCGGAACCCCTACATAGACTGCTCAATAAAAAAGCTATGTGGGTCTGGGGCAAAAGAGAAGAAGCAGCTTTTAACAGTATTAAGCGACAAATCACATCTGATTGTGTATTAATACAATTTAGTGAAAACCTACCTGTGGTATTAACTTGTGATGCTTCCCCTTTTGGAGTGGGGGTATTGAGCCACCAGCTACCAAGTGGAAGAGAAGCTCCCATTGTGTTCTATTCAAGAACATTGACAAAGGCAGAGAGAAACTATAGTCAGCTGGACAAGGAAGTGCTGGCAATAGTAGCAGCTGTCAAGAAATTCCACGAATACGTTTATGGAAGAAAATTCACCATTGTCACCGATCACAAGCCTCTCCTCGGAATAGTGGCCGGCGATAAACCAACTCCTATCATCCTTTCACCCCGAATGATGAGGTGGACCGAATTCCTCACTGCATACTCATACAGACTCATTCACCGTCCGGGAAAGGACATAGGGCATGCAGACGCATTGAGCCACTGCCCATTACCTATGAACACTGTAGATCCAGCACCTGAGACTTACACCTTTTTCTTAGAAACAGTTGCTCAACTACCTGTGGATGCTGCTGAAATTGCAAGAGAAACCGCTAAAGACAGTTTATTGGCACCTGTTGTCGATTGGATAAAGAAGGGTTGGCCACAACAAGGACTAATGGACATTTGCAAACCATTTAAGTCCAGACAAACCAAACTATCTGTGCTAAAGGGGTGTATTCTATGGGGAAATCGAGTGGTTATTCCTGCAAAGTTACAGAAAAAAGTATTGACTATGTTGCATGAGGGGCACCCAGGGATTGTCAGAATAAAGGGGTTGGCTAGGAGCTATGTATGGTGGCCGGGGATTGACAAAATGGTTGAAAACTGGGTTGCTGGCTGTACGAATTGTCAGGAACAGAGGCCCACACTGCCTATCACCCCTAAACAGGAATGGGAATGTCCCAGGGGGCCATGGTCCAGAATTCATATTGATTTTGCTGGGCCAACTAAAGGGCATACCTTTCTGATTGTAGTAGATGCATATTCCAGATGGCTCGAGGTTCTTCCCATGTCATCCACCACTGCAGAAGCTGTTATCAAACAGCTAAGGAAACTTTTTGTAACTCACGGGTTGCCCAATGTGGTTGTTTCCGACAATGGTCCCCAATTTACTGCCATCCTTTTTGAATCATACTTAGCACAGCAGGGCATAAGGCACGCCCTTACGGCCCCTGGGCACCCTTCCACTAATGGCCGGGCTGAACATATGGTTCGGTTTACTAAAGAGAAGCTTCAACAGTTAGGTCCAGGGGATATTACTGAGAAAGTGGACAAACTGCTCAGTATCCAACACATTACCCCCAACCCTTCCACTAATTTAAGCCCTGCAGAGCTCTTAATGGGCAGAAAACTCAGGTCAACCCTCGACCGCCTCTACCCTACTTACGCACCCGAGAAACCTGTAGATTCTAGTAGCAAAACTCACATTTTTCAAATAGGGGATCAAGTTTATGCTAAGAACCTTGTGGGTGAGCCTTTATGGATTCCTGCAGAGATTACCCATGTAACAGGACCCAGGTCTTACAGGGTACAAATGGAGGATGGGGTCACTTGGAAAAGACACATAGACCAATTAAGGTCCAGAAAGTCCCTAGAAACTTACCCTGGCATGTTTCAGGACTCATTACGCACAACCCAAGCCGTGGGGGAAGGGGGAGACCTTTTGAATAATGAACAAGTAATAGTCAACCCCCTCTTAAACGGGATAATACGACAAGAGCCATCCCAAGCCCTAACGCAATCACAACAAATGCTAACTCCAGTAGAGGACAGCACAACTTCCCCTATTCAAGGGCATGCCAATGGGCTGGGAGTGGACTGGGAGGAGAGTCCAGGTTGGAGTAACAGAGCCGGATCACCCGGCCAAAGGATTCCAAATGAGGGGATTCCAACAACTAACATTCCTTCAAAACAAATAGAAGTTCCTAGAACACCTGAACCACGCAGGTCCAAACGTAACCGTAAAAGCCCCACCTATTTACAAGAGTACATTAGATAGATGGGGTTTGAGTATGGGCTGGACCAGGTGGGGAGGGGTGTAATGTATGCAGTTAATCTGATTGGTTGTTGAAAATATGCAGAGTTCAATCTGATTGGTTGTTAAAACGGCGGGAAATCCGAATACCGCCATTGGCTATAAGCCGCGGCAGCCGGCTATATAAGCTGCCGAGACCAAGCCATTCTGGCGTAGTTCTGAGCTGTAGTCACATTATTAAAATGAGCATCCTGTCTTCTTCTGAACTTAACAATAACCAAGTGGGTGAAATATTTATACAATTGTTATGTATTCTGATTATGTCACATTAATTGGGAATACATGAAAGGCTAGCACAATATGGAATTTTGAGTATACTGCATCAAAAAAGAAGCTGGAAATAGAAGCTTAAATCGATGATAGTTACAAATATGCATTTCCTTTTCAGCTTTCTGCTCTTCAGTTCTGTTGGGGCTACAAAGACTCGATGGTGACTTTCAACTTCCTTTGGCTTCCCCATTAATTTTGCTTGTGAAAAGCCAGCAAGGAACATTGCAAATGACAATCATGTGACTGAAGAGATGCTGTGATGGCCATAAGCATGAATTTATTCCTGCCCCTTATTATGAGAACAGAGGAGTGTGGTTTCAAATCATTTGCTCCTGACTTGGTGAGAACTGCCTCTCATAGCTTAACACCTTCCTCATTTTAGTTAATGGGGAGCCAAGGTACAAAATCAAACAAAAATAACACAGGCCATATTGCATCACATATGGTTCTTAAAATAGGAAGGCAAGAACAAACAAGCCTCAGAAAAAAAAACCTTCACATTTTTCACACATGCTTCTCCATCCTTCCAGAAAGGGTCAGGGGGGAAGTAAAGTTAACTATATGCATTAACATAGCATTAGTTTTCCTACTCTTACCTTGAAATTTCCAGAATTGATCTTGGGATCAGTGTGGTTTTGTTCTGACCCAAACCCTGTTCCAAGGAAACAAACATGAAACAGATGTAACAGCAAACCTTTTAATGATTCTTTATGAATTTTGTTCCTTCACAGTTAAAAGGCTGTTTCAAACTAATTGTCTCTGATAAGAACGGGCCTTGCTGAGGTTGTGCAAGGCTGCCAAGAATACTAGATATAGTTACTAACAAATATTTCAAACACAAAGTGTCTCCAAACACCAACCAAGATATTCTGAATGTCCACAAGGCTTGAGTGCAAAAACTTCTTTGCTTCCTGCAAAGAACTCTGGTTTCGCAGCTGGCTTTTATCTCTTAAGGGAGGGACCATTACCTTGCAGCCTTACTCCCGAGTTGCCTGTGCTGCTGCAGCTGCTCTTTCCTTCAAGCAGTCCTGCATGCAGGCACACTGGGCACAGGTTCCTCAGGGACCTCTTCATCACTGCTGCCAGCTTCCACGATCTCTGAAGGCAGCATTCCACTCCCTGATGGTCCTGGTCCCATCCCTGCATCACATGCAGGCCGCTCATCTGAATCCTCGCTCTCCGAGACTTCAGCCATCCGCACCTGCTGCTGGTGAACCACAATAGGTTTTGGCACTTCCTTTTGTAATAATTTATAGTTTTTACATACATATGTACACATATACACAAACAACCAGTGGTGGGCTGCTGCTGGTTTGGACTGGTTCTATCGAGCCACTAGTTCTGACAATCAGCTGACCCCACCCACCCGCTCTATCCTGTCCTATATTTCCATCTTTTTCAGCTCAGGCAGCACAGTGGATTACTGCGCCTCAGTTGTTCTACTTACCAGGGCCACCTCGTAGAGCAGTGGTTCCTAACCTTTTTGGCCATGCCCCAGCTATGTATCTCTAAAATCCTGACCCTCCCCCCTGTGACATATAATTCTTTCTATTCAAAAAGTGAAATCCTACTCACACGGAGAAAGCCTAAAAGGCCATTAACTTGGTTTAAACAAGGTTCCAAGGAACATAGCATCTATGAAAGAGAAAATAAAAGAATGAAAGACAGTAGAAGTACTGAGGAACTTTTTTTTTTAATTACATTTATATGCCGCCCTTCTCAGAAGACTCAGGACGGCTTACAATTTTTGTGATACAACCCAATGCGCTCAGCAATAGCCTTCATTCCATTGTATATGCCTGCTTATTACTAAATGGCATTTTTACAAAGTCAGCTTATTGCCCCCAACAATCTTGGATCCTCAATTTACCTACCCCAAGAGGATGGAAGGCTGAGTCAACCTTGAGCCTGGTGGGATTCGAGCCTGCAGTAATTGCAGGCAGCTGGAACTTAAGTGCTAGGCATTTAACAGCTTGCACCAAGGCTCTAAACTTAAAAAATAATAGTATGAAGAGATATGAAAAAACAGCAAATAAAGTTTCAAAACATATAATAGAGAACTAAAATGCAAAATATAAAATAATTTTAATGAAAACCTTTTCTGTAGTACTTGGATCATATTAATTACTATACATATTAAAATATAGGTACCTAACATATTCAAAATACAATTTGAACTCATCTCAAGATCATATTTACAACACAATCCTATGCATACCTACTCAGAAGTAAGTACCATTGTCTTCAATGGAGCTTACTCCCAGGAAAATGTAGGATTGCAGCTTTAATTTACTTATGTTAGTGAAAACCTTGTGCTTGATGCCTGCTGCAGAAAGTTTTTATATTAGGCTCCAAATTAGTCAGCTTCATTCTCAAGTCTCCTTGTGGAGGTGGAGGTGAATCACATAAGCTTGGCAAGGCTTATGCATGCGTGGTCCAGCCCTGGATTGCTCTGAAAGGAAAAGTCTTGTAAAACGGCCTGGGAAAACACAGACTAAAAATAACTGTAAATCTAACAATTTCTTATTTAAGCTTGGGTCCTGGTTCTGTATCCTCACTGCTGGGCTTCTCCCAGCAGCCATCCACTCTGTCTCCGCACAGAGCAGCTCTCCCTGCAACCAACCAGCATCAAAGCCCACGGGAAAGAGAGAGAGAGAGAGAGAGGGAGGGAGGGAGGGAGGGAGGGAGGGAGAGAGAGAGAGAGAGAGAGAGAGAGAGAGAGAGAGAGAGAGAGAGAGAGAGAGAGAGAGACTCTGCCGGTCCCATGATCCTTAGTGGGAACACATCTGATTGGCTGCCAGTTGCTTCCTCCTCCCCACAGCTGAAATTTTCAGACCAGGCCCTAGGAAATGCACTTTAACAAAGGCAATAATAGGTAAATGAAACACAAATATATAAGAACAATTAGCAGGCTTTCAAAAATTCAGTTAATAGCTCATTTTCAAATTGCCCCCATTAAAAATCAAATTGCCCTCCATGTGGGACGTGGGGCCCATGTTGGGAACCACTGATATAGAGGTTCAAATTGGTGTTTTTTAATGCTGTTTACGCTCACAGAACTGGTTGTTAAACCGGTTGCAGCCTACCACTGTAAACACCCAAATATTGTTTTGGCCACCTATCTCTTCCAGCATCGATAGAAATGAAATCTGAACTGACAATCTCAGTTGTTTTCACATCCATCAAAGTACAGCTATGGACTTATCACTTCTGAGTCATAAATAAGAATTCTTCCAATTCCATGGTCTGTTTAGTTTTAATTTCCAATTAGTGAGGTTTTTCATGGATCTGGATTGTTGCAGCATTAAATATCATGTAATGTCAAATGATTCTTTTTCTCTGCTAAGATAAAATTGTGGGTGGAATACAAATCATTATTAGTGTCTCTTTCCTAACTCAGGGTATCAAGCATAATTTTTTTAAAAAACCCAAATATGCAGGTATACATTTGTTCTAATGTACTTGCCCATGTCTTGAATTGTGTTAGACTAATGACAAGAGTATTTTGTAACTTTGTGTTATCACAACTATCAGGAGTGGTAGAAATTCTGGATTGTTTTACTTCTTATTGCATTGTACTTACAACTGCAAAAGAAAGATGAACAATTCAACATTTATTATACACTACATTGATTGCAACCGCTTTATGTAAATGTTAACTATTTAATTAAAAAAGAAAAGAGATGTAGCTAAAGGACAGTAAGAAAACTAACTGTGGAATAGCTGAGCTCTATTAAGCAGCAGCCTTATAAAAACCCAGTTTAAATAAAGTTCTGCATATAAATTTATACCATAACAGCACACCTTCTCTTTTAAGAAGGGACTGAGACATTGATGTCCTCAGATGTTGTTAATAATCTCCAGTCAACATATTTATTCATCCATCCTTGTAGTGGCTTAGTTGCTACCGGTTTGGTGGGTGATCGCATGTGTGTGTGCACATGCGCGCACTCTAACGCACACACCCCTAACAAGCCAATCAGCTGAGAGGATGAAGAAACAAAAAGGTAGGAGCAACCCTCTCACCCTCCCATGCACTTTTTGGTCTTTTATCCTCTCAGCTGATTGTTGGAGGCTTTTTTCCTCCTCTCAGCTGATCGGAGGCTTTTTTTTTTACTACTGACCTGGTCCGAACTGGTAGCATACCACCACTGATCCATCCATCCATTCATTCATTTTTAGTTACATAGTTCATAGTTTTTGTAATCCAGCTCAATTCTTAGACTTTGGCTGGCATATAATAGGACTAAAATACAGTATAAAAACAAAAATTGATTAATAACTAATTATTACGCAATTAGTAAAAAAATTAAAATCCCCTCAGGTGGTCACAAAAACATTAAAACCACAGTGCAACAGTGTTTTTTTTTAAATAGCTCTATAAATGCAGGTTGTAATTAGCGGCTTCAGGGGTGTCAAACTCACAGTGTCACGGCAGCATCATGTGATGTATCAGGATTTTTTCCCCCTTTGCTAAACTGGGTGTGGGCGTGGCCAGTGCATGACACATCTGGCCCACAGGCTGCGAGTTTAACAGCCCTGAGCTGCTTGAACATGTGGCAGCAAGGACTCTCAAAATGTAGGGGCAGCTATCAAGAAGTCCTTCTATCGGGTTTCTGCCTCATCCCTCACCCTTTTCTCACTTTTCACTAGCAAACAATAGCATTTAGACTTATATACCACTTCACAGTGCTTTACAGTCCTCTCTAAACAGTTTACACAATCAGCACATTTACCCCAACAATCTGTGTCTTTATTTTACCAGCCTTGGAAGGACGCAAGGCTGAGCCGATCAGGATCGAACTGCTGTTAATGAGCAGTTAGTTAGTCAGTCTTCAGTACTGCATTCTAACCACTGCACCACCATGGCTCAATTAGAATGGGAACTCTAGCTGACTTTCTCACAATGTTCTTACTGGTGTGGCAGATTCAACCTTGACAAGCAGTGCCTAAATTGACACACTGCTACCTCATAGAGAGTTCTGCAGGTCATTACCAGCACTTTGCACCAGGCATGGAACCTACAGGAAAACAGTGCAGCAATATTAGCAGTCATGTTATTCTGTTATGTTAGGATTGTTACTCTTAAGTTTGCATGAAGAGTCAGATGCGAAGAGCTTCAGTGAAGAGTTTATTAGTGACTACAGCTCGAATGGACCCGTCTTGGCTGGGCTACGGCTGCTACTTATAGCCAGCAGCTGCAGTTGCCAGCCAATCAGAGTGCAGGGTTTTCCTGCACTTTTCAAACCAATCATATTTGACATTTTACAAGAACAATTCAAACTAAACCAATAACATTCAAACCTACATACATAACAGTTACAGTAAGTATAAATTAAAATGAATTGTCTGTAAAGTAGATACCCTTTTACAGAATCCTCCATCTTCACCTTCAAACCACTTTCATCGCAAATCATTCCTTGCTTATATGTGCACCTTGTTTGGAGCTCCAAGAGATTTGCATGTTTAATATTTTGCGAAGAGGCCCATCACTGGAAGCTTTTTAGAAAGAAGGCAGGGAAGCAGAGCAAGTCTTGAAAGAAGTCAGAAGCAAACAATGTTCATCTTGTTGCCACACCAAAAAATGCATGGGTACACCACAATCAAATTTAAGGATAATGCATATACCATGTCATCAATTATAGATAATAGCTCTTTCATTTATAATTCAGCCTTGTGTCAACTCATAAAACATTTTGTATACACGTTTTATAGTTGACAACAGAAAGAAAGGGGGAGTTTCAAAGAGCAGGCAACAGTGTGGAATCGAAAATACATTCTATTCATATTTTCTTCAAAGACTGATTAGATGGCTAAAACTTCTGCCCTGAAAAAAATCTAATTGGAAAGCATGATTGATGACTCTTGGCTATGGATGTTTTTTGTTGGATGATACACCCAGACAGGGAAACAGGATCAAGGGTGACAGTGAATTACATATCTCAGAGATGGCTACACCCAGGTTAGTGCCGGATGTAAAATGTTGACTTCAAATAAATCCTCTTTCGTTTTGGGAGTGTGGCTCGAGGCTCATGATTTAATTGGAGTAATTGCCGGAATCCTGACACCTTGGCTCTTAGCCATTATATAGTATGAGAGAGAAATTCTTCATCATATCACTTAAATCACTAGAATCTACATTTTTAAGGACAAAGAGAGACAAAGGATGGGGGATTTAGCATTTTTGTCATTGATGCTTGATTTGGCTAGGGAATTTGGGTTTTATATTACAGTCTCCAAGCAAAAATTAATTCTATGAATGAATGGTACTTGCAAGGTCAAGTAAATTCAACATAAGCCTACAGTGATAGATAAATGTTTAAATCCATGAATATACCCAGACTTGATGAGAATTAGCCATTATACTATGTGGTTTTATCTTGAAACAGGAAAAATTCTACTCAGACATTAAATATCCCCAATAAATATCTTGATTCCAAAGCCGTCTGCTCACTTTTCATATTTAGTTTGAAACCAAAATATTGCTATTGATTAAAAAAAATCTAATGCACATTTTAAATGCATCACGAAATTGTCTTTATTAATAAGCTGCCACAGACATTTAATTTTCATTTTGGAACAGCCAATGATACAATTATCAGGTTTTTTTAAACCTATTTTTGATCTAATCTAATCTTATTTTCTCCATCTAACGATGATTATAGTAAAGAAAAAATCTATTTTCTCACAATCAAGACTTTTTAAAAATCTCGGATAGTTATTAATAAGTTATTAATATTTATTTTCTTTTCCAAGTATTTAGGAATCTAACAGCTGCGTCTCACCATCTTTGGAATTGTGGCAGTTCTAAGATAAGTCTGCACTATTGCAATTAAGTAATTGATACAATTGCCTTATATGGAACCAAAATTTAATTTAACATTGGAAATATTCTCTGAAAATAAAACAGCTTTCACTGAAGCTGAGAGAACTGAAATAAATACCCCTTAAAGAAATAAACAATTATCAACCTCATCTCAGCTGTTCAATTCTTGGCCCAGTCATCATCATGTCCATGATTTCATAATCACATCATCAGATTTCAATCGTGTCATTCTTCCAAGATCACAGATTATAATACTCCTCTTTCCTAATTTTGTTTTTATAAAGTGCTTTGGAGTACTTTAAGCTAAAAGGGGCCAGCTATCTTCAATAAACCATAAAAATGGTTCATAAAGCAGCAAAAACAACCAAAACATATTCTGTTTTAGCAATTTGTTTTTAGCTAGATCATACAATTAAGCCAATAATAATTTTTTGTTTACTTTGACTTTTCATATTGTATAAATTCAGTCATGGGTATCCATCTAAGCCATTCAGATCCTCCCCACCCAGTTCTAGGGAAAGAGGACGCTGATGGAGATCCTTGCTTATGAAGAGACCTGAAAACGGCCATTCTCCCTTCTTTGAATATTATATTCAAAGCCTTTTAGAAGCCTTTTATAACATAATGGCTGTTCAAAGATGCCTTTGATATTTGAATGCTGTTTCATTGTTGGCACCACATATTATTGCTAATATTATTATTGTATAAAATCATGATTATTTGCTTGTGGGTAGAAGTCATCCTTTGTTGGAGGCTTGAAATAAATAGGAATTATGCCAAACAATTATGCTAGCAAGTGTATGCATACTGTATGCACAGTGGTGTTTGTTATTACTCAAGCTTATTGTAAAATGTATTTAGTGAATGTGTGATACACTTTATAATGTCAGCTAATATATTATTTTCCCTCCCATACTCATGTATCTTCAGCACAGATTTCTGTTTCTCTTCTTAATAGTAGTAGCAATAGCATCAGAGGTGGTAATTCAGCAGGTTCTGACCAGTTCTGGAGAACCGGTAGCGGAAATTTTGAGTAGTTCAGAGAATTGGCAAATACCACCTCTGACTGGTCCCGCTTCATCTATTCTCTGCCTCCCTGATCGGCTGTGTCTTCCTTTGTTGCCCTGCACAGGAGAATGGAGCTGGAAAGCAGGTTAGTGGGGTGGGGAGGGAATGGAGATTTTGCAGTATCCTTCCCCTGCTCTGCCCACCAAGCCACGCCCACAGAACCAGTAGTAAACATTTTTGAATCCCACCACTGAATAGTACTTAGACTTATATATCACTTTATACTGCTCTGCAGCATTCTCTGAGCAGTTTACAATGCCAGCATATTGCCCCCAACAATCTGGGTCCTCATTTTACCGACTTTAGAAGGATGGAAGTCTGAATCAATCTTGAGCCAGTCAGGATAGAACTCCTAGCAATGGGCAGAGTTTGCCTGTGATTCTGCATTCTAATCTCTGCACCTCCGGGGCTCCTGGTTGCATACAAAAACAAAAGACATGAAAAGAAAAAGAAAATTTTACTTTTAATATTAATTTGATTAATTTTTCATCCTGGCATTAGTCATTTTTAAAATATGGTTGGATTGGATGCTGTATATTCAACTATGCATTTGTTATTTTGGGCTATATTCATAATATTTGTAAACTGTTAAGAGATCATAAATAGTTTTTTTTTTTCAGCTACAGAAGTCTGGATAAAAACATCATTATATAACAATGGGAGAAAAAATATCTTCCCCTTCCCCAGCTGTAAATTGTTCAGATAACCTTTGTATTATTGTTGATCCATGCCCATAGAGTGTTGACATGTACTGTTTGATAGGATTTGAATTAGCTACTTTGTTTTGCTTTTCTTGTTCCTTTTTGGACAAAAGAGTAGGAGACATTTGTTGGAGTTATTCAGTTTATAGCATGTATGTATGTATGTATGTATGTATGTATGTATGTATGTATGGTATTCAGCTTTGTTCGGGTATTTTCCCACGTCATTATAGTTGTGCTTTTAAAGTTGTAGTGACGTTTCGGCAGAATCTCATCTGCCGTCTAAGTGCATCATCAGGCAGTCTAAGTGCTATTCAGAAGGTCATCACACAGCCCATTACCCAGGTCGTTACAACACAAAAGGCTGAGAGACACACAGCCAGCACCTCAGCCACACAGGGTCTCAGGAAAAAGCCATCCAATCTGCATACATCAACTCCACAAACCAATCAAGAAGTAACAACACAGCCAACTCTAGAGTTTAAAAGGGGAAAACAGCCACAATCACACACTTCTCCCAGGAGAACGAAGCTGAAGACACCAGCCTGAAGATGACGGATGAGATTGTCGAACGTTAAGGTATTCAATCTTACATGGGACAAGACCGAATACACCAAGACCTATATATATATATATATATATATATATATATATATATATATATATGTTTTCGTAGATTTTCAATGGTAAAGGTATGTAGGTCTTGGTGTATTCGGTCTTGTCCCGTATGATTGAGAATACCTTGGCAACGTTGACGAAATCTCATCCGTCATCTTCAGGCTGGTGTCTTCAGGCCTGATGATGGCAGATGAGATTCTGCTGAAATGTCACTACAACTTTAAAAGCACAACTATAATGACATGGGAAAATACCTGAACAAAGCTGAATACCATACATATAAACACCCGCAAAAACTTAAGGAATATATATATATAGGTCTTGGTGTATTCGAGTCTTGTCCCGTGTAAGATTGAGAATACCTTGGCGACGTTTTGACGAGATCCCACTCGCCATCTTCAGGCTGGTGTCTTCGGCTTTGTGCTTGTGCCAGCAAACCCAAGCCCATGCCACAGACGAAAGGCAACCACCATCCAGAAACCAGACCATGGCTGCAACAACAGCTGCTACACCCCCCTCCGACCCCCAAACTAAGCAAACTGACACACGCTATAAACACATAGCCAGACCTCAAACTCGGAGCCAAACCAAGGCCCGGAATGCCACATCACAGCCTTCCACCCAGGATACTACATCACAGAACTCAGGAAATCACAACACAAAACATCAGGAGGTTGCAGCACAGACAATGACCCAGGAGATTACAGCACCACACCCAGGACATCACAACAATAGAACTCAGAAGGTCATCACACAGCCCATTACCCAGGTCGTTACAACAAAAGGCTGAGAGACACACAGCCAGCACCTCAGCCACACAGGGTCTCAGGAAAAAGCCATCCAATCTGCATACATCAACTCCACAAACCAATCAAGAAGTAACAACACAGCCAACTCTAGAGTTTAAAAGGGAAAACAGCCACAATCACACACTTCTCCCAGGAGAACGAAGCTGAAGACACCAGCCTGAAGATGACGGATGAGATTTCGCGAAACGCTGCCAAGGTATTCTCAATCTTACACGGGACAAGACCGAATACACCAAGACCTACATACCTTTACCCGTGAAATCTATAAAAAAATATATATATATATATATATGTAGGTCTTGGTGTATATTCCTTAAGTAATATATATATGAATGTATGTATGTATGTATGTATGTATGTATGTATGTATGTATGTATAGCCCTTCGACTTATGTATCACTTCATAGTGCTTTACAGTATTCTCTAAGTGGTTTACAGAGTCCGCATATTGCCTCCAACAATCTGACCTCGGAAGGATAGAAGGCTGAATCAACCTTGAGCCCCTCAGATAAAACTCCTGGCTTTGGGCAGCATTAGCCAGCTTTCTAACCACTGCACCACCGGGACTCAGTGCACTCTTGCCCAATTGTTTTGGGATTGGACTTTGCTCTAGCCACTTTCCAAAATCCAGGGCTGTGCTTTACTTTCTGTTGGCTTTGTTTGTAAATTCCTTCTTTAGCTTCATCTTTAGGCCTCTTCCTGGTTCTTCTCCCTGGTATTGATGTATCTGATCATCCAGTCAAGTACAGAAAACCAAAAGTCCAGGCAGTTCAAATGAATATAAAGGTTTATTGCAAGTTTATGCTTTCTACAAAATGTGAACTACCAACAGTCAAAGCAAATTTGTGGTAGATAAGAGTCAGTGGAATTTAAGGTGGGCTGGACTTAAATCTCTTGTGTACATGAAGAGACTCAAGACTGATGATGCATTTGATCATGCCTCGGGCTCAGACTGGGCATCTCCTACATAGCCCCTGCCTGTTCAGTTTCATGTCCCATCTGGTTACCTCTCATTCCAGCAGGATTTTCTGCCCAACATAGAAGATTCTCCATCTCTTTCTATCTATCTGCTCCAGCTTCTTATATATTTTTCTTTTTCTTTTCAAAACCTACTTGTCAGTTTGGAAGATGTGATTCTAACAGTTTTATTGTGTGGGTTTTTTTTCTTTTCTCTGCTATTGCCTATATGCCTAAGCTGCGATCTAACATTCAGATCATTAGAGAGAGAGAAAACTTTGACCTTCACAGTCATTCACAGCATTTCCTTATTTCAGAGCAGTTTATCCTTCCACAACCTTTTGTTACATGAGATTTGGCATCAACCTCCAAATATCATTATCAAGGGAAATTATAAGAGGACTAAAAGTAATTGAAAAGAGATAGCAAAAGTTCACAGACTCCTTGGAATCAATCATTTCTCCATTAAAAGTAGTCGGCATTCTTCTGTTGTAAACCACATACATTAGATTAAGTCTGGGTAAGTGCTGAAATCCTGTTGCTCCCAAGTCTTGTTTTATGTCATGCCTTAATTAACTATAGGATATAGATATTGCATTTGTAAAGCTTATGCTGATTTGCAAGAATCTGTTTTCAGTTTTGCAACTTTTATTCTTGCCTAATGCAAATTTAATTCTTGACTGAGAAATTTTCTTGGTTTTTTTAAATTTATTTCCCAGAAGGATGCATTTGCAGGAAATTATGACTAGATCAGAACTTGAATCAGTTAGTTAAATATAAAAATAAACAAACTGGCAAACATTTTATTTCCTTTTATGGTAATGTGCATAAGATTCACTTGAATTTGGGAGGGAGAGCAGATACCCATGGTTGAAGGTCTGAAAAGACTGCTGAAGGCTTTAAAATGCTGTGTTTCAAAGTCATGTTCAAGGAATAGATAATGATAGCTGTCATCTTTAGGCTGGCATTAACATATGTGTCTTTCACCGAACATCCTGAAAAGTCTACTGGATGTCAAGCTGCAAGGTTAGATTTTTTTCATCTGTCTCCCAATATGATGAATGAATGAAGTTCATCATGCATCATGCATATTAGCACGTTATATGTAGTGAAACAAGCAACAAAGAACAGCAGCCATCAAAGTATGTAAGCAGCTAAATTTCTGTTGTTTAGAATGCATGGCCTATGTCACACCAGCAGAATCTGAGGTGATAAAATTATAGCCAGACTGTCTTTCCAGACCACAGGCCTGGATTTGCGTCACTGAATTATTTCCCTTGGAAAAACAAATAGCTCTGCAACTCCCAAAGCTAATATATCAGAAAGAAATCTAATATCAGATCCTTTTCCGTGACTTCCAATTTTAATATTTCCCAGTTTTAACTGGTGGGGATGTTCGTTTGCTTGAAGGAGCATTCAGCACTGACAAGCCAGAATCCATTGCTTGTTGCTAAAACAACAAAGACTTCTACCACTTTGACGACTAATAAATTTAGTCCTTAAGGTATCAGAAGATTGTTGTTTTTCTTGTTGCAGCTTAATACAACTATGTGTCTGTTGCTTTTTAAAGCTGTGGCTAGTTTGCTGATTTATTTACAAAGAAAAGAAACAAACCTCTGATATAAGTGCAACCAATCTGTTCTCACAAGACTTCACAAAACATCTTTTACCACTTCACTATATGTTTAAATTAAACATTGCTCTTTGGCTTTGTGTTTATGTGTGTGTAAGCCAATCTTAGATAAGAAGCAACACATTATTAGCTATTCTTTTCTAAACAAGGAGGAGAGAAGAAGAAAGGAATATATAGGGCTTGCAATGAAATAAGCATGAAGGAGTAAAGTGGGATAAGACTCAAGATGCTCCTTTTCTCTCCCTGACCTCAATGCATTCAGCAAGAATAGGAAAATCCATGTACTTGTGCAATCTGAGAGCCTGCCTTAGTTACCTCAATCCATGAATTAAGCACCGGCACCCTCACTCCATACTTTATTATTTATTTATTTATTATTTGAACTTATATGCCCCATCTCCAAGACTCAAGGCTTACAACTAAAAAGCAAAGAACAATAAATACATTAAAAACGATTAAATCAGAATTATAAGCCCAAATATTTATAAAATGAATTAAAAATTTAAAATAACCTCCCCAAAGGGTCACAGCCCGGTTGGTCAAATAACCAGGTCTTCAACTCGGCGGAAGGTGCGGAGGTCAGGGGCCAGGCGGAGCTCCAAAGGCAGTTGATTCCAGAGGTCAGGGCAGCAACAGAAAAGGCTCGTCGTGGAACCGCCAGCCGGCATTGGCCCACCGACGGAACCCTGAGGAGTCCTTGCCTATGAGCTCAACAGGGTGATTGGTGTTTGACATCGGAAGAAGGCCCTTAAATATTGAGGACCCATGTCGTGAAGGACTTTGTATGTTAACACTAAACCTTGAATCCCACCCGAGCGCAACCGGCAACCAATGCAGGCCGCGCAGGAGGGGGTCACATGGGAGAACCGGGTAACTCCCATCACCACCGCCGCCGATTTTGCACCAGCTGCAATCTCCGGATGGTATGCAAGGGCAGTCCAAATAGAGAGCGTTGCAGTAGTCAAGCCTGGAGGTAACAAGGGCATGAGTGATCGTACAGGGCGCCCCGATCCAGAAAAGGGCTAAGTTGACGAACAAGACGGAGCTGGGCAAAGGCCCCTGGCAACGGCCCCCACCTGCTCCTCCAACCGAGCCGCACATCCAGGAGGACCCCCAGATTCGCCGCCCCATCCACAGGGGCAGCACCTCCCCTATGGCCAAAGATGGATAATCTTGACTGGGTCGGGACGCCGTATGCACAGCCACTCAGTCTTGGCCGGGTTGAGTCGGCATGTTTCGCCATCCAGTTCCGCATCGCATCCAGACACCGGGTCATCAGGGAGAGGGCATCACTGATCTGGCCTGGGGTGGAAATGTACAGCTGAGTCATCAGCGATTGATGGAATTTCACCCCAAACCACGGATGATCTCACCCAGCTGCTTCATGTAGATAAAAACAAAAGGGGGAAAGGACGACCCCTGAGGGACCCCACAAGTGAGGGCCCTAGGGGACGACCTGACCCCCCTGCCACACGATTGCCCAGAGGTAGGAGGAGAACCACCAAGAACGGTGCCCCCACTCCCAACCCCCGGCGCACGCAAAGGATACCATGGTCGATGGTATCAAAGCCGCTGAGAGGTCTAATAGGACCAGGACAGAGGAAAAACCCCTATCCCGAGCCTCCAGAGATCATCCATCAGCCACTCAATGCCGCCTCGCTATACCCAGGTCGAAGCCCAATTGATACGGATCTAGGTAGTCCGCCATCCAGGAAAAGCGGAACCTGTTGAGCCACCATTTCTCAACAACCTTCGCCAAAAACGAAGGTTGGAGACTGACGAAAGTTGTCAACACAGTCGGGTCAGGGCAGGCTTCTTCAGAGGGGTTCACCGCTCTTTCAAGCGGGAAAGACACCCTCCCGTAAAGAAGCATTGATAACTGCCCGAGCCAACCGCAGGTGGCCTCCCTGGCGCATAAGCCAGCCAGGAGGGACACGGGTCCAATAAACATGTGGTGGAACTCATACGCCACATAATCCTGTCCACTTCATCCTCGGAAACCGGATCGAACTCATCCCAAATAACCAGACTCCCTGCACCTCTCCTCAGACCACTGCAAATCGGAGGACAACCCCCCGAATACAAGCAATCTTATCCGACAGATATTGAACAAATTCTCGCCTTACCCCGCAACGGGTCCGCCCCCTCTGGCTGAAGGAGGGAACGAGTAACCCAAACAGGGCGGCCAGGCGATCTGCGGACGCTATGAGGGTGGAGAGATAAGATCTTCTCGCCTCTCTCATAGCTACCAGGTAAGTCCTAATAAAGGCTCTCAGCTGGGCTCGGTCGGATTGGGAACGGTAAACCTCCACCTGCTCTCTAAACCCTTCGATGGCGCTTCATCTCCGGAGCTCCTCAGTATACCAAGGAGCCAACCGAGATCCACGACGACAAGGGGACGATGGGGACAACCCTGTCGAGGGCCTCCGACGCAGCCCGCTGCAGGCTATTGCCAGATCCTCGGCAGAGCTGTGAGCAAGGGAAGAAGGAAAGAACCCCAGTTCTGCCTGGAACCTCTCAGGGTCCATTAGGCCTGGGGCCTATTCCACGAATATAGCTTCATGACCAGAAAAGAGAATAAAGCACAGGAAGAATTCACACTTAGCTGCCATCCTTTAAAAAAAAACCCTGGTATATATCTCTGATGAGATATCATCTGCAAGATACCTTTTAACAATTATTAAATCAGATTGCTCTGTTCCCAGTTACCACAACACTGGGGAAAAAGTGTCTTAGGACCATTTTTCACAATTACAACTATTGCAGCATCCCCATGGTCATAAGATGAAAATTCAGACGCTTGGAAACT
Organism: Naja naja; assembly: GCA_009733165.1. Lineage (NCBI taxonomy): Eukaryota > Metazoa > Chordata > Lepidosauria > Squamata > Elapidae > Naja > Naja naja. The sequence continues at coordinate 57,690,315 of CM019149.1, read as the reverse complement.
GACTCATATTTATGACAGTTACAGTGTCCCAGGGTCATGGGATCACCTTTGGTAACCTTCTCACAAGCAAAGTCAATGGGAAGCCAGGTGCCCTTTGCAACTAATTGTTACTAATTTAAGAAGGGCAGTGATTTACTTAACATTTGTGGCAAGAAAGGTCATAACATGGGGCAAAACCCTTAACAAATGTCTCACTTAGCAACAGAAATGTTGGGCTCAGTTGTAGTTTTAAGTCAAGGGCTATATGCAGTGCATATGATGCAGTCACTCTGGAGAGATTCAGACAGCTCCCATAATCTGGATCCATATGCTTTCATGCAAGTCTTTCAGGTTTTCGAACTACAGTATTACCTCTCTCCATTGGCATTTCTGAGATAGTCATGATATTTGGTGGTGGTGGTGATGATGAAACTAGGTCTTGTTTCACTTATTAATTCTTTCTTTTCTATAACAGATTAGAATAGAATAGAACAGAACAGAACAGAACAGAACAGAACAGAATAGAATAGAATAGAATAGAATAGAATAGAACAGAACAGAACAGAATAGAATAGAAGTAAATCATGATTACCGAGAAGTCCTTAACCATTTAACTGGTGGCCTCATGTGAAATTTTCATGACATTTCACAGATCCTGCAACATACTTATTCAATATACAGTTTGGTTACCATAGTCAAGTGCTTGGTCTCAAAATGAAAAAGATTGAGCATGGAAGAAGGCATTATTTTCAAGAATTTGTAGGTTACAGTCATTTCATTGAGGATCACCAACATTCCATTGTAAATGTATTCTATTCCATTTTTTTTCTCTCGTTTTCATGTCTGCAGTTGTCCTAATGATATACTAAATATGAGAGGAAACTATGCTAGATAATTTACTTGGCACAATTATTTCAAACCTGTTGTGCTTCCATTTGTATTAGTGATAGGTCCAACAAAAGTCCTATTTAATATCTACAGGTGCACATGGAGCATGCAGAGAAACAAAATGGAAACCCACAGTGCCTCTCCACTAGGAAGAGTTTCTTCTTAATTAACTTCTAGATCTTTCCTGTCACATTTCTGTGCCTGCAAATCAGAGCATGTCTATTTCTCCATTGTCTGCTTATAGTTAATTGTTGGCAGATTTCATTTTTTTATATGTATAATTTAAGGGCCCTCATTTATAAGCATGCCTCATACAATTTCCTATGTATTTTCATTTTAATTAATAAGCATAACTACAATAAAATGAAAGAAAATATCAAGAAGAACATTTTTGTGTCTTCATTATATTAGTCAGAGCTACTTTGAACTCATGTCCTTTATTCTATCTATCTTCCAGTTATATTCTTTT
>CM019149.1:57658507-57687979 GCA_009733165.1 Naja naja | reverse complement strand
TTTTTAATAAGTTCAGAGCAACATAAATGTAGAATAACATGTAGGTATTAAGGTATCACTTTTACTGATTATAAAGGCCCTTTAACCATTTATCGGTCATCTAAACTGAGAGAGACAGATTCAGGCAGGGATGCCCAACCTTGGCAGCACCTGGAGGATGCAGGCCTTCCAACACCTGAATTCCCCAGGTAGCAATGCTGGCTGGGAGTTCTGGGAGTTGAAGTCACATCTCCTGGGTGCCCAGGTGTGCTGCACAACAAGGGTGCAGCACCTGGCAGGAGCGGCATCAAGGGTTTTGCCCAAACAAGGGGCACTTCAAAAGGGGCTCAGAGGGACCAGGAGGCATCATTGCATCACAGCCCCACCACCTCTCGGTCAGTCGGAAGCCCACTGCTCTTGGCAGCCCCCAACCAGCCTGGACTGAGCATGGCAAAATGATGAGGAGGTTGGGTGTGGCGTGTGGAGGGAGACCACATCTGGTCCTCTTGCCAGATGTGGCCTTGAAGGCACAGGAGGTGGGGCTGAGCCTCCTCTACAGCCCCACCTCCTCTGCTTGACCACGTCCAATCCTGCCCCTCCCTCCCTGGGAAAAGGACCCATGAGCAGCAATCGGGGAGGTGGCTAAGGTGGACTCCGCACTGGAGGGCTGCCCTCGGGCCACCACAGGTAGTCCTCAACTTACAACCACAGTTGAGCCCAAAAGGGGATCACGTCATTACAGGGCGCTGCAACCATCATAAATGTGAGTCAGTTGCCAAGTGTCCCTGAATTGTGATCAGGTGGCCCTGGGGATGCTGCCCACGGTTATTAAGTGTGCAAAATGGTCATAAGTTGCCTTTTTCAGTGCTGTGGTAACTTTGGTCACTACGTGAACAGTTGTAAGTTGAGAACTATCAGTCGAAGATCTTTTATAGGACGTGGAAATTCCTCACATTGAAGGGTGACCCCTCCTTGCCCAGATAGAAAAAAGGCGAGCATCTCCCCAAGGAGGGCCCCGCCCAGAAGGTGTAGAGGGAAATGTCCGTCTCCATATCCAGGAACTCCACTTTTCCTGCCTCGTAGTCCAGCCTTACCTGCAGCCTTCAGCGGCTTTGCAAGCTCAGGGGCTGCCAAACCATGGAGAAAGCATAACTCTCCCCACCACTCCTCCCCATGGCCCAGATTCCCACCTTAGGGCTCATCTGGAGCTCCCTTCCCACGGACAGACTCCTTGGCCACCCCAATGGCCCAGCATGCTTTGACCCATGCAGGGATATCGTCTGCCTCTTGCACAGTCACTTCCCACCAATGCCATCCTGTGGTGAATCCTCACAGCCCAGGACACACAATTCCTGTCGAACCTCTCTGGTGTCTCTGGGAAACGCTGGTATCTGTCGGCCCAACACACACTTGAGCTCTGGCACTGGAGCCGTGGGTGGGCGGTTGTTCTGTTCGGCATGACATAGACTGCAGGACGGAGAAGAGAGACTCTTAAGGTGGGCTGGAAACAGGGGAGGGCAAAGCAGGGCAGGCGTCAGCTCCCACAATTGCCCCAATTAAATCATGAGCCTTGAGCCAAGCTTCAAAAGAATCCAAAAGATGTATTAGGAGCAACATGTCGGCATTAACCCATGTGAAGACAACTCTCCCAGACATAATTTACAGTCACCTACGACCCTGTTTCCCCCCTCCCCCTGGGTGTGTCATAAATCAGATTGTCCAACAATGGGCTTGGTGTCATCAATCACATTCTCCAATGAAGGATTTTCGTGGGTAGAAGATCTGGTAGCCTAGGCTACAATCTTTATAAGCTAAGCGTGGAATGCACCTCTGGTTTTAATTGCACTGCTCCTTCAGGGTTTCCCTCCCCCCACTTATGGCAACTCAAAAGCAGGCATAGGAATGCTTTATGAGTTGATAGCAGGGCTGGTTCCCAGTTCCCTGAGGAAGCTTCACCCACTCAGGGCAGCGTGGCTGCTTGCTTAGCGGGCAAAGGGCAGCAGGATGGCAAAGGGAGGAAACTGGTCTGTTCAGACATCTCAGAAGCCCTGAGACATGGTGCCTGGTGAGCCCCCCCTGCCAAAAAGGTCAGACCAATTCCTAAATATGGCAGGTCTCTGCAGCCGTGGAGGTCAGTGGGGCTGCCTCTGAAGGGAGGTCGTGGGAAGTTGGGGGAGTTACTGGCAGGACAAGAGGGTTTGACTGGGGCTAGGTACTGGGGTCAGTGGTTGTCCTGTTTACAGGCAGCGCCTGCTGACCCTTCACCCATCCGGAGGGCTGAGGGCTGGCTCAGGCAGGGCCCTTGCCAGGCATGGGATGCCCAATATCTGCCACAGGGCTCTGCACCTGGACCCCACCCTCTATGGAACCCCCCCTCAACCCCAGTGCTTTTTCACAGTGTATTGTTACCTTTACACCATCTTGGAGTTTGGGGGACTTGTGGCAAACGTTCTGGGGAAGAAAGGAGGACAAGTTTTAAAACCTGGCTGCTCTTTCTGAAGAAGCCCCCTCCCCCAATTTCTACCAGGCACAACTAAAAACTGGCGTCCCCTCCTGCTGGGCTCTTCTATGCCCAGGAAGGCCTGCCCAGGAATGCAGGAAGGCCTGCCCAGGAAGGCCTGCATGAGACTGCATGGGGCTGCCCTTGCGGACCACCTGGAGGCTTCAACTGGTGCATAATCGCGCCATCGGGTTGTGATGGGAGTATCCGATACTCCCATGTTATACCTCCTCGTGACCTGCATTGGCTGCCGCTTGCCCTCCGGGTGAACTTCAAGGTGTTAGTGATAACATACAAAGTCCTACATGGCTTGGGTCCGGGGTACTTGCGGGAACGTCTCCTGCCAGTGTCGACTTCCAATCGCCTGTACGCTCCCACAGGCAGGGCCTCCTTGGGGTGCCATCAGCCACACAATGTCGGCTGGCGGTGCCCAGGGGTAGAGCCTTCTCTGTGGCAGCACCCACCCTGTGGAATCAACTCCCCTTGGAGCTCGGTTGGCTTCATCCTCCGTTCCTTCTGCTGTGACCTGAAGACCTGGTTGTTTCAACAGTCTGGCCTGGACTGAAGGGTAAGGGGTGGGATTTTTTAATTTTATTTTAAATTTTATTGGGTTTTAATCTTTATTGGGCTAAGTTCGCTTGTTTAATATACTTTTAATTAATTGTATTGCTATTTTTATTGGAAGCGAGTCCCTAGGGAGAGAGGCATATAAGTCCAATAAAACTAAGCTGCCCAGCCGCCCTCCCAGCGCCCTCCACCGTGGCTCTTTTCTGGAATGGCCAAGGTGTGGCAGGGAAGGGCTGGCTCCCCCTGGCTGCTGAGGGACCCCCGCCTCCCCCAGAGGCTACTTTTGGCATCCCTCGGGGCTTCTACCCCACTGAGAAAGCCACTCCTGGGAGGCATCACTCCTCACGAGGTGGGGAAACGGCTGCTGTGAGGCCTGGTGAGTGCAGGTGGTCTTTTCAAGCCCCTCCCCCACTGACTCCTTTCATCCCAGCCCCAAGGGGCTTACCGGTGGCCAGAATTTCCTCCAGGTTCTCCTGGGTCAGAGTCGTCTTCAGAGAGGCTGAGATTGGGAGGAAAGGAAAAACAAGGCCGGGATGAGAAACAACAGCCTAAAAGAATTACCCGTACAGAAGCCACCCTGTTGGGCAGCAGCATCTTGGTCCCTGCCAGGTGCCCAGTGACACCCCCCACCCCAACGCCAAGGTTGGGGGGAGTGAGCTTCACAGCCAGAGGTTGGATGGAGCTGGAGTGGGTCTGGCTCCCGAGATCCCCCAGTAGGAAGGGGGCAGGAGGACCCAAAACCCCAGAACTCCTGAGGCTCCTCCTGAGGGCCCGGACCCCCAGCCCCCTCCTGAAAGGGCTCACCTTTGTAGTATCCACAATCTGCCTTACAGAAGCGTTTTCTCCAAGATGGTGCTGGGTCTGCCTTGCAGCCTGTGAGACACCCTCACTTTGCACTCCACCAATTCTGGCACCTGTGACACAAGGAGGGTGCCCTCAAACATCTACCTGGCTGTCTTCCCACAATGGGGGAAGCTGGCTGTGAGGTGTGTGAAACAAGGGTCCTTTCCAGCATCTTGCCAGGTGACCGAGGCTGTGCACTGAACCAGTATAGAGGTCAGTAAAGAAGTGTGGAAAGACACTAGTCAACACAAACATCAATGTGATTATTTTCTTACTGTACCAAGGACTAAGGGTCCTAAGCAAAGAAACCACGTTTCCTGCAACAACTGAGTTTCCACTGCTTCTCCACCCCAGCTGGACAGTCTGCCTGGGGCTCATCTGAATGGCTGAAAGGAACTGACGTGACATCACGGTGACACCAGTTGCAAGGAACGGAGCTCCTGCCCTCGCGCTGGCTTCTCTGTGTGTGGGCCAGAGAAAGCCAAAACCACCCTGGAGGGGTGGTGAAACTAAGGAGAGGTGCCTTGTGAGGATCCAGGGAGAACGAAGTCCCTTGTAGAGCCCCAAGGCTATTGCTCTCATGCCACATCATGGAGAAGAGGTGGCCTAGATGGCCACCACACAACCGGAGACAGCTTCACAACTAAGAAGAGTGCAGGAGCTGAGTTATTGACAGTGTCTGAACTGGTGAGAACAATCCTTCTTACTTTAAATGCAACCCTAAGAAGAATACTCAGAAGAGTGGCCTCATGGCTATATTTAAATTGACGGCAGTTTAAGTATTGGAGGAAAGTGATAATAAGGTTAAAAACAGAAGAGAGGAAGGAAAGGAAGAAAATAGTAATTTTTAAAAAATAACAGAAAATTGGATTTTAAGATTGATAGTGGCATTGATTAAGCTTAGATAGTGGCATTGGCTAGGTGTTTTTTTTTAAATGCTGAATTCTATATAAAAAAAGAACATAATACTCATTCTTGGAATATTTGAATTTATTTGTGAAGATTGTTAAGACAAGACAAAGTAGAAACTGGTTTAAGAGCGCCACTTGCTGTCAAAGGAAGAAACAACAGATTCCCAAAGTTTTCATAAGACCTGCTGTATATAGAGAACTAAAAGTGAGATACTATTAAAAGAGCCCTGAAAACTACAATGTAAGACTCAACTGGTCGAGGGAGTTGAGAAGGTTCCACCCTTTGAACTAATTAAAAGAATAGATTTGATTAACTTTGGGACATAAAGATTCCTGACATAGGTCCAGGAAGAGGAGGAGCCAATTAATAGAGCAACCGGAGACAAAAAGGAAATAAAATAAATATGATAATGATTGATGTAAGAGAAGCGGAGAGTACTATAATGGAAGCCAAACAGGAATTGAAATGGCAAGAATTTTGTGAGGGGTGAGAGTAGATAATTTGAAAATGAGACAATGGAATATATTATATAGAGAAGGAGGAAAGGTTTAAGAGGAATGGTCTAGAAGTAGTAGATAGAGATGGAAATTTAAGAAGATCGAACACGGAGACAAGCTAATAAGTGGAAAACTGCAGCCTTAATGTGAGTGAGAGATGATGGTTAATAAAAAGACAAAAGGAGAGTATGATTGCATATGAATGTGTACTAGTGGTCAAGATATATACCCATTAAATGTAATAAATATTATTATTTATTTATTATTTATTTATTTATTTTATTAGATTGTATGTCAGCCTTCTCCAGGACTCAGGGTGGCAACATACAAAAAAGAATATATACAATAAAAAGATATTAAATAAAAACAAGTCTAAACTACAAAGAACAGCTAAAACGATTAAAATTACAAAGATAAACAAAACTATTAAAACTAAACCTCCCCCATGGTCAGTCCAGGCGGCCTGCTGAAACAACCAAGTCTTCAGGTCTTTTAAATATGAATATTGTCTTGCTATTGCAGGAAAAGGAATGCTATATGGAATTTGGTTGATGAAAAATAATATTGTGAAGTATTGTATAAGATAATGGAAGGTTATAATTTAAAATAAAAATAACAATTGTATTATTAGAATCACACAAACATAAATATGATGAATTATATAATTATATATTTAACTTGTATTAAAATGTGACTAGAGAGAACTTTGGGGGAAATTACAACTTAGCATAAAATTGTGAATTGTGATTAGAATGATATAATTTGTTAAACAAATAGGGCCATTAATATAAAATATAGAGTAAAAGGAGTGATATTAAGAATACAGAGTTTGACACAAAAATAACATACTGTAATGTTGAAAAATTAAGACTCGTAATTTAATAACATAATACATGTATTAATATTGAATTATAAGATTGCCAACCGTATAAAATATTTTTATTTTATTTATTTTATTTTATATTGGGGTGTATATGCCTCCCCTCTTCCTGGCAGGGTGGCTCACAACAATGCATACAATGCAAAATTTAAAATTTAAAAATATCAAATAGAAATCCCAATAATTCAATTAAAAACCCACACCAGCTAATATAAGCCGATAAAAACCCTGCCTCTCAGTCCAGGTCGGCCTGTTGAAAGAGCCAAGTCTTCCTTCAGTCATGATGAAGGATCGAAGGTCAGGGGCCATCCGCAGCTCCAAAGGTAACTGGTTCAGAGGGCGGCGCCCCACAGAGAAGGCTCTGTCCCTGGGGTCACCAGCGACACTGTCGGACCGATGGCACCCCGAGGAGGCCCTGTTCTGAGAGAGCCACAGGGCTGGGAAGTTGTGCTGGCAGTAGATGCTCCCAAGAAGTCCCTGCCCTAAGCCATGTAGGGCTTTATAGGTGATTACCAGCACCTTGAATCTCACCCGGAGGGCAACCGGCAACCAATGCAGCTCACGCAGCAGGTGTAACATGGGAGTATCAGGATACTCCCATCACAACCCCGCGCAGCACATTCTGCACCAGTTGAAGCCTCTGAGTGGTCCAAAGGGCAACCCCATGTAGAGAGCATTGCAGTAGTCCACACGGGAGGTAACGGCGTATGAGTAACCCCATGTAAGGCATCTCGGTCCAGGTAGGGTGCAACTGGTGCACAAGACAAACCTGAGCAAATGCCCCCATGGCCACGGCTCCCACCTGATCCTCCAAACTGAGCCGTGCATCCAGGAGGACACCCAAGTTGCCATCTATCCATCATGGGGGCAAAACCTCTCCCCATAACTAAAGAAGGAACATCCTGGATCATCTGAGATGCCGGCACGCACAGCCACTCAGTCTTGTCAGGTTGAGTTGAAGCCTGTTCCTCCCCATCCAGATCTGCACTGCTTCCAGGCATCGGACATCACATCGAGGGCATCACTGAGTTAGTTTGGGGTGGAGATAAAAGCTGGGTATCATCAGCATACTGATGGTACCTCAACCCGAAACCATGGATGATCTTACCCAGCGTTTTCATGTAGATGTTGAACAGGAGGGAGAGGACCACCCCTGGGCACCCCCACAAGAGAGGGGCCTCGGGTCCACCTCCATCCTGTCAACACGACTGCAAATGACCTGAGAGGTAGGAGGAGAACCACTGCAAAACAGTGCCTCCCACTCCCAACCCCCAGGCCTCGCACCAAGATACCATGGTTGATAGTATCGAAGCCGCTGACACTCCAGGGATCAAACTGAGATTCATGTGTCTTGTTCCCTTGTCTGTCAATTCATCAGTGACATTCACAACACTCTCCTGACATGATGACACAGATGATTACTAACAAAATTATTTGTTTTTCACCAGCCAGAGACAAATAGCAGAACTGACAGTTGAGGCCAACTGTTCTAAAGACACATGAAAGAAAAGGGAAAGATGCCAAGAAACAAGAGTTTCAAGGTGAACAGAAAAGCACCTGGTGGAAACATGATTTTTTGATCAATACCCCTCTCCCAAAGAGTGCATTTGTTTTTGTAGAAAATGCAATTTTTAAGCTTGGAATTATTTGTCTCTTGCAGCTGACACTTTACTATTAAGCTCCCCACTGTCAATATAATTTTGCTTGAAGTCCATGGAGTTTCCAGATCATCATTGTCCATGATAATGATTTGTTTTCCAGACCATGCTGAGCAATTTATTCCAGAGTTTTTCTATTTTTGCTCATTTAAGTTCAACAGTTTAAAAAAACATTGCAAGCAATTTATATGCTGCTATGTTCTAATCAGCTCTGGGCAGAATATAACAAGAACAAAAAATATGATAAGATCAAAGACAACAACAGTGTCACAACATTGGTTTATCTACCAGTATAGCTCCAAATTTAACATCCACAAGTATTCCATCAAACAGCCATGTTTTTTCACAGCCTTATTGATTTCATCAGGCATGTGGTAGTTGGGGTGTACAAGCTACATTGAGCTAGATTGTGTATGTGTATGTGGAAGTGGCAAGATTTCTGAAGTAGTTTGCCTTGTCTTCTTCTGAGGATAGAGAGACAGAGACATGTCCAAGGTCACCCTGCCAGCTCTGTGGTTAAGGCAGGACTACATCTTATAGTCCCCTGGTTTTTAGCCTGGTGCCTCAATGCCTCAACCACTACATCAAACAAACATTAAGTGATTAAATTAAATAATTAAATTAAATAAATGCATTTTCTGATTTTATACCTAATTAAAAAGAATTTTAAAATTCACCTTCCCTACTATCAGTTTACCTGTATTATGTCCTAGCATGAATCATAATTAGCCATGGTGGTACAGTGGTTAGAATGTAGTACTGCTGCCACTTCTGCAGACTGCTGGTTGCCTGAAATTTGGCAGTTCAAATCTCACCAGGCTCAAGGTTGACTCAGCCTTCCATCCTTCCAAGGTGGGTAAAATGAGGACCCAGATTGTTGGGGGCAACATGCTGACTCTGTAAACCACTTAGAGAAAGCTGTAAAACTCTGTAAAGTAGTATGTAAGTCTAAGTGCTATTGCTATTACTATCCAGGGTAAGTTCGGTCAGATTTATCCTTTCTTCCCACAGCAGCTCTAAGTGCCTCATGACCCTTTTCAACTTCTTAATTTCTCCATAAACTACAGGGAGTGCCAGGAGTTATAGGCCAGTAGAGATTGCTTAGGAACAGCCACATCCAGGACTTCAGCCACCTCTTTATTTCAGACAGTAATCAAGGCCTCAGCAGGACCATGCAGCAGAGGATCAGGTATGACCACCAATTCCCTGTGGAACCTTGTCAGGTCCATCAATCACTAGGGGTGCAACCTGATTATTTTGTCATTCCCCATTAAAGAAATTCAATATAATTCCGAGCTGTCTGATCTTCTCAGGGTACTGTGAGGTCCCATATGCAGTTGGTATTAATGGTGTGGTAAGAGGAGTTTTTCAGATTGCAGGCAACAACACACACACAAAAAAATATAATTTCCTTTAAAAAGAGGGGGAGAGAGAGAGTGCCTTGCATCTGGAGAGATATATCCACATATTAGCTTTTAAATAATTAATTGGAAAGTGAATGCATACTTCCAATTAAAGTTGATTAGAATAATTTTATTATGTATAATACATCTCTACATAGCCTCTTTTCTCCCTTGAAGTACACACAGAGATATGAATGCTGACACATTAAGATACCTAATATTGAAAATATAGTTATGACCTGTGATTAACACAGAGAGTTTATTGCAAAATCTGGGTGGGTGTATGAGAAGTAGAATGAGCATGAGGTTAAATAGAAATGAGCAGGGGAAAAAGAAACACTCTGCTAGCTGATCAGGACTGTCTGTAAGAAATAAAAATGTCACTTTGGCTCCTTTAGAGATCTTCTGAACAACAACAAAAACATTTTATAATTGGAACAACCTCTGATTCATATTTGCCTCTTGTGATATATTTATGTGTAAACTGGGTTGTACTAATAGCCTCCTCAAATTCAGCAGACTAGTCATAGTGCTTGATGCATATTTTATTTGAAAAAGGTGGGAATTTGGTTGCACTCTATGAAACAAAACTGGCTATGAATTGCTTGTCACTTCAGCAATTTTGTTGTCAAATGAATCTATAGGAAGGTTGTTAAATACTATTAATTTAGTTTGGCCTGGATCTTTAAACCTATATCTATTTCACAGAGTCATTCAATAAATTGCAATGCCAAGTTGTGTCAGATCAAAACAGATTTATTTATAACAGAAACAATCAATAAATATATCATTCTTAAATATATACAGAGTCTTTTCTTCTTTCGTTCCTCTTAAACAGTCCTTCAAGGAACTAGAAGTTACTATGAGAGATTCACAGTTCTTCCTCTCATAACCTCTTCTTAGATATAGCTAACCTCTTTAGAAAGTCCCTTTCTCTTTAGGTTATAGATCTTCTCTCAGATCTCTTTGCTATATCTTCTCATACACAGACCTCAGTCTGTCAGATCCTAATATCTCCTCAGAGTCTTGGATCTTCTCAGTATCTCCAATCTCCCTCAGAATCTCCTCATTTTCTTTCTCTCTTTTTTCTCACTCCTAGAAAATGACAGTTGACAGCCCTTTTATACTTAGGGGCATGTCCTACAGTATCACAGTGAGGTGCTCAATGCCACCCTGTCATTGGTAGGTTTGATCACCCCATCAAACTCTACTAATTTGTAAACTGCATAGTAACTCCAGAAAGTTCTACTTTCTGACAATCCCCTTCTCTATGCATTTACAGAATTTTTTTACACATATATATTGGGCTATATATATACACAATCTATTTACAATCATTGAAATAATTATACTTACATAGTTAAAGTTAATTTTTCTAGCAGGCACATGTGTTGTTCTCTAGGCAAGGCTTGGTGAAAATGTCAGCGATCTGTTCCTTCGTTTCGTATATATTGTCTTTATGAAACCTGTTTTAGACAACTGTCTAACATGCTTATATTTTATGTCTATGTGCGTGATCTGTGGCCTACGGCTTCAGCTTTTGAAATTTCAATTGCTGCAAGATTATCCTCGTGGATAATTATAGGGTATTCGGGTTCTCTCCATAAACTCTTCAAGAGTTCATCGAACCATACTAGGTTGTTGGAGACTTTAGACAAGCATGCATACTCAGCCTCAGCTGTTGAGGTGGCAATTAACTTTTGCTTACCTGAGTACCAATGTACTGGACAGTTATTAAGATATACAATATAACCTGAAGTACTCTTCCTCGATTTGGTATCACCTGCCCAATCAGCATCAGAGTAGGTGTAGAGTTGAGGAATTTCTGAAACGTAAGGCTCAAGTAAGAGTGAGAGATTTGCTGTGCCCTTAAGGTATCTAAGAACCCTCTTGATACCAGTCCAATGTATTTGTTTGGGATTTTCAGAATGCCTAGATAGTATATTTATAGATAGGCTGATGTCAGGCCTAGTCCAACCTGCTATATACAAGAGTGAGCCCAATACGGATTTGTACAGAGTTTTGTGTACAAAATCCTCACTATCACTATACATGTTTCTTGGGAAATCTGTTTGCATTGGAGTGTCACAGGGCTTGGCCTCTGCCATGTTGCACCTGTCAATCAAATCTAAGATTTTATCCCACTGAGAAAGCTCAAATCCTTTCTCAGTTTTTGTGAACTGAACCCCAGAAATTTGTCAATCTGGCCTAGAGGCTTCAGTGCAAACTTTCTACTTACCTGATCAGAGAAGGATTTACTCCTCTCCTCTGATTTGCTGATGTACAAAATGTCATCAACGTATACAAGGACAGTTTCCTTGACACCATCTTGTTGCCTGATGAAAACACATTCATCAGCTGGTGAGGCGGTGAAACCTATTTGCCTTAGACACTCGGTAAGGCATTCATACCACCTTCTCCCAGACTGCTTCAGACCATAGAGACTTTTGTTAAGAAGCCAGATTTCATCTTCTCTATGATCTACACCAGAGGTGCCCTTACATAGATTTCCTTGTCCAATTTGGTGCAAATAGGCCGTTTGTACGTCAAACTGCAGAACACTCTCCCCATGTATGGCCGCTATGGTGAGAGCTGTCTTTACGCTCTCAGGGCTGTACTGTGGGTGAGAAGGTGTCATCAAAATCCTCAGGGTATCTCTGTGAGAATCCCTGTGCCACCAATCTCGCCTTGTATAAGAAGTTCCCATCATCCAGTGGCTTCTTCTTATAAACCCACCTTGTGCCAATTACTTTCTTGTCTTTTGGCAATTTAGCAGGTGTGAACACCTCCAGCTTCCTGAGGCTGTTCATCTCCAAATCCACAGCAGCATGCCAATTTCCCTGCTCTTTTGGAGATAGCTTTAAATGTCCTCATATCTTTGAGGAGTGGTCGATGCCAAATTTACATTAGTGATGAAGTCACTAAACCTTTCAGGTTTCTTATTTCTAGTAGTCTGATTGGTCTACTAACTGGCTCCTGTTCACAATTTGAATCATCAAATTGTCCAAATTGTCACCAGCTTCATCACTATTAATTTTACCAGTTTTAATTTTGGGATGCCCTTCTTCTGGGCTTCCCCACTTGCTTCTTGAGGATTCCTTAAGGGTGCGAGATTGCCCTCTCTCCACTACCTCCTGAGCCAGATGTGTTACCATCATTAGATGGGGTTTGCAACACATTTTTATCTTTGCTGGCCGAATAATGGCTTGTTTGGGAGCCAGAATCATTGGTGTGGATTCTGCTCCAGTTTGTGCTCTCATAGAAGGTGGCCAATCTTGAGATGACAATCCTTTTGTCATTTCCACAAAATTTGTAAGCCTTGGACCCAGGCTCATACCCTATGAACCTTAATTTGATTGACCTCCTGTCCCTTTCTTCCTTAACTCCTTGGGGACATGCACATCGGCCATCACCCCAAATACATGCAGATGTCTTAAACTAGGTTTGCACCCATAGACTATCTCATAGGGGTTTTCTACAACACTCGACCATACTCTGTTGAGAGTGTAGTTGGCATACAATATGGCCTCTGCCCAATATTCAAAATTTAGGCCAGCATCCTCAAGGGCGCATCTCATCATTGATTGGAGAACCCATTTCTCCTCCCTGAAACCCCTGCTCTGGAAGGCGGAATAAGGAGCTGTCCTAAGGTGGACTATCCTCCTCCTTCAACCAGACAGAGAAGTTGTTAGAATTGAACTCGGTACTCTGTCTGTCAAGATTCTCTGAATCTTGATTTTGTGCTGGTTTAGGATCAAATTATAAAATTCCCTGAATTTTGAAAAGGTCTGATCCTTGGATTTGAGGGGGTACACAAACCCATATCTACTATGGTCATCCACTATGGTGAGAAAGTAGATGTTCTTACCGAGGGAGGGTTTCAATGGACCCACCAGGTCCATATGCACCAGCTCAAAATGTGTTTGGATTGCCTCTGGGATTTTCTGGGCTTTTCACTCTGGACTTGGCTTCCTGCAAACAGAGCAATCCATGAATACATTACAACTTTTTACATTCAACCCCTAGAGCACTCAGGTAGCCTCTGCACATATCGGAAACTGAGGTGACCTATCCTCCTGTGTAGGAGATGGGCACACTCATCGTGCAGGGTTTGCCAATGGACAAGGTCTTGGCAACCTTAGACTGTTCATCACTGTGCTCTGTGACAAACCTTACATGTTTGGTTTTATTTACATTACAATTAGTTTTCCCCTTCTCTTGTGTATATCCCTCATGGTCAACCTCAGGCTCTGCTTGGGAGTCACCATCTGGATCACCAGCATTGACCTGGTTGCTGGCACCAGACTCCTAAGCTTTGTAATGGGGAGTAATATGGTAGGTTATTGATTCTAATAACCTCTCCCAACATATTGCCATCCTTGGTTACCATGGCTCTCCTTCTGAGAAGATCACTTTTACATTACATTTTTCAGTGAGTTTTAAAATACTGAGAAGGTTATGTTCCAGCTTTGGAACATATAACACATTGTCAATGTTACCAAGCCCATGTATACTTACATTCCCTATACCTGTGGCCTTTGTTCTTAGGCCATTGGCCACGTTACAGTACTATCATGGTCAACCAGGTCATTCAACAACAGCTTGTTACAAACCATGTGCTTGCTAACACCACTGTCCAGCAACCATAGTTGCTCACGTTTCTGCTTGGTGAGACTGGGGTAACTCATCTCAGATATACCTGTGAAGTCATTTTGCTTGTATTGGTTCTTTTTTGTTGCTTACATAGCCCCCTTTACCCCTCTCTCTGGTTGACAGGTTTTGTTTGGGGTTCCTTTTAGGGAGTGGGTGACCTCTTTCTGTTTCTACTGTTTGAGCTGTCCCTTTGATTTGTCCTTGGGCCCACAACTTTAGGACAATCCTCCTAAAATGTCCCATTGATCCACAACCATAGCACTCACCAATTGTGTTTACTTTACTGGGACTTCCAGTCCCTCTAGTCATCCCTTTTCTTTATGAAAGGCTGCCCTATCCTTCCTGAAATTAAATTCTGCAATGAGCTTGCCAGTCAGAACTTCCAGGGATATACCATTATAGTTGGAGTTATCCAATTGGGAAATAAAATTGTTCAACTGGCATCCACTGGCATCCAAGGAATTAATAATGATACTTATCAAACTCCGTTCAGAGATGGGTTCCCCCCTTGAATTTAATTCCTCCCTCATCCTCTTTAAATTACAGAGGTGCTCATTGATATCCATTCCAGCCCTTAATTTGGACGAATGGAATTCTCGGAAATTCTGGCTGTGGCATTACAATTCTTTGAATTAAACATGTTAAATAAAATTTCCCAAAGCTCACATACAGTGAGTCCATGGGGGATGCTAGAGTAAAGTGCTGGATCAATTGAAAGGAGAATCAGACAAAAAATCTTATGGTGAAGCATGTCTACTTCCATAGACCAGGGCTTGTGAGGAGGATTTATTAGTAAATCAAGCCCATTTTCCCTCATTAGTATCACCTGGATCTCCCTGACCCATTCACACCTGTTTCTCCCAGAAACAGACAGCTTATTAAAACTCAAAGGCAACAAGTTAGCATTTCCCTCTGTAAAGGAGTTACTTTTGTATCCATTGTGCTGGTATCTCCAATAAGGGAGGGGTATGGTAACAGCAGGCCTGTTCCCCATTGGCCTAGATGTGAGCAATTGCTCCTCCCAGATGGGAGGGGAGCAAAACCTTTGCACATGTGCAGAGCTCATTCTGGCTTGGCCTTCACAGAAGAAGGAGTTCGTCCGGTTGAGCTTTCTGAGGTAGGCCTCTGGCCTGCCTTGGGAGGTTCCAACTGAGCATGTGCAGATGCCATTTGAAGAGGAACGATGCTGGAGAAGGGCCTCTTCGCTGGGGCTTCTCCAGAAAAACTCGGGCCAGGTAAACAAGCCACAGGAGTGGTGCCTGGGTAGGCCAGGGGCTTGGCAGCATAGGGAGCGGTGTGCTGGGGGCCTTTCTTGCAGGTCGTGGTAGCCTGGGGCTCGTCTAGATGACCGCAGGTAGAACGGGTTCCATCTCGGCTGCAAGTAGACCAGGCCCTTTCGGGGTGTAAGAAATTTGTTCCAAAGGCCGAGGTTAGAGTTTTTAAGGCCTTTTGGATTTCTTCCTCAGTAGGTGAGCTGTTTTCTGCTTGTTGCTGGGCTGTCATTGCTGGTGGGGTCAGCCTTTGGGCTGGCTGGCTATTGTGAGCTGCTGCAGTGGTAGGCGCTGCCAGGAGAGTAGCTCATAAGCTGTAGCCATGCTGGCTAGGCAGGGTCTGTTCCTCAGCTAGGAAGGTGACAGGCACCATTTTAAAGTGAGATTTTTGAATCTCCTGCCTTTGGGCGGCCATTTTGTTGGGTGGGAAAGCCGAAAGAGACTGCTTTTGGCTTTCTGCACTTGTCATGCCAGCAGCTAATGGGGTTCAGGGCAGGACTGGGTGACCCTTACCAGTCTGCTGTCTTCATGGGCCTCAGTCCTGGCCCTGACTGCTTCCTCTGGTGCAATCTGGTGGGCTGGATTGCAGAGATCTGGAGCCATGAGTGAGTGAGAGGTTTTGACAGCTTTCAGCTTCCTTTCCACATTGCTTGCTGTCTCAGACTCTGTTTCTGTTCTGTTTTGTGATGCCAGGAGCCTTGCTTTGGCTCTGGCCATCAACCTGGCACTTTTTCTGGTAGTTTTTAGAGTTGGCATTTTTGAATGACTTGAAGATAGATAGGTTTAACTAACCATCCTCTGCTACCAACTTGTGAGGTGCTCAATGCCACCCTGTCATTGGTAGGTTTGATCACCCCATCAAACTCTACTAATCTGCAAACTGCATAGTAACTCCAGAAAGTTCTACTTTCTGACAAAGGTCTAATTCCATCTTTGAGATCTGGTTTGGAACTTGTCAAAGTCTTCAGTCAGCAGTTCAGGTCAAGGAGTATGACACTTATTAGCAGCAGAGGTGACTTCACTGATTCTGTTGATTCTCAATCAATACTCAGTGAAGCTTTACTTCATTAGCAATCATTGACAAGTCAGTTCTAATATATGACATGGCTTTTGTTTTTATCATCTTACATTTATTCAACAAAGTTTGAATGTTTCATAGGTGGTGATTTTGGCTTCTGATCCTTAAACATACAGCCTTAATCAGATCAATGTATTTAATGAATATTTTTATTCTATTTTCTGCATTTGGATAGTTTCCTCTATTCAATTCTTTTGTGTTCAATTGTTACTAACCTTCATTTCACATTCTTTTTTTACAATCTTAGCTACTCATCTAGAATCTCAAGTATCTGTTGAATAGTATAACATCTCTTATCTCATAATTTAGTGTCAAACTCAAGGCCAGCAGGCCGGATCCAGCCCACAGGGTGTTTAGATCTGGCCCACGGGGACACCCTGGAAACAGCAAAGAACTGGCCTGTGGTGCCTCTGCCAGTGAAAATGGAGGGCTGCGTGCAGTCCTCACAAGCTCTGTTTTCTTTTTTTTAAATAAACTTTATTAAATTTTATTACATTAAAAACATAAAACATAATAAGAAAAAGAAAAAAAAACATATAGACAAACAACATAAGACATAAAAACATTGAAAAAATCATTAAAAGTATATCACTCAAAGACAACTACTTGTGGTGGTGATTATATAACAATCATATGTGCCATAATAACAGATACTAACTTATACATAAATATATTTTTGTTCTATCTATAGTCTATATTTATTAATTATCTATCTTTACCCTGTCTCTGATCTATGCAACTATACCATTTTTCCCATACTTTGTAAAATATCAAGTCTTCTTTGTCTTTCAAACTCAATGATAATTTGTCCATTTCGGCACAGCTCATAATTTTTTGTATGACCATTTCATCTACAGGTATATGTGGCTGTTTCTAGCACTGAGCAAAAGTAATCCTGGCAGCAGTTAATATATGTATTAGTAAATATTTTGTGCTTTTTACATTTTTTTTAAAGAATTCCCAAAAGGAAGAGTTCTGGTTCTAGATCTAATTGTTCATTAGGAATTTCCTGAAGCCAATTGTGAATTTTGAGCCAATATTTTCAAGTTTCTGGGCAAGACCACCACATGTGATAGCATGTTCCCTCTTTTTTTCTGCACTTCCAACACATGGGACTCATTTTAGAATACATTTTTGCTAATCTCGAAGGGAGTAAATACCACCTGTAAAACATTTTATATGCATTTCCTTTGTATGTTACAGATTTTGTTAATTTATGGTTTATATTCCATATAGTCTCCCAATCCGCTAGATTTATGTTATGCCCAATATTTTGGCCCCATGCAATCATACAACCTTTCACTACCTCCTCTTCTAAATCTATTTCTAAGAGATACCTGTAAATTTTAGTAATATTTTTTTTTGTCTAGGCCTACTAAAATTTTGTCCAAATATTGAGGTTTTAAATATATTCCATATTTCTTTACATCTTTTTATATCAACTTTGTATTTGAAGGTAAGCCCACCAGTCTACTGGTAGCCCTTGTTCTTGTATCTCTTGTATTGTTTTTAAATTTCCACTTGTATCCAATAAATCTTTTTATTTCAGCATTTTATTCAAATCTAAATTGTTTGGATGGATCATCGCTTCCATAGTAGATAGCTAAATTGGAATTTTCATATAATGTTTCTTTTGACCTTAATCCAATTATATATCAACTCTAACCAAATGTCTCTAATCAAATGTCTATAAAAGTAGTTTTGTTTAGTAGATCCCATATCCCAAAGAAAAGCATGCCATCCTCTCTGAAGATCATGGCCTTCTATAGCTAATATTCTTTTATTCTTTAAATTAATCCAATCTTTTAACCAAACTAATTTTGCTGCACTATAAAATGATTCTCATTTTGGCAGTCCAAATCCTCCTCTGCTCTTCATATCCTGTAGAGATTTTAGTTTTATTCTGGTCTTTTTCCCTTGCCAAATGAATTTTGTTGTCACTTTATTAAGGCTGTCAAAGAAAGTTTTTTCTAGTTTAACTGGAATAGTTTGAAATAAATAAAGAAATTTTGGTAATATGGACATTTTTATAGCCGCTATTCTCCCTAATAAAGATGATTGCATTTTTGTCCATAATTCCAAATCTTTTTTTGTTTGTCTTAATAACTTATCATAATTGTTTTCTTTTATCACCTTGCAGTGCGCTGTCAGCCATATTCCCAAATATTTAATTTTCTTTGTTACTTGGAGTCCAAGCTCTTTTTCTAATTCTATTGCTTGGATCTCTGTTAAATTTTTTACTAAAATTTTTGTTTTTTGCCTGTTAATTTTCAATCCTGTGACCACTCCATATCTTTCTAATTCTTTAATTAATATTTGCCATTTTCTGCTGGATCTTTTATAATAAAAGCCATATCATCTGCAAATGCTTGCAGTTTGTATTCTTCATTTCTAGTTTTCAATCCTTTTATTTCTGGATTTTGCCTCACTCTTTCTAATAGTAGCTCCGTTTTCATTGGCAGAGGGTTGCAGGAAGCCGTTGCAGACAGACATGGAGCTCGGGACCCATTTTCTCTGGCAGAGTATTCAGTCCACCACAGTCATCCCTGACATGTCAAGCTGGCATGTCCACCTGGCCACACCCACTCCAGCCCCCCAAGGTCAAACACAATCCTGATGCAGCCCTCAATGAAATCGAGTTTGACACCCCTGATTTAGTGCATGAATTGAAGTAAGTGCCATCTTACCATAGCATCTAGCTGACTTTGGATGAAGCCAAAACAAACTAAGTAGGCTTGGGACTGGTTTGTACTTAGATAGGAGAATAGCAGGATACAAAGATCTTTTTAAAAAATTCCTAAAAGAAGCAGTACAGCAACCATTTCTGCACTGAAGCAAAGAATGCATGGATATGTCCATGTAGACACTTTGAGTCAAGGAACCCTTATCTTTATATTCAACTGAAGTTATATTCAATAAACTTCAGCCATCAACAGTGAATTATGATTTTAACAATAAATGTGACTGACATCAAATTTTGTTATTTTAATCTTAAAATCCATGAAGCTGTTGACGATCAGATATTGTGCTAGCCCATAATGATGTTTGACTTTGCTTTATGTATTTTATAAACTCAAAATTATGGCTTATTCCAAAACCATGGTTAATTAAATCATTGTCAACATTATACTGAAAAACATAAACTTATATATTTTAGATTCACCTTAACCAGACAAAACACGTCATAACTTTTTCATACATATAAGTCTGTTGACATTCTAAATGACTAATTCATATCAAGCTGGACTTACTAAAATTCAATAACCCAATAAGTCACTGTATGATTTGTGCAGCTAAGTGGACTTTATTGCTATCCTAGCTGATGTCAATCTGAAACATATTTCTTGACAGCTGGTTCTGGTATTATTGATAATCAAACCTAATAAGCAAAGCTATCTGCCATTTCAATATCTTAATTGTCAGTTCTAAGACTACTTGCTATATCTGCTTTCATTACTATGGTGTCTTTATGTTTAATCTTGGGTTCATTTTTCTCTCTGCTACTTAACTTTCATTACTAGAACTTGCAGTTCATTTGCCTTTTCAACTATCAAATAGTGTCACTGGCATAGAACAGGTTTCTGATGTTTCACCTTCCAATTTTATCTTCTTCCAATCCAGCTTCTCTCAACATATATTCAGCATATCCAAGAGTATACATGTGGTAGCCACTGAGTTTCCCTGGATGACACTAGAAGCTGGCAGCACACTGCAGCCTGGTGGAGGGGACCTCTTTTGCTATCCCATGAGCTCATCCTCTATTCATCCTGTATCTGTTGGGTTGGAAAGTCCCTGATTTTCCAGGTATACAGGTGATCTCATTTACTAACATCACCACTAGTCTTATGGATTGGTTGGGAGGTTGCACCAATGTGGTTGAGGGGTTTCACCCATGTGGGATCTATTCTCCAATCCCAATGCTGTATCTATGCTACTCTTCCCTGCTTGTAAAAATGGTATAAAAAGAATAAACACTGCCCAGGCAGTCAGACATCTTTGGACACTGAAATGACTGGTTATTGAATCCCTACATATACAGCCCTGGCTCACTTCTTGGTGGACTTTGAACTAGTTGGTATTACCATATTCCATCTGGACTGTGGCTTCCTGTCCTATTTACAAGTGAAATATTCTGGGTTTCTAAACACATCCCACACCTTGATGTAGCTGACTAAATCAAGTGCCATTCTAAGAAAAAATATTTTTCTTTGGTACTCTGGCTTTTTTATTTATACAGTATGGATCAGCAATGTTTCTTGGTCCTCAGACTTTTGAAAAACCAGCTGGAACATCTGGCAATTCTCTTTCAATTTTAGACTCTAATCTGCATTGGATAATCCTAAACATTATTTTCTTAGTCTGTGAAATTAAGGTTATTGTGTGACAGTTTGAACATTCTGTTAAATCTTCTTCCTTTGATAGTGGTGTGTGACTTTTTTTCCAATCTGTTGTTTACTGTGTCATTCTTGAGATTTGCAGCAGTTTAATAATAAAGTTAACTATAAATATAAAATTTAATTGGAGTATATTTGATCATCAAATCACATTAATAATATGCTTTTTAAAAACATAAGTTTGAAGATGCAAACTCTTCAGTTGTATCTGTTTCCCCCCTATCAATACCAGGTTCTTGTTTTTAAAAATATATTAAAAAGTATGAAAGTTTCCTCCTGGCTGAGAAAGAAAAGGAAGGAATCTGTTTAGCTGCAGTTAGTGGATCCCATTAAATCAATTTAGCCTAAGAACCTGAAGCTTAATAGATAAAATGCTCATACATTGTGTAGCATGAGTGCTTTATCTGTGTTTTGGTTTGTGTTGTAGTAAATCATCCTGAACAGTATAGATTTTACAATTTAACCAAATTACCTCTTACCACAGAACATTTAATGGCTATGAGTAGGTCAGCTATAATGTTACTTTCAGTCTCCAATCTAATCATAGACAGTGCTCTTCTTAATCATAGAAAATACAGCCCTAAAAACATTGGTTTCATGTAGGTGCATAATAAATATCAGCTATAGCCTAAAATAATAGAAGTTATACATAAAAAAGCCAACAGTATTTCTTGATCCTTCAACAATTACTTCTAAATTATGTAGGCTTTATCTACCATATACTGCATTTATTCATGAGTACTCAGGATTTATTTATTCTTTTTGAGAGGAATCACTGAGTTATATGATGAATCTGCCATGCAGAAAATGATTGTAATTGGCTCAGATAACGACTGTACTATAAAATACCATTCTATCTTTCACATGTACATTTAGTGTTGTTTAGTGTTCTGTTCCATGATATAAATTCAATATTGAAGATCTAAAAATGTATAGTTTCTCTTTTGTTTTCTTTAACCAAAGCTACCTTTCATCTAAGTTTGATAACTTCCCATGATCTGTCAAAAAAATAATAATAAAGAATTCCTTATTTCAGTATTGGAATATTTGTAATTGTCCTTATGCTGCCATCTTCAGAAGCAGAGTGAGCTACTTATGTATTTTACCTCTTGGCTACTCATACGCAAGTGAACAGGGACTCACTGGTCTCTTGTATTTGAATCTAGCAAGGTAATCTCTGATTGGAACATGTCAGAGAAGTCCAAGAAAGCTCATTCTTGATTGGTTCCTCTTCCTAGAAGACTTCTAGTTGCCATGTAGATTTAGGTTATAAATATAAACATGTTTTAAATTTTAGACCATGCCCTTAAAATGTACTTTTTATAACATGCTATCTTTCTGGGGTTTTTTCACAGTTATATGTAGAGGAATGGATATATTAATATATGTCTTCATAGGAACTTTATCCTCATTTCATCTTTTGGACATTTCATATTCATTAAAAGTTCCTTTTGAGAATTATATTGGATGATGCATGATAAATTTTCTTATTTCATATGATGGGTCATTTGAAACAAATCAAAATAAAACCCTTCAAATAGTTCTTCTTCAAGTCACTTTTTTCTAAGAACTCTTAGAGGTTGTGTTTGGTTTTTTGTTAGGATTTTTTTTAAAAAAAGAATATAACTGGAAGATAGATAGAATAAAGGACATGAGTTCAAAGTAGCTCTGACTATTATAATGAAGACACAAAAAATGTTCTTGATATTTTTCTTTCATTTTATTGTAGTTATTAGCAACTTAATTAACAGTGAAATTCAAAATGAAAGGGTACATAGGAAATTGTATGAGGCATGCTTATAAATGAGGAGCCCCTTAAGAAAATTATACATATAAAAAAATGAAAGTCTGCCAACAATGAACTATAAGCAGACAATGGAGAAATAGACATGCTCTGATTTGCAGGCACAAAGAAATGTGACAGGAAAGATCTAGAAGTTAATTAAAGAAAACTCTTCCTAGTGGAGGCACTGTGGGTTTCCATTTTGTTTCTCTGCATGCTCCATGTGCACCTGTAGATGTTAAATGAGACTTTTGTTGGACTACTATCACTAATACAAATGGAGGCACAGACAGGTTTGAAATAATTGTGCCAAGTAAAGTCTGTATCTAGCATAGTTTCCTCATATTTAGTATATCATTAGGACAACTGCAGACATGAAAACGAGAGAAAAAAAATGGAATAGAATACATTTACAATGGAATGTTGGTGATCCTCAATGAAATGACTGTAACCTACAAATTCTTGAAAATAATGCCTTCTTCCATGCTCAATCTTTTTCATTTTGAGACCAAGCACTTGACTATGGTAACCAAACTGTATATTGAATAAGTATGGTTGCAGGATCTGTGAAATGTCATGAAAATTTCACATGAGGCCACCAGTTAAAATGGTTAAGGACTTCTCGGTAATCATGATTTACTTCTATTCTATTCTGTTCTGTTCTGTTCTATTCTATTCTATTCTATTCTATTCTATTCTGTTCTGTTCTGTTCTGTTCTGTTCTGTTCTATTCTATTCTAATCTGTTATAGAAAAGAAAGAATTAATAAGTGAAACAAGACCTAGTTTCATCATCACCACCACCACCAAATATCATGACTATCTCAGAAATGCCAATGGAGAGAGGTAATACTGTAGTTCGAAAACCTGAAAGACTTGCATGAAAGCATATGGATCCAGATTATGGGAGCTGTCTGAATCTCTCCAGAGTGACTGCATCATATGCACTGCATATAGCCCTTGACTTAAAACTACAACTGAGCCCAACATTTCTGTTGCTAAGTGAGACATTTGTTAAGTGGGTTTTGCCCCATGTTATGACCTTTCTTGCCACAAATGTTAAGTAAATCACTGCCCTTCTTAAATTAGTAACAATTAGTTGCAAAGGGCACCTGGCTTCCCCATTGACTTTGCTTGTGAGAAGGTTACCAAAGGTGATCCCATGACCCTGGGACACTGTAACTGTCATAAATATGAGTCAGTTTCCAAGCGTCTGAATTTTCATCTTATGACCATGGGGATGCTGCAATAGTTGTAATTGTGAAAAATGGTCCTAAGACACTTTTTCCCCAGTGTTGTGGTAACTGGGAACAGAGCAATCTGATTTAATAATTGTTAAAAGGTATCTTGCAGATGATATCTCATCAGAGATATATACCAGGGTTTTTTTTTAAAGGATGGCAGCTAAGTGTGAATTCTTCCTGTGCTGTTATTCTCTTTTCTGGTCATGAAGCTAATATTTCGTAGGGAATAGGCCCCAGACGCCTAATGGACCCTGAGAGGTTCCAGGCAGAACTGGGGTTCTTTCCTTCTTCCCTTGCTCACAGCTCTGCCGAGGATCTGGCAATAGCCTGGCAACGGGCTGCGTCGGAGGCCCTCGACAGGGTTGTCCCCATCGTCCCCTTGTGCGTCGGGATCTCGGTTGGCTCCTTGGTATACTGAGGAGCTCCGGAGATGAAGCGCCATCGAAGGGGTTTAGAGAGCAGGTGGAGGTTTACCGTTCCCAATCCGACCGAGCCCAGCTGAGAGCCTTTATTAGGACTTACCTGGTAGCTATGAGAGAGGCGAGAAGATCTTATCTCTCCACCCTCATAGCGTCCGCAGATAATCGCCTGGCCGCCCTGTTTGGGTTACTCGTTCCCTCCTTCAGCCAGAGGGGGGCGGACCCGTTCGGGGGTAAGGCCGAGGAATTTGTTCAATATCTGTCGGATAAGATTGCTTGTATTCGGGACGGGTTGTCCTCCGATTTGCAGTGGTCTGAGGGAGGGGGTGCAGGGAGTCTGGTTATTTGGGATGAGTTCGATCCGGTTTCCGAGGATGAAGTGGACAGGATTATGTGGCGTATGAGTTCCACCACATGTTTATTGGACCCGTGTCCCTCCTGGCTGGCTTATGCCGCCAGGGAGGCCACCTGCGGTTGGCTCCGGGCAGTTATCAATGCTTCTTTAAGGGAGGGTGTCTTTCCCGCTGCCTTGAAAGAGGCGGTGGTGAGGCCCCTCCTGAAGAAGCCTGCCCTGGACCCGACTGTGTTAGACAACTTTCGTCCAGTCTCCAACCGTTTTTGGCGAAGGTTGTTGAGAGTGTGGTGGCTCAACAGGTTCCGCTTTTCCTGGATGAAGCGGACTACCTAGATCCGTATCAATGGGCTTCCGACCTGGGTATAGCACGAGGCGGCATTGGTGGCTGATGGATGATCTCTGGAGGGCTCGGGATAGGGGTTTTTCCTCTGTCCTGGTCCTATTAGACCTCTCAGCGGCTTTGATACCATCGACCATGGTATCCTTTTGCGTCGCCTTGGGGGTTGGGAGTGGGGGCACCGTTCTTGGTGGTTCTCCTCCTACCTCTCGGGCGGTCGCAATCGGTGTTGGCAGGGGGTCAGGTCGTCCCCTAGGGCCCTCACTTGTGGGGTCCCTCAGGGGTCGGTCCTTTCCCCCCTTTGTTTAACATCTACATGAAGCGCTGGGTGAGATCATCCGTGGTTTGGGGTGAAATTCCATCAGTACGCTGATGACACTCAGTACATTTCCACCCCAGGCCAGATCAGTGATGCCCTCTCCCTGATGACCCGGTGTCTGGATGCGGCGGAACTGGATGGCGGAAACATGCTTCGACTCAACCCGGCCAAGACTGAGTGGCTGTGCATACGGCGTCCCGACCCAGTCAAGATTATCCATCTTTGGCCATAGGGGAGAGGTGCTGCCCCTGTGGATAGGGCGCGAATCTGGGGGTCCTCCTGGATGTACGGCTCGGTTGGAGGAGCAGGTGGGGGCCGTTGCCAGGGGGCCTTTGCCCAGCTCCGTCTTGTTCGTCAACTTAGCCCTTTTCTGGATCGGGGCGCCCTGTGCACGATCACTCATGCCCTTGTTACCTCCAGGCTTGACTACTGCAACGCTCTCTATTTGGGACTGCCCTTGCATACCATCCGGAGATGCAGCTGGTGCAAAATCGTGGCGGCGGTGGTGATGGGAGTTACCGGTTCTCCCATGTGACCCCCTCCTCGCGCGGCCTGCATTGGTTGCGGTTGCGCTCGGTGGGATTCAAGGTTTAGTGTTAACATACAAAGTCCTTCACGACATGGGTCCTCAATATTTAAGGGGCGCCTTCTTCCGATGTCAAACACCAATCACCCTGTTCGAGCTCATAGGCAAGGACTCCTCAGGGTTCCGTCGGTGGGCCAATGCCGGCTGGCGGTTCCGCGACGACGAGCCTTTTCTGTTGCTGCCCTGACCTCTGGAATCAACTGCCTTTGGAGCTCCGCCTGGCCCCTGACCTCCGCACCTTCCGCCACGAGTTGAAGACCTGGTTATTTGACCAACCCGGGCTGTGACCCTTTGGGGAGGGTTATTTTTAAATTTTTAATTCATTTTATAAATATTTGGGCTTATAATTCTGATTTAATCGTTTTTTAATGTATTTATTGTTCTTTGCTTTTTTAGTTGTAAGCCCGAGTCTTGGAGATGGGTATAAGTTCAAATAATAAATAAATAAATAATAAAGTATGGAGTGAGGGTGTCGCACAACGGTGCTTAATTCATGGATTGAGGTAACTAAGGCAGGCTCTCAGATTGCACAAGTACATGGATTTTCCTATTCTTGCTGAATGCATTGAGGTCAGGGAGAGAAAAAGGAGCATCTTGAGTCTTATCCCACTTTACTCCTTCATGCTTATTTCATTGCAAGCCCTATATATTCCTTTCTTCTTCTCTCCTCCTTGTTTAGAAAAGAATAGCTAATAATGTGTTGCTTCTTATCTAAGATTGGCTTACACACACATAAACACAAAGCCCAAAGAGCAATGTTTAATTTAAACATATAGTGAAGTGGTAAAAGATGTTTTGTGAAGTCTTGTGAGAACAGATTGGTTGCACTTATATCAGAGGTTTGTTTCTTTTCTTTGTAAATAAATCAGCAAACTAGCCACAGCTTTAAAAAGCAACAGACACATAGTTGTATTAAGCTGCAACAAGAAAAACAACAATCTTCTGATACCTTAAGGACTAAATTTATTAGTCGTCAAAGTGGTAGAAGTCTTTGTTGTTTTAGCAACAAGCAATGGATTCTGGCTTGTCAGTGCTGAATGCTCCTTCAAGCAAACGAACATCCCCACACCAGTTAAAACTGGGAAATATTAAAATTGGAAGTCACGGAAAAGGATCTGATATTAGATTTCTTTCTGATATATTAGCTTTGGGAGTTGCAGAGCTATTTGTTTCCTTCCAAGGGAAATAATTCAGTGACGCAAATCCAGGCCTGTGGTCTGGAAAGACAGTCTGGCTATAATTTTATCACCTCAGATTCTGCTGGTGTGACATAGGCCATGCATTCTAAACAACAGAAATTTAGCTGCTTACATACTTTGATGGCTGCTGTTCTTTGTTGCTTGTTTCACTACATATAACGTGCTAATATGCATGATGCATGATGAACTTCATTCATTCATCATATTGGGAGACAGATGAAAAAAATCTAACCTTGCAGCTTGACATCCAGTAGACTTTTCAGGATGTTCGGTGAAAGACACATATGTTAATGCCAGCCTAAAGATGACAGCTATCATTATCTATTCCTTGAACATGACTTTGAAACACAGCATTTTAAAGCCTTCAGCAGTCTTTTCAGACCTTCAACCATGGGTATCTGCTCTCCCTCCCAAATTCAAGTGAATCTTATGCACATTACCATAAAAGGAAATAAAATGTTTGCCAGTTTGTTTATTTTATATTTAACTAACTGATTCAAGTTCTGATCTAGTCATAATTTCCTGCAAATGCATCCTTCTGGGAAATAAATTTAAAAAAACCAAGAAAATTTCTCAGTCAAAATTAAATTTGCATTAGGCAAGAATAAAAGTTGCAAAACTGAAAACAGATTCTTGCAAATCAGCATAAGCTTTACAAATGCAATATCTATATCCTATAGTTAATTAAGGCATGACATAAAACAAGACTTGGGAGCAACAGGATTTCAGCACTTACCCAGACTTAATCTAATGTATGTGGTTTACAACAGAAGAATGCCGACTACTTTTAATGGAGAAATGATTGATTCCAAGGAGTCTGTGAACTTTTGCTATCTCTTTTCAATTACTTTTAGTCCTCTTATAATTTCCCTTGATAATGATATTTGGAGGTTGATGCCAAATCTCATGTAACAAAAGGTTGTGGAAGGATAAACTGCTCTGAAATAAGGAAATGCTGTGAATGACTGTGAAGGTCAAAGTTTTCTCTCTCTCTAATGATCTGAATGTTAGATCGCAGCTTAGGCATATAGGCAATAGCAGAGAAAAGAAAAACCCCACACAATAAAACTGTTAGAATCACATCTTCCAAACTGACAAGTAGGTTTTGAAAAGAAAAAAAGAAAAATATATAAGAAGCTGGAGCAGATAGATAGAAAGAGATGGAGAATCTTCTATGTTGGGCAGAAAATCCTGCTGGAATGAGAGGTAACCAGATGGGACATGAAACT
Organism: Naja naja; assembly: GCA_009733165.1. Taxonomy (NCBI): domain Eukaryota; kingdom Metazoa; phylum Chordata; class Lepidosauria; order Squamata; family Elapidae; genus Naja; species Naja naja. The sequence continues at coordinate 57,659,874 of CM019149.1, read as the reverse complement.
GAACAGGCAGGGGCTATGTAGGAGATGCCCAGTCTGAGCCCAAAGGCATGATCAAATGCATCATCAGTCTTGAGTCTCTTCATGTACACAAGAGATTTAAGTCCAGCCCACCTTAAATTCCACTGACTCTTATCTACCACAAATTTGCTTTGACTGTTGGTAGTTCACATTTTTGTAGAAAGCATAAACTTGCAATAAACCTTTATATTCATTTGAACTGCCTGGACTTTTGGTTTTTCTGTACTTGACTGGATGATCAGATACATCAATACCAGGGAGAAGAACCAGGAAGAGGCCTAAAGATGAAGCTAAAGAAGGAATTTACAAACAAAGCCAACAGAAAGTAAAGCACAGCCCTGGATTTTGGAAGGTGGCTAGAGCAAAGTCCAATCCCAAAACAATTGGGCAAGAGTGCACTGAGTCCCGGTGGTGCAGTGGTTAGAAAGCTGGCTAATGCTGCCCAAAGCCAGGAGTTTTATCTGAGGGGCTCAAGGTTGATTCAGCCTTCTATCCTTCCGAGGTCAGATTGTTGGAGGCAATATGTGGACTCTGTAAACCACTTAGAGAATACTGTAAAGCACTATGAAGTGATACATAAGTCGAAGGGCTATACATACATACATACATACATACATACATACATACATACATATATATATTACTTAAGGAACATATATATATATATATATATATATATATATATATATATATATATATATATATATATAGGTCTTGGTGATTCGGTCTTGTCCGTGTAAGATTGAGAATACCTTGCAGCGTTTGAGAAATCTCATCCGTCATCTTCAGGCTGGTGTCTTCAGCCGTTCTTCTGGGAGAAGTGTGTGATAGTGGCTGTTTTCCCTTTTAAACTCCAGAGTTGGCTGTGTTGTTGCTTCTTGATTGGTTGATGGAGTTGATGTATGCAGATTGGATGGCTTTTTCCTGAGACCCTGTGGCTGAGGTGCTGGCTGTGTGTCTCTCAGCCTTTTGTTGTAACGACCTGGGTAATGGGCTGTGTGATGACCTTCTGAGTTCTATTGTTGTGATGTCCTGGGTGTGGTGCTGTAATCTCCTGGGTCGTTGTCTGTGTTGCAACCTCCTGATGTTTTGTGTTGTGATCTCCTGAGTTCTGTGATGTAGTATCCTGGGTGGAAGGCTGTGATGTGACATTCCGGGCCTTGGTTTGGCTCGAGTTTGAGGTCTGGCTATGTGTTTATAGCGTGTGTCAGTTTGCTTAGTTTGGGGTGGAGGGTGTAGCTGGTGTTGCAGCCATGGTCTGGTTTCTGGATGGTGGTTGCCTTTAGTCTGTGTGCATGGGCTTGGGTTTGCTGGCACAAGCACAAGCTGAAGACACCAGCCTGAAGATA
>CM019149.1:57549767-57657507 GCA_009733165.1 Naja naja | reverse complement strand
GTGGAAGGCTGTGATGTGGCATTCTGGGCCTGGCTTGGTGACGTTTGACGAGATCCCACTCGCCATCTTCAGGCTGGTGTCTTCAGCTTTGTGCTTGTGCCAGCAAACCCCAAGCCCATGCCACAGACTAAAGGCACCACCATCCAGAAACCAGACCATGGCTGCAACACCAGCTGCTACCCTCCCCCCCAAACTAAGCAAACTGACACACTATAAACACATAGCCAGACCTCAAACTCGAGCCAAACCAAGGCCCGGAATGTCACATCACAGCCTTCCACCCAGGATACTACATCACAGAACTCAGGAGATCACAACACAAAACATCAGGAGGTTGCAGCACAGACAACACCCAGGAGATTACAGCACCACACCCAGGACATCACAACAATAGAACTCAGAAGGTCATCACACATCCCATTACCCAGGTCGTTTAAACAAAAGGCTGAGACACATAGCCAGCACCTCAGCCACACAGGGTCTCAGGAAAAAGCCATCCAATCTGCATACATCAACTCCATCAACCAATCAAGAAGCAACACAGCCAACTCTGGAGTTTAAAAGGGAAAACAGCCACTATCACACACTTCTCCCAGAAGAACAAGCTGAAGACACCAGCCTGAAGATGACGGATGAGATTTCATGAAACGCTGCAAGGTATTCTCAATCTTACACGGGACAAGACCCGAACACCAAGACCTATATATATATATATATATATATATATATATATATATATATATATATATATATGTTCCTAATATATATATGTATGTATGTATGTATGTATGTATGTATGTATGTATGTATAGCCCTTCACTTATGTATCACTTCATAGTGCTTTACAGTATTCTCTAAGTGGTTTACAGAGTCCACATATTGCCTCCAACAATCTGACCTCGGAAGGATAGAAGGCTGAATCAACCTTGAGCCCCTCAGATAAAACTCCTGGCTTTGGGCAGCATTAGCCAGCTTTCTAACCACTGCACCACCGGGACTCAGTGCACTCTTGCCCAATTGTTTTGGGATTGGACTTTGCTCTAGCCACCTTCCAAAATCCAGGGCTGTGCTTTTACTTTCTGTTGGCTTTGTTTGTAAATTCCTTCTTTAGCTTCATCTTTAGGCCTCTTCCTGGTTCTTCTCCCTGGTATTGATGTATCTGATCATCCAGTCAAGTACAGAAAACCAAAAGTCCAGGCAGTTCAAATGAATATAAAGGTTTATTGCAAGTTTATGCTTTCTACAAAATGTGAACTACCAACAGTCAAAGCAAATTTGTGGTAGATAAGAGTCAGTGGAATTTAAGGTGGGCTGGACTTAAATCTCTTGTGTACATGAAGAGACTCAAGACTGATGATGCATTTGATCATGCCTTTGGGCTCAGACTGGGCATCTCCTACATAGCCCCTGCCTGTTCATTTTCATGTCCCATCTGGTTACCTCTCATTCCAGCAGGATTTTCTGCCCAACATAGAAGATTCTCCATCTCTTTCTATCTATCTGCTCCAGCTTCTTATATATTTTTCTTTTTCTTTTCAAAAACCTACTTGTCAGTTTGGAAGATGTGATTCTAACAGTTTTATTGTGTGGGTTTTTTTCTTTTCTCTGCTATTGCCTATATGCCTAAGCTGCGTATCTAACATTCAGATCATTAGAGAGAGAGAAAACTTTGACCTTCACAGTCATTCACAGCATTTCCTTATTTCAGAGCAGTTTATCCTTCCACAACCTTTTGTTACATGAGATTTGGCATCAACCTCCAAATATCATTATCAAGGGAAATTATAAGAGGACTAAAAGTAATTGAAAAGAGATAGCAAAAGTTCACAGACTCCTTGGAATCAATCATTTCTCCATTAAAAGTAGTCGGCATTCTTCTGTTGTAAACCACATACATTAGATTAAGTCTGGGTAAGTGCTGAAATCCTGTTGCTCCCAAGTCTTGTTTTATGTCATGCCTTAATTAACTATAGGATATAGATATTGCATTTGTAAAGCTTATGCTGATTTGCAAGAATCTGTTTTCAGTTTTGCAACTTTTATTCTTGCCTAATGCAAATTTAATTCTTGACTGAGAAATTTTCTTGGTTTTTTTTAAATTTATTTCCCAGAAGGATGCATTTGCAGGAAATTATGACTAGATCAGAACTTGAATCAGTTAGTTAAATATAAAAATAAACAAACTGGCAAACATTTTATTTCCTTTTTATGGTAATGTGCATAAGATTCACTTGAATTTGGGAGGGGAGAGCAGATACCCATGGTTGAAGGTCTGAAAAGACTGCTGAAGGCTTTAAAATGCTGTGTTTCAAAGTCATGTTCAAGGAATAGATAATGATAGCTGTCATCTTTAGGCTGGCATTAACATATGTGTCTTTCACCGAACATCCTGAAAAGTCTACTGGATGTCAAGCTGCAAGGTTAGATTTTTTTCATCTGTCTCCCAATATGATGAATGAATGAAGTTCATCATGCATCATGCATATTAGCACGTTATATGTAGTGAAACAAGCAACAAAGAACAGCAGCCATCAAAGTATGTAAGCAGCTAAATTTCTGTTGTTTAGAATGCATGGCCTATGTCACACCAGCAGAATCTGAGGTGATAAAATTACAGCCAGACTGTCTTTCCAGACCACAGGCCTGGATTTGCGTCACTGAATTATTTCCCTTGGAAGGAAACAAATAGCTCTGCAACTCCCAAAACTAATATATCAGAAAGAAATCTAATATCAGATCCTTTTCCGTGACTTCCAATTTTAATATTTCCCAGTTTTAACTGGTGTGGGGATGTTCGTTTGCTTGAAGGAGCATTCAGCACTGACAAGCCAGAATCCATTGCTCTGTTGCTAAAACAACAAAGACTTCTACCACTTTGACGACTAATAAATTTAGTCCTTAAGGTATCAGAAGATTGTTGTTTTTCTTGTTGCAGCTTAATACAACTATGTGTCTGTTGCTTTTTTAAAGCTGTGGCTAGTTTGCTGATTTATTTACAAAGAAAAGAAACAAACCTCTGATATAAGTGCAACCAATCTGTTCTCACAAGACTTCACAAAACATCTTTTACCACTTCACTATATGTTTAAATTAAACATTGCTCTTTGGGCTTTGTGTTTATGTGTGTGTAAGCCAATCTTAGATAAGAAGCAACACATTATTAGCTATTCTTTTCTAAACAAGGAGGAGAGAAGAAGAAAGGAATATATAGGGCTTGCAATGAAATAAGCATGAAGGAGTAAAGTGGGATAAGACTCAAGATGCTCCTTTTTCTCTCCCTGACCTCAATGCATTCAGCAAGAATAGGTAAATCCATGTACCTGTGCAATCTGAGAGCCTGCCTTAGTTACCTCAATCCATGAATTAAGCACCAGCACACCTCACTCCATACTTCCCTACGAAATATTAGCTTCATGACCAGAAAAGAGAATAACAGCACAGGAAGAATTCACACTTAGCTGCCATCCTTTAAAAAAAAACCCTGGTATATATCTCTGATGAGATATCATCTGCAAGATACCTTTTAACAATTATTAAATCAGATTTCTCTGTTCCCAGTTACCACAACACTGGGGAAAAAGTGTCTTAGGACCATTTTTCACAATTACAACTATTGTAGCATCCCCATGGTCATAAGATGAAAATTCAGACGCTTGGAAACTGACTCATGTTTATGACAGTTACAGTGTCCCAGGGTCATGGGATCACCTTTGGTAACCTTCTCACAAGCAAAGTCAATGGGAAGCCAGGTGCCCTTTGCAACTAATTGTTACTAATTTAAGAAGGGCAGTGATTTACTTAACATTTGTGGCAAGAAAGGTCATAACATGGGGCAAAACCCACTTAACAAATGTCTCACTTAGCAACAGAAATGTTGGGCTCAGTTGTAGTTTTAAGTCAAGGGCTATATGCAGTGCATATGATGCAGTCACTCTGGAGAGATTCAGACAGCTCCCATAATCTGGATCCATATGCTTTCATGCAAGTCTTTCAGGTTTTCGAACTACAGTATTACCTCTCTCCATTGGCATTTCTGAGATAGTCATGATATTTGGTGGTGGTGGTGATGATGAAACTAGGTCTTGTTTCACTTATTAATTCTTTCTTTTCTATAACAGATTAGAATAGAACAGAACAGAACAGAACAGAATAGAATAGAATAGAATAGAACAGAACAGAATAGAATAGAAGTAAATCATGATTACCGAGAAGTCCTTAACCATTTTAACTGGTGGCCTCATGTGAAATTTTCATGACATTTCACAGATCCTGCAACCATACTTATTCAATATACAGTTTGGTTACCATAGTCAAGTGCTTGGTCTCAAAATGAAAAAGATTGAGCATGGAAGAAGGCATTATTTTCAAGAATTTGTAGGTTACAGTCATTTCATTGAGGATCACCAACATTCCATTGTAAATGTATTCTATTCCATTTTTTCTCTCTTTTCATGTCTGCAGTTGTCCTAATGATATACTAAATATGAGGAAACTATGCTAGATACAGACTTTACTTGGCACAATTATTTCAAACCTGTCTGTGCCTCCATTTGTATTAGTGATAGTAGTCCAACAAAAGTCTCATTTAACATCTACAGGTGCACATGGAGCATGCAGAGAAACAAAATGGAAACCCACAGTGCCTCCACTAGGAAGAGTTTTCTTTAATTAACTTCTAGATCTTTCCTGTCACATTTCTTTGTGCCTGCAAATCAGAGCATGTCTATTTCTCCATTGTCTGCTTATAGTTCATTGTTGGCAGACTTTCATTTTTTATATGTATAATTTTCTTAGGGGCTCCTCATTTATAAGCATGCCTCATACAATTTCCTATGTACCCTTTCATTTTGAATTTCACTGTTAATTAAGTTGCTAACTACAATAAAATGAAAGAAAAATATCAAGAACATTTTTGTGTCTTCATTATAATAGTCAGAGCTACTTTGAACTCATGTCCTTTATTCTATCTATCTTCCAGTTATATTCTTTTTAAAAAAATCCTAACAAAAACCAAACACAACCTCTAAGAGTTCTTAGAAAAAGTGACTTGAAGAAGAACTATTTGAAGGGTTTTATTTTGATTTGTTTCAAATGACCCATCATATGAAATAAGAAAATTTATCATGCATCATCCAATATAATTCTCAAAAGGAACTTTTAATGAATATGAAATGTCCAAAAGATGAAATGAGGATAAAGTTCCTATGAAGACATATATTAATATATCCATTCCTCTACATATAACTGTGAAAAACCCCAGAAAGATAGCATGTTATAAAAAGTACATTTTAAGGGCATGGTCTAAAATTTAAAACATGTTTATATTTATAACCTAAATCTACATGGCAACTAGAAGTCTTCTAGGAAGAGGAACCAATCAAGAATGAGCTTTCTTGGACTTCTCTGACATGTTCCAATCAGAGATTACCTTGCTAGATTCAAATACAAGAGACCAGTGAGTCCCTGTTCACTTCATGTATGAGTAGCCAAGAGGTAAAATACATAAGTAGCTCACTCTGCTTCTGAAGATGGCAGCATAAGGACAATTACAAATATTCCAATACTGAAATAAGGAATTCTTTATTATTATTATTTTGACAGATCATGGGAAGTTACCAAACTTAGATGAAAGGTAGCTTTGGTTAAAGAAAACAAAAGAGAAACTATACATTTTTAGATCTTCAATATTGAATTTATATCATGGAACAGAACACTAAACAACACTAAATGTACATGTGAAAGATAGAATGGTATTTTATAGTACAGTCGTTATCTGAGCCAATTACAATCATTTTCTGCATGGCAGATTCATCATATAACTCAGTGATTCCTCTCAAAAAGAATAAATAAATCCTGAGTACTCATGAATAAATGCAGTATATGGTAGATAAAGCCTACATAATTTAGAAGTAATTGTTGAAGGATCAAGAAATACTGTTGGCTTTTTATGTATAACTTCTATTATTTTAGGCTATAGCTGATATTTATTATGCACCTACATGAAACCAATGTTTTTAGGGCTGTATTTTCTATGATTAAGAAGAGCACTGTCTATGATTAGATTGGAGACTGAAAGTAACATTATAGCTGACCTACTCATAGCCATTAAATGTTCTGTGGTAAGAGGTAATTTGGTTAAATTGTAAAATCTATACTGTTCAGGATGATTTACTACAACACAAACCAAAACACAGATAAAGCACTCATGCTACACAATGTGTGAGCATTTTATCTATTAAGCTTCAGGTTCTTAGGCTAAATTGATTTAATGGGATCCACTAACTGCAGCTAAACAGATTCCTTCCTTTTCTTTCTCAGCCAGGAGGAAACTTTCATACTTTTTAATATATTTTTAAAAACAAGAACCTGGTATTGATAGGGGAAACAGATACAACTGAAGAGTTTGCATCTTCAAACTTATGTTTTAAAAGCATATTATTAATGTGATTTGATGATCAAATATACTTCAATTAAATTTTATATTTATAGTTAACTTTATTATTAAACTGCTGCAAATCTCAAGAATGACACAGTAAACAACAGATTGGAAAAAAGTCACACACCACTATCAAAGGAAGAAGATTTAACAGAATGTTCAAACTGTCACACAATAACCTTAATTTCACAGACTAAGAAAATAATGTTTAGGATTATCCAATGCAGATTAGAGTCTAAAATTGAAAGAGAATTGCCAGATGTTCCAGCTGGTTTTCAAAAGTCTGAGGACCAAGAAACATTGCTGATCCATACTGTATAAATAAAAAAGCCAGAGTACCAAAGAAAAATATTTTTTCTTAGAATGGCACTTGATTTAGTCAGCTACATCAAGGTGTGGGATGTGTTTAGAAACCCAGAATATTTCACTTGTAAATAGAACAGGAAGCCACAGTCCAGATGGAATATGGTAATACCAACTAGTTCAAAGTCCACCAAGAAGTCCACCAAGAAGGGCTGTATATGTAGGGATTCAATAACCAGTCATTTCAGTGTCCAAAGATGTCTGACTGCCTGGGCAGTGTTTATTCTTTTTATACCATTTTTACAAGCAGGGAAGAGTAGCATAGATACAGCATTGGGATTGGAGAATAGATCCCACATGGGTGAAACCCCTCAACCACATTGGTGCAACCTCCCAACCAATCCATAAGACTAGTGGTGATGTTAGTAAATGAGATCACCTGTATACCTGGAAAATCAGGGACTTTCCAACCCAACAGATACAGGATGAATAGAGGATGAGCTCATGGGATAGCAAAAGAGGTCCCCTCCACCAGGCTGCAGTGTGCTGCCAGCTTCTAGTGTCATCCAGGGAAACTCAGTGGCTACCACATGTATACTCTTGGATATGCTGAATATATGTTGAGAGAAGCTGGATTGGAAGAAGATAAAATTGGAAGGTGAAACATCAGAAACCTGTTCTATGCCAGTGACACTATTTGATAGTTGAAAAGGCAAATGAACTGCAAGTTCTAGTAATGAAAGTTAAGTAGCAGAGAGAAAAAAAATGAACCCAAGATTAAACATAAAGACACCATAGTAATGAAAGCAGATATAGCAAGTAGTCTTAGAACTGACAATTAAGATATTGAAATGGCAGATAGCTTTGCTTATTAGGTTTGATTATCAATAATACCAGAACCAGCTGTCAAGAAATATGTTTCAGATTGACATCAGCTAGGATAGCAATAAAGTCCACTTAGCTGCACAAATCATACAGTGACTTATTGGGTTATTGAATTTTAGTAAGTCCAGCTTGATATGAATTAGTCATTTAGAATGTCAACAGACTTATATGTATGAAAAAGTTATGACGTGTTTTGTCTGGTTAAGGTGAATCTAAAATATGTAAGTTTATGTTTTTCAGTATAATGTTGACAATGATTTAATTAACCATGGTTTTTGGAATAAGCCATAATTTTTGAGTTTATAAAATACATAAAGCAAAGTCAAACATCATTATGGGCTAGCACAATATCTGATCGTCAACAGCTTCATGGATTTTAAGATTAAAATAACAAAATTTGATGTCAGTCACATTTATTGTTAAAATCATAATTCACTGTTGATGGCTGAAGTTTATTGAATATAACTTCAGTTGAATATAAAGATAAGGGTTCCTTGACTCAAAGTGTCTACATGGACATATCCATGCATTCTTTGCTTCAGTGCAGAAATGGTTGCTGTACTGCTTCTTTTAGGAATTTTTTTAAAAGATCTTTGTATCCTACTATTCTCCTATCTAAGTACAAACCAGTCCCAAGCCTACTTAGTTTGTTTTGGCTTCATCCAAAGTCAGCTAGATGCTATGGTAAGATGGCACTTACTTCAATTCATGCACTAAATCAGGGGTGTCAAACTCGATTTCATTGAGGGCTGCATCAGGATTGTGTTTGACCTTGGGGGGCTGGAGTGGGTGTGGCCAGGTGGACATGCCAGCTTGACATGTCAGGGATGACTGTGGTGGACTGAATACTCTGCCAGAGAAAATGGGTCCCGAGCTCCATGTCTGTCTGCAACGGCTTCCTGCAACCCTCTGCCAATGAAAACGGAGCTACTATTAGAAAGAGTGAGGCAAAATCCAGAAATAAAAGGATTGAAAACTAGAAATGAAGAATACAAACTGCAAGCATTTGCAGATGATATGGCTTTTATTATAAAAGATCCAGCAGAAAATGGCAAATATTAATTAAAGAATTAGAAAGATATGGAGTGGTCACAGGATTGAAAATTAACAGGCAAAAACAAAAATTTTAGTAAAAATTTAACAGAGATCCAAGCAATAGAATTAGAAAAGGAGCTTGGACTCCAAGTAACAAAGAAAATTAAATATTTGGGAATATGGCTGACAGCACTGCAAGGTGATAAAAGAAAACAATTATGATAAGTTATTAAGCAAACAAAAAAGATTTGGAATTATGGACAAAAATGCAATCATCTTTATTAGGGAGAATAGCGGCTATAAAATGTCCATATTACCAAAATTTCTTTATTTATTTCAAACTATTCCAGTTAAACTAGAAAAACTTTCTTTGACAGCCTTAATAAAGTGACAACAAAATTCATTTGGCAAGGGAAAAAGACCAGAATAAAACTAAAATCTCTACAGGATATGAAGAGCAGAGGAGGATTTGGACTGCCAAAATGAGAATCATTTTATAGTGCAGCAAAATTAGTTTGGTTAAAAGATTGGATTAATTTAAAGAATAAAAGAATATTAGCTATAGAAGGCCATGATCTTCAGAGAGGATGGCATGCTTTTCTTTGGGATATGGGATCTACTAAACAAAACTACTTTTATAGACATTTGATTAGAGACATTTGGTTAGAGTTGATATATAATTGGATTAAGGTCAAAAAGAAACATTATATGAAAATTCCAATTTAGCTACCTACTATGGAAGCGATGATTCATCCAAATAATTTAGATTTGAATAAAATGCTGAAATATAAAGATTTATTGGATACAAGTGGAAATTTAAAAACAATACAAGAGATACAAGAACAAGGGCTACCAGTAGACTGGTGGGCTTACCTTCAAATACAAAGTCGATATAAAAAAGATGTAAAGGAATATGGAATATATTTAAAACCTCAATATTTGGACAAAATTTTAGTAGGCACAGACAAAAAAAATATTACTAAAATTTACAGGTATCTCTTAGAAATAGATTTAGAAGAGGAGGTAGTGAAAGGTTGTATGATTGCATGGGGCCAAAATATTGGGCATAACATAAATCTAGCGGATTGGGAGACTATATGGAATATAAACCATAAATTAACAAAATCTGTAACATACAAAGGAAATGCATATAAAATGTTTTACAGGTGGTATTTAGTCCCTTCGAGATTAGCAAAAATGTATTCTAAAATGAGTCCCATGTGTTGGAAGTGCAGAAAAAAGAGGAACATGCTATCACATGTGGTGGTCTTGCCCAGAAACTTGAAAATATTGGCTCAAAATTCACAATTGGCTTCAGGAAATTCCTAATGAACAATTAGATCTAGAACCAGAACTCTTCCTTTTGGGAATTCTTTAAAAAAATGTAAAAAGCACAAAATATTTACTAATACATATATTAACTGCCGCCAGGATTACTTTTGCTCAGTGCTAGAAACAGCCACATATACCTGTAGATGAAATGGTCATACAAAAATTATGAGCTGTGCCGAAATGGACAAATTATCATTGAGTTTGAAAGACAAAGAAGACTTGATATTTTACAAAGTATGGGAAAAATGGTATAGTTGCATAGATCAGAGACAGGGTAAAGATAGATAATTAATAAATATAGACTATAGATAGAACAAAAATATATTTATGTATAAGTTAGTATCTGTTATTATGGCACATATGATTGTTATATAATCACCACCACAAGTAGTTGTCTTTGAGTGATATACTTTTAATGATTTTTCAATGTTTTTATGTCTTATGTTGTTTGTCTATATGTTTTTTTTTCTTTTTCTTATTATGTTTTATGTTTTTAATGTAATAAAATTTAATAAAGTTTATTTAAAAAGAAAACAGAGCTTGTGAGGACTGCACGCAGCCCTCCATTTTCACTGGCAGAGGCACCACAGGCCAGTTCTTTGCTGTTTCCAGGGTGTCCCCGTGGGCCAGATCTAAACACCCTGTGGGCTGGATCCGGCCTGCTGGCCTTGAGTTTGACACTAAATTATGAGATAAGAGATGTTATACTATTCAACAGATACTTGAGATTCTAGATGAGTAGCTAAGATTGTGAAAAAAGAATGTGAAATGAAGGTTAGTAACAATTGAACACAAAAGAATTGAATAGAGGAAACTATCCAAATGCAGAAAATAGAATAAAAATATTCATTAAATACATTGATCTGATTAAGGCTGTATGTTTAAGGATCAGAAGCCAAAATCACCACCTATGAAACATTCAAACTTTGTTGAATAAATGTAAGATGATAAAAACAAAAGCCATGTCATATATTAGAACTGACTTGTCAATGATTGCTAATGGAGTAAAGCTTCACTGAGTATTGATTGAGAATCAACAGAATCAGTGAAGTCACCTCTGCTGCTAATAAGTGTCATACTCCTTGACCTGAACTGCTGACTGAAGACTTTGACAAGTTCCAAACCAGATCTCAAAGATGGAATTAGACCTTTGTCAGAAAGTAGAACTTTCTGGAGTTACTATGCAGTTTACAGATTAGTAGAGTTTGATGGGGTGATCAAACCTACCAATGACAGGGTGGAATTGAGCACCTCACAAGTTGGTAGCAGAGGATGGTTAGTTAAACCTATCTATCTTCAAGTCATTCAAAAATGCCAACTCTAAAAACTACCAGAAAAAGTGCCAGGTTGATGGCCAGAGCCAAAGCAAGGCTCCTGGCATCACAAAACAGAACAGAAACAGAGTCTGAGACAGCAAGCAATGTGGAAAGGAAGCTGAAAGCTGTCAAAACCTCTCACTCACTCATGGCTCCAGATCTCTGCAATCCAGCCCACCAGATTGCACCAGAGGAAGCAGTCAGGGCCAGGACTGAGGCCCATGAAGACAGCAGACTGGTAAGGGTCACCCAGTCCTGCCCTGAAACCCCCTTAGCTGCTGGCATGACAAGTGCAGAAAGCCAAAAGCAGTCTCTTTCGGCTTTCCCACCCAACAAAATGGCGCCCAAAGGCAGGAGATTCAAAAATCTCACTTTAAAATGCCTGTCACCTTCCTAGCTGAGGAACAGACCCTGCCTAGCCAGCATGGCTACAGCTTAAGAGCTACTCTCCTGGCAGCACCTACCACTGCAGCAGCTCACAATAGCCAGCCAGCCCAAAGGCTGACCCCACCAGCAATGACAGCCCAGCAACAAGCAGAAAACAGCTCACCTACTGAGGAAGAAATCCAAAAGGCCTTAAAAACTCTAACCTCGGCCTTTGGAACAAATTTCTTACACCCCGAAAGGGCCTGGTCTACTTGCAGCCGAGATGGAACCCGTTCTACCTGCGGTCATCTAGACGAGCCCCAGGCTACCACGACCTGCAAGGAAGGCCCCCAGCACACCGCTCCCTATGCTGCCAATCCCCTGGCCTACCCAGGCACCACTCCTGTGGCTTGTTTACCTGGCCCGAGTTTTTCTGGAGAAGCCCCAGCGAAGAGGCCCTTCTCCAGCATCGTTCCTCTTCAAATGGCATCTGCACATGCTCAGTTGGAACCTCCCAAGGCAGGCCAGAGGCCTACCTCAGAAACTCAACCGACGAACTCCTTCTTCTGTGAAGGCCAAGCCAGAATGAGCTCTGCACATGTGCAAAAGGTTTTTGCTCCCCCTCCCATCTGGGAGGAGCAATTGCTCACATCTAGGCCAATGGGGAACAGGCCTGCTGTTACCATACCCCTCCCTTATTGGGGATACCAGCACAATGGATACAAAAGTAACTCCTTTACAGAGGGAAATGCTAACTTGTTGCCTTTGAGTTTTAATAAGCTGTCTGTTTCTGGGAGAAACAGGTGTGAGTGGGTCAGGGAGATCCAGGTGATACTAATGAGGGAAAATGGGCTTGATTTACTAATAAATCCTCATCACAAGCCCTGGTCTATGGAAGTAGACATGCTTCACCATAAGATTTTTGTCTGATTCTCCTTTCAATTGATCCAGCACTTTACTCTAGCATCCCCCATGGACTCACTGTATGTGAGCTTTGGGAAATTTTATTTAACATGTTTAATTCAAAGAATTGTAATTCCACAGCCAGAATTTCCCGAGAATTCCATTCGTCCAAATTAAGGGCTGGAATGGATATCAATGAGCACCTCTGTAATTTAAAGAGGATGAGGGAGGAATTAAATTCAAGGGGGGAACCCATCTCTGAACAGAGTTTGATAAGTATCATTATTAATTCCTTGGATGCCAGTTGAGACAATTTTATTTCCCAATTGGATAACTCCAACTATAATGGTATATCCCTGGAAGTTCTGACTGGCAAGCTCATTGCAGAATTTAATTTCAGGAAGGATAGGGCAGCCTTTCATAAAGAAAAGGGGATGACTAGAGGGACTGGAAGTCCCAGTAAAGTAAACACAATTGGTGAGTGCTATGGTTATGGATCAATGGGACATTTTAGGAGGGATTGTCCTAAAGTTGTGGGCCCAAGGACAAATCAAAGGGGACACTCAAACAGTAGAAACAGAAAGAGGTCACCCACTCCAAAAAGGAACCCCCAAACAAAACCTGTCAACCAGAGAAGGGGTAAAGGGGGCTATGTAAGCAACAAAAAGAACCAATACAAGCAAAATGACTTCACAGGTATATCTGAGATGAGTTACCCCAGTCTCACCAAGCAGAAACGTGAGCAACTATGGTTGCTGGACAGTGGTGCTAGCAAGCACATGGTTTGTAACAAGCTGTTGTTGAATGACCTGGTTGACCATGATAGTACTGTAACCGTGGCCAATGGCCTAAGAACAAAGGCCACAGGTATAGGGAATGTAGTATACATGGGCTTGGTAACATTGACAATGTGTTATATGTTCCAAAGCTGGAACATAACCTTCTCAGTATTTTAAAACTCACTGAAAAATGTAATGTAAAAGTGATCTTCTCAGAAGGGGAAGCCATGGTAACCAAGGATGGCAATATGTTGGGAGAGGTTATTAGAATCAATAACCTACCATATTACTCCCCCATTACAAAGCTTAAGGAGTCTGGTGCCAGCAACCAGGTCAATGCTGGTGATCCAGATGGTGACTCCCAAGCAGAGCCTGAGGTTGACCATGAGGGATATACACAAGAGAAGGGGAAAACTAATTGTAATGTAAATAAAACCAAACATGTAAGGTTTGTCACAGAGCACAGTGATGAACAGTCTAAGGTTGCCAAGACCTTGTCCATTGGCAAACCCCTGCACGATGAGTGTGCCCATCTCCTACACAGGAGGATAGGTCACCTCAGTTTGTGTGCAGAGGCTACCTGAGTGCTCTAGGGGTTGAATGTAAAAAGTTGTAATGTATTCATGGATTGCTCTGTTTGCAGGGAAGCCAAGTCCAGAGTGAAGCCAACGCCCAGAAAATCCCAGAGGCAATCCAAACACATTTTTGAGCTGGTGCATATGGACCTGGTGGGTCCATTGAAACCCTCCCTCGGTAAGAACATCTACTTTCTCACCATAGTGGATGACCATAGTAGATATGGGTTTGTGTACCCCCTCAAATCCAAGGATCAGACCTTTTCAAAATTCAGGGAATTTTATAATTTGATCCTAAACCAGCACAAAATCAAGATTCAGAGAATCTTGACAGACAGAAGTACCGAGTTCAATTCTAACAACTTCTCTGTCTGGTTGAAGGAGCGGGGATAGTCCACCTTAGGACAGCTCCTTATTCCGCCTTCCAGAACGGGGTTTCAGAGAGGAGAAATGGGGTTCTCCAATCAATGATGAGATGCGCCCTTGAGGATGCTGGTCGAGTGTTGTAGAGAAAACCCCCTATGAGATAGTCTATGGGTGCAAACCTAGTTTAAGACATCTGCATGTATTTGGGGTGATGCATGTCCCCAAGGAGTTAAGGAAGAAAGGGGACAGGAGGTCAATCAAATTAAGGTTCATAGGGTATGAGCCTGGGTCCAAGGCTTACAAATTTTGTGGAAATGACAAAAGGATTGTCATCTCAAGATTGGCCACCTTCTATGAGAGCACAAACTGGAGCAGAATCCACGCCAATGAGTTTCTGGCTCCCAAACAAGCCCATTATTCGGCCAGCAAAGATTTATTTATTTATTTATTTATTAATGGGATTTATGCCCCCATCCCAGACTGGCTTACAATAAAAACAGACACAATAAATATTTAAAAAGAATTAAATTAATGGTCCCATTAACCTAAACTAAACCGCGAATCTAAAACACCCCACCCATAGGTCACAGCCTGGCTTGGTTAATAACCAGGTCTTCAAGTCATGGCGGAAGGTGCGGGAGGTCAAAGCCGCTGAGCCCCAGGGAAGTTGGTTCCAGAGTTCAGGGACCCGACAGAATAGGCACGTCGTCGGGGACCGCCACATTGCCCGCTGATGGGACCCCAAGGAGTCCCTGTCTGTGACTCGCACAGGCGGTTAGTATTCGATGTCGGCAGCAGTCTCTCCCTTAAATAATAAGGACCCATGTCATGACTTTGTATGTTAAAGTTAAAACTTGAATCTCACCCGAGGGCAACCAACCGGCAGGCAGCGAGGGGGCTAACATGGGAGAACCGGAAACTCCCATCACCGCCGCCGCCAAGATTTTGCACCAGCTGCAATCTCCGGATGGTATGCAAGGGCAGTCCTAAATAGAGAGCGCAATAGTCAAGTTAGGTAACAAGGGCATGAGTGACTGCACGAGGGCATC
The DNA here is from genome assembly GCA_009733165.1 of Naja naja. Taxonomy (NCBI): domain Eukaryota; kingdom Metazoa; phylum Chordata; class Lepidosauria; order Squamata; family Elapidae; genus Naja; species Naja naja. Next base: position 57,642,162 of record CM019149.1, on the reverse strand, counting down.
CCGTCCAGGAACGGGCTAAGCTGGCGAACCAGCCGACCTGGGCAAAGGCCCCCCAGCGACGGCTCCCACCTGCTCCTCCAACCGAGCTGCATCCAGGAGGACCCCAGGTTCTCGCCCCTGTCCACAGGGGCAACACCACTCCCCTATGGTCAACATGGACATTCTAAGCTGGAACGGGATGCCGGTATGTACAACCACTCAGTCTTGGCCGGGTTGAGTCGGGCATGTTGCCGCCCATCCAGATCCGCACATCCAGACAACGAGTCATCACGGAGAGGCATCACTGATCTGGTTTGGGGTGGAAATATACAGTTGAGTATCATCCGATATTGATGATACTCACCCCAAAACCACGGATGATCTCACCCAGCGTTTCATGATGTTAAATAAGAGGGGGGAGAGGGACCTGTGGGACCCCACAAGTGAGCCTGGGGACTCTCTGCCCCCTGCCAACACACCGACATGGCACCTCCGAGGTAGGGAGGAGAGCCACCAAGAACAGTGCCCCCACCCCAGCCCCACACAAGGCCAAAAGGATACCATGGTCGATGGTATCAAAGCCGCTGAGAGGTTCATAGGACCAGGACAGAGGAAAACCCCGTCCCGCCTCCAGAGATCATCCAACAGTGCACCAATGCCGCCTCGCTGAAACCAGGCCGAAGCCCGATTGGTACGGATCGAGGTAGTCCGCTTCTCCAGGAAAAGCGAAATTGCCGGGCCACACATTTCAACAACCTTCGCCAAAAAGCAAGGTTGGAGACTGGACTAAAGTTGTCTAACACGGTCGGGTTCAGGGCAGTTTTCAGGAGGGGGCCTCACCACCGCCTTCAAGGCGTGAGGAAAGACACCTCTCTCAAAGAAGCTGACAACTGCCCGATCCAGCCAAGAGGCCTCTCCAGTGCATAAGCTAACCAGGAGGGGCACGGGTCCAACAAACATGTGGTGGAACTCAGGCCGCGATAATCCCGCCCACTTCATCTCGAAACAGGATCGAACTCATCCCAAAACGTAATGGCCAGACTCCCTGATCCCGCCTCCTCCAACCACTGCAAATCAGAGGACAACCCGCCCGATCTGAGTGATTTTATCCGACAGATATTGCCCAAATTCTCAGCCCTTCCTCAACAGGTCCGCCCCTCCTCTGGACGAAGAAGGGAGCGGTGACCCGGAACAGGCGGCTGGGCGGTTATCTGCGACGCTATGAGAGCGGAGAAATAAGACATTCTCGCCGCTCTCATCGCCCCAGGTAAGTCCTAATATGGGCTCTTAACTGGGCTCGATCGGCCTGGGAGCGGTGGCCCTCCACCTGCTCTAAGCCCCTTCGACGGCGTTTCATCTCCCGGAGCTCCTCTGAATACCAGGGAGCCATTCGGGATCCACGCGGTAAGGGGTCGCATGGGGACAACCCTGTCGAGGGCTTCCGACGCAGCCGCTGCCAGGCGGTCGCCAGATCCTCGGCAGAGCTGAGTCAGGGAAGAGGGAAAAGGCCCCAGCTCCACCTGGAACCGCCGGGTCCATAGCGCTTGGGAAACCACCACGGGCTTTGAAGACCACCGTAGGGAGATAGTGATCAGACCATGGAACGGGCAAAGACGTAAAAGTAGTCTGCCCTCTGTCACTATGCCACCACCAGAGACAAAACAAGGTCGAGAGTGTTCCCCTCATGAGTGGGGCCATGAATTGTCAGGCCCATGGCTTCCATGGAAGCCATGAATTCCTGGGCCAATCCCGCCACCCCCAGGGACGGCAGATTAAAATCCCCAGGACTATAAGGCCTGGGATCTCCACCGCCACCCCGAGAGGACGCCCAGGAGCCCAGGCAGGGCTGCTGTCACACAGCTGGGTGAAAGGTATGCAAGCAGCAAACCCACCTGACCATTAGGCCCCACTTCAGGAGGAGGGTCTCACTCCCGCCTCTTCTGGGATAGTGACCTCCCAGTAAGGTCTCCTAACAACCACAGCCACCCCACCACTCCCTACCCTGGGCCCGGCCGGTGCACAACTAAAACCTGGAGGGCATAATTCAACCAGAGGGACACCTCCTCCGGCCCAACCAGGTCTCGTGATGCAAGCCAGGTCCAGCCTCCTCCTCAATGATTTCAGAGGAGGACGGATTTATTGGCCGGACCTGGCATTAAAATACACCAGTCTGAGCCCAGGGGTCCCAATTCTCAACTCCCTAAGGAGGAGGTCATAGGGTCGGGAGCGCACGACGGTTGGCGGGCACGCCTCCCCGTACATGATATGACCCTATGCCACAATGTCTGCTGCCAACCCCAACCACCCTGGGAATCGCAGCCCCGCCTCAGTCCCCGAGCCCCACAGGCCCCCAACCTCCACCCCCCACCACGAACCGGGCTGCAAAAGACCTATTAACCCTCCTCCCTAACCCCTTAAGACGGCTAGTTAAAAATTTTAAAAGTTTCCTTCCTTCTAAATTTGGAATTTGGCCCATTTACTGCTGCATGCCACCTCTCGATCCCAAGATCCGTCATTAAGGAAAGCTTTTAAAGTGCAGGGCCATTCTACAGACTGGGAACCGTCCGAGGGCCCATAAGTCTGCTGGCTAGTAGGCAGGCATAACATATACATCTTTGGCAAGACAGGGGCAGCTGGTTAGATGGAAAAATTGTAAAGGTGGAAGTACAATAAGAGACGGACTAAATAAGAGTCAGGAAGTAATGCAATCGGCAACTCTCTCACAGCTGCCGACAGTTAGGTCAAATAAACAAGTCACTGTGCTGCCACCAAAGTGACTTATGTATAAAATCTGAATAATTCCCTGCACTCACACTGCAGGGAAAAATCACATCCTCCCACTGCCCTCACACCACAGTGGGAGGTAGTCCAGTCTCAGGAGAGGAGTATAGGTCCATGGAAGTGGTACAGATGACCCAGGCACCATCAATAGTGTCAATGAGTCCAAGATGGCAAAAACAATGAAAGGGATGGCGGTCACAGATGGAATGTTCCAAAGTCCAAGAGTCCAAGCAAGGTGCAGTGTCCAAAACCAAACCCCGCCACAGATCTGGGGCCACAAGCCGCCCTTTCACGGGAAGGGCACCACCAACCGACTCTGCCCATAATCCCCAGCCAGGAAGACCGCCTCAGTCCAGGCCATGGGTGGGAACATGCCCCAGAACTCTTGGATATACAGGCCTCCCTCCCTTCAGATGTCCACTCTCCCAGAACTTCTGGGAGAGAGTAAAATAAAGGGGTAGGGGCTCCCAGGGGTGGTTCAAGAACCCATCCCCCATAGCCACACCACCCAAGTCAGAGCCGAAAGAGAGGGAGAAGGCCATTGGGCCGCACCAACAGCCCTTCACTGGGGACTCCATGGCTACCTCCATATAATGTAGGAGCCACAGCACCAAGTCCAGGCCATCTCCGCTGCCATCAACTCCCGCTTGGTGGGGAAAAGAACCCCAGCGCCGAGTCAAGCCGTAGCTGATCCAGCCCATTGGGACCCAGTCAGTTGCCACACCGCCGCCAGCAGTCCAGAGCCGACCACTAGTAGCGATGGTATCGGGTCCACAAGGTCGCACACTGGGACTCGCAGCCACCAGGGCACAGGACACAGGGCCGGAAGGACAGCAGACGGATCGCAAGGCAGAACAACAACCAGACGCCGCCGCCAACAGCTCCAAAGAGCAAACAACGCCGCCGCCGCCGCTGCTGCTGTTACCGTTGCCGCTGGCCATTTGCTTCGCTGACAAACCGCCGATAAGAAAGCCGGGGAGAATCGATCTACGCCGAGCCGGGCGCTCAAATTCCACCAAACGCTCTCGTGGCACCCCCAGACGCCCCGAGATGGCTCCAGGGACAAGGGGAGGTAGCGGTATCCTCCTCCCAGAAAACCAGCTAAACCACCGAAATGCCGGACGAGCCTCTCAACCACAGACCGCCATCTTGAGCATGCGCAGTAAGATAAAAATGTGTTGCAAACCCCACCTAATGATGGTAACACATCTGGCTCAGGAGGTAGTGGAGAGAGGGCAATCTCCACACCCCTTAAGGGAATCCTCAAGAAGCAAGTGGGGGAAGCCCAGAAGAAGGGGCATCCCAAAATTAAAACTGGTAAAATTAATAGTGATGAAGCTGGTGACAATTTGGACAATTTGAATGATTCAAATTGTGAACAGGAGCCAGTTAGTAGACCAATCCAGACTACTAGAAATAAGAAACCTGAAAGGTTTAGTGACTTCATCACTAATGTAAATTTGGCATCAACCACTCCTCAAAGATATGAGGACATTTTAAAGCTATCTCCAAAAGAGCAGGGAAATTGGCATGCTGCTGTGGATTTGGAGATGAACAGCCTCAGGAAGCTGGAGGTGTTCACACCTGCTAAATTGCCAAAAGACAAGAAAGTAATTGGCACAAGGTGGGTTTATAAGAAGAAGCCACTGGATGATGGGAACTTCTTATACAAGGCGAGATTGGTGGCACAGGGATTCTCACAGAGATACCCTGAGGATTTTGATGACACCTTCTCACCCACAGTACCCTGAGAGCGTAAAGACAGCTCTCACCATAGCGCCATACATGGGGAGAGTGTTCAGCAGTTTGACGTACAAACGGCCTATTTGCACGCCAAATTGGACAAGGAAATCTATGTAAGGGCACCTCCTGGCGTAGATCATAGAGAAGATGAAATCTGGCTTCTTAACAAAAGTCTCTGTGGTCTGAAGCAGTCTGGGAGAAGGTGGTATGAATGCCTTACCGAGTGTCTAAGGCAAATAGGTTTCACCACCTCACCAGCTGATGAATGTGTTTTCATCAGGCAGCAAGATGGTGTCAAGGAAACTGCCTTGTATACATTGATGACATTTTGTACATCAGCAAATCAGAGGAGAGGAGTAAATCCTTCTCTGATCAGGTAAGTAGAAAGTTTGCACTGAAGCCTCTAGGCCAGATTGACAAATTTCTGGGGGTTCAGTTCACAAAAACTGAGAAAGGATTTGAGCTTTCTCAGTGGGATAAAAGTCTTAGATTTGATTGACAGGTGCAACATGACAGAGGCCAAGCCCTGTGACACTCCAATGCAAACAGATTTCCCAAGAGACATGTATAGTGATAGTGAGGATTTTGTACACAAAACTCTGTACAAATCCGTATTGGGCTCACTCTTGTATATAGCAGGTTGGACTAGGCCTGACATCAGCCTATCTATAAATATACTATCTAGGCATTCTGAAAATCCCAAACAAATACATTGGACTGGTATCAAGAGGGTTCTTAGATACCTTAAGGGCACAGCGAATCTCTCACTCTTACTTGAGCCTTATGTTTCAGAAATTCCTCAACTCTACACCTACTCTGATGCTGATTGGGCAGGTGATACCAAATCGAGGAAGAGTACTTCAGGTTATATTGTATATCTTAATAACTGTCCAGTACATTGGTACTCAGGTAAGCAAAAGTTAATTGCCACCTCAACAGCTGAGGCTGAGTATGCATGCTTGTCTAAAGTCTCCAACAACCTAGTATGGTTCGATGAACTTGTGAAGAGTTTATGGAGAGAACCCGAATACCCTATAATTATCCACGAGGATAATCTTGCAGCAATTGAAATTTCAAAAGCTGAAGCCGTAGGCCACAGATCACGGCACATAGACATAAAATATAAGCATGTTAGACAGTTGTCTAAAACAGGTTTCATAAAGACAATATATACCGAAACGAAGGAACAGATCGCTGACATTTTCACCAAGCCTTGCCTAGAGAACAACACATGTACCTGCTAGAAAAATTACCTTTAACTATGTAAGTATAATTATTTCAATGCTTGTAAATAAAGTGTGTATATATATAGCCCAATATATATATGTGTAAAAAAAATTCTGTAAATGCATAGAGAAGGGGATTGTCAGAAAGTAGAACTTTCTGGAGTTACTATGCAGTTTACAAATTAGTAGAGTTTGATGGGGTGATCAAACCTACCAATGACAGGGTGGCATTGAGCACCTCAATGTGATACTGTAGGACACGCCCCTAAGTATAAAAGGGCTGTCAACTGTCATTTTCTAAGAGTGAGAAAAAAGAGAGAAAGAAAATGAGGAGATTCTGAGGGAGATTGGAGATACTGAGAAGATCCAAGACTCTGAGGAGATATTAGGATCTGACAGACTGAGGTCGGTGTATGAGAAGATATAGCAAAGAGATCTGAGAGAAGATCTATAACCTAAAGAGAAAGGGACTTTCTAAAGAGGTTAGCTATATCTAAGAAGAGGTTATGAGAGGAAGAACTGTGAATCTCTCATAGTAACTTCTAGTTCCTTGAAGGACTGTTTAAGAGGAACGAAAGAAGAAAAGACTCTGTATATATTTAAGAATGATATATTTATTGATTGTTTCTGTTATAAATAAATCTGTTTTGATCTGACACAACTTGGCATTGCAATTTATTGAATGACTCTGTGAAATAGATATAGGTTTAAAGATCCAGGCCAAACTAAATTAATAGTATTTAACAACCTTCCTATAGATTCATTTGACAACAAAATTGCTGAAGTGACAAGCAATTCATAGAGCCCGAGTTTTGTTTCATAGAGTGCAACCAAATTCCCACCTTTTTCAAATAAAATATGCATCAAGCACTATGACTCAGTCTGCTGAATTTGAGGAGGCTATTAGTACAACCCAGTTTACACATAAATATATCACAAGAGGCAAATATGAATCAGAGGTTGTTCCAATTATAAAATGTTTTTGTTGTTGTTCAGAAGATCTCTAAAGGAGCCAAAGTGACATTTTTATTTCTTACAGACAGTCCTGATCAGCTAGCAGAGTGTTTCTTTTTCCCCCTGCTCATTTCTATTTAACCTCATGCTCATTCTACTTCTCATACACCCACCCAGATTTTGCAATAAACTCTCTGTGTTAATCACAGGTCATAACTATATTTTCAATATTAGGTATACGTAATGTGTCAGCATTCATATCTCTGTGTGTACTTCAAGGGAGAAAAGAGGCTATGTAGAGATGTATTATACATAATAAAATTATTCTAATCAACTTTAATTGGAAGTATGCATTCACTTTCCAATTAATTATTTAAAAGCTAATATGTGGATATATCTCTCCAGATGCAAGGCACTCTCTCTCTCTCCCCCTCTTTTTAAAGGAAATTATATTTTTTTGTGTGTGTGTTGTTGCCTGCAATCTGAAAACTCCTCTTACCACACCATTAATACCAACTGCATATGGGACCTCACAGTACCCTGAGAAGATCAGACAGCTCGGAATTATATTGAATTTCTTTAATGGGGAATGACAAAATAATCAGGTTGCACCCCTAGTGATTGATGGACCTGACAAGGTTCCACAGGGAATTGGTGGTCATACCTGATCCTCTGCTGCATGGTCCTGCTGAGGCCTTGATTACTGTCTGAAATAAAGAGGTGGCTGAAGTCCTGGATGTGGCTGTTCCTAAGCAATCTCTACTGGCCTATAACTCCTGGCACTCCCTGTAGTTTATGGAGAAATTAAGACGTTGAAAAGGGTCATGAGGCACTTAGAGTGCTGCTGTGGGAAGAAAGGATAAATCTGACCGAACTTACCCTGGATAGTAATAGCAATAGCACTTAGACTTACATACTACTTTACAGAGTTTTACAGCTTTCTAAGTGGTTTACAGAGTCAGCATGTTGCCCCAACAATCTGGGTCCTCATTTTACCCACCTTGGAAGGATGGAAGGCTGAGTCAACCTTGAGCCTGGTGAGATTTGAACTGCCAAATTTCAGGCAACCAGCAGTCTGCAGAAGTGGCAGCAGTACTACATTCTAACCACTGTACCACCATGGCTAATTATGATTCATGCTAGGACATAATGCAGGTAAACTGATAGTAGGGAAGGTGAATTTTAAAATTCTTTTTAATTAGGTATAAAATCAGAAAATGCATTTATTTAATTTAATTATTTAATTTAATCACTTAATGTTTGTTTGATGTAGTGGTTGAGGCATTGAGGCACCAGGCTAAAAACCAGGGGACTATAAGATGTAGTCCTGCCTTAACCACAGAGCTGGCAGGGTAACCTTGGACATGTCTCTGTCTCTCTATCCTCAGAAGAAGACAAGGCAAACTACTTCAGAAATCTTGCCACTTCCACACACATACACAATCTAGCTCAATGTAGCTTGTACACCCCAACTACCACATGCCTGATGAAATCAATAAGGCTGTGAAAAAACATGGCTGTTTGATGGAATACTTGTGGATGTTAAATTTGGAGCTATACTGGTAGATAAACCAATGTTGTGACACTGTTGTTGTCTTTGATCTTATCATATTTTTTGTTCTTGTTATATTCTGCCCAGAGCTGATTAGAACATAGCAGCATATAAATTGCTTGCAATGTTTTTTTAAAACTGTTGAACTTAAATGAGCAAAAATAGAAAAACTCTGGAATAAATTGCTCAGCATGGTCTGGAAAACAAATCATTATCATGGACAATGATGATCTGGAAACTCCATGGACTTCAAGCAAAATTATATTGACAGTGGGGAGCTTAATAGTAAAGTGTCAGCTGCAAGAGACAAATAATTCCAAGCTTAAAAATTGCATTTTCTACAAAAACAAATGCACTCTTTGGGAGAGGGGTATTGATCAAAAAATCATGTTTCCACCAGGTGCTTTTCTGTTCACCTTGAAACTCTTGTTTCTTGGCATCTTTCCCTTTTCTTTCATGTGTCTTTAGAACAGTTGGCCTCAACTGTCAGTTCTGCTATTTGTCTCTGGCTGGTGAAAACAAATAATTTTGTTAGTAATCATCTGTGTCATCATGTCAGGAGAGTGTTGTGAATGTCACTGATGAATTGACAGACAAGGGAACAAGACACATGAATCTCAGTTTGATCCCTGGAGTGTAGAGAGAATCAGAACATGGGATGAGGTTGCTCCTGGGAGGTCTCCATTCAACTGCCAATCTAAAGGGTCTCCTTGAAAAATGAAGCAGTTGAAAAGACAATTGTATCTAGAGGACTGGTGGTAGAAACAGTGAGAAATGTGGTAAGAGATTACTACCTGTTCTTCTAATCTAATTGTATACCAAACAGTTTCATAAATGGGGAAAATCAACAGAGATTACAAATACATCAAACTGACCAAATGGATGCTTTGCATGCTTTTCAGCACACCTGAAACAATAAATAAATTTAGGTTTGTGGCAATCCGAGAAGCAAAAATCCAAATTAAGACAGAGAAAGGATAACAAATAGCTGGCATTATAAATATGTTAGCAATAAAAGTTTCTGCAATTTGAAATGAAGTCGTTATAACAATATCTCTATTTATCACCTGATGTTAAGCATACATATCCTAAAATCATTTCAATATTTCTGAAATAAACTGCCAATTGACTGAATTTTATAAAATTATATCATAAACACTAAAAAGCATGCAATTAAACTTTCATAACATACTAATGAGTTGTTAATAAACTCTTCTTGAACCTAGTAGAAAAAGAAATAATTTCACTGATATGTATTTTTAATTAGAAATATTTATCTCTATGTTTGAATACTGTTTCAATAACTACAATACCTCTTACACCCTGAACATAAACTGTTTCAATTCCTCCCCTCAGGACACTGCTACAGAACACTGCATGCCAAAACAACTAGACACAGGGACAATATTTTTCCCTCATGCCATCACTCTACTGAACACCTAATTTTCACAGTACTGTCTTATATCTAAATATATATTTACCCTTGTTGTACATCTATAGTATTATTACTATCCTTCTCATCATATCTACTAGCTCCTCTTATTGTTATTATAATTATGATTATTATTAATCTGTTGCTTTGCATGTATACTGAAAGCTACTGCACTGGAGACAAATTCCTTGTGTGTCCAATCATACTTGGCCAAGAAAGAATTCTATTATATTCTGTTCTGTTCTGTTCTATTCTATTCTATTCTATTCTATTCTATTCTATTCTATTCTATTCTATTCTATAGTTGCCTGATCACAACTCTCAGTTTACTGGTCTTATCTAAACTTTGAAAATTACCCAAATCATTACCTAACATGCACAAGTACAAGTGTTGTTGATGATATTGTTGTTGCTGCTGTATCTCAGTAGAAAAGCATGAAAATATAGGCATATTAGATAGTTATGACAATGTCAAAGTTGTCAAATTTCATCAATTTATATTTATTTATTTATTTATTTATTTATTTATTTATTTATTTGATTTGTCAATCGCTTACAAGGTAATAGGTATAAGTATAAACATAGTTATGAATACATGAAATTTGGGGTTTTCATGAGCTGTAAGCCATAATCATCCCAATTATGGCAAATCACAGCTTGAACTATCTTGCTTTGCATGTAATGAGTCTATCTCATATATTAGTTTCACCTTTTAAGTTGTGTTACTGAAATAAATGAACTTTTGCACTATATTCTAATTTTTCGAGTTTCACCTGTATATTAACCACATCTACTGTATTCTCCTGACTCTAAAATAATTTCTAGTGCCATATTTTCAAATACTATTTATGATATCATGGACTCTTCATTATTCTACCCACTGCCTCCAGTCTTTGGTTTTCTCATATTACCAGAAATTGAACAATTCAAGGATCCAACAGTGAGGGCACATTTCATCCCTAGGTGGCTTGTGTTATTGGGAGGAGAGTCCAAATAATGTGTTCAGCATTTCTTTTCCTGCAGAGTTCCATGTCTGATATTGATCTGCCTCTTCGTACAATCACTTATTACCTGCTGGAAATTCTCTTCTCCTAATGATTTCTTTTTCTTTCATGGCATGCTGTGGTTTACCTCTTCTTTTCCCTGTCTGTTCTATACCAATTTTCTCTGTTGCTTTGTTTATTTGTTCCGGTCTCCTCCACTGTGATAAATAGCTTTTGATTCTGGAACGATAAACCAAATATTGTTGTACTATTCATAGCATCTGAGATAAAAAAAATCAATCTTTCAATATGATTTACACATTTATTTATTTTATTTATTTATTATTGGGACTTGTATGCCGCCCCATCTCCGAAGACTGCTCACAACTAAGAAACAACAGCAATAAATAATTAAAAAGAGATTAAACCCAGTTACAAGCCCAAACAAATTTAAAATACATTAAAAATATAAAACCACGCCCCCCCCAGGAAAGAAAAGGTCACAGCCCGGATTGGTCAAACAACCAGGTCTTCAAATCATGGCGGAAGGTGCAGAGGTCAGGGGCCAGGCGGAGCCCCAGGGGAAGCTGGTTCCACAGGTCAGGGGCCACGACAGAGTAGGCTCATCGTCGGGGGACCGCCAGCCAGCATTGGCCCGCCGCCAGGACCCCAAGGAGTCCTTGCCTGTGTGCGCGCACAGGGCGGTTGGCATTCGATGTCGGCAGAAGTCACTCCCTTAAATATTAAGGACCCATGTCATGAAGGACTTTGTATGTTAAAACTAAAACCTTGAATCTCACCTGGAGCACAACCGGCAACCAATGCAGGCAGCGCAGGAGGGGGGTAACATGGGAGAATCGGGAAACTCCCATCACCACCCACGCCACTGCATTCTGCACCAGCTGCAGTCTCCGGATGGTATGCAAGGGCAGTCCTAAGTAGAGAGCATTGCAGTAGTCGAGTCTAGAGGTAACAAGGGCATGAGTGACTGTGCGCAGGGCATCTCGGTCCAGGAATGGGCGTAGTTGGCGAACAAGACGGAGTTGGGCAAAGGCCCCCCTGGCGACGGCTCCCACCTGCTCCTCCAACCAGAGCCGAACATCCAGGAGGACCCCCAAATTCCACGCCCTATCCACAGGGGGCAACACCACTCCCCCTATGGCCAAAAATGGATATTCCTGACTGGGCCGAGATGCCGGTATGCACAGCCACTCAGTCTTGGCCGGGTTGAGTCAAAGCATGTTCCCGCTTATCCAGATCCATACCGCATCTAAGCACTGGGTCATCAGGGAAAGGGCATCACTGATTTGGTTCGGGGTGGAGATGTACAGCTGGGTGTCATCTGCGTACTGGTGGTAACTCACCCTGAAACCATGGATGATCTCACCCAGCAGCTTCATATAGATGTTAAATAGCAGGGGGGAGAGAACCGACCCCTGAGGGACCCCACATGAGAGCACCCTCGGGGTCGACCTCTGCCCCCCCGCCAATACCGATTGCGATCACCCCGAGAGGTAGGAGGTGAACCACCGGAGCATGGTGCCCCCCACTCCCAGCCCCTCGAGGCGTCACAAAAGTATACCATGGTCGATGGTATCAAAAGCTGCTGAGAGGTCTAATAGGACCAGGACAGAGGAAAAACCTCTGTCCCGGGCCCTCCAGAGTTCATCCATCAGCGCGACCAATGCTATCTCCGTGCTGAAACCAGGTTGGAAGCCTGATTGATATGGATCTAGGTAGTCCGCTTCATCCAGGAAAAGTGGAAACTGCTGAGCCACCACACTCTCAACAACCTTCGCCAAAAAGTGAAGGTTGGAGACTGGACAAAAGTTATCTAACACGGTCGGGTCCAGGGCAGGCTTCTTCAGGAGGGGTCTCACCACCGCCTCCTTCAAGGTGGTGGGAAAAACACCCTCCCTTAATGAAGTGTTGACAACTGCCCAGAGCCAACTGCATAGGCCAGCCAGGAAGGACACGGGTCCAACAAACATGTGGTGGAACTCAGCGCCGATAATCCTGTCCACTTCATCCTCGGAAACAGGATCGAACTCATGCCAGATCACATTGGCCAGACTACCTGTATCTCATTCCTCAGACCACTGCAAATCAGAGGACAACCCGCTCCGAATCCGGGCGATCTTATACAACAGATATTGACCAAACTCCTCAGCCCTTCCTCGCAACGGGTCTTCCCCCTCCCCTGTATGAAGGAGAGAGCGGGTAACCCAGAACAGGGTGGCTGGGCAGTTATCTGCGGACGCTATGAGGGTGGAGAATAAGACCTTCTCGCTGCTCTCACAGCTACCAGGTAAGTCCTAATATGGGCTCTTAGCTGGGCTCGATCGGATTGGGAGCGGGTGGACCTCCACCTGCTCTCTAAAACCCTCCGACGATGCTTCATCTCCCGGAGCTCCTCAGTATACCAAGGAGCCATCTGGGATCCACGGCATGAGTGGGGACGCATGGGGACAACCCTGTCGAGGGCATCCGATGCAGCCTGTTGCCAAGCGGCCGCCAGATCCTCGACAGAGCTGTGGGCAAGGGAAGAGGGAAAGAACCCCAGTTCCATCTGGAACCTCTCAGGGTCCATCAGGCATCTGGGGCGGAACCATCTAGGTGGCTCCTCATCCCAGCAGTGGGGGGTGGCCTGTTGGAAGACCAGCCATAGGAGATAGTGATCAGACCATGGAACAGGCAGTGTCATAAAAGTGGCTTGCCCTCTGTCACTACGCCACTGTTCGGAGACAAAAACTAGGTCGAGAGTGTTTCCCCCCTCATGAGTCGGGCCTTGAATCAATTGGGTCAGGCCCATGGCTTCCATGGAAGCCATGAATTCCTGGGCCAAACCCGACGTCCCCCAGGAGGGCAAATTGAAGTCCCCAGGACTGGGAACTCCAACGCCACCCCGAGAGGACATCGAGAAGCCCAGGCAGGGCCGCTGTCACACAGCTGAGGGAAAGGTATGCGAGCAGCAGGCCCACCCGACCATTAGGCCCCCCTCTCAGGAGGAGGGTCTCACTCCTGCCTATCTCTGGAACAGTGACCTCCCTTGGAAACAAGGTCTCCTGCATAACCACAGCCACCCCCACCCCTTCCCTGGGCCCATGGCCGGTGTAAAACCTGGAAACCCGGTGGGCACAGATCAGCCAGAGGGACACCTCCCTCTGGGCCCAACCAGGTCTCGGTGATACAAGCCAGGTCCACAGCCTCCTCCTCAATGATCTCTCGGAGGAGGGGAGACTTATTAGCCACAGACCTGGCATTAAAATACACCAGCTTAAGCCCAGGGGTCCCGGTTCCCATGCCCCTGGGAGGAGGCCGGAGCATGCCAATGCACAAAGATGGCGGGCGCGTGTTCCCAGTACATGATATGGCCCTATGCCTCGATGTCTCCTGCCAACCCCAACCACCCTGGGAATCACGGTCCCCACCTCACACCCTGGAGCCCTGGCAGTCCCCAACCCCCACCCCCCTGCCATGCACCAGGCTGAGACCCATATCCCTGGGATCATTACCCACCTCCTCCCTAGCCTTCTTAAAAATTTAGTTAAAAATTTGACTAAGGGGGCCCTAGTGACCCTCTTTTTCATAGCAGAACCCCACCCATACCCCACCCCCCTGTCATGCCATGTGACTTTCACTCTTCCTTCAGTTTCAAGACTGAACATTTAACTACCAGGTCCTTGAAAAAGACTGCTTTTCATGAATGGATTAAGAATCTTAATTTCCCTGTAATTACATCCAGCAGGAAAATGTGTAGAAAGGCAAGTTAACTCTAACTCCAAAATGTGATAAGACTGTCCTGACAAAATGATTGGATCACAAAGAGACAATAATGACTGAACAACCACAAATGTAGGAGGGTTCAATTGTAGGTCTGTGCAGTGCTGTGGATTCAGCTCCTTCCCATTGCTTCCCATCAAAGCATGAAGCAAATATAAAGAAAGCATTTGTTACTTAAATTAAAAAAGGAAAGAAAGGGAAAGCAATCCTAAATAAAAGGGCTCCTTATGACTCAATTATTTTCATGACTCTGTTCTATGCTTGTTCTTTAACATTATTCCATTTGGGGTGCACAGTAGAATACAGGTGAAACTCAAAAATTAGAATATCGTGCAAAAGTTCATTTATTTCAGTAATGCAACTTAAAAGGTGAAACTAATATATGAGATAGACACATTACATGCAAAGCAAGATAGTTCAAGCCGTGATTTGCCATAATTGTGATGATTATGGCTTACAGTTCATGAAAACCCCAAATCCACAATCTCAGAAAATTAGAATATTGTGAAAAGGTGCAATATTCTAGGCTCAAAGTGCCCCACTCTAATCAGCTAATTAAGCCATAACACCTGCAAAGGGTTCCTGAGCCTTTGAATGGTCTCTCAGTCTGGTTCAGTAGGAATCACAATCATGGGAAAGACTACTGACCTGACAGTTGTGCAGAAAACCATCACTGACACCCTCCATAAGGAGGTAAAGCCTCAAAAGGTAATTGCAAAAGAAGTTGGATGTTCCCAAAGTGCTGTATCAAAGCACATTAATAGAACGCTATGTGGAAGGGAAAAGTGTGGAAGAAAAAGGTGCACAAGCAGCAGGGATGACCATAGCCCAGAGAAGATTGTCAGGAAAAGGCCATTCAAAAGCATTGGGGACTTTCACAAGGAGTGGACTGAGGTCAGTGCATCAAGAGCAACCACACGCAGACGAATCCTGGACATGGGCTTCAAATGTCGTATACCTCTTGTCAAGCTGCTCCTGAACAACAAACAATGTCAGAAGCATCTTACCTGGGCTAAAGAAAAACTGACCTGGTCTGTTGCTCAGTGGTCCAAAGTTCTCTTTTCTGATGAGAGCAACTTTTGCATCTCATTTGGAAACCAAGGACCCAGAGTCTGGAGGAAGAATGGAGAGGCACACACTGCAAGATGCTTAAAGTCCAGTGTGAAGTTTCTACAGTCTGTGTTGATTTGGGGAGCCATGTCATCTGCTGGTGTTGTCCACTGTGCTTCATTAAGTCCAGAGTCAATACAGCCATCTACCAGGAGATTTTGGAGCACTTCATGCTTCCTTCTGCAGATGAGCTTTATGGGGATGCTGACTTCATTTTCCAGCAGCTTGGCACCAAAACCTGGTTCAATGACTGTGGGATTACTATGCTTGATTGGCCAGCAAACACGCCTGACTTGAACCCTATAGAGAATCTATGGGGCATTGCCAAGAGAAAGATGAGAGACATGAGACCAAACAATGCAGAAGAGCTGAAGGCTGCTATTGAAGCATCCTAGTCTTCCATAACACCTCAGCAGTGCTGAGGTGTTATGGAAGACTAGGATGCTTCAATAGCTTCCATGCCACACCGCATTGAGGCAGTAATTGCTGCAAAAGGGGCCCAAACCAAGTACTGAGTACATATGTATCCTTATACTTTTCAGAGGTCCGATATTTTTCTATGTACAATCCTCATTTTATTGATTGCGTGTAATATTCCAATTTTCTGAGATTGTGGATTTGGGGTTTTCATGAGCTGTAAGCCATAATCATCACAATTATGGCAAATCACAGCTTGAACTATCTTGCTTTGCATGTAATGAGTCTATCTCATATATTAGTTTCACCTTTTAAGTTGCATTACTTTTTTTTTTTGAAAAAAGTTTTATTATTTTAGACAAACATACACAGAAAAAACATATGGTATGCCGGTAGGTTAAAGCTCCTTGTATATCTTTTCCATTCTCATCTATTAATTATTTTTATATATTCTCACGTACAAAATATTCCATATTTTTAGATTAATTTTTCTTATAACACTTCGTATTATCATCCCAGAACCATTCCTGGCAAACAAATGCATACAGACAAATATAAAAAACAAAAAACAAAAAATTCTTTTTTTGAGAACAGTGTGTTACCGGACCCTCCCTTCTCCATGCAACTATAATTTCAATTACACACTCATTTTGTATATTCTATTCCATTTATGATAGCAAATTCCACTATTTTCCATAATTTCCCCCCTTTCTCTAGCTTCTATAGTCTTGCTACAGTTATTTCATCATTCCATCATTTCATTAATTACATTTCTTTTTCCAATTTTCAATATCTTGCCAATCAATATTATTACACTTTTGTCTATCTTGTTTAGAATTTTATATTATCTTATAAAACATATTTTACCCTGTAATTACTACCCTAAAGGATAAGACCTCTATCTCTTCTAACCAATTATTGTTTAACTTTTATATTTCACCTTTACCATTATTACCTCTGTTACCCTCTATTTTATATCATCTAGCCATTATTAATCAGATTCTGCTTGGTACATTCCTACAAATATCCATTAGATTCTTTACAAGAGAAAAGAAAAAAAATTATGCATACATATAACAATAATCATTAAAGTAATTATTTCTTTTGAAGTTCAATTCAGCCATTGTTAATATTTATCTCCTTCATTCATTTCTATTTAAGATATTTCCGTTTTATTACCATTTAATATCCATATCACTATATTTCATCATCAAGAAGAAAAACAGTATTAAAAAGTTCCATACTTCTTATAATTTCCATACTTTCTCTTTAAATTGTTAGAGGCTTTATTCTCTTTCCTTCTTTACCTCCTTTACTTATTAACAGAAAGAAAAAAAAACTATACTAACTTCTTTCTAACTTAACCATATTTATCTCATGTACCCTTGCAGAATCCTCTCAGTAACTTAAATTAACCATTGTCTAACTGTTGGATTTTAATTTTTATGTATTTTTCTTGCTGTTGCTCATCTTGGTTCAATTTTTTACCACTTTCTCTTCTTGTCAACTCCCCCCTCTTCTTCTCCCTTCCCATTTTTCCCCTTTTACGTCCTATTTCCCCTTCTGAAATCCTACCTTATGGCTCCTTGCAATATTATAGCTATTTCCCATTTTATAGTTTTTTTTGGTTGTTGCCTCCAATCTTAGATTTTTAACTCTCTTTCCTCTTTTCCCCTTTTTCTTCCCCTTTTTCTTAACCCGTTTTGGAGTCATTTGATCATTAAAGATGGCTTCTTCTTCTTTGCCCCGCCCTTCTTGTTCATCTGATGCTTCCTGTAATTTTCTATATTTCAGGATCTCCATTTCTATCATTTTTACCTCTTCTTTAATGTCTTTAAATAGTGTTTTAGTTCTTCAAAAAGTGATGACATTCTGAAAGAGATTTTTTCCCTTTTAAAGCAACCCCCAGATGACTTTAATCCTTCACTAAGATCCTCTAGCCAGGAGTTCTCCGATAATCCACAGCCGTTTCTTATTTTCTTTTTCACTTTCAGTTTTCCAGGGCTCGGCTTGCACGGAGCTTCCTTTACTATGTACTCTTTTCATGTCTTGTTGTGAATCCACTCTCAATACAATTTAACTCCAGGTGGTATCCTTTGTTTCTAGACTCCACCCTATTTAAGCTCTTTCCCCCCCCTCTGTTTTCTATCTTTGACTCTTTTTAAACAGAATTTTTTAAAGTTATTCAAAAGTCTTTATCACATGGTACTTTATTTTCAGCTCAAAGCAGCCTATTAATATCCAAGTGAATCAATGTCCAATTCTTGTAAATCCTTTCTTGATATTCCAAGCCAGTTGAAGCGATCAGAATTTGAGGGAAAAAAGAGACCAATTTTCCCCTCTTAACCCTTTCATTCGCAGCTGTAAAAGTCTTTTAGAGATAGCGTTGTTTTTAGCTGTTTAAATTCCGGGTACCTTTAATAGTTGTTTTCAATTGCAAGCCCGGTATATCACACTTTCTCCTTCAAGCTTCCTCCTGCACATTCTTTTCTGTTCGAGTTCTTCTTTGAGGTGGCCATTTCTGACCAGCCGCTTCTGCTGCCTTCAGGAAAGGGAAAAAAAACCAGCTGGGGAGAAGAGATGCGGCTCTCCTCAACCCTGCCGGCAGCTCCCCAACCTTCACCACCTCTACGGGGTGGTTTCAACCCCAAAGCCAGCCAGCTCGGGGTCTCCAGCGGTGAGCATGGATCAAAACTGCGCACAGTCGCAGATTTTGGTCCGTTCACGAAGAGGCTCAAAACAGGAAGTCCTAAGTTGCATTACTGAAATAAATGAACTTTTGCACTATATTCTAATTTTTCGAGTTTCACCTGTAGAATGAAGGAGAAAAAGCATAGGAAGGAAGGAGTTTACAAGTGATCCACAGAGTCTTGTAGACAGGCCCACTTATTCTGGCTGCAGTTCTGTGATTGGCAGGCATTTTCCTACTAGCTAGTGACATGTTGAAAAGGAAAGACAACAAAACCAGAGGAATCAAACCAATGGTTGGGCGCATCATATTCAAATTCAATTTGGCATTCTTCGGCAGTGAGTCACAACCAATGCAATACACAAAAGATAATGATTACCAGTGGAGACAGAAAATTTCATACTAGTATATGTTAATTTTTGCAGAACAGCTAGATAGCACTTTAATTCATAACTGGGGAAATCCCCAGAGAAATGACATCCTGCTTTGAATTAATTCCATCCAGCCACTTTGCTAAATCCAACAGAGATTTTTTTAAGCTGCAAGTAGGACAGACTATTGTTCAGACTTTGGGTATAAAAACTGTATCTCAACATCTCATTTGTTTAAAGGACACACAGCCCTAACCACAAGATTTTGAAATAGCTCTTGTGAACTATCTACCTTGCCCTATAAGTAAACACAAAACCCTTTTAAAAGACTTAATGACATCAACCGTACTACTAAATACTACAAACTGTGCACAAGTTCTTTTCCCATTCACACAGCTCAAACATGCCAATCTCCTAAACAAAGAATAAATAAAGGCATTTCTTGATCTTCTGAAAATGGAAATTCACATCAAGAGTAAACATGCATAAATTCCGAGGCCACCAGGATGCAGCAGCTATATGTGTGGCTATTAGTGTATGCATACATATACACATATCAAACTTACAGTAGATAGATATGCAATCAAATAACTTCTAACCCAACAATGGGGAGCTTGTGAACATTCCATGTATTTCTTAATGGTGACTTTAAGCAGTTCTAATTGATAAGTTAGATACCTGGAACAGTATCTGCAGAACCTACTCTAACCAATAAATTTAATAACAATAAAGGAAGACATTAACTTTGTGGAAGACTTCTTAAAAATGAAGCATAAATTGATATAAGAGATCCTTCTGAACCAATTAATGGCTGCAATAAATTTATATCATATTCTTCATAATTAATCCTTCTTTTTCCCTGAATTGGCATAATTAATAGCTAGTTAATACTTTTATTGTGCCAATTGTAATGTTGGAATTTAATAACTCATCCCTGAACAAAGGTCTGAAAGCTCTATTCAATTCATTCCACTACAGTTTAAAATTGTCTTAAGTAGAAATTTGAATGGACAAGGACATAATTTTGAAATTATATTAATTTTAATAGTCATGAGCTGACTTTGGAAGCCTTTTTATGGCATTTTTTAAAATAAAAAGACATTCCAAAATCATGAAATAATGCCTAGTACGATTCCTAAATAAAATAACTCAAGTTCTTGTTAAACTGCAGACATTTCTCTTTTTAAGTTTGTATGAATCAATTTTAAAAAATAGTATCTAAAAAATGAAACCATATATACTACTATCTTCATCAGAGATCTAACAGTAGTATCTCAACAATAAGTTAAAGTGGGTATTGATAGGTCTGTTTCATTTAAGTGTGCTAGTATGCTATTCTGATGTGCTGCCCTGCTCCCCTCACACACATGCATGTACAGCAAGGGTTCTACAGGTGTTTAGTCAAACCTCCCAAACAGATCCTCAGAAAATACCCCCATTGCACGAGTTTGGATTCTGAACTCAGGATAGTGAAAGTCACTGAGAGAGTCCAACGTGTGCACACAAAGTCACGGAAAGCAGTCCACAAGTCGAACAGGCCAGGACACACAGCATGAGCACAAAAGGCACAGAACTGGGCACATTGTTCGAGCAATGCTCAAGTCTTCAGGGCAGGATTAAGTAGGCAACGTTAATGCATCATTTCATGAGAAGTGAGGTTGCCTCCTCTGAGTCTAGCTGACTGGTATTCTTCCTATCTCAGCTCTGCCCTACGTGTCCTGGGATCAGGAGGAGGTATGAACTCCACCTCTTCCTCACTGCTAACTGGTGGCAGCTACTTCTGGTCCTCACCTGGAGCCTCGTGGGCAACTTTCTGCAGCTGTGATCACCTCATTCAATCTCAATCTCAGCCTCAGCCCAGCCTATCGCTCATCTGTTTAACCCAGTTGAGGCTGCTCCATCAGGTGAGCACTCTCTAAGCCTTGATCCAGGCCATCACTTGGCTTTATTCTTTCCTCTGCTGACTCAAACTCATCCTCCTCTTCCGCTGAACTCATGTCTAGAGAGTGGCCTGTGGGCAGATCAATGACATCTGGGAAGTTTCTGAAGTGATTTTTTAAATTTATTTATTTATTTATTTATTTATTTATTTATTTATTTATTTATTTATTTTGTCAAGCAATTATAAGATAACAAGTATAAGTATAAACATAGTTATGAATACATGAAATGGATACATATAAGAAAAATAAAAAGAAACAATAGGACAGGGATGGTAGGCACATTGGTGTGCTTATGCATGCCCCCTACAGACCTCTTAGGAAAGGGGTGAGGTCAATAGTAGACAGTCTAAGATTAAAGTTTTGGGGGTTTGGGGAAGAAACCACAGAGTCAGGTAGAGTATTCCAGACATTGACCACTCTGTTGCTGAAGTCGTATTTCTTGCAATCAAGTTTGGTGTGGTTTACCTTGAGTTTGTATCTATTGTGTGTTCTTGTATTGTTATCGTTGAAGCTGAGGTATTCATTGACAGGTAGGATATTACAATATATAATTTTATGTACTATATACTGATCTTTAATTAAAATTGAATTTACTAAGGTCAAATCTTAGGCAGAATGGTGTCCTGGCTGAGAGCTTTGTTATCAGCAAGATTATCATTGTTTTAAGAATGTTAAGGGTCTTAAAATTTAAAGATAGATGAAGCCCCATCATTTGCCTTGGACATTTCAAGAACACTTGGAACTCTCATCTCAGCCTTACCATTATTTCTTTTAAAAAATTCCCCCTCCTTTCCCTCTATACTATTGAAACATTGGGAGCAAAGCATTAAGATATATTTTTTTCCTAGACATTATTCATTCTTTCTAGTGTATTTAAGTTTTCTTGTATTACTATGAAGGGTGTCATTATATAACCAGATTATGACTAGGAAAAAACTTCACAAGATAGATGTGAAATCCTGCTAAATATTCCTTGTGAGATATAACACATTGCATTAAGTGAATATAAACTTATGTAAGAGAGGAAAATCAAACAGCAACAAGTTGATTTTATTTATAAACTTGGAATAATTGTAAATTAGACTTAATTAGTTAAGAATTCTGAGCAGTAACATTAATTACATTTCATAATAAAAGCTGTAAATCATAGAATATGGAATAACCACAGACTTTTTTAAATCATAGGAAAATATGAAAATAGCTCCTATACATCTCACAATATTTTCAACATTTTATAAAAATCAAGTCCAGCCAGCTTCATGTTATGAAGTTTTCATCACTGTAATTTTAAAGGCTGGAAAGGATTTATTTATTTATTTATTTATTTATTTATTCGACTTGTATGCCGCCCTATTCCCTAAGGACTCAGGGCGGCGAACATTAAAACAGAGAAAAATTTACAATAAAACAAGATTAAATGTATCCACTCTACAGGTTATTACTTGATATCTCTGTTAAATGTTGATTCTAAGATTTTTTTTTAACAGCTATAGTGATGGGAAGATTACAGAAGATATTATTGGCAATAATTCATCCTGCACAATATGATTTCATGAAATGATGTCAGGCTTCAGATAATACAAGACCCTTGGTTGATATAATAGTTTTATATGCTGATAGACAAGAATCTATAGTTAACTTTGTTGCACACAGAA
The DNA here is from genome assembly GCA_009733165.1 of Naja naja. Classification (NCBI taxonomy): domain Eukaryota; kingdom Metazoa; phylum Chordata; class Lepidosauria; order Squamata; family Elapidae; genus Naja; species Naja naja. The sequence continues at coordinate 57,619,544 of CM019149.1, read as the reverse complement.
AGGGCTTTTGGCATAGTTCAAAATAAGTTTTTAGCATTTAGAATTTAGAAGTTTAGATTTCCCATAAAATGTGTTTTTGGATTAGTGTGTGTGTGTGTGTGTGTGTGTGTGTGTATAGAGTTGATGTTTGCAGATTGGTTGACTTTTTCGTAAGAATCTGAGTGGTTGAAGTACTGGCTGTGTGTCTATCAGCCCTCTGTGTTGTAACGACCTGGGTAATGGGCTGTGTGATGACCTTCTGAGTTCTATTGTTGTGACATCCTGGATCTTGTACTGTAATCTCCTGGGTCGTTGGCTGTGTTGTAACATCCTGAGGTTTTGTGTTGTAATCTCCTGAGTTCCGTGATGTAGTATCCTGAGAGGATGGCTGTGATGTAATGTTCCAGGCTTTGGTTTGGCTCCGAGTTTGAGGTCTGGCTATGTGTTCATAGAGTGTGTCAATTTGCTTAGTTTGGGGGTCAGAGGGGGGTGAAGCAGCTGGTGATGCAGCCGTGGTCTGGTTTCTGGATGGTGGTTGTCTTTCATCTATGGAATGGGTTTGGGTTTGAGTCTGGTGAGAGAGATTGGTGGTGATGTCATGTGTTGTTTTGTGTCCGGTATTGGTTTTCATGGCTGGGATTGGTTTGTTGATTAGGGCTAGTTTCCAGATGTCTGGTAGGCTGGAGGTATCATCCCGTTTATTCATGTTATAGGGGTGTTTCTCTATTTCAATGGCTTCCCTAATTATTCTCTTGTTGAAGTGTTCAGTATTGGAGATTAATCTGGTTCCCTCAAAATCAATTTCATGTCCTGTGGCTTTACGGTGCTGGATAAGGGAGGAAGCTTTTTCTTTTCTGACTGCGTTCTTGTGTTCTGCGATGCGTGCATTTATTCTCCTGTTGGTTTGTCCAATGTATGTGGCTGGGCAAATTTTGCATGGTATTTCATAAACTCCTTGGTTTTCTTGCTGGATCTTGTCCTTGGGGTTTCTTAAGATGTTGGCTATTTTTTGGTCAGTGCCGAAGGCTGTTGTGATATTGTGTTTGTGGAGAATTTTGCTGATTTTACACCAAGACCTGCATACCTGTACCTGTGAAAATGTATGAAAATCTATGAAATCCATCATGTACATAATGCAATATATTCATCAAGGATACCCATTATCTCCTTTAATTTGGTATTAGAACTACTGCCATGCCTAATAAAACAAACTCATGAAATCAAAGGGATTTAAGCTGCATTTTAATATGATATTGCTATATGCAGAAAATATTTGGTTCTTTTTTATAACTATCCTTTATTTTATACTTAGTTTCTGACAATATATCAATCTTTACCTAAATAAATTTCCAAAGGTTGGAATGGGTTTATTTTTATTGTCTTAAAATTATTAAATAGTTGGAATATTATTTTGAAGAAAACAAAGATTTCAAAATATATCATCAAGATGAAAAGATACAAAGCAATGGATGAAAATATTCTTATATTTGTGTGAAAATGAATTTTACATAAATACTAATGTATATTTTCAGAGTAGAAAAAGCATCTTTATTATGATGATGACAATTTTAATTCTCTGGATTTTAAACAATAATACTGGGCTCATTTTTTAAACTTCAGTCATGTGGTAGAATGGAAAAATATTATAAAATGTACCATTATAGATAGAACTTTGGAGTTATTATTTAGCTTTACAGTCTTAGCAAGATCTTCGTTCTAATTAGAGAAGTTGTTCTAATTATAGAAGGCATCTAAACATAGAAAGTACACCATTGAGTTCAGCAGGGGTCTATAAATAATTGTATGAGATTCTGTCCCATTGATTATATCTCCTTTGTTATTACAAATATTTTGGATGTCAATAGAAGGAAAAAGAAAGCACCCAGATAAAACATGTGCATTGTAAAAAAAAATTAAAACAAATTTAATTAACTCAACATGATGCACCTATGAAAACAAAGGGCACACACTGAAATGAAAATAAATTCCTGCAGATTCCTACTGAGGGTTTATGGATTGGATAGGAAATACATTGAAGAAATAAATTAATAAATAAAGCAAGCGAACGTGTGAAAAAGTTCCAAAAATATGTGGGATGGTAGCAGTTTTTCTTTTAAATGTAAAGGTTCCCTTGAATCAGGATTAATTCCAAGTGTTCTTAGAAGCTGCTTCCATTGACCTTTTCTAGATTGCTCAGTTTAGTGTAAACATGGGTTTGTCTGGTGGAACCCATTCCAATTATCAACCAGTTCTAGGCCTGCTTAGCTTTTACAAGATCAACCCAGACCTGTTCAATGCTGCCAGCTACCCTGGTTATTTTTCAGAAAAATACAAATCAATATGTAACTTGCCTTCATTAATATTCAGCCTTGTAAATTCTGAGAATGACTGTCAGTTAGATAATTGTAGCTTATTACTTACTTTCAGAAACACAGATTCAGTATGTCAGTGGTTGAAGAAAAGTCAAGCCCTAATGTGAAGCAAAGTATTTCTGCTATAATTCATATGTAACTCCATATGTAATTCTGCAAATACCTTATATCATTTTTTCCTCTGTACTGCTGGCAACCTTTGGTCTTGCTACCACTTCTTCATTTCCACCGCACCGTAAATTTAGTCACTTTTTGGTTTATTTTTCATTCTGGTGGAGTTAGCTTATCGATGGCATCATGTTAGCACTTTTGTCCTCTTTCACCTTGAAGTCTGCCTATTCACTTAAATTTGATTGCTTCTTATCTATATCAATCAGGATCAGACTTTAGTCTTCATAACTCCTTTTTCATTTAAGAAGGATTGGAAGGAGGACCAATTTAGAAGTAAGGCAAGGGGGAAAATATCAGGAGAATGAGATATATGAAAACTTCTACTGTAGTTTTTTTTTAAATAAACCTCTTCGCCATATAAAATTATGAATCCTAAATATGTTAGCTGAAATTCCACTTTTAAAAAAGCTTCAATTTATTCATTGTTCTAATAAATAATAGATCGAGTATGAATGTAAAATAATATAATTAAAATGAAATAAAGCAAAACACAGTAAAGCTGCATAATTCAGTAGACATGTGAAATGAAAAGAAACAAGGAAAAGCAAGGGCTAGTTTGGTCTACGAGGGCAGAGGTGGTATTCAGCAGGTTCTGACCAGTTCTGGAGAAATGATAGCAGAAATTTTGAGTAGTTTGGAGAACCAGTGGTAACCTTTCCACAGGAGTGGGGAGGGAATGGATATTTTGCAGTATCCTTCCACTGCCACGCACACTAAGCCATGCCAACCAAGCCATGCCAGGCCCACCAAGCCACGCCCACAGAACTGGTAGCAAGATTTTTTTGAATCCCACCACTGTACTAGGGCACTAAGCTAGAAACCAGGAGAGTCTGAGTTCTAGCCCTGCCTTAGGATGAAAGTCAGTTGGGTAGCTTTGGGAAGAGAAATGAGTATTAAGTATGCCTTGACCTATTTACAAAAATAATAAAGGGGGGGGGAGAGAAAACTTAATGATAGGAATCCTTGTATCGAGGAATGTAAAGGGAAGGTGCCAGATATTACATGGTAAATAGGAAGGAATAAAGGTAAATTCTTCTCAAAGAAGAGATAAGGGGCTTCGTAGTAGCATGCAAGGAAAACAGAATTGCCTTCCCAATTGGTAGAGGAAATTTTGTCCTCAAGAGTTTAAGAGACACAAAACTTTTAATTGAGAAAAGGTATAAAAATAATGAATCCCAGGCACTTGTCACAAAGATTACACTGGACATAGATAGAAACATGGGGGAGAAAGAAGAAAGCAAAAATTAGTCTGGAAGCAATGTCTAGAAAAAGGAGAAACAAAAGAAAATCGCTTCCTAGAAGAGGCAGCTTAAGGAGACAAGGTACACAGAATCAACACTTTCAAGTGAAAGAGGCAAAAAGCTTACTTCAGAGTAAAGTGGGAAATACAAAGACAACCTATAAGACCAGGAATCTCCAGGCAGTGGAAAGTTATCAAAAAGTAAAAGATGGCAGTCATGAATGTTTAACTAAGGGACTGCCCTTCTAATATGTATGTTCTTAAGTTTGCATGAAGAGTCAGCTGTGAAGAGCTTCAGTGAAGAGTTTATTAGTGACTACAGCTCGAATGGACCCGTCTTGGCTGGGCTATGGCTGCTACTTATAGCCAGCAGCCGCAGTTGCCAGCCAATCAGAGTGCAGGGTTTTCCCGCACTTTTCAAACCAATCATATTTGACATTTTACAAGAACAATTCAAACTAAACCAATAACATTCAAACCTACATACATAACACCCCACCCCACTAGGTTCAGTCCATACCAAACCCCAACCTATCTAATGTATTCTTTTAAATAGGTGGGGCTCTTACGTGTACATTGAGACCTTCGTGGTTCAGAAGTTTTAACATTCTCACCCAGTGAGAGAGGAAATGTGTCTGCTGACATTTCCCTACTGGGACTTCCTGTGAAAGAAGACCCTGTTTGATTGTTAGAATCTGGTCTCTCCTCCAAACCCATCTCCAGCCCAATGTCAGCACCCAAGTCAGGTAGTGATGTACAATCTTCCACTTCTAAGGATGGATTTTGGCATTGTGACAGGTTTTGGAATGGTTCCTGTCATAATGGCTCATTACACATGGGATGGATTCTTGCTTGCTGATTATCCTCATGTTCCTCCCCCTCCCCCCTAGAATTGATATCAGGTGCGGGAACTAGAGAGGAACAAGTGCGATGTTCCTGAGAAAACCTGGATCTAAGTTGATCAATGTGCCTACTCCAGAGGATTCCATCCTCTGTTTGCACCCTGTAAGAACGAGGGCCTGTGATTTGAGTTATCTCAGTAGGAATCCACAAAGGTTCACCCATAAGGTTGTTAGCATAAACAGAATCACCCACACTGAATGTGCGAACTTTGGAAGTGGAATCTAGTGGTGCGTTGGGTGCGTAAGTGGGATGAAGGTGGTCAAGGGAAGACCTAAGTTTCCTACCCATCAACAACTCTGCTGGGGATAAGTTATTAGATGGGTTAGGAGTGATGTGCTGAACACTAAGAAGTTTTTCAACTTTCTCAGTGATGTCCCCAGGACCCAGTTGCTGAAACTTCTCCTTGGTAAAATGTACCATGTGTTCAGCCTGGCCGTTAGCTGAAGGATGCCCAGGGGCTGTCAGGGCATGTCTGATACCCAGTTGTGCTAAATAGGATTCAAAAAGGTTGGATGTAAATTGAGGGCCATTATCAGAGACAAGAACATCGGGTAACCCGTGGGTTACAAAAAGTTTTTTGAGCTGCTTGATGACAGCATCAGTTGTGGTGGATGCCATAGGGATTACCTCTAGCCATTTGGAATATGCATCTACTATAATAAGTAAGGTGTGCCCTCTGGTAGGGCCTGCAAAATCAATGTGAATCCTAGACCATGGGCCCCTAGGACATTCCCATTCCTGTTTGGGGGTGATGAGGTGGGGCAGGCCTGACTACCTGACAGTTGGGACAAGATGCAACCCAGTTTTCAACCATTTGGTCAATACCTGGCCACCATACATAACTCCTGGCCAATCCCTTCATCCTTACAATACCAGGATGACCCTCATGTAACATTTCCAAAATCTCTCTTTGTAGTTTTGCAGGAATAACCACCCTGTTACCCCACAAAATACATCCTCTTAATACAGATAATTCAGTTTGCCTGGACTTAAAAGGTTGGGCCAGGTGAGGTACATCTTGAAGAGGCCAACCTTTCTTAATCCAACCTATAACAGGAGCCAATAAAGTGTCTTTGGCAGTCTCTCTGGCAATTTCAGCAGCATGCACTGGAAACTTGGCAACAGTTTCTAGGAAAAAGGTGTATGTTTCAGGTTCAAAGTCCTCCTTGTGGCAAGAAAGTGGGCAACGACTCAGTGCATCAGCATGTCCAATGTCCTTGCCAGGCTTGTGGATAAGTTTGTAAGAATAAGCAGCAAGAAATTCCTTCCACCTCAGCATTCTTGGTGACAGGATAGTAGGTGTAGGTTTATCTCCTGCCACAATGCCTTTGTGATCTGTAACAATGGTAAATGTTCTCCCATACAAATATTCATGAAATTTCTTGACAGCTGCAACAATTGCCAATGCTTCCTTGTCCAATTGGCTGTAATTCCTCTCTGCTTTGGTCAAAGTGCGAGAGTAAAATGCAATAGGGGCTTCTCTCCTGCTGGGAAGCCTGTGGCTCAAAAAAAACCCTCACTCCAAAGGGGGATGCATCACAAGTCAGTACAACAGGCAAATTCTCAGAGAACTGTATCAGTACAGCATCAGAAGTGATTAGTCTTTTAATACTGTTAAATGCTGATTGTTCCTTCCTGCCCCAGACCCAAACAGACTTTTTGTCAAGTAATCTGTGCAATGGTTCTGCAATGGTTGTCTTCTGAGGTAGGAACATGTGATAAAAGTTAATGAACCCAAGGAAGGCTTGCAAATCTGTTTTGCATTTAGATCTAGGGGCTTCTTTGATTGCTTGAACCTTGGCATCGGTAGGTGGATGCCATGCTTGTCAATCATATAGCCCAGGAACTCAACCTTGTCAGTTTTAAGAGTGCATTTTTCTTCCTTGACTTTTAACCCCGCTTTCCTGAATCTGGTAAGGACTTCTCTGAGTCTTTCTTGTAACTGAGTGTCATTTTCAGCAGAGATTAACACATCATCAAAGTAAGGCACTACCCTGGCAGTCCTTGGAGCATCCTTTCCATAAGGCTTTGAAAGATGCCTGGTGCCACGCTTACTCCAAATTGTAACCTTTTACATTTGAAGGCACCTCTATGAGTCACAATGGTTTGGGCCTCTGCAGTGGCATCATCAACTGTTAGTTGTTGATATGCCTGGGCCAGATCCAATTTGGCAAAAGACTGTACCCTGCCAAGTGAATGTAATAGATGATGCACCACTGGAACTGCTATTGCTGCAGCGCATGGTTCAGTGTCCCCTTATAGTCCCCACAGATTCTTACTGACCCATCAGTCTTGACAGGTGTGACTATGGGTGTCTCCCATCTGGAGTGGTCAGTGGGCTCTAAAACTCCTTGAGCTATTAGTTTATCTAATTGTGCATCAATTTTTTCCTTTAAGGCAAATGGGACCCTTCTGGGCTTTAAACGAATTGGGGACACCTTGGGATCTAGGTTGAAAGTGATAGGGGTCCCCATATACTTGCCCAGTCCTTCGCTGAAGACCTCTGGAAATTCAGACTTCAAGGCCTCCTCCCATTCAGAGTTGCTCACGTGATTGATGCCAGTCACCTCGATGCCTAGTGGATTGAACCACTCAAGTCCCAGCAAGCTTGGGCGATCCTTGTCCACGATGGTCAGGGGCAAACAATTGGTGTGGCCTTTGAACTTCACTTTGAATTCTCTTGTTCCAACTACTGGAATCTGTTCCCTTGGTAGTCTTTCAGAGTCTGTGCTTGCTTCTGTAAATGTTTCTTCTGAATGTTTGGGAGTAGTCTGTGAATAGTGTCCCATGACACCATAGATAAATAGGAGCCTGAGTCCACTTCCATTTGGCAAGGCCTTCCTTCAATGAATACCTTCACATGTACTTTTCTGCTTCTTAAGGTTGAAGAGTGACCAATGGTGACTGTTTGATGAGTTTCATTCTTCCCATTTGCTTCTGAGTTGCGCCCCATTTTCTCACTGAAGTTGTTGGGCTTGAAATCTTTGTCAAGAAACTTTCTTCTGTGTGGTAGAGTTCTGGATGATTTGCAGACTCTTGCTAAATGACCTCTTTTTTTCACAACAAAGGCAGATGGTATCAAGAAACTTGCATTCAGTGCAGGGGTGCCCCACAACCTCTGCAATAAAAGTCTTGCCTTTTTCTTCCCAGGTCTTTCTTTTTCTTTTCCATTCTGAGTCTATAAATTCCTTCCTCCACCTCACTGCAGTCTGATTCAGAATCTATTTGCTCGCAATGAGTTGTTGTGGACTTTTCCACATCAGAATGGCTTGAGGCCTTGTTAATTTTCTTCATGGCTGCTGCTGAGGACTTAGTGGCTTCTGCTGAGGAGGCCTCTTCTATGGCTTCCTTCAACGTGATCTTAGGTTTTAATAACAATTTGCTCTGAAGCACTTTGTCTTTGAGGCCTAGAACAATTTGATCGCGCATGGCCTCCTCCAAGTTGTTAAACTCGCATGCACCCCAATGTCTCTTAAACTTGCCATGAAGTCGTTAACGTTTTTGCTTTCCCCTTGATCCCGATGGTAAAACTCATGTCTCTTAATGAGGCACGATACTTGTGGGGTGTAATGGGCTCTTAAAAGCTTTTCTAAATCAGGCCATTCCATTACCTTCACGTCTGCAGCTCCCGCCAATGCCTTTGCCATCTTGAAGACTGCCGGACCGCAGTGTGTAAGAAAGACCGCCCTCTTCCGCTTCTCAGAGATGTCGGCGAGGTCGTTTCCTTCCAAATACATTTGGAAGCGATCTGCATACGATTCCCAGTCTTCTGCCACCGGATCGAATGGGGCTGGGGGGGTGTTCAGCGCAGCCATCTCGCTCTTCTGCTTGTCTTCATCGTCTCTCTTCAGGGAATCCCACCTTCGTCGCCAGTGTTAAGTTTGCATGAAGAGTCAGACGCGAAGAGCTTCAGTGAAGAGTTTATTAGTGACTACAGCTCGAATGGACCCGTCTTGGCTGGGCTACGGCTGCTACTTATAGCCAGCAGCCACAGTTGCCAGCCAATCAGAGTGCAGGGTTTTCCCGCACTTTTCAAACCAATCATATTTGACATTTTACAAGAACAATTCAAACTAAACCAATAACATTCAAACCTACATACATAACATATGTCAACACCAATGTTCTACTGAGGCATGATCCTTCGATTGTGTGGCCACAATTACAATATTGACTTTTTTTAATACCTCACAGATGTGATGAGGATGAGGATGTTGATGATATACATTCAGTTATGTCCAACTCTTGGTGATTCTGTGGGCCAAGTCTCTGTACATCTTCTGATCTTGCACTATTTCTTTGATTTTTTTTCTATGTTCTGGCTGGTGTCAGCTTTGCTAGTGTCTAGCCATCATGTTCTTTGACAGCCTGGTTTCCTTTTACCACTAACTCTTTCAACCATAATTGCTTTCTCCAGTGAATTTCCCCACATGCCATGGCCAAAGTAAGAGAGATGTCTAGTGTTATGCACTCCAGTAATTGTTAGTCATCTTTGCCGTTCAAGGAATATGTAGGAGCATGAGCTAATTTTCTTCCTGTTTTGCTATCTTAAGTTCCAGTTTTCATAACCATAGAAAAGAGAGTAAGCATAAAGGTTTTCTTCCCTACTTGCCTTCCTTCTTGCACCTCCAAGGAAGCAAGCAATTTGGGGAGTGCCAGGGATTTAGACTAAGGCTGGAGTAAGAAGTGTGCCTGACTCATATTGACTAAGTGATGACCAAGACTTAGAGAAAGAAGTGTGTGTCAGGTAGAAGCAGATCTTGACTGATTGAACCAGGAAGGAAGAGAAACAGAGTGGAGTTGCACAGGAGCAACTAGAGGAAGGAATATTCAGCAGAACTAGGAGGAGGAAAAGGGTAAGAAACTGTTTAACAATATGTTTACAGGGTTTTGGTGTCTTGCCAAGGTTTGGGAGTGCTGAGAGGTGGAAGGATAGTGGAATTGTTTGAGAATATACAGTGCATATTATTGCTTGAATATATGCCATGCATTGCTTCTTTAAGAAGTTTCCAACTGTTGAGTGAAGGAGAAAAAGTAGAACTAGCTTCTCCATCCCCATTGAGTTCAGTATCTTCAGTCATTTACTTGTTCTTCTTTCTCCAGTTACTTTTTTCTTAATGGTTCTGTGGACAAAACAAGATGCTGGTTTGTACAAAGAATATCGTACAATATCATTCCCTAGAAGAATATCCATTAGACCTCTGCTTTGCGAACTGCACTGCTTACCACTTTGTTTCTGGGTCAAATTCAAGGTTCTGGTAATCATCAGCAAAGCCCTACATGGCATAGTGTCATGTTATCTCTTCCCAATTACATCTATCAAGTCCATTAGGTCAACCAGGACTTATATTTTGTAAGTCCAAGAAATTTTTCCAAGTCACACTTCTAATTTATTATTTGTATATCCCTTTTAGTTATTAAGTCATGAGCCAGTTTCCTTTGTAAGTCCTGTGTATGGGTAGTCCTCAACTTACAACTGTAATTGAGCCTAGAATAATGGTAGCAATTCATTGCAGTCATTAAGGGGGTCACCATATGATTGGACCTGATTTTATGACATTTTTGCAGTGGTCATGAAGTGAACTCATTTTACTTAATGGGTATTTTTGTCAGAAACCAGAAATAAATGCCTGAAACCATCAGAAGTCATGGGCACATGACTGCTAGACATTGCAAAGAGATAATCTGGTTGCCAAAATGCAATCATGACTGCAGGAGTGTGCGTGTGCGTGCGTGTGTGTGTGTGTGTGTGTGTGCCTGCAGCCATCATAAATTTGAAATTGGGTCTTAGGTAACTTTGAGGTTATGTCATAATTTTGAATGGTCACAAAGTGACCATTCATAAATGAAGGATTACTTGTATCATATTTTATCATTTCATTCTCCTGTCTTGTTATTTTTAAACCCATACCAAAAACAACCTGGTTCTCTGTTGTATCCTCTTATATCTCCTCTTTTAAACCTTTTTATTGTAGCACCCAACCTTATGAAAATTTTCTGAATGCATTGTTGCAAAATATCCTGAATTCTTCCGAAGCTAAAATACTTTGCTCCACTCTACATAAGTGGATCTCTTCTCCAGTAATTATAATTTTAGCTTTTTCTGATTGCTTCTAGTGTCCAGGCTTCAAAGTTTCTTCTTACCATGTTTTTCTCTAATCTATAACATTTTCCCATGAGAAGATTTCATACACTTAGATTCAAAATCTTCATATATTTTTAAGCAACCCACAGGAAAGATTCTTATAATTAGTTTTGAAATCTTATTTCACATCCATCTGGCCCTTTAGTCCATTTTAAACTTTCAAAATTACTGTTCTAATCACCCTTTTGCAGTTTATTTCAGACTAAAAAAATAAGTTTTTAAAATTACATGGAGCTTCTTTCACCAAGGATCAAAGGAGAATCACCCAGTGTAATGCAATTTATTATTATGAAGATTCTTAATTTCCAAAAAGCAGTTAACAAGCCATTTCCAGAAGTAATTAAGAAAGGAAGTGAGAAAGTGCCTGTTGATGTCTCTGAACTGCGACTTAGGCATAGTTGACTTTCACTTGACTCCCAGAGGTATAAAACCCATCAAAGACAGCTGCTTTACAGTCTCTTTTTTGGGATCATTTGTATGGAGCCCTTATGGGTCAACCTAGGTCCTCCCCTTTATCCAGGGAGGAATTTCAAGGCATCAATCTGTTTGTGAGCTCCTTGTTCCACCACTGTGGTCACCTCTGCAAAAAGCAAAGCCATCTTCAGTTTGCCATTGCTTTCTTGGAAGTCACTTTGAAATATAACATTTGATTAAATATAGTGAATGACCAGCAGGGTATCTAACTGCTTGCAAATTGGCAGATCGAATCTCACCATGGTTGATGCATTCTTCTGAGGTGGGTAAAATGAGGACCCAGACTGTTGGGGGCAATATGCTGACTTTGTAAACCCCTTAGAGAGGGCTGTAAAGCACTGTGAAGTGGTATATAAGTCTAAGTGCTATTGCTATTGCTAGTTCTGGCACTCAACATAATTGCATAAAGTATCTGCTGGAGGAAATTGATAGTGAAGCTATGACAGGGTTATATCATCCAAAAACAGCCAACAGCCCTTCTGAAATTATTTCCTGTCATTGGCATTGAAAGTATTGCTGCTTCCAATCATGAAAGTGCATATAGTTATCATTACTACCCTTAGCCTCCAAACACTTATCTAGCAACTTTTTGACCCAAGTAAAATTAATGGTCATTAGCAGGAGTGGGTGAGCAGCAGGTTTATGCATTCAGGTTCAGTTTTTTATTCTTTGTGGTTGCTTGGACTAATCTCTGCAGTTTAGTGAGGTTTTTTAGTGAGTTTGCTATTAAGACCCTCAGTGGTGTTATGTATGTGTAACGTAGTTGGGTTGACAATATATAAACCACAAATACGTATGTTTGTAGCTTTAAGGAACAAGACTGTAATGTATTATACTATGTTCTGGTTGGTTGAATATGCTGCAAGTTGCCATAAGAGGGAGCTATAGATCATGGTTTAATTCTCTTTCTCACTGATGATCTCTCTTCATACTGATATTGACTGACTATGGACCGATACTGATTAACTCTGTTTACTTTGATATTCTGTTGATATCGAAAGTTATCTGTTGTATTATGGTTTGATATTTGTCTGCTGTAAAAGATGTGAAACCTGTAAGAAGACTTTATAACTGGATATTTCTGGATTGTTAAAAAAGGATATGACATGGACTGTTTATTGGACTGTGTTATTTCTTCAAGTAAACATTAACACAACTTGATTTAACTCTGTGTGGCTGTATATTTATTCATAACTGTTCTCATATACGTTTCCATGTGCATATCCTTGTTATACCAGGGTTAATCTGCACATATCCTAACAAGTGGCACAGTGGTTAGAGTGCAGTACTGCAGGCTACTTCTGCTGACTGTTGGCTGCCTGCAATTTGGCAGTTCAAATTTCAGCAGGCTCAAGGTTGACTCAGCCTTCCATACTTCTGAGGTGAGTAAAATGAAGACCCAAATGATGACTCCGTAAACTGCTTAGGGAGGGCGGTAAAGCACTATAAAGTGGTATATAAGTTTAAGTGCTATTGCTATTGCTTCCTTCCTAGGACTGAGAGAGTGTGTGAGCTCAAGATCACCCAGCTGGCTTTGTACCTAGGGTGAGACTAGAACTCACAGACTCCCTGTTTCTAGCTTGATATCTTAGCCATTACACCAAGCTGGCTCTCATAGCAGTCTTATGGTAGCATATTCAACTATGGTACAAGCTGAGAAACTATCTGCTGTAATATTGTGAGGGTTTCAAATAGAGAAACACAAATTCCTCTTTTGGACTATTAATATTTATTAGGAATAGTGCTTTAAACTATTTCTAGATTGTCTAGGTAGGAATAAATAGCCCTTGTTATTTCTCCTGAGAAGCAACTTCCAGTTTTGCTTCAGAATTTATTATACTCTGAAATAGCTTTGAGGGTTGAGTGACAACTCTATGCTTTGCTCATTCAGAAATATTGAGCTTATAGATTTACACAAAGCAAAAAGCATGCTTCAAGTTCAGGACAAAAGAAGCCAACATAAAACATCCCACAAAAACATGTGAGGTTGACTCAAAGGAATTAACATTTACAACTTTGCAGAAATATTAACCAATGAGATGTTTCCAGACATTTTTTTTCAACAAATCTCTATAGTAGTTGTCAGGTACTGAAGAACAACTTAGTTTATATTAGCATCTGTTATTGGAACTGCCTGCTTCTTATGGCAGGAGGAAAGTCATTTTTGCTCTTTAAATAAATCCTGCATTGTTAAACACATCATTAGCAGAGAGAGAGAGGGAGAGAGAGAGAGAGAGACCACTTAACATTTTTTCCAACAGCCCCTCTCCTCATCTAAAGATAAATAAACAAGGTAGGCAGGCAGTCACAAACAGTAATTAATTCCACTCCTATGAGATTTTTCTTAACATTTTCAAAGAGAAAAATTAAAACATCATTCTCATGGCCAATTTTATTCTAGGCATTGCCACTCCACCTACTTAGAAAGATCAAGCAACAGTTCTGGCTTAATTTTCTGAAGCTGGCAAAAGCCACTGTGCTGATCTTCACTCACAGTTCTGCTTACCCAAAAGGGTGGTTGTCGATTGCCAAAATGAGAGGGAAGAGCTTTTTAATGGAATGATACTAACATTACAACAAGGCAACCATGGCCAGCATACAAATGTTCCTCTGACAAGTTCAAGCCATTGTTAAATGCACTCTGAAAGCAGAATAACAACAGCACAGAAGAATAGGATAAGAGTAGACTTGCCCATAGAATGTGAGAATAATCTGTTGGATTAGGCTAAAGCCTATGTTAATTCAACAATTGGTTCCTTATATTCTCTTACAGAAGCAAGTAACCACTCACCCATTACATATATGTGCCATTACTGTGGGCATGTAAAATGATGTAATGGTTTAAAATTACATTTCATATTCTCACAGCAGCCATATGTCTCTGTGAATGATTGCAAGTAAATACCTTCTAATGCAGGGATGTGTCAAACTCTGGTGACCCTTCCAAGCTCCATTTACACTGGCAGAGGGTTGCAGGAAGCTGTTGCAGCCAAAAATGGGACTCGGGAGCCTTTTTTCTCTGGCAGAGCACTCAGGCCACCACATGCACTTCCAACACAAGTGACATTGAGCTGGCCACGCCCACCTGGCTCCCAAGGTCAAACACAATCCTGATGTGGCCCTCAATGAAATTGAGTTTGACACCCCTGTTCTAATGTCTTTATCCCTCTGCAGATAGTGTTTGGATACACACTGCCCCAAACTTGAAGTAGCGCTGAAACCCAGAATAGTTCTTGATAGACTTGTTACCCTTTAATATACTCAATCTGCTTTGAAGGTTATCCAAGTAAGCAATCATTTTGAAAGGTCTCTTTTAAAAGTTGACATCATATTTGCTAGCTTCTGTTTTCCTGGCACAGAGTCCATGTTATACAACAAATATGTACATGTGTCTAGAAAATCAGTAAGTCTGTGTTTGAGGTCTTTAAGAACTGTTGGATGAATGCCATCAGGACTTAGAAATTTGTTACTGCGCAATATCTCAAGATATCTTAGAATATCTTGTTTTGTTATTTCAATTTGCTTTGGTTGTTCTAATTCTCTCCCTGGGGAAAAAAGATCAATAAAGTCTCAGGTATCTGTCCTATTATCTTCTGTAGTAAAGATAGATGTGAAGAATATATTCAAGTTATCAGTAATCTTCATATCTGCCTTGGGCTACAATTTAGGGCACATGGAATCTATTGAGCGCATCCTTCTATGTTGTCAATTTTATAGGTGCTTCACAGAGCCCTAATTTTTCCATCACTGAATAATATTAAAAGATTTACAATCTTTTAATATTATTAAAAGATTGATAGTTGACACCCAGCCTGGGATAAGAGCAGAATGTAGCCAGGGTCTCTATGGTTGTAAGTAAAAGAAGGAACATTATAACTGAAAGCAACTGAATCTGCTTGCTTATGGTTTGCTAGATACAATTTACATCTAGCCCTAAATTTAGGACTGACTTGTCAATTTATATCCAATATTTCTTGCATTTTAAGTTATGCTTTTACTTTTAAATTTTCTTTTAGTTAACATTACAATTTTGTACTTACCTTCTGTTATTTATTTTAATCCTTTTAGTTTCATTTTTAGGTTAACTGCTATAAAGGTAGTCCTTCGGTTATGATAGCA
Source organism: Naja naja (assembly GCA_009733165.1). Classification (NCBI taxonomy): domain Eukaryota; kingdom Metazoa; phylum Chordata; class Lepidosauria; order Squamata; family Elapidae; genus Naja; species Naja naja. Next base: position 57,604,141 of record CM019149.1, on the reverse strand, counting down.
TTTGGAGCAGAACTGCTGTTACTAAGAGATGTGACTATAAAATGTGATGTCATGCTGGGATTGCATCACTTAGTGACCTCAACCCCAGCAGTGCCCTTTATTGTTGTAAGCCAAGACACATAGGTTTTTAAGTGAGAAGTGATGAGAGTTCCAGTTAAAGAGTACAGGAGGGAGTGTGGGGCAATAGGAGAGGTTGAGAGCTTTGGCAGGAATACACCCAGTCTATTACTATGGTCTTCTAATATGCCATTATTACAATAACTTCTCTTTTCATTGATAACCATCTCAAGAACAGATTCAGATTTTGATCAGAAGGAAGAATACATCCCTCAATCTGATAATTCCATGGAGACTTCTGAACTTTTAATATATTTGTTTGTTTTAATATAATGTTTGTTGTGGTACTCTCCTTAATATAATGAGCAAAATCTCATCCTGTGGGCTCTTCCTTGTCCATTTGTATACTGGTATAACAATATCCCAAAGGGTCTATTGTAGCACATTTCTGACCTCATTTTGGAATATCATTTTGTTCTGAGCTCAGAATACTGAAATCAGCCTTTTTGTAATGAGAACAGTGTTATAGAAATCATAAAGCAAGTCTACAGCTGTTAAGAAACCAAGAGGTAGGGTAGGGTAGGGGGTAGGGTGGATAGTGTAGGGTCTGGTAGAAGGAAGGAAGGAAGGAAGGAAGGAAGGAAGGAAGGAAGGAAGGAAGGAAGGATTATCTAATGCACACAACAACAGCATAATTGTTTATTACAATAGCATAATATTCCAGGAACTCTGTCTTGAAACTCTAGGTATTTGATAGAGCAGTATTCCTTATAGGCAGCAAATTTTATTTATAAGTTTGATGTTTTTAGATTGGTATTTTTTCTACATGAAACTCATCACATAAAAGAAATTATGACATCTTCATGGAAAAACAGAATCATAACATTCAACTTTGCAAACATTTAAATTAAAAAGATAACAGTGACACACATCATATATAATTTAATAGTTAAAAAAACAGAGAGTTTTGATTTTTTTTCATTGCCAATATGATCCAATTATTCTGAAGTCTTAAGAATTTATTTGCTGCCAAAGTTAAGTCTTAAGAACCAGCATGTAAGTCTCTTAATTGACTTGACATATTTCTTCTGTTAGGCATACAGCAACAATGCCTTGTCAGATGTTATAAATCCTCAAAGGTAATAGATAAAGAGATATCTCATCAGTTATTTCTGCAGACACTTTTTTTTTTAAAAAGAACATGCATGTAGATGACTAATTGACTCTATCTTTCTTTTCTTCCTAGTACAGATTGAAGGAAAAATATATATTGCCTTCTCTTTTGTATCTTATATATTGATTAATGCCATTCCAATCTATATTTTGGTCTTTAAGAGACTGATTAGCATGAATTTCATTAATGAGGGTTTTAAACAACAGTGGGTATGCATCCAACATACAATCAAGATATTTATTGTTTAAGAATCAAAATTGGGACCAGCCACTCATTACATGAACTGGTCATTAAATGAAACCATGGCTATACATATGATCTTACTTTGCTTCACAGACATGCCAAGGCTACAAATGTGAAGGTTGGTTTTAAAGTTATTTTTTCATCACTGTCGTACTTTCAAATGGTCACAGTGCAAGGCAGTTGCTAAATGAAGACTATCAGTGTTATGACTGTTCAACAGTCATTTCATATGCAAAAGACAAATAACATTGTGGTAAACTAAACTTAACATTTTGAAATAGCAATTTTAAATGAACCCATTTGCTCTTTGAGAACTTATTGTGAGAATAATGGGCCATCTATCTGAATATGAAAGTAAATTACATTCTTTTTAAATCAGTAAATCCCTTCTATTTTTAGGAGCATGTGTCAGATGCTCTGTCATAATAATGCTAATATAGGAATTTGAATTCTATTCTGAAGGCAAAAGGATAATATCAATAGCACTTAGATTTACAGTATATACCACTTTACAGTGCTTTACAGCCCTCTCTAAGCAGCCTATTGCCCCCAACAATTTGGGTCCTCATTTTACTCAGCTAGGAAGGTTTGAAGGCTGAGTCAACCTTGACCCTGGTGAGATTTGAACTGCCAAATTACAGGTAGCTGGCAGTCAGCAGAAGTAGCCTGCAGTACTACACTGTAACCACTATGCCATCATGGCTCATGATATGAAAGAGTCATATTCAGACAGGCAAAAAAGGGTTCTAACCACTGTCTTTTCTCTGTGATATCATGTGGGGTGTCTTTGGGCTCTCAACCCTGAGCTACAAATATTCTCTACATATCATGTAATTTTGAATGTGCGACTTGCACATGTACAGATGCATCCATGTTGACTGCCAATCTCTTGTATTCTTTATACTAGCTGACTTATTTTAGGCACAAGCTCACCTTAATAAAACAAAAATCAGCATGTTGCAATGTGACACAAATCAGTAGACCTATGTGCAACTTCCAAAGTGTGCATTCCTGAATGAAAAGGGACTTGGTGTGAGTGGCACAACTGCAGTGCAGATGAAAGTCTGTGGAAGAGTGCTGCTTAGAAAATGAATTTGGAAACTGACATATAGCAACCCAGAAGATTGGTTTACCTTGTCTACTGCTGTTAAAAGATTGGCAATTTTTCCTTGAGTTTCAGGCAAACCAAGGTTTTTTTTTCAATTATAAATCTATGTATGAATGCTCAGAAGGGAAACCAGCAAATAGAGAATTCACTGAATCATTGAGCAAGAGGAAACCAGACTTAGCACCAATGAATTAATTGAGGGCTGAAAAGCTGACAGAATTAGATAAATCTACATATACTAAATTCTAATTGAGATTTTTTTTACCCTATAATTTTTATTCTTGGTAATAGAACCCATCTTGGGTTTACTTTAAAGCTTTCAGGTGAGGTAGCTTCCTTTTCTCTTATTCAACAAACTCTGTGCTAATTAGGACTTATACAAAAAAAATTTCAAATGAAAGAATTTGATTTGCTTCTTAATTGGTAACAGTTTTCTTTCACTTTTCTTTTTGTTCAAAGGGAAATAATTTTTACAGGGTGCAACAGCTTAAAAAAGATTTCTGAATGAAATGTATCAGCACACATATGCATTCGGACAATAATGGCATCCTATCCCATAAAGAGCAATCTCTGAGAAGTTCATATAAACATAATGGATCCATCCCTTTGTTTTCACTTGCCAATTAATGGAGAATGACTGAACTATTGATGGGGTAAAGAGTTGATATCATTAATACAAAACTTAGAATGTTGTCCTTTCGTCTAGCTGTGTATTTTGCCATTTAAAATCTTTTCATATGTTAATTATCTGATAATAAATTATTTGGGGATGAATTATTTTATTGTGAGCTTCAGTAGAGAGAAGAAACACAAATGAAAGGAAAACTAAATTAAAATGTAAATTAAGAAGTTATAAAACCCTTTGCTGATAGAAATCAATATTCATGCCCAGTCTATAGTGTATTATTTTTAATATGTCTCTAATTGCGAAAACTATTGTGAGTTTCATTAGAGTTAAATGGCAAGATTAAAAGTTATTGTCAGTTATGGTATTTTACTTGAAAATGAATATTTGGGATGTGTCAAATTAATTCCATTCCATAATTTTTGTTGCTTTTCATTCTAGCATTAACCACATGATTAAATTTATTTAATATGATTAAAATTCATATATTGTTGTAATTGAGAAATATTTATGTTTACCTCACCTTTATTTATTTTTTATAAATAGCTCAAGATGGTGAACATACCTAATATCCATTCCTCCTCCTCTTTTCCACTCAATAACAATCTTCTGAGGTGAATTGGGCTGAGAGACAGTGACAGACCTGAGATCACCAAGTTTAAGGTAGGCTTCAGCTCAGATTCTCCTTGATACACCTCAGCCACTACACTAAACTGGCTGCATTGAAACTTGAATTTCTAAATGTTTTTCTTTGACCATGATCAATTTTGAGATGTTAGATTAAAGAATACTTTCTTCTATTTTTGTAAGTCATGAATCAGCACAGTCATATTTAGCCCAAGCTGGAGAAGATAGATTAACCTGCAAATGTCTATTACTCTTTATTACATTCTTTAGCCAGAATAGTCAAATAAATATCTATGACAGAAAACAGATTTTATATTCTTCTTTGGGTTTATTTCTAGCAGTGCATTTCAAAGCACCACGTTAATTTAAGCATTTAAACTATTACGTTAACTAAACATTTACATCTCTGCGTGAAGGCCCATCTTATATTGATTTCTTCCTCAAAAGTGTTCCACACTTTGCTATAAAGATAAAAGTATTTTTCTCTAAATATTGACAAGCTACTTAGATCTAGAAACTTAAGGGAAGGATCCAGTTCCTGCCCAATCTATAGATCAATCTCAGCTCAATGGATGCATTTCAGTTATTTTTTCCCAATGTGGGGATACTTCAACACAGATGTTATACCCTTGTAAGTGTGTTTTCTTATGCTGTATACATTTACCCACCTGTGGTTTAAACAAGAAACAAACAATACAGAAACAAACAAAAAAACAAAAAAAAACATGCAGTTTTGAACCACTGGACTTCCCTCAAACAAAACGATTCTCCTTTTTTTCTCACACAGACATCCTGGTCTTTTGTTTTGCTCTAATCCAAATCGTGGCAGTAATTCAAGATAGCACCTCAGGTTGGAAAATTGCTCTGTTTCAACACCTTGAATAGAACTGAAGCTTCAGAACGAACTGATTTGATTCCAACAGCTACTGTGGTGAACAGAAGCCCTTTCCTGCATCCTGATTGAAGGGAAGTCATGCTTTGATTCACAATGCTACTTTGAAGGTGGTTTTCAATCTGTGCTTTAACAAATCAGGGTGTCTTTAAAGATCTGCACTGCCTTCAATGACATCTACTAGCAAACATATTAAAAACATTGTGAGTTATCATAGCATTAGGTTAATTTAGCTTTAATGAATATTTAAAGCCACTGTGTGTGAGTTGGGAGGCTATATAAATTAGTCAAATAAATAAATAATAAAATCAAGTAAGCCGACTTCAATTTGGCAATCAGACAAACTTGGACATGCAGAGATCTTTTTGTTAACCAAATGTTTTAGCCCCCGACCTCCGCACCTTCCGCCATGACCTGAAGACCTGGTTATTTGACCAATCCGGGCTGTGACCCATGGGTGGGGTGGTTTTAGATTTTGATGGATTTTAAATTTTGTATTTAATTGGGACCATTAGTTTAATTCTTTTTTAAGTATTTATTGTGCTCGTTTTATTGTAAGCCGCCCCGAGTCTTCGGAGATGGGGCGGCATATAAGTCCCATTAATAAATAAATAAATAAATATAACTCAAATATTTTTTTTAAAAGAAAGAAACAATTGTTTCTCCAGGAGCCATGCAAATAAACAGACACTTGAATCTCCCTCTGCCTTCTGGTTTTGACTTTTAAGTAGCTGCCTTTGCAATGCAGCTGAGAAGTTGTAATTTGTTTCTATCATCCGGTGATTAATTAGTTCCCTGCCCACAAAATAAAGTTTCCACTATTACGTTCATGTGTGCCTAACTTAATCTATATCTCAGTATATATAGCAATTACCAATGATCCCCCCTATTAGTTAATCAAAGACTTTAATTACACTTAAGAGGCAATATTTTGTGGCTAGCCAAATATTGATCGTCTTCCCGGGTTTTCTTCAGGACTTCTCTTCCCTCTCTGGTCAAACAAATAGCACTTCTTGAAGATAAACTTCCTACTTTTTCAACAAATGTAACTTTCCATCCTTGCAGAAGTCTTAGGTGGTCTTCAGTCCATCCTAGAATATGAATTTAAGTAGCCAAACTTCCTAAATCTGTCAGTTTGTCAGCCATGATCTTTTTCCTAAGTCTAACAATTCCAATTCTTTTGCTGTCAGTCCATTAGTCTATTTTCACTTCATTTCTCCTGCTTGTCAAAACTCTCTGTGTGAAAAGTCCTTATTTGCTACAATTTCAGGCTTTTTCCGATGAGTCTATAATCCTCCAAATATAGTTGGAAGATCATGTTACAGGATAGCAGATCGTGTTTACTTGCTACTTTCTGTTACTTGGATTCCTAACTATTCAGTTATATACATAAAATGCTTAATAAAAGTTCCTTGCCATGCCCTCATAGGAGCCTGAATCTGCGGGGGAAGATGAGCTGGAACTGGAGCCAACAGAGATAGAGGAGACGGTTTCTTTGAAAATGGGGAGAAGCAGGCCCAGTCAGGTCAGGGCCTTTCAGGATTGGAACAGCTTATATGCAGGGAGGAATGGGGACAGGATGACCAAGAGAGGCTAAGCAGTGAACATGAGAGACAGAGCTCAGGTGATAAGCAGGGACTGCCCCTTCCTGATCCTCAAGCATGAAGAGTAGAGAGAAGGCAAAAACAGTGCAGACTAACCTAGCTACTCAGGAGGAGAAAGCCCTGTCCTTCTTCACAAGGCACACCTGGGGACTGAGACTTAAGGAGACACTGTGGGGAGGGGCATTTGTTGGGAATACTGAATTCATGGAGTGTTGAGTGCTGACATTTGAACTTTCCTGAATTTCTTGCATTCTTTCTGGATTTTTGGATACTTGCCTTGCTCCTTTGATTCCTGGACTCCTTGACTTACCCTGCTGGATTTCTTGCTTTGCAGCCATGGTGCTCACAGCATTGGGCTACACTATTTTTAGCCAGAGGCTGCTTGAGGGGTGTGTGTGTGAGAGAGAGAGAGAAAGAGGGAGAGAGGGAGGGAGGGAGAAAGAGAGGGAGGGAGGGAGGGAGGAGGGAGGGAGGGAGGGAGGAGAGGAGAAAGAGAGTTTGTGATTACTTTGCTCTGGGACTTGCCAAAAATGTAAGAGCATTTGAGGAAATTTGGAGCAATAAAGGGGCAGTGTGAACTGCCAGCTGCCTGTGTTACCACTGTGCCGTGCCCTGGGTCATCACACTGCTACATTTTTGACTGACACCTAATCCATAATAGATACAGGTAGTCCTCAACATGACCACAATGGAGTCCATAATTTATGTTCCTAAGTGAGAAATTCTTTAAGTGAGGTTTGCCCCATTATACAGCCTTCCTTCCTTCCTTTCTTTCTTTCTTTCTTTCTTTCTTTCTTTCTTTCTTTCTTTCTTTCTTTCTTTCTTTCTTTCATCAAATGCTTACAATATAATAGAAATAAGAATAAACATAAGTTTAAATATAAGAAATAGGAACTAATAATTGGGGACAATAGGACAGGGATGGTAGGCATGATTGTATGCTTATGCATGCCCTTACAGACCTCTTAGGAATGGGGTGAGGTTGCTAGAGGTTAGTTTGAGGGTGAAGGAGTGGGGATTTGAGCATGTGACAACAGAATCAGGTAGTGAGTTCTAGACATTGACCACTCTGTTGGTGAAATCATACTTCCTGCAATCAAGTTTGGAGTGGTTTACATTTAGTTTATATCTGTTGTGTGCTCTAGTGTTGTTATTGTTAAAGCTGAAATATTCATTAATGGGTAAGACATTGTAATATATGATTTTAGGTACTATGCTTAAGTCCAATCTTATCCAGCATAGTTCAAGGTTGTCTATGCCTAGAATCTCAAGTCTGATGGTATAGGGTATTCTGTTGTGAACAGAGGAGTGTAGTACTCTTCTTGTAAAATACTTCTGGACTATTACTGTCTGATATACAATGCGGGTTCCAGACAGTGGAGCTGTATTCAAGTATTGGTCTAGCAAAGGTTATGTATGCCCTAGTTTGCAATCAGTATTACCAGAGGAGAAGTCTTGTAAGACCAGATTTACAACTCCTAAAGCCTTTTTGCAATGTTGTTGCAGTGAGCTCTGGCACTTAGGTCATTCGATATGAGAACTCCAAGGTCTTTGACAGAGTGAGGGTCATCAACGAGGTCATATCTGCCTAGCTTGTATTTAGTGTGTTGATTTTTTTACCAAGTGTGTAGGACAGAGCATTTATTGGTTGAGATTTGGAGTTGCCAACTGTTTGACCATTCAGACACATAATCAAGGTCACTTTGAAGGATGGTAGCATTGTCGGTGTGTGTTGAATAGTTTTACATCATCAGCGAAGAGGACACAGTTACTTATAAGGGGATCACAAAGGTCATTTATATAGAGTATAAAAGAGTGTGGGTCCTGGAACATTGCCTTGGGGGACACCACTGTTAACTGGAGCAGCGTTTGATAGGGCATTTCCTATTTTTATTATTTGTTGCTTGTTTGACAGGAAGGCAGCACATTCTTGACACATTTGTTAAGTGTATCACTGAAGTTCTTAAATTAGTAACACGGTTGTTAGTGAATCGTGTTTCCCCATTGACTTTGCTTGTCAGAAGGTTGCAAAAGTGGATCACATGGCTCTAGAACACTGCATCCTTCAGAAATAGGAGCTAGTTGTCAAGCACCCAAAAATCGATCATGTGACCAGGGGTGGGATTCAGTTTTTTTAACGACCAGTTCTGTGAGCGTGGCTTAGTTGGTGGGTGTGGTTTGGCGGTAATGTGACTGGGTGGGTGTGGCCAACTCAACATCACTCATGTCAAGGGGCACTTCTCCTCGCCTGGCCTCTCATGACAGTGGGGATTCTGCAACGGTCATAAGTGTGAAAAATGGTCATACATCATTTTTTTCAGTGCCATTGTAACTTTGAATGGTCACTAAATGAACTGTTGTAAGTCAAGGATTACCTGTACAAAAATACAAAATGCTTCTTTGCTTGAAAAAAGCTGCCCTAAATACCAATCATTAGATTAAAAATACCTGCAAGCCAGGGTTACAAATCAGGCAGGGTGCCAGAGCAGGTTGAGGAATGAAAATAGTTAAAATGCAGTGATAATTATCAAGCAGCCAACTCTTGCTCATAAAGTGAAACCCTTTAGCAGAGAGGTCATTTAAGCTCTCCAGAAAAAGCACATCCAGGAAAAGCAATCTTTAGATCCATTTGACCACTAAAAGATACCAGCTGGTCTCACTCACCTCACAAGATATCCTAGGGAAATCACCCAGTTTTAAGGAAAGGTCACATATCCACCAGAAAGGCAGTAAAAAATCAGTGCCAAGCTTGTATCCTGCCTCTTGGAAGTATACCCCAAAAGGACAGTGCCAGATACCACTAAAGCAGTGAAGGAACACCCCCTCCCCAGATAGAAAAAGAAACCATGAGGCAGGAAAAAATTCAAACACAATACAAATAAATAAATCGCAACAGTAGCTGTTGCTTGTTGAAGCTGAATAGGGAAAATTATCCCATCAATAAACACAGGATTAAACGTCACCAAGCACAGAATTCCTTCACCAAAAACCAGTTTCAGACCAAAACTCAGAAAGGGTATGTAAACTCATGTTTGAATGTCAATCTTTCTAGTTAACCAAGAAGCTAGTTAACCATCTTGGTTCCCTGTCACTAAAAGCTTTGCTTCATTATTCAATTATTGCTTCAAAGTGCTGATTGTCCAGGGAAGTATTTCCTCCCAACAGCAATGTAAAAAGCTTAAAACAACCCTTCCCCTTTAAGAAAGTCAAGCCCCAGAAGCTCCGGAGACAGGAAGTCTAGGCGTACTGGCAAGAATGTAATAAGGGTGGAAAAACACAAAAGGAGATTGCTTCTAACTACCAGTTCTCCGAACTGCTTAGAAAGTTAACAAGGGGTTCTATAGAACTGGACAGAACTGGTAGAATCCCACCCCTGGTCATAAGTGTGAAAAATGGTCCTAAGTAACTTTTTTCAGTGCTGTTATAACTCTAAATGGTCATTAAATGAACTGTTGTAAGTTGAAGGATACCTGTACAAAGCAGTGAAGTACCACATGTTCCTCTCCATGCTGAAGACACCCATGCCTGTTATACTCTATATGGAGGAATAACAGTTCTATTCCCTTTAAAAAGGATTAAGAAATTGCACATTTCTCCATAAATAATAAAACATGAGATTTGAAATAATATGAATAATATGAAAGGAAAATAATAATCCATTCCTCTGATCACCATACCACAGGATATGGTAAACAGCTAAAATCTTATTTGCAATGTGCTTGACTCTGAACAACTTTGTGTTGTTTTCTTGGCAGCAACAAGAAATAGCCTACTTCTAGGATGTTTTCCCCCCCAACTAAACTAGCCTACAGTCTTGTTACACCTTAGTGATCTTCTAAGTACTAAGTATATCCAACTGGGCTTAGCTTTTTCAACCTCAGCAAAGGTTGGCTAGGTGCTGCCAGCTAGATATTGATGTCTCTATAGGGGAGGTCATTGGGAATAACTAAAATTGTGGCTCCCAACTTTTCTGAAGTTTCCTAGAGCTATCCAGACCAGAAGTGGAAAATCAATGGCCCATTCACTGGATACAAATGATAGCACATTCCCAGGACAAAAGGAAAATAAGCTGACTACACAGAGTTAGAAAATCTGTTTGTGCTCTGATAAATGGCATAGATAGGATTTTTTTCAAGAGTATTTCTATGGGGGAAAATGGTATGAATGAGGGAACAAAAATTACATAGATGTCTAGGGAACTATATGTGAGAGGAAGAAAATAAAACAGCAGAGAAATGATTAAATAAGAAAGGAAAGAAGACAGAATATTTGGGTTCCCTAGACTTGTCTATAACTAGTGTATGAATCCCTAAATGTGGCCTAGGGGGAAAACAGAACTATTTTTTATCATGGACTGGAAGCCTGTAAAAGACCAATTTCTTCATAAAGTTTAAGGACCATAGTAAAGTGTTTATCATCCATTCAAAATGATTTGTAGTTATGGACGATACAGGTAGCCTCATTTAGTGAATGCCTCATTTAGCAACCATTTGCAGATGAAGCAGGCTAGCCACCTCCAGTTTCTTCCTAGGTGTAAATACATGCACAGCCAGGTTGTTTGGCCACATCCTGGCCTTTCAAGGATATGCCAACATCTAGCTACCTTAGCCTGCCTTGCCCCATTCTTATCCTCAATATAAAAAGGGACAAACTAACCAAAGGTGCTTTTTTCAAGAGGCAAATTGACTTTCTGGTTTTTCTTTGAAGACTTTTTGCTTCTCATCCAAGAAGCTTCTTCAGCTCTGACAGCCACTTCATAAGCATATGGCACAACATAGGAGAACAAACACATCAGGACAAGATTCAACAACATTTAAAAGACACAGGGCACTCTTTTGAAGACAACAAAGTCCATATTTTGCACAGAGAGGATTACTGGTTTGAAAGAGGGGCTAAAGAGGCTATGTCAAAATTGAACAGCCCTCTCTCAACAGAGGGGGAGGGATACAACACCATCTATCTCCAATCTACAACATAGTCCTTTCAACAGTTCCAACAAGGCTCTACACCAATTTGCAACAATCAGGTGACCTTGATGACACAAATAAATCTCCAGATGACCGTAATGACTCACTAAAAGAATGCAAATGTCCAGCTGTCTGCAAGGAGTATAAATTCTTCCATTTCCCACCATCCAGTCAGAGTTGAAGACACTTTTTGGATGAGAAGTGAAACATCTTCAAAGAAAAACCAGAAAGTCCAGTTGCCTCTTGAAAAAAAGCACCTTTGGGAGAACCATTATCAGCTATGGAATTCATCTCTGCCACATAGTTGAAGAAAGTGGGAGGGGGTGATGTTAATTGAGTAGCTCTTAGTAGACAAAATATATTATTTTGATAGTTCAAGGTTACAAAGTGTGGCACAGAAAGAATTAGAACTTACTTTGGGATTGGTGCACGTGATCTGGTGATGAAGGAGAAGGGAATGGGTTGTAGCTTGGGACTTTGTGGGGAAGCTGGGAAGATTTAGTTCTGGATTTCCCCAGTATGTGCCAGGTACTGTTCTAATAAAAGTACTCTGAGATGGTGTGTGTCTTGGAGTTACTGACAGGAATGGATTTTCCCTGGAACGCTGACAACCATGACCTGGGTGACTAATAATCTCCATAGACATTTAACCCAGATGTTATGTGAGGGATTGTGAAGAGAAGAAAAGAAGACAATGGAATGAGGGGCTGGGAAACAATGACTAAGTATCTTTAACAGTGAAAGGAAGCCAGAAAGATGCTGCTGTAGTAGCAACTATTATTAAGAGCCCCCTGTAAAGCCAGTGAAAGGTAATAATCATGGCTCTGACATTTGGCTGCTAGGGTCAGCCACAATACTAGATCAATACTAGATCAATACACAATACAAAGTCCCTTCCAATTCTGTTAAACTGTAATCTACCAGCCTCTTCCTTGGAGTTCAGCTTGTTAGTTCAGTTTGGCATTCAGCAGCACCTCTGCCCTGCAGTTACACATGTACATAACGAGCAACCAAGTTGAGGCTTCACAAAATTCCCAATGTGGCCAAACTACTTGGAGGGTTACAGTGGATGCTGCTTTAAGCCATAAGAAACAGGTAGAAAAGACTTGTGCTGTAAGCCCAAGGAGCCCTCGATGACTAGGCCAGCTCATTAGAACAGGAAAGGTGAAGCTAACCATCTAGCCTTAGCAAAGGTCTTGTTTTGGGGAAAGTGTGAAATGAAATAACGCCATAGTCCATCCAGTCACAGCAAAAAGAACCTTTCCCCCAAAATTGACCAAAGCAGCCTTGAGATGGGAGAGGTTACACTTAGAAGATTCTCTTCTATTGGAAGATTGCACTCACTTTCTAAACATTTTGTTGCACTTAAATTGCTACATAGTTAGATGTCAGAAAGAAGCCCTATCAGAGTTCAGTGTTACTATAAATACTCCAGGGTTTTAAAAAGTATAAGTAAAAACAAAAAAAGATAGAAGATACTGAACCGTTAGAAAGAAAAAAAATCAATCCCTCACTGGCCTTGATAAAGGAGTTCTTGTCCCAGGGAAGGATAGTCACTAATCAACCTGAATTCTGGTTATAGTTCATTTCACCAGTGAACAGTACACTGAAACACAGTCCAATGAAATGCTCAAATCTGCCCTCAGTAGGATTCATATCTAATTTTCTTAACAATCATAGGTCAGTCTCATTGTTGTCAGCCTCTTGGTCAGTTTGGTGAACCTAAAATACTCGTTTCAGTGTTTCTCTGAGGAGCTGTGCTGCTGCTTTGTAACAGAAATAAATGCATTATCAAGGCTTCTCTATCCTTCTTTCAAAGAACAGAAAATATGCTTCGCCATTATCTGACAAGATGCCAGTCTGCCTGCTAGATGGCAACATTAAGGGAAGAATCCATGGCAAGAAATAAATCCATCATTTATGCAAATGGTCTGGTAGATGTTTGTCAGAGCTTTCTTCGTTAAGCTGGTTTATGCTGAGCTGATATATCAGATGAAGTGGCATAGGCAGACCTTTCCACAGTGGCCATTTTCTTGCTTTCAAACCATAGCAGGTGCTTAATGAATGTAAAATGAGGATCAGAAAATGTACTAAGAATGAACATGAGCTGAATGGTAGCTGCTATTCATAGGCCAAAGGATGAGAACATAATGGGATGAGATCAAATTGAGGAAGCTGTCAGATAAGACCCAGTTATTTGGATAATAGATGTAGCTAGTATTTAAGTAGCAGTAGCTGGGTGGAATAAACTATGGCAAGTCACAAAGCAGGTTATTTTAATTCATGGACCAATGAAGTAAGCAATGTAACAGGCTTCTATTCATAGTTTGTAATATGTACATCCAAAATAGCATTGTACTATATTTTATTCAAAGACTCACTGATGCATACACATCTCTCTCTCTCTCATGCTTTGTATTATACATATACACACCTGTATGAGGAATAAGTAGGTCAGTGGCACCCATCTTGATGTGGTTCTTCGATTTGTGAAAACAGGAAAGCATATTTGGGATAATACAACTGAAAGAAATATATATATATATATATATATATATATATATATATATATATATATATTTGTTTTTCGTAGATTTTCAGGTAAAGGTATGTAGGTCTTGGTGTATTCGGTCTTGTCCGTGTAAGATTGAGAATACCTTGGCATATATATATATATATATGTAGGTCTTGGTGTATTCGGGTCTTGTCCTGTGTAAGATTGAGAATACCCTGGCGACATTTCGACGAGATCCCACTCGCCATCTTCAGGCTGGTGTCTTGGCTTTGTGCTTGTGTCAGCAAAGTGTGATCTGAGCTGCCCTCTCTCTATAAATACTGGAGGAGTTGTGGTGTGCTGGCTCTGCTGTAAGCGGTTGGTTGGCTGTGTTTTTGGCTGTGTTGTCGCTTCTTGATTGGTTGATGGAATTGGTGTTTGCTGATTGGTTGGCTGTGTTGTTGGCTGGGTTGTTGCTTCTTGATTGGTTGATGAAGTTGATGTTTGCTGATTGGTTGGCTTTTTTAAGAGCCTGTGTGGCTGAGGTAGTGGCTGTGTGTCCTTCAGCCTTTTGTGTTTTAGCTACCTGGGTAGTGGGCTGTGTGATGACCTTCTGAGTTTTATTGTTGTGACATCCTGGGTCTTGTGCTGTTATCTCCTGGGTTGTTGTCTGTGTTGCAACCTCCTGAGGTTTTGTGTTGTAATCTCCTGAGTTCCATGATGTAGTATCCTGGGTGGAAGGCTGTGATGTGACATTCCGGGCCTTGGTTTGGCTCCTCGGTTTGGTCTGGCTATGTGTTTATAGCGTGTGTCAGTTTGCTTAGTTTGGGGTCGGAGAGGGGTGTAGCAGCTGGAGTTGCAGCTATGGTCTGGTTTCTGGACGGAGGTTGCTTTTTGTCTGTGGGGTGGGCTTGGGTTTGAGTCTGGTGAGGGAGATTGGTGGTGGCATCATGTGTTATTTTGGATCCGGTGTTGGTTTTCGTGGCTGGGACTTGTTTGTTGATTAGGGCTAGTTTCCAGATGTCTGGTAGGCGGAAGTATCATCACCTTTATTCATGTTATGGGGTTGTTTCTCTATTTCAATGGCTTCCCTAATTATTCTCTTGTTGAAGTGTTCAGTGTTGGAGATAAGTTTGGATCCCTCAAAATCAATTTCATGTCCTGTGGCTTTAAGGTGCTGGAAAAGGGAGGAAGTTTTTCTTCTTTTCTGACTGCGTTCTTGTGTTCTGTGATGCGAGCATTTATTCTCCTGTTGGTTTGTCCAATGTTGTGGCTGGGCAAATTTTACATGGTATATATATATATGAAAGACAAGGTTTGTTGTGCACATGCAGGATCCATGTATAACAGATCATATTTATGTATGTATCAGGTGAGTATAGAGATACATCAATGAACAATTGAAAAGTGCTAAAAACTAGAATGTGGAATAGATACAAATCCTGGATAGAGCCTGAAAACACCTCAGTACAAGAAGCATTTTATAGATGAGCAATGACAGCAAATACAAATGGTTAACATACTATGAGATACTAGAATTCTATCAAGAGGAATACAAAATAAAATCAATAGAACTTAGGTCAGAGGGACAGCTATCAATGGTTTTCCTATTTACAATTGTCCAAAAAATTCAAAGTAGACAAAGTAATGTTATATTATTGAATATTCTGAGCTTCAAACATGCAGCTAATCAACTCAGGCAGCTTCAGTGAGTACAACAGGAGCAGCGCAGAACTCAGCTGGGCAGCGTGGGGAACAAGCCAGAAAGTTAGTTATATATGGAAAGCATAGCACAAGGGTGGATGGGTGGGCCCAGCCATTGATCACAATGGCGGATTCACCCAAACCCATGCAACCATGCAGCAGCCCACCACTGCATGGATGTAAGCCATCCTCCTGCTGCAGAGATACATCTGAAATTCTTGCTTCACCCATTTGCTATAGCTTCTTGATCCATTTTATATTTCAGGTATAAAAAAGATGAATTGTTTTATCAGCAAGGGTATATGCATAACTCATGATTACAAGTCACAAGGCAGGCAAGATTTTTTTTTTTTTTGGTCTTTTTCTGGGCATCTCTCCCAAGCAGCAGCTCATGTTGTCTTTGGGTAATATTTCTCATTCTACTTGGTAGAAACTGATGTTCTTTTTTGTTGTTGCTTTTCTTTTGTGAAGGAGGTAGAGAAGAAAGTGGAAGGGATCTTGAAGTTTAACCCTTAAAATAAAGGAAAGGAAGAGATGGTTCAGGTCTCTTGTTGTCTGCAAGGTTAAATTTAGGCATAGACAACTTAGATTAAGGCAGCTCTATTTTAAAACGTTTTTGAAAGAATTAATTGTGCAAATAGACTGGCTAGAATTTTTTTTCTCCTCCTTGGAGAGTGTGTGAGAGATTAAAGTATCTGATTCTTCAAAAGGGAGGAAGAGAGCACTTAGTAATCTCTCTTTGCATTCCTTTCAACCAACCTACCCCCAAGGCAAAGGTAGAACAATACCTCAGTATTTGACTCCAGGTACAAGGCAGCTTAGGAAGACAGTGCAACGAATGCATCCATAATGGGAGATTTCAAAAATATTTTAATTTTCTTTTCTTTGTCAGTTTTTCCGCCACAAAGCTGACTCACTGGTATCATTCAGCATGAAACAAAACTCCATTTATATTAGCAGAATGAAGTTTCTTTAATGTTTCCATTGTTCCCTATGGACAAAATGCTCAGAACATTTCGAGTCTTGGTTCAGCAACACATGGAAGATTGAAATGTATTTGGTCAGAATGCAGCCATCTGCAAATGTTTCAGTGGAATAAGCCAGATGGGATGATTCGTTACAAATGCAGATCCTGACTGAGTGCTAAAACCAGTCTGCAGCTTCCAGCAATGAGCTCTCCAAGGTGCTAACAAGAATTTATTCTTCCAGAGTCAGAACTTGCCTCAGCCAGGTTGACTTTCTAGAAATCCTCAGCCGGCACGATTATATTAAAACTCTTGGCAGGATATTGAAACAAAGCAAAAAGGCTATTTTAACTGTTGCAAACAAACAATTCTTCATGAGATCAAAATTGAAATTGCAAGGAAATGCTACAGGGCAAGATTGCTAATTATATATCCAGTTGATGAAGCTGAAATGTTCGTGGGATTATTACTATTATTATTTTATCCAAAATTTAGAACTACACTTCAGTTGTAGCTGCCTGGAGCATATCTTGTGAACACTGAGATAAATATGTTTATACAAACAAGGGGAAAATGTATAATCCTATAGCAGAAATAAAGACAAAGACAAAGGAAACGCATATAAATTCCAGATAATTAAGCTGTGGTCCTTCCAACTCTTATTACTAATTTATAATTGTTAATTACATTTTCTTAGATCATATGCCTTAATGCTTAGGCAGCTACACATATTCTGTTTCTTTGTTTCCAACCCAATTCTTTTCCTAGCATTTTTACTGCAAGGGTCAGGTCAGGTCCAAATAACCTGAATAAAATTCCTTTTCAGACTTCACCTGATGGGATGTTACAAAAAAGGTGAAAATACAAATTGTTTGATTGATTGATTAGAAACATTATCAAAGGAATGAATGGATGGACCATGCCTACCCTATTTATTTTTATGTAATTTATGCTCCTCTGTGTTCTTCAAAGAGCCTGAGCAGTTAATAGTAATCATACAAACTATGTATAATATTAAAATATTCATAGTAAAATACTGCTGATGATATGTTTTATAAATGCTTAAAATTGGTTGTCCTAGATATGTACATTAAAGAAAGGAATTTTGCTTGGTTTCCAAACACGATGTCAGTGTTCCAGCAAACCTCCATTCCACCCAATAACTCTGAGACAGACATCTCTCAAAAGTTCCTTTTATTTGGATAGTAACTGGCACAACTGTGGAATCCTGAATCTGAAAGTTCCTGGCTTCCTTACAATAAGTAAAACTACAAATCCATCCCCTGCACCCATCATCACATCACATGGCCCATTACCATCCATCCCAATTTAAGACTTCCTTTCACTATCATAGCACAACCTGATCTTGAATCAGAAAAATAATGTTATCATGTCTAATAATAATGATATACTCCAACGAATTCCCCCTCCCACTTTCCCAGGCTCAATTGTGGCAGTGTGGGAGCATCGAACTCAATGTGGCTTCCAAAGCTGACACACAACTTTTCTAGATATTGCCTATTATCTAAGCCAGCTCCATACTTTATCACAAAATATTACAGCTACCTAGAAGTAATACTTAATTCCCAGAGTTTAATCTGCTTGATTTTCTGGATAGTGAGTGATGCAGGTAGTAAGTTTTTCAAATGGGCTATTCAACTTATACTAGATTCATATGTCAAATTGGTGCTGTTTAAGCATTATAATGCCTGCTCAAGTAGCATTAAATATTTCATGTTCTCATTTTTTCTTCAAGTAAACTAAAGCTGAGCTTTTCACCACTTATGAATGTCAGAGTGTAAATCTGTAACTGATTACTTCTAGTGTTCAGCCTTCAAAACCTTCTTTTACCATGTTTTTGTCAGGTACAAATAACCAGACACACACATGAAAAATTCAATTAGCTGTTTTGTTGTTCAAACTTATACACAGGAACCTTCTCAGACTGAAGTTTACACCTTAGGGTAAGTCTAGTTAAGAATTAATAGCATTCAAGGGGGGATCAGACTTTGCCCTCTTGTTGGTTGCCGGTTGCGTTCCGGGTCAGTTTCAAGGTGCTGGTAACAACTTATAAAGCCCTAAATGGCTTGGGTCCAGGGTACAGGAACGCCTCCTGCCAGCATCATCATATGCCGACCACCCTGTTCGCTCCCACAGGAGGGCCCTCCTTGCGATACCGTCAGTCAGACACTGTCAGCTGGCGGTTCCCAGGGCTAGGGCCTTCTCCGTGGGAGCCCCCACCCTTTGGAACCAGCTCCCCGTGGATCTCCATCTGGCCCCTGATCTCCGCTCCTTCCGCTGGGACCTGAAGACTTGGTTGTTTCAACAGGCTGGCCTGGAATGACCAGGGTGGGGTTTTTTTTACTATTTCTTCTTTTAATGTTTTAATGTTTTACTGTATTTATTTTGACTTGTTATGTTTAATTGTTTTTTATGTAAATTTTGTGTTGTTTTAATGTTAGCTGCCCTGAGTCTTAGGGAGAAGGGCAGCATACAAGTCGAATAAATTATTATTATTATTATTATTATTATTATTATTATTATTATTATTATGCTCATGTAGAGATTCCAAACTAATTTTCCATTTGACTCCTCCGCCTGGTTCCCTCAGTCTCCAAAATTTTTCTCTCATCCATAACATTATCCAATGAGAAAATTTCTTATACTTAGATTCAAAATCTTTATATTTTAGTAGGATTTTAAACAATCCACAGGAATTATTCTGATAACTAATTTTAAAATCTTATTTCCACCTTTAGTCCATTCATAACTTTTCAGAATGAATGTTCTAATTATCTTTTTGCTGTTTATTCTAGAATTAAAAAATAAAGTCTTAAACTTCTTTTTCTATGGATTGATAGAGAATCACCCAGTATAATGAAACTTGTCATTCTGATGGTTCTCAATTTCCAAAAAGCAATTAATAAGCCATTTCTAGATATGATTAAGCAAATCCAGTGCTCACATGTGTCTTGGGCAAACTGATTCCCTTGGCTTCCAGAGTTCTAAAACCTGCTGAAGACTGCTATTTTATGGTCTGTTAAATAGCCTTTATGTGGAACACTTATGGATAATTTCCAGTTCTCCCCTTTATCTGGAGAGGGGCTTCTTGGCACCTATTCATTTGGTGGTCCTTTTTCCTCTGTATTCATTGAAAGTTAGCAGCCTGGCTTTTCAAACTGGGAACTTTTCCTTGCTACTGCTAGGGCAAAAAACACTTAAATCCCAAAGATGTATCCAAGATTCACACTGAGTCAGGTCCCTGAGATGCACACGCCAACCAGCTCCCACACACGGTGGTGGCAGCAACAACAGTCCCCAACCCCAGCGCCCACTGTTAGCTCTCCCCATTAGTTCTCTAGATTTGAATTGCTCCCACATCTCTTTCCTCCCTCCCCCCCACGGCCACATGGAGCCGTGCGCAGCTCTCAGCTCTTCCAGCCCTCGCTGCCTCTGAGTTGCCTTAACATGCTCAGTTAGTTAAGAATCGCCCTACCCAGAGAAGGAGGTGCTGGAGGAGGAGGGGGCAGTAGTGGAGAAGCAAGCAACTCAGGGCGCTACTGCTGTGGCAGCTTTGCCTGCGTTTCTGAGGCTTCGATATTGGGAGAGGCAGCGAGGGCTGGAAAAGCGGAGAGCTGTGCACTGCTCTGTCTCCCTTTCCTTTCCTTTCTTGCCTGCACGTGGGCGCAGGGGGGTGAGGAAAGAGTGAGAGCCGGGAGCAATTCAAAACTAGAGAACTAATGGGGGGAGCTGGCAGCGGGCGCTGGAGGAGGGGACTGTTGTTACCGCCGCTGCCATGTGTGGGAGTGTGCATCTCAGGGACCTGAGTCAGGAGGTGCGGGAACTGCAAGTGGGAGCGTTTGGTGGTTTTTAAGATCTCCTGGAATGCGATAGATTGGCATTTTGTAGGTCTCGGTGAAAGAGTGAGTTTTGTTTCACCTCCTGTCCTCCCCGGGTAATGCGAGAGATGTTTTCTCCCTCTCTCTCTCTCTCCCCGCTCCCCTTACCCCACCCCCAAATAATCACTGGCTGTGGCTGGGTTTGACAGCAAAGTGCTAAAGCGAGCGAAGTGCCCCCAGGGACACCTTTCCTTGCCTGTCTCCAGGTGAGGTTGGAAGAGCCACCTCCCCTCCAGCTTTTCCTCAGCTGCAGATCTGAGCTCTCTCAATCCTCCACCTGGCATCTGAAAGGCTCTTCTGTCTCTTTGGAAGGTGCAGGTGGGGGGAGGCTTCCAGCCCCGAATGTTTTATTTTATTATCATTAAGCATTTACGTTTTTGTTATAATGCATAAGTGCACCATCGTGCCTCCTGTCCCTGTCCTATTGTCCCCATTTATTTGTACCAATTTCCTGTATTCTTACTCATATTTATACTTATACCTATTATCTTGTAAGCAATTGACAACTAAAATAAATAAATTTAATAGGAGTGTCTGTGTATAATTTTTATATTAAATATATATATATATATATATATATATATATATATATATATATATATGTTTTTAGATTTTCACGGGTAAAGGTATGTAGGTCTTGGTGTATTGGTCTTGTCCGTGTAAGATTGAATTTTACAGGGACAAGACCTAATACACCAAGACCTTCATATATATATATATATATATATATATATATATATATATAGATTTTAAAGGTATGTAGGTCTTGGTGTATTGGTCTTGTCCGTGTAAGATTGAGAATACCTTGCAGCAATCTCATCCGTCATCTTCAGGCTGGTGTCTTCAGCTTCGTTCTCCTGGGAGAAGAAGTTGAAGAAGTTGAAGCTGAAGACACCAACCTGAAGATGACGGATGAGATTTCGTCAAACGCTGCCAAGGTATTCTCAATCTTACACGGACAAGACCAATACACAAATCTATATATATATATATATATATATATATATATATATATATAGGTCTTGGTGATTGGTCTTTTGTAAGATTGAGAATAATTAATCTCATCCGTCATCTTGCTGGTGTCTTCAGCTTCGTTCTCCCAGGAGAACAAGCTGAAGACACCAGCCTGAAGATGACGGATGAGATTCTAAAGCCAAGGTATTCTCAATCTACACGGACAAGACCTAATACACCAAGACCTACCATGAAAATCTACGAAAAATATATATATATATATATATATATATATATATATATATATATATATATATATATGTAGGTCTTGGTGTATTCGGGTCTTATAATATTAAATATATTAGCCTTTTAAAAAATTGTATTAATGGTCCTTGGGATTTAAAAGTATGAATTTGGTGGGCCCTGGGATCCAAAAGTTTGGCGATCCCTGAATTAGAAGAAAGCTAGAAATAGATCAACTATTTTTTATTTTTTATTTTTTGCTTATCTGCACGTATCACCTCTTTTAAAAGCTGAGAGCCCGGGTTTCAGACCAGAGTGCTACAGGGTGAGCTTTAGTTACTTACCCCATCCCCTGGCAACCTTGCAGTTTGAAAGCATGCAAAATGTGAGCAGATAAATAGGTACTACTTCAGTGAGAAGATAATAGCATTCTGTGTTCCTTGGCATATAGTCATTCCAGCCACATGACCATGGCAGTGTGTTTGGACACCTCAGGTAAGGGACTGAGATGAGCACTGCCTCCTAGATTCAGATGTGACTGGACAGGATGTTGGAAGAAATGTCCATCTAGATTCAGTTCCAAGTGGGGAGAAAGACCCTGGAAACAAGAAAGCCTCTCTGAGTTTCTACTTCTCTTTTAGGGGAAATATTCTGCCTTTTTAGTATTTCCTAAAATATTTCATTTTTCTAGGAGAGGGGTGGGTTTTAACTTCCAACAAGGGAAAACCTTCACCATTCCCTCTTTTAAAGCTAGAGCTGTTCTGATGCAATGACCCCCTCAAAGATCTCCCATGCAGAATCTCTCACATTCTTATTCCTTTAATTTAAAATGAATATTTCAGTCAAATCTTCAATCACTTTGGAAACCTGGGAGGGACTCACCCTTTTTCCTAGGGCATGGGTGTCAAACTCGTGCATCACGTGACATATCGCAATGTTTTTTTTCCTTCATGGAGCTTGGGTGAGTGTAGCCTACGTGTGACACAGATGGCACGTGGGGCGCCACTTTGACACCCTTGTCCTAGGATATCCAACAAGAAAGTCTAATGTCCAGTTTCACCTTCTTATTAGTTTATCAAAATATAAAATAAAAAGAGAAACTCAAAAAAAGTAATAGAAAATTAGGAGGAGTGGGAGAGTAAAGAAAAAATAAATAGTGAAAAGAGGGAAAAGGAAAGAAAAAGGCACCAACTTCCAACTCTCATTAGCACAATAGAAGATAACAACATTACAACCTCAACTTTTTTACTTTTTTACACAACAGTATATATTAGCCATTTCTATAACAACAACCTATCTAATTAGCAAAAACAAAATCATCAAGTTTCTTTCTTTTTATTGCAGTCACAAAATCTGGAAGCAATTTCCAAATAGAAACAAAGTAAAATATAATATAAACATTAGAAAGTCTAATGTATCTGGACCGAGATGCCCTGCGCACGATCACTCAGGCGCTCGTTATCTCCCGACTCGACTAATGTAACACTCTCTATTTAGGACTGCCCTTACATACCACTCGGAGGCTTCAGCTGGTGCAGAATGCGGCCGCGCGGGTAGTGATGGGAGCTCCCCGATACTCCCATATTACACCCCTCCTGTGCAGCCTGCATTGGCTTCCGGTTGCCCTCTGGGTGAGATTCAAGGTTTTGGTGTTAACATTCAAAATCCTACATGGCATGGGTCCAGGATATTTATGAGAACGACTCCTCCCAGCATCAAATACCAACCACCCTGTACGGGCACACAGACGGGGTCACCTCGGGTGCCATCTGCACTCAATGCTTGGCGGTGACCCAGGGAGGGCCTACTCTGTGGCGGCCCCACTTTATGGAATCTTCTTCCGCTGGAACTCCGGCTGGCTCCCGATCTCCGCACCTTCCACCACGAAGTTAAAAACCTGGCTGTTTCTACAATCCGGGCTGTGCTGACTCTTTGGGGTTTGTTTATTTTAACTTTGGGGTTTTAATTCCAATTCGGCTTGTAATTTGTTTAATATGTTTTTAGGTAATTTATTTATTGTTGTATTTTTAGCTGTGAGCCTTTTGGAGAATATAGTTGAATAAATAAATAAATAAATAAATAAATAAATAAATAAATAAATAAATAAATAACATCATTTTCTTACTTGCATTAGAAAAAAAAACCCAGACATATAGATATATAGATAATCTCACACAGGTACAAAAATATTATACTAATGTATAATATGTAGTGTAGTGTATACTACACTAAGCTACAGTATTAAAATCAAGGGGAAGTCCTGAAGACCTAATGAAAACAATACTCTCTTATATATAGAACTATAAATGACTTTGAAGCAAACATCAGATTTGTCAGAGTATATTCATGAACTGGAATAGAGCATGGTAACTACATCAGCCAATGAATAGGCATAGCAACTAAGTCAGCCAATGAGGACTGTTTGGAAACTGAAACTAGAAGTAGCCTAGGCGTGGCTCTATATTAAACTCTGCAGCTCTGAAGCTATGTTAAGCTCTGAGTCTGTCTATTGAAAATGAAACTGTTTCTCTCTTCTGCTGTGTGACTTGCTTGCCTGCTGAACTAAAGTGAAACTGATGTCTGTTTCTGAGCTCCTGAGTTGCTGTTCTGTTCTGAACTTGTAACATGGCTGCTTCTGTTTGAGTTTGCTCTATGTTGGAGAAATCTACAACTGGTATTGTAAAGTTTACTTCAATGTTTATAAATAAGTTAAATGAAACCTCAGTCATCTGTGTTTATTTTTCTGGTGCTAAATTTACACTGCAAAACTCTGAACAAGATTTTTATACATCATGGAGTTCTATCTGCCTGCCTGCCTGCCTGTCTGCCTAACTATCTCTATCTATCTTCATCATCATCATCATGTATCTCTATCTAGCTAATTTCTCTAGCACACATATGCACTCTCGTTCTTCTTCATTATCATCATCAATCATGTATTTCTATCCAACTATCTATCTCTGTCTGTCTATCATCTATCTATCTATCTATCTATCTATCTATCTATCTATCTATCATCTATCATTTATCTATCAATTTATACAGCTGCCTATCTCATCAAAAGCAACTCTAAATAGCATACAACAAAGCTAAACCTTGAATACATAAAACTACATCATTAATTATATATACAATCATTAAATATAAAAATATTTTAAAAACTAATAAAACAGAACAAAGAAATAGCAGATGAAGGGATGTTAATAATAACAGAGCAACCTCATAAGTTCACCTATCCCATGGTGTCCTCAGGCTTGCTGACCTAACCAAGTCTTAAGGACCATCAGAAGCTTAGAAGTTTGGAAACCAATCTTACCTTGTGGGTGGGTGGGGGGAGAATAGTCCATAATGTGTGCACCACCATAGAAAAGCCATGCCACTTAGTATGGGGATTCAATAACCAGTCATTTGAGTGTCCAAAGATGTCTGACCACATATGTGGCGTTTATTATTTTTATACCATTTTCACAAGCAGAAAAGAACAGCATAGGTACAGCATTGGGATTGGAGAATAGATCCACATGGGTGAAACCCTTCAATCACATTGGCATAACCCCTCAACCAATCCTTGAAGTTAGTGGTGATGTTAGTAAATGATATCACCTGTACACCTGGAAAATCAGAGACGTCCCATCCCTATCCCAACAGATAAGAGGATGAATAGAAGATGAGCTCATGGGATAGCAAAAGAGGCCCCTCCACCAGGCTGCAGTGTGCTGCCAGCTTCTAGTGTCATCCAGGGAAACTCAGTGGCTACCACAACTTAGGGACTGTGACATGTAGCTCTAAGCATCGGGACCCATAGCATGCCGTGTCTGCTAGATCTGATGGGATGGACAGATGAAATGTGGGAGATGTTCCTCAAATAATCCAACCCATGCCATGAAGGAGTTTAAAGCACAACACCAGCACCCATTGGACCCAGAAAGTCAATTTCATGAAGCAAAAGTGTAATGTGCATTCTACCAAAAGTACACTGCCTATGTCACCACATTTTTAACCAGGTGAAGTTTCTGGCTACTCTTCAAGGGCATCTCCAAGTAGATCTCATTGCAGTAATCCACATAGGAGGTGATCAGGGCATAGGTGACCACAAGTGATCTAGAAATAGCACAATTGGTGCATAGTAAGAAGTTGGACATAGGCCCTCCCATAGTCACAACTGCCACCGTGCACCTATGTTTTTAAAAAGTATTTTATTTAACTTCTTTATTTTAAGCATATTATTAAAATGGCATTGCTTGGAAAAACAATTTCTTAAAAACCATCTTTTTTATTGTTGTTTCCCCCTTTTCGGCATGCTGTTTTCATATTCAAACATGCTTCCATTATACTTATTAATAAAGTGCTGCTTTTCTGATACTTTAATTATAATAACTGGCTTGCTGTCTTGAACAACCACAAAGCACCCTGCCATTTTTGTAGGAAAATAACTGATGGAACACAATTTGTACTTTTTAATAATATTTATAATATATACTTTCAGAATGGCAAAGAAGCAGAAGTGCATTGACAAACTACCTAATGACTGTGCTGCTCTTTGAAGATCTTGCTTTGTATCTCTTTTTGAAGTTGTTTCTTGACCCTGTACCAAATGAGGAAAAAATGTAGCTTGCTGTTTCTTAGTTATTGCTTTGCAATTTTTCATACTCATTTTAGCAAATGTATGTTTTTCACTGATTTTTTTTGAAGTCTGGTATTGGAAATTTATGAAAGGCTAGCATATGCACTCTAACTAAATAAGCGAACATCATCACATTAAAAGGGTAACATTACTCCAATGCATGCATTGAACTTTTAATCACCCGGTTTCTGAACTTGTCTAGTTTCAAAAAATATACAGAATCACATACAGAATCACATATAAAATGCCTGTAATTATGTCTTTCCCACCTTACATTCCTGGCATCCCAGGTGCCCTGTCTCAATGTCAAAGGATAATTAATTCAAATGCAGTAGTTATGGAGGGCCAGTCCACTAAAACCATGATATGAAAACCAAAACCAAAACATAAAACAGAGATGCCTTATTAGAAAATGGTCCCTACAGTCTTGTACAAATGCACTTTAGAATGTGTGTAGTAGACATTTGATGGCCCGCATGAATGTTTTTCTCCTGGGCTTCTGCTTTTCTGCCTCTCTTTCTACAATATTTCTTATTAAATAGCTATCTTCACAATCTTCACAAACTATACTTTTTTCCTATAAAGTGCTTGCCTTCTTTGCAATAAAATAGTGATATAGTAGCACTAGAAAAATAATGTCATTCATTCTAAGCTCCAAAGCAGAGGACAAATGCTTTAACGTCATTCTCTTTCCAGGGCTGTGTTAAGTGAACATTTGAAATCCAAGTTTCCTTAGTGACTGTTTCACATTTGAGGATTCATCACAGATCTGATGGATAAAGCTCTTTATTTTATTTTATTTTATTTTATTTTTATTTATTTTATTTGATTTGTCAATAGCTTACAAGATAATAGGTATAAGTATAAACATAGTTATGAATACATGAAATGGATACATATAAGAAAAATAAAAAGAAACAATAGGACAGGGACGATAGGCACGTTGGTGTGCTTATGCATGCCCCCTTACCCCTCTTACCAACAATTTTTCCCTATTTATGTAGAAATCATTTATGTAGAAACCATCATACTAAATGAGAAAGTGCCAAATCTACTTAAATGCAAACTCTTTCTTCCAAACTTACAAGGCGCATTTACACATTCTTGCATGTTCACATTATAAATCTTCTTCAATATCTCTTTTCCTGAAAAGAAAGGGAAAATCTCCACTTTCATTTCTTCCACTGATAGATTTAAAGTATTTACCTTGTTGCTTGTTATGGACAAAACAATATGTTTTTTTAAGTCATAGGATTCTTTCTTTGTGTGCCAAAAGATTCATGAATTGCATTTGCAAATTTTGACTCTCAGTGATTTGTGGATGTGTAAATACCATGAATAGGAATCTTCTGGAAGATGATGTGGCAAAATAAGCTCAGTCTAAAATCTATAAAAGGGTAGCACCAATTTCCTGTAATTTTATGGGATTTCTATAAAAGGTATTTAAAGCAATGGGCATCTCTTTGGTAGGCTCTGACTTTCATTCTGTTTTGTCTTCTTCAAAACTCACATTTCTTTTCAAATTCCATCTAAACTGATTTTGATCTGAGATGGACAGTAAATAGTATATCAAGAGGTCCTGAAAGTGAAGCTCCTACAACATATTATTTATTTATTTATTAATTCGACTTATATGCCGCCCCCTCTCCCAAAGGACTCGAGGCGGCTCACAGATTAAAAGAAAATACAACAATAAATTACCTAAAAAGCGTATTAAACAAACTAAGCGAATTAACATTAAAACCCCAAAGATTAACATAACCAGATCAAGGGCCAGCTTTTTTCAGCTCCATTATAACTTCAAATAGTTACTAAACTAATAATCATAACTACCTGTATTGTGCATTCTGGGGGATGCCACTAGCAGAATGGGCCAACTCACTATGGCCATCTCCATTTGACCATTTTGCCATGGCCATCTCACCATGACCATCTTACTTTGGCCATCTTGTTGTAGCTAACTCGCTGCAGCTATCTCATCATGGCCAACCTGGCATGGCCATCTCACCACTGGACAATCCAGGATAATTTAACATGATAAATGTTATCTGTCACTGTTTAACAATGTTTCCATTGACAAAAATGGAAATCATGTAGAAAAACAGTTAACGAACAATATTTATTGCATTGAATTATCCTGCATGGTTTATTCTACAGCAAGTTGTCCCGCAGTAAGTTGACCATGGCAGTTTTTCCTAGACTGCCACTAGATCAGGGATATCAAACTCTCGTCAACATGGCATCATCACATGATGTATTGTGACTTTTTTCCCTTTTCTAAACCGGGTGTGGGTGTGGGCATGGCCAGTATATGACAGATCCAGCCTTCAGGCTGCAAGTTTGACACCCCTGCACTAGAGGCTTAGAAGAAGCTTGCAAAATAGTCTTAACAAAATGTCAATAAATCTATATAAAGTCATAGACACTGCTTGGTTAGTTTGTTATTTCCTTGTTGAGTTAAAGAAGGAAATTGCCATTTAGTACGTGATTCCATATCTTATACAAGAGGGGTCTTCAAACTTGACAGCTTTAAGACTTGTGGACTTCAACTCTCAGAATTCCTCCTTCAGTCTTGTTAGCTCAGGAATTCTGGGAGTTGAAGTCCACAAGCTTAAACTTGCCAAGTTTGAAGATCCTTGTCATAAAGTAATAAGAAAAATAAAAATATATAGCTATTTATTGAATTTTAAAATGGAAGAAGAACATGTAAAAGAAAATATGATAATATGGTCCAAAAATACACTATAGAACTGGACAAACGGCAAAAAATCTGATAAAGAAATTATAAATTGACAATGTCAACAGCTTATAAAGAAAATCTTTACAAAATGTTTTATAGGAAGCATTTGCCACTAGCAAGAATGGCAAATGTTTCAAAACGTATCTCCCAGATGTTGGAAATGTAAACAAATATCGGGTTCTTATTATCATATCTAGTGGACTTGTCCTATGATAAAGAAAAGTATTGGTTAAAAATAAAAATGTGGTTAGAAGAAATGATAAAACAACAAATAGACTTAAAACCAGAGATATTCTTGTTGGGTATTTTACTGGAGAAATATAAAAGAAATATGGAAAAATGAAAACATACCTATAGAGGAAAATGTAATAAAGAAAATATTAGAATGTGCTGAAATGAATAGATTAACATTGAAAATTAAGCATAAGTAAGAAACAATACTATTTAACTTGGGAACTATTTTATCAATGGTTAGAAAATAGAAGCAAAAGTTAGAAACTTAAAATGGAGGAGGATATATAAACAAAGATGAAATAAAGGTGTAACTAAATAATGAAATATTGAATAATTAGGATAAGTAAACATGATGGTTAGCAGAATTAGAGGATAATGGTTATAAATGCAATGTTCATATGATGTTCAGAATGTTTGATATTATTAACCAATTATAGATAAAGCTGAATAGACTGTTTAAATAATGGGAAATGTTTAATAAGGATAAGTGAAGATCATGGTGAATAGATTTTGAGAATAATAGTCATAGTTATTGTATGTATAAGATTTATTACTTGTATTTAAAAGAGATTGCACCCAGACAGTACATAACCATTATAGATATGGAAATTTTATATATGACAAAGAAAATTGGATAACAACAACAACAACAACAACAATACTGGCAACATCAGGTTGAGAAGGTTCTGGAAAATGAAAAAGTCAAGATCTTGTGGGACTTCAGAATTCAGACGGACAGGCATTTGGCCCACAACATGCCTGACATAACAACAATTGAGAAGAAAAGGGTTTGGTTCACTGACATTGCAATACCTGGTGATGCACAAATTGTAGACACAGCAGGAAAAAAATCACGAAGTATCAGGACTTACAAATTGAAGTTGAGCAACTTTGGAAAAAAAAATTGTGTGTTATCCCAATTGTAATTGGAGCCCTTGGAGCAATACCTAAAGGGCTGCCTCACTATTTGGAAATCCTGAATTTATCAGACTTGAATACCCTGATTCTACAAAAAGCCACCCTGCTTGGAACAGCTTATATCCTCCGACGCTACCTGAACAGTTCTTAGGTCCTTGGTTAGGACTTGAGCTGTTGAACTCCCAACCAGCCCCAAAGGCTGTGAATCTCATTAAAGATTAAATAATAATAATAATAATAATAATAATAATAATAATAATAATAAATTACATTGTCTAAATTTAGTGATATTGCAGAACATCCTCTCACTCCATATAAGGTATATGCAGAATAACTGGAAGGACCTCTAGGCAGTCAGAGATGGAGAAAAGCAAGTGTAGTAATTCTGTCACTTTTTTTTTAATTACATTTATATGCCACCCTTCTCTGGAGACTCAGGGCTTACAATTTTGGAGCACAACCCAATGCTCAGCAATAGCCTTCATTCCATTGTATATGCCTGCTTATTAGTGGCATTTTTACAAAGTCAGCTAATTGTCCCCAACAATCTTGGGTCCTCAATTTACCTACCCGAGAGGATGGAAGGCTGAGTCAACCTTGAGCCTGGTGGGATCGAGCCTACAGTATTGTAGACAGCTGGATCTTAAGAACAGGCATTTAACAGCCTGAGCCACCAAGGACTCATATAGGAAAAGGGTATCTATGTTCAGGCTTGCTTGAGCTCAATGGCTGACTTTCAGCTGGTTGTCCACTACCATCCTGCTCCTTGCAAGATTGCTGTAGGAATAAAATTAGGAGAGATGTATGCTCCTTGATTAGCAACCCTAATTGGGACTAGCAACTCTGCTGCTCAGCAAAACATCACTAAGTGGGAGGTCACATGATTGTGACTGTGATTTACAGCTGGAAAGAGACAAGACTACTAAGATTCACCTTTTGTTTGTCTCCTAACCAATCTCCCTTGTTTTGGTATCCTCAAGTACCTGCTTATTTTCTTTTATACATTGAAAGCAATGAAACCATGCTGGTAGCCTGGGGGCTACAAGAATGTTATGTAAAATAAGTTACTCTCTTAAAATCCTTTCCAGTTTCTTTGTTCTGTGAGTGGGTGGGTGGGTGGGTGGGTGGGGAGAGAGAGAGAGACAGAGAGACAGAGAGACAGAGATAGAGAGAAAGAGTGCAATATCTATCTGAAAGACCCGGGACATGCATCCAAAGTATAATAAGGAGCCTTCTCACCATGCTGGGACTATCCCACAACACTCATTGAAGCAGAAGAGGTCTACTTCAGAGACTGTCTTCCAAAGAATTTAAGCTGGCAGGGCCCAAGAGAAGAACCTTTTTCTGCTACAGCCCTTGCTTTCTGGAATATTTTGCTGCTGGAAGTGAAGACTTACTTCCGCATTCCTGGCCTTCTGAAAAAGCCTGAATACTTGGCTGTGCCATCTGGCCTGGGGTACTGACAAGGCATGCTATGTTGGGATGGCTGATAGTGTTATGTATGCAGGTTTGAATGTCATTGGTTTAGTTTGAACTGTTCTTGTAAAATGTCAGAAATGATTGGTTTAAAAAGTGCGGGAAAACCCTGCACTCTGATTGGCTGGCAACTGCGGCTGCTGGCTATAAGTAGCAGCCGCAACCCAGCCAAATCGGGTCTGTTATGAGCTGTAGTCACTAATAAACTCTTCACTGAAGCACTCCACGTCTGACTCTTCATGCAAACTTAACACTGGCGACGAAGGTGGGATCCTTCCTGAAGAGAAGACGACGCGGAAAACAAGCTGAGAGAGATGGCTGCGCTGAACACCCCCCCAGCCCCGACGGCAGAAGACTGGGACTCGTATGCGGATCGTTTCCAAATGTATTTGAGGAAACGATCGCCGACATTTCTGAGAAGCAGAAGAGGGCGGTCTTTCTTACGCACTGCGGTCTGGCAGTCTTCAAGATGGCGAAGGTCGCATTGGCGGGAGCTGCAGACGTGAAGGTAATGGAATGGCCTGATTTAAAAAAGCCTTTAAGAGCCCATTACACCCCACAAGTATCGTGCCTCATTAAGAGACACGAGTTTCACCGTCGGGATCAAGGGGAAAGCGAAAATGTAAATGACTTTGTGGCAAGTTTAAGGGACATTGGGGGTGCATGTGAATTTAACAACTTAGAAGAGGCCATGCGCGAAAGATTTGTTCTAGGCCTTAAAGACAAGGTATTACAGAGTAAATTATTAATGAGACCTAAGATCACGCTGAAGGAAGCATAGAAGAGGCCTCTTCAGCAGAAGCCACCAAGTCCTCAGCAGCAGCCATGAAGAAAATTACAAGGCCTCAGCCATCCTGATGTGGAAAAGTCCACAACAACTTATTATGAGCAAATAGATTCTGAGTCAGACTGTAGTGAGGTGGAGGAAGGAATTTATAGACTCAGAATGGAGAGGAAAAAGAAAGACCCGGGAGAAAGAGGCAAGATTTTTACTGCAGAGGTTGTGGGGAAGCCACCCCGCACTGAATGCAAGTTTCTTGATACCATCTGTCTCCATTGTGAAAAAGAGGTCACCTAGCAAGAGTCTGCAAATCATCCAGAACTCCACCCCACAGAATCAAGTTTCCTGATAAAGAATTCAAGTCTAACTTCAGTGAGAAAATGGGGAGAAGCACAGAAGCAAATGGGAAGAATGAAACTCATCAAACAGTCACCATTGGTCATTCTTCACCCTTAAGAAGCAGAAAAGTACATGTAAAGGTACTAATTGAAGGAAGGCCTTGCCAAATGGAAGTGGACTCAGGCTCCTATTTATCTATGGTGTCATGG
The DNA here is from genome assembly GCA_009733165.1 of Naja naja. Taxonomy (NCBI): domain Eukaryota; kingdom Metazoa; phylum Chordata; class Lepidosauria; order Squamata; family Elapidae; genus Naja; species Naja naja. The sequence continues at coordinate 57,571,264 of CM019149.1, read as the reverse complement.
GACACTATTCACAGACTACTCCCAAACATTCAAGAAACATTTCCAGAAGCAAGCACTGACTCTTAAAGACTACCAAGGGAACAAGATTCCAGTAATTGGAACAAGAGAATTCAACGTGAAGTTCAAAGGCCACACCAAACGTTTGCCCCTGACCATCGTGGACAAGGATCACCCAAGCTTGCTGGGACTTGAGTGGTTCAATCCATTAGGCATCGAGGTGACTGGCATCAATCATGTGAGCAACACTGAATTGGAGGAGGCCTTGAAGTCTGAGTTTCCAGAGGTCTTCAGTGACGGATTGGGCAAGTATATGGGGACCCCTATCATTTTCAACCTAGATCCCAAGGTGCCTCCAATTCGTTTAAAGCCCAGAAGAGTCCCATTTGCTTTAAAGGAAAAAATTGATGCACAATTAGATAAACTAATAGCTCAAGGAGTTTTAGAGCCCACTGACCACTCCAGATGGGAGACACCCATAGTCACACCAGTCAAGACTGATGGGTCAGTAAGAATCTGTGGAGACTATAAGGGGACATTGAACCATGTGCTTCAACAGAGCGCATATCCAGTTCCAGTGGTGCATCATTTATTACATTCACTTGGCAGGGGTACAGTCTTTGCCAAATTGGATTTGGCCCAGGCATATCAACAACTAACAGTTGATGATGCCACTGCAGAGGCCCAAACCATTGTGACTCATAGAGGTGCCTTCAAATGTAAAAGGTTACAGTTTGAGTAAGCGTGGCACCAGGCATCTTCCAAAGCCTTATGGAAAGGATGCTCCAGGGACTGCCAGGGGTAGTACCTTACTTTGATGATGTGTTAATCTCTGCTGAAAATGACACTCAATTACAAGAGAGACTCAGAGAAGTCCTTACCAGATTCAGGAAAGCGGGGTTAAAAGTCAAGGAAGAAAAATGCACTCTTAAAACTGACAAGGTTGAGTTCCTGGGCTATATGATTGACAAGCATGGCATCCACCCTACAGATGCCAAGGTTCAAGCAATCAAAGAAGCCCCTAGATCTAAATGCAAAACAGATTTGCAAGCCTTCCTTGGACTTATTAACTTTTATTACATGTTCCTACCTCAGAAGGCAACCAGTGCAGAACCATTACACAGATTACTGGACAAAAAATCTGTTTGGGTAGGAAGGAACAATCAGCATTTAACAATATTAAAAGACTAATCACATTTGTTGCTGTACTGATACAGTTCTCTGAGAATTTGCCTGTTATACTGACTTGTGATGCATCCCCTTTGGAGTGGGGGGTTGAGCCACAGGCTTCCCAGCAGGAGGGAAGCCCCTATTGCATTTTACTCTAGCACTTTGACCAAAGCAGAGAGGAATTACAGCCAATTGGACAAGGAAGCATTGGCAATTGTTGCAGCTGCCAAGAAATTCCATGAGTATCTATATGGGAGAACATTTACCATTGTCACAGATCACAAACCTTTGTTAGGCATTGTGGCAGGAGACAAGCCTACACCCACTATCCTGTCACCAAGAATGCTGAGGTGGACTGAATTTCTTGCTGCTTATTCATACAAGCTCATCCACAAGCCTGGCAAAGACATTGGCCATGCTGATGCTTTGAGTCACTGCCCACTTCCGTTTCACACTGAGGACTTTGAACCTGAGGCGCACATCTTCTTCCTAGAAACTGTTGCCAAGCTTCCAGTACACGCTGCTGAAATTGCCAGAGAGACTGCCAAAGACACTTTATTGGCTCCTGTTATAGGCTGGATTAAGAAAGGTTGGCCTTTTCAAGACCCACCTCACCTTGGGACTTCCGGGTTGAGCCTTCTCGAGAATGGGCGGCAGTTTGTGATCGCCCACGATCAGCAGCCTGGCTCTGTTCTGAGAGCCCCGATCCTGCAAGGTTCGGGCTGAAGCTGCCTCAGAGGGGCGGCGGAGAAAGGGAAATCTGCCAGCCAGAGTGAGGGGAGCCGCATCTCCCCTTTGGGTCTGGTCTTTTCCTCCGAAGACATCAAGAAGTGGTGGTCAAAATGGCCACCTCAAGAGAAGGTCTCAACGGGATTAAGATTGGTGCAGGAGGAAAGAGAGTCGACAGCAGAGGAACCGGGAGTATTGGATGGTAAGATCAAGGCACCCCGGATTAAGATAAAGATGAGTTTTTAAAAAGAGAAACAGAAGCAAGGAGTTCCAAGTGATGGAAAAATAAGTAAAATATTTTTGACAGCTATAAGGGGCTTCGAACCGAAAGGAAGAAGCAGCGAAGAACTTAAGTTTGGGGCTCGGAAAACTTTGAATATCAAAATAAAAGGAAAGGGTTAAGACTCTGTGCAGAAAGTGCCACTTTGTGGAGAAAAATTGGAAGCTAAAGAAGTAAGAAATTATCTTGTTCCTTTGTGGATTGAGTTGTTACATTTTAAAGAGACGCAAGACTCATAGAAACTGAAAGCTTGAATACACAAAGACGGACTACTGGACTTATTGGTGATATTGATATAGACTCTGGACCTGGGTTAGGATTATAGAAAATTTAAAGAAGAAGAAATAAGGAAAATTAAAATTTTGGTGGTCATCCAAAGAATTAAAAATGGAGTTTAAAAGTATGAAAGAACTGTTACAGGAAGTGACTGAACTAACTTGGCATGTTGCAGAAAATATGGGCATTCAAATGCTGAATAAAGAAGAAGGAGCCTTGAAAGGGTGGAGCCAGCACAAGAGAAAGCCATCTTAAAAGACAATTAATACAAAGATTAATACAAATAAAAGGGAAAGGAAGGGTGGCTAAAACGGAACCTAAGAAAGTATCTATAAAGGGGAACACTTACGAAATTAACATGTTAGAAAGGTTCAGAAGGAAAGGGAACAGAAATGTAAAGAGAGAGAGAGGGATCTAAACTGGATAGAGAAGGGGGGAGCAGGATAATAGGGAGGAGAAGGAGCCAGCACAAGAAAGCCATTTTAAGAAAACAACCAACACAAAGATTAATACAAGTAAAGGGAAAGGGAGGATGGTCAAAAAAGAAACTTAAGAAGGTAATTAAAAAGGGGAACATTTATGAAATTAGGCATGTTAGAAAGGTCCAGAAGGATAGAGCAGAAAGGTAAAGAGAGAGAGAGGATTTAAACTGGATAGAGAAGGGGATAGGGGACTTCGTGATTCCGTGTGCGAGGTAGGGAGAAATACTTCTCCTTCTCCCACCTCGGGTTTTTCCACTCTAGAACAGCCTCGTGGCAGGGTGAGTCTAAATCAACACCCTTGTGAGGAAGAAAACTTGGAGCTGGTTTGGGAAGTGCGATCCCAAACAGAAGAAGAGTTCCAAGTTCAGAGTGGAAGAAGCCAGCTGTCAGAGCTGGCCCGAAGACGAGGCAGGCCATTAGCGGAAGCTGAAAGTGAGAGTTGCTGATCGGAAAAGAAAGTAAGAAGCTTGGTGAGAAGTTAGAAAGACTGGAAAGACTCTGTGGGGATTGTTTAAGGATTAGCGGAAGAAAGCGGCACAATCTTAGAGACTATCCCACAAAAAAAAAAAATACAAAGCAGAAGACGAGTCCCACTCAGAGATCAAGAAAGTTAAATAAGAAAGTGAAAGTCCTGAAAAGACTGAGAATACCGGCGAAAGAGATCTCATCCAACTGGAAAAGTGAGGCTGAGGTTGGAAGAGATTGGAAAACGAAGTGGGTGGCAGCTGAGAGAGCTACTGGACAGCTGGAGATAGAGTCCCAGCAGAGGCAGCCACTGTGACAGAGGATTTAACGGAAAGAAATCAGACCAGAAGGGAACGCAGGGAAAGGAAGGAGAAGGAAAAGTGAGCTCTGTGAATCTGAAAAACTGTTAAAGACGTTGTGGTGTGACAGGACATAAAGAAAAGAGACGAAGCAAACTTTCACTTACTTTAGAAAGTGAGCAACACTCGAGTATCTAGCAAAACCAGGGAAAGTTACAAAACTAATTCAAATCAATTAACATTTGGAAACTTTTGCTTGCTTAAACTTTCGCTGCTTAAAGAGAAAGGAAAACAGAACGTTTTTTCGAGGCAAGGACTGCGGTTTAAATCAATCGGAAGGAAGATTAAGGGAAGTTTCACCATTGTGACAGTGCATTTTTTGTTCTCGCCATTGACATTTGGACAATTGGATAACCCGAGTGAAAAATAGCAACCCAAAGACCGGAAGGAGTTCACTACTACACGATACCACTGTGTTTAATTTTTGTACTTCTTTTCATATATTTTAAACGACTTTATATTACTTAATATTATACTTATATACAGATATAGTTAGACTTAGAGTATAATCTGGGGAAAGCTTATAGGGTTGGTATATTATTATAGAGCGTTATAAGAAGTTAAGAACTTTTGCACTTTGTTATTTACAAATTTAATACTTAATTCTTTAATTATATTATATTACTAATTTATATACAAGATAAGATTATTGATTTAAACTTCTTAGTACAAGAATATTGTGGACAGATAAGTAGTGATTTATATTAAGTATCTATTTTTATAGAACAATAAGAACTGATAGTTGCCTTTGTCTTTTTCTTTTTTATAGAGATATATCATATATCATATATCATTCTATTTTACTTGACGTGCTTGCAATACTTAGATATCTCTCTTTTCCTTTCTTTTTCCTTATATTTCTACTTTCTTGGATTTTTCGTGCTAGAAATGTAATGTGATTTCACTCTCTGTCCCCCCCTCCAAGATTATTAAGTGAAATATTGAACCTCAAAATCAACGAAAAAAATAATAATAATAATAATAAGGTTAGGTTCCTCTGCTTTTTATTTTTGATTAGACTGGATTGTGTGAGAATATCAGAATAGAGGGACCTCTAGTAGATGATAATTGGAAATAAGACGGGGAAATATAAATAGAATTATTAAAGAGCAACAAAAATTATAAAAGAAATGTCAACAGTAACTTCCACTACTACCAAAACAGTGAAAAGGGAGTGACAACTGTACCTCCATCTACACCTACGCGACTTCCTCCCAAAACGATAGAGGGATGTTGACATCCGAGAAAGCTAACACCCAGACCCAAACAATACAAAATACTTTACAGACGTTGCAAAACATGATGCTGACGATGCAAGAATCCATGATGAATAATCACGTGGAGAGTAAGAAAAGAGAAGAGATGAGAGCAGAATTGAAAAGTGAATTGGGGAGATGAGAAATGAATTAAAACTCTAGAGGGGAAATTAGGACAGTTACAGGAGACAACAAAGACAAATGAGGAGAAAATTATAACGATCAGAAAAGAACAGATCAAACAGGGAAGAAGGTGGAAGCTATAGAACAGAAAATCAAAGACCAGCATAAGGAAACGAACGAGGCGTTGACATTTCTAGAATTGGACAGAGCCTCATATTACTTAAGGTTCCAGAACATACAAGAGGAAAGAGGGAAAACTTGACTTTGGTAATGGCAGAATTATTGGCAGCTATTCTGCAAAAGATAGGGATCAGATGGTAATAGAGATCGATGAAGCTTATAGAGTTTATACATCTTATGCCAGAAGACATGGACTCCCAAGGAGGTTCATGTCAGATTCGCTAGAAAAGGGTTAGAGAGATAATTTATAGAATGACCAGGGATGAGACGATAAAACATAACGGTAGACAGGTTATAATATTAAAGCAGATCCCAAGGAGAGCGAGACCAAAGAAAGGAATATAGATTCCTCACAAATCATCTAAACAAAAAATATTCTATTCAGATGGAACGACCCAGAAGGGATATTAGTAACATGGGAGGGTAGAAGAACTAGAATTGACAACTTATTAAGGCTCAAAGATTTTACAACAAACAGGAGGATTAGTGGAGGAATTGAGCAGCAGAGAAGAGTCGAGGAATGCAAGCCAGGAAGATTTAAGAGTCCACGGAGTGAAGAGGAGAGAAGGGAGAGGAAGGAGGGGACAGAGAACCAATGGCCCGTGAAGAAGGAAGGAGAGAGGAGGTGGGAGTGAAGACCAGAAGTCAGACAATAGGCAAAACGTAATATTAGTGAGAAGAGAGGAGACCAAATGGGAAGGGGAATAAACTAATATCAATGAACATCAATGGACTAAATAGTCCAAACAAAAGGAAAAAATATTCGTAGATTGGAAAGACAACAATGGGATATAATATGTTTGCAAGAAGTCCACATAAAAGAACAGGACAAAAGGTATCTTGAGAACAGAAAACTTGGAAAAGCATTTATGGCTTTAGCAGTGGAAAGAAAAAGAGGAGTAGTATTATACATAAAAGAAGATTTGAATGCAAAATCGATATACAATGATACAGAGGGAAGAATAGTAATGGTGGAAATAGAGATACATAATAAGAAAACTTTAGTTGTTGGAATCTATGCCAAACAAAAATCAAAAGAATTTTACAAAAAGTTATGAGAAACTGATAGAAATTGGCAACCCAAGGATTTGTCTGATGGGGATTACAACGCAATATCTGATAATAGGCAAGATTATGAATCGAATGTAAACAATATCAAAAGCGAAATATGTTACCAAAAATATTTTTGAAATGGCAGATGAATTTGGATTGGAAGATATATGGAGGAAAAGGAATCCAAGTACACAGTATACTTTCCACTCCAGCCCGCACAAATCCTGGTCCAGAATAGATATGATTTGGATAAATAGTGAATTAAATAAAGAAATCTTTGATACAAAAATCTTAACAAATATATGGGCTGACCATAATCCAACATCCTTAATTTGGAAAGAAGGGGGAAGGAAAGAACGAAGATGGTCACTAAATTCTCAGATCCTGAAAGAAGAAAAATATTTGCAAAAAATTAGAGAGGAATTAATAAGCTTTTACAATTTTAATAAAAAAGAAGATACATCCCTACAAAACATGTGGGATACAATTAAAGCTTATACCAGGGGAATATCAATTGCATATCTATCAAATAGAAACAAGGAAAGATGGAAGAAACAAGATGAATTAATAAAAGAAATTGCAAAATTAGAGAATAAACAAAAGAGAGGGCCAGATAGTGAGCAAACCAAAGACGATTAACCAAAAAAAAACATGAACTTAATATACTGGAGCAAGAGGAACTCCTCAGAAAATTACAATATACAAAACAAAATTACTTTGAATATGCAAATAAACCGGGGAGATGGTTAGCATACAAATTGAGGAAAGAGGAAAAGAAAAGAACGATACAATATTTAGAGAATGAAAATGGAGATCTTGAGGTTGATCTGGAAAAAGAAAGAAATTGCAAGAAAATACTTGAGGAATTATATAAACAAGAAAAGGTAGAAGTGTTTAAAATAAAAGAATACTTAGCGAAGGAAATATACAGGAACTTACTGATGAAGAAAGAGATCTGTTAAATAAAGAGATAACAATAGATGAATTAAAGAAAGCAATTCAGAAGCAAAAAAATAATAAAACACCAGGTCCAGATGGATATCCAAGTGAATATTATAAAAAGATGGGAGACATACTAAATAATACTTTCTTAGAAGTATGTAATGAAGCATTGGGTAAAGCCAAAATTCCCAATTCTTGGAAGGAGGCATATATAACACTCATACCCAAAGAAGATACAAACAGTAATCAAATCAAAAATTATAGACCAATATCGCTTTTAAATACTGACTATAAAATTTTCATGACAATTATGGCACAAAGATTAAAAGGAATTATTAGTGGGAAAATTAGCACAGACCAAAATGGATTTTTACCGAGAAGACAGATTAGACATAATATAAGAATAATAATAAATATACTAGAATATTATGAATGCCACCCAAGCAACCAAATGGCTCTAATCTTTTAGATGCACAGAAGGCATTTGACAATTTGAACTGGGACTTTATGAAACAACAATTTAATAAAATGAAATTTGGACAAAATTTTGAAAGAATGATAAATGCAATATATGATACCCAAAAAGCAAATGTATTAGTAAATGCGAGACCACTAAAATGTTTAAAATAGAAAAGGGGTTAGACAAGGCTGTCCACTATCACCACTATTATTCATTACAGTCTTAGAAACATTATTAACGAGAATTAGGGGAAATGAAAATATAAGAGGAGCAAAAATTAGAAATCAAGAATATAAAACACAGGCATTTGCAGAGACGACATGGCTTTCATAATAGAAGAACCTTTAGAGACAGGCCCGATTTTAATGAAAGAAATAAATGATTTTGGGGAATTAGCAGGCTTAAAGGTAAATAGGGGGAAAACCAAATTGTTAGTTAAAAATATGACAATCTCTAAACAAAAGAGGCTTGAAGAGATTATGGGATTACAAATAGTAAATAAAATAAGATATCTAGGAATTTGGATAAGGGCAAGAACAATGATGCTGTGGGAGGATAATTACATAAAAATTTTAAAACAAATCAAAAGGATCTAGAAAATTGGAATAAATTGCAAATATCCTTCCTCGGGAGGATTGCAACAATTAAAATGAATATTCTTCCCAAAGTTTTATTTCTGTTCCAGACTATTCCAATACTAACAAATAAGAAATTTTTCATGGAATTGAATAAGATGACAATGAAGTTCATTTGGATGGGAAAAAGGGCAAGGATAAAGAGAGAATATCTTCAAGACGATAGAAGTAGAGGAGGACTGGGACTGCCAGATTGGGAAATCTATTACAAAGCGAGTCTGCTATGGACAAAAGAATGGGTCAGATTAGAAAATAGGAGAATATTAACACTTGAGGGGCATGACCTACAGATAGGATGGCATGCACTTCTATGGAACCCGACGGATAAAAGACAAAATCATACTACAAAACATATAATTCGAAATGCATTGATTAAAAATTGGGCTGAGATAAGAAAAAAAATTATACGAAAATACCAAGGTGGTTTTCAGCAATGGAAGCAACCTTTAATCCAAATACAATGGATTTGAATAAAAACTTAAATATTACCAGATATTGGATACAGATGGAAAACTAAAAACAAAACAAGATTTGGAGATGGAAGGCATATCAATAGATAATTGGGTCTACTTACAAATTAAATCAAGATATAATAAAGATATAAAGGAATATGGGATAGAAACAAAAAATACAAATCTGGACAAAATATTGTTGGGATTAGAGGAAAAGTTAATATCCAAATTATACAAATTATTGTTAGAACAGGAAAGAGTGGGACAATTAGTAAAAGGATCAATGGTAGCCTGGGAGCGAAATATAGGATACAAATTAGATTTAAATGATTGGGAAGAAAACTTAAAATATACAAAGTCAGTATGACAAGGAAAACCAATATAAAATGATGTACAGGTGGCATTTGGCCCCGGCTAGACTGGCAAAAATATTCCCCCGGGCAAATCCAAACTGTTGGAAATGTCAGGACAAAATAGGAACCTACTACCATGTGTGGTGGACATGCCCAAAAATTAAAAATATTGGACAGGAATCAAAAATTGGATTGAGGAGGTGATGGATTGTGAGCTGGAGTGGAAACCAGAACTGTTTCTACTTGGAATGATAAAGAAAAATTTCCTCCAAAAGACAAATACCTGATTGCACACCTGTTAACAGCGGCTCGAATCGTTTTAGCAAAAATGGAAAGAACCTATAATTCCGCCTATACAAATTGTAATAAACAAAATGTATGAATGTGTTGAAATGGAGAGACTAACTCTCAAATTAAATGGAAAAGAAGATACAGATTATTACAGGATATGGGAAAAGTGGTATAATTGGATGGAACATAAGAATGAAGGAAATGGAAATGGAAATGTTGGAAAATAGAGTGTTATTTGAAATATTAGAATACTAGAATTTATAGAAGCAGGAGATAGAGACGTAAGGTGACAGAAGAACTCGAAAGAGGTGATAAAAGGAAACTTCACAATAGAGATTAAACCAAGCGAATATTATAAGAAGAAATATTTATGATTATATAAGACTGTAACTGCTTATGGAAAAACACTTCCGATCTGCAACTAATGTGTGATGTATTTTTATTCATATGTGACTGTATGTTTGTATGTTTGTATGTCTTTTATATTGTAAATAAACTTTTCTAAAAAAAAAAAAAAAAAAGAAAGGGGGATGGGGAAAAAGAGAGAGAAGGAACAAGAAACAAGAACAAAAGATAGAGAGACACGGGAGTTACATAATAAAGAAAGAAACTTGCTTGCATAGAGATAATGGCTAACTATTTAAAAGGGGTTCTGCATGAAGAAATGGTAATAAATATATTGATTATAAAAAGTGTAAAACAATAGGGGTTACTGACAATTTTTCTGGTAAAAGGTCACATTTTTATTTCTTATTTACAAAAGAAAGCTAAATGATGACTAGATGAATTGAATTAATTGAAATGATTTTAGAAAATGTCTAAAATGAGGTTTGTCAATAACCAAGATTAGTTATTTTTATTATTATCTTGGAACCATAAATAAATCTTAGGGGATATGTGTTGCAGAACCCGATTGATTAGGAGATATATTGTAAGGAGCTTTTCCTATTTTTTTTCTTTTTCTCTATCTTCGTTTAAAGGGAATGATTATGATTATGCTACTATATTAACCACTGAGGTGCCACTTTCAAAGTAGTAAAGGGGGGCAAGTCTAGGTTTTTTTTTCTCATTTTTTAGTGTTAAAATTTGTACGGATTTAGAATTATGGAGAGAATATGTGATGAAAGGGCAAATCTGACGGACAAAAGAATTCTGTAAATGATAAAAGAGTATTAACAATGTGAAGATAATTAAAGGATAGATATGGATGAACCTTATCTTTTATATGGGTAAATATATTGTTATTTGTAAGATTTATAAATGAAGTTTTTTTAAAAATATATATATATATTTGCAATTAACTCGAAATGAACTGGGGGCTATACAGATTGAGATTAAGATTTGAGATTAGGATTAATTTCTTTGATCCTCTGTCTGCTAAAATGGAATAGAAGTGAAGTCAAATGTTTAAAATGAATATAGATTTACTGTCATATTTGCATGTAAAAGTGACGACCCGGGAACATGCTGTCTACTGAAAAGAGCTGTTTTAAAAAATTGTTAAAAATTGAATAAAATTTGTTTAAAAAAAAAAAAGACCCACCTCACCTTGTCCAACCTTTTAAATCCAGGCAAACTGAATTATCTGTATTAAGAGGATGTATTTTGTGGGGTAAATGGGTGGTTATTCCTGCAAAACTGCAAAAAGAGGTTTTGGAAATGTTACATGAGGGTCATCCAGGTATTGTAAGGATGAAGGGATTGGCCAGGAGTTATGCATGGTGGCCAGGTATTGACAAAATGGTTGAAAACTGGGTTGCATCTTGTCCCAACTGTCAGGTAGTCAGGCCTGCCCCACCTCTTGCCCCCACACAGGAATGGGAATGTCCTAGGGGCTTATGGTCTAGGATTCACATTGATACTACCAGAGGGCACACATTCCTTATTATAGTAGATGCATATTCCAAATGGCTAGAGGTCAGCCCTATGGCATCCACCACCACTGATGCTGTCATCAAGCAGCTTAAAGGCTTTTTGTAACCCACGGGTTACCTGATGTTCTTGTCTCTGACAATGGCCCTCAATTTACATCCAACCTTTTATCCTATCTAGCACAACAGGGTAACAGACATGCCCTGACTGCCCCTGGGCACCCTTCGCTAATAGCCTGGCTGAACGCATGGTATGCTTTACCAAAGAAAAGCTTCAGCAATTGGGCCCTGAGGACATCACTGAGAAAGTTGAAAACTTCTTAGTGTTCAGCACATCACTCCTAACCCATCAACTAACTTATCCCCAGCAGAGTTGTTGGTGGGTAGGAAACTTAGGTCTTCCCTTGACCGCCTTCATCCCACTTCACGCACCCAATGCACCACTTGATTCCACTAGCAAAGTTTGCACATTCAGTGTGGGTGATTCTGTTTATGCTAAGAACCTTATGGGTGAACCTTCATGGATTCCTGATGAAATAACTAAATCACAGGCCCTCGTTCTTACAGGGTGCAAACAGAGGATGGAGTCCTCTGGAGCAGGCACATTGATCAGCTTAGATCCAGATTACCTCAGGAACATCGCAATTGTTCCTCTCTAGTTCCCATACCTAATGCCTTTTCAGGGGAGGGGAGGAGCATGAGGATAATCAGCAAGAATCAACCCCATGTGTAATGAGCCATTACCACAGGAACCATCCCAAAACCTGTCACAATGCCAAATCCATCCTTACAAGTGGAAGATTGCACATCACTACCTGACTTGGGTGCTGACATTGGGTTGGAGATGGGTTGGGAGGAGAGACCAGATTGTAACAATCAAACAGGGTCTTCTTCCACTGGAAGCCCGAGTAGGGAAATGTCAACAGACACATTTCCTCTCTCACTGGTGAGAACATTGAAACTTCTGAACCACGAAGGTCTCAACGCAGACGTAAGAGCCCCACCTATTTAAAAGAATACATTAGATAGGTTGGGGTTTGAGTATGGACTGAACCTAGTGGGGAGGGTGTTATGTATGCAGGTTTGAATGTCATTGGTTTAGTTTGAACTGTTCTTGTAAAATGTCAGAAATGATTGGTTTAAAAGGAAAATCCTGCACTCTGATTGGCTGGCAACTGCCGCTGCTGGCTATAAGTAGCAGCCGAGCCCAGCCAAATCGGGTCTGTTATGAGCTGTAGTCACTAATAAACTCTTCACTGAAGCACTCGTGTCTGATTCTTCATGCAAACTTAACAGATAGGGTACAGAAGAATCACTACCCCAGGTCACTTGTCATCTTGGTTTTCAGCTTTCCTAATTTTAATTAACTTGTATTATCTCTTTTATTTTATATGTTAGCACCCAGAAAGTACTGCATGAGTAAGATGAGTGGCATAAAAACTTAATAACTAACTAACTAAATAAAATAAATATCCTTTGCCTGGCCCCTTCTTGCTGCTAGTACATTATATTATTCTCAGTGGGGAAAAACAAACACCTTCCTTTCTTAGTGGTGGTGTTGCTTGGTGATGTTAGTTGCTTTCAGATGCAATAGACTTCATCACTCGTTGCCTGTATTGTCATGTTTTTGTAGCACTGGTAGAGTTTACTTGTCATGGTTGTCTTTTCTCTTTTTGAAACTGTTACGGTTCCTTCATTCAACCTGAGAGGATTTATTCTCAGCCTCAGAATTAGGTTAGCAGTCTCTTCAAACTCTCGGCATTATTGTCTGACTTCCTTTGAATATGTGAAAATCCCAAAATAATGTCTTCTTGGAGATTTGGGCTCAGAACATCGAATTCATATGGTATCTATCAATAGTTTAGTGTCCTCCTCTGTAATCTCACAAGAAAAGGACCAGGGGAGACATGATAGCAGTGTTCCAATATTTGAGATGCTGCCACAGAGTGGAAGGAGTCAAGCTATTTTCCAAGGCACCTGAAGGCCAGACAAGGAATAATGGATGGAAACTGATCAAGGAAAGATTCAACCTAGAAATAAGGAGAAATTTTCTGACACTGAGAAAAATCAACCAATGTAACTGCTTGCCTTCAGAAGTTGTGGGAACTTCACTGGAAGCTTTCAAGAAGAGATTGGACTGCCATCTGTCAAGAATGGTGTAGGGCTGTGATGGCGAACAGACCCTTTTCTGTGGGCATGTGAGTCATCGCCCAGCTCAGCTCTGCTGCATGCATATGTGCCATTGGCCAGCTGGTCTTGGTCTCGCCATGCATGCAGTGGGTGCGTGCAGAGTTGGGCCTGCATTGTGGACACACATACATTGCATTTTGGGAATGCATGCACACGTGCACTTTGTTGAAAAGGTTAGCCATCACTGGTGTAAGGTCTCCTGCTTGGGTGGGAAGTTGGACTAGATGACCTACAAAGTTCCTTCCAACTCTGTTAATCTGTTAAATCTGTTTAATGAGTTTTTCAAGTGAAGAAGGACATAGTCAAGACAGCTTCTGTGCACAGGTAATGCACTCCTACCAACAGCAAAAATGTCCCACTTGGAACAAGAAAACTGGTGGATCAGCCCAAGCCAGTGGCTACCAGTCCAGTTCAGCAACCAAGAGCTGATAAGAAAGAAGAGGGTGGCAAAGGGAAAGCAAGAGAGAGAACAAAATATCACAAAGGGCAGAAGGTCCTTAACCCAAGCAGGTGGAGAAAGCAGGGTCCCCATCTAAATGAAGCACTTCAGTCCAACCAGTGGTGAAAAAACCGAGCAGAAAGATCTTGGTTTAAAGATTAGGAGCATGATAGGCCTAAAATGCCAGGCTAGTTTACTTACTGCAACTAATACCTAGAGGGAGCCAAGCTACCCTTGCAGGATGTAGGGGCAGGAGAAAGGCAACATTTTGGGAGGAAGTAGTAGCCTGATCAGATTTTATGTCCTTACTGAAGAACCAACTTTTTGAGTGAGAGTGAGCTTCTTAGCTACTTAATGCAAGTGGTAGTTTGGGAAACTAGCCATTGCTAAATCCATCAGCAGGAGATAAGCAGGTCTCAGTTTGAACACTTCCCAATAAATTTGTTCAAAATGATCATTGGAATAAAAATAATAATAACCCCTCCCCTAAAAGTGGTTATTTTATGCTGGAGTTTTTGAACCATTCTGAATCCACAACACTGTTGTTGAAGCCATGTTGTCAGAAAAATGCCTCAATTTCTTAAAATTTTGCAATCTTTATTTTATTTTCAGCACAGGAGGAACAAAACATCTTAACAACTAAGCTGAGTAGTAAAGGACAATTCTGCACTTGAATGACCTCAGTTCAGAGTTTCACAGAAAAGCTTTCACAAACAAACAACCAAGTGCTATTGCTAGTATTCTATAAAACTGCCAAATTCTTGTTTTAAGCCAAACTAGTTCCTGCATTTCAGTTCTGATATTTCATATATTTTTCCTGAAGTTTTAGCCCTAAAAAATTTACAAAGTTGGCTTTATGTTTGGTTCACTTGATATATTTATATATAATATTACCAGCATTTTAGGATTGCAATGGGATTCTTGAGTAGATTCACAGATGAAGGGATGAGTTGGCAGATTGGAGCACCACAGTGGTATAAGTCCAAACAATTCTATTGGCAGTCTCTGAGCTTCAGATCAAATGAAAAGCTGAACTGAGCCCATGTATGCCTGTAGTTTAAGAAATGTAGATGCTCAGGAATAAACATCATAGTTACTTATTGAGGGTGGGAGGGAGGCAAATGATTATAAAGTATCATTCACTGATACTTTTTATAAAGCAGAAATTCCACTTTAGTTTTTCTAGCATTGTGTTTTAGTAGGTGGCTTGGAATTATTAAAATGATTCTCCTTATTGCAGTGGACTTTCACTTCTTTTGATACCACAGATACATTACAGGTAGACCTCAACTTATGACAGTGGTGGGCTGCTGGATGGTCAGCAAGGTTCAAGCAAACCCCTAGCTGTGATCTCTGGCTGGGGCCACCCACCTGCCCTTGTGCTATGCTTTCCCAAAATAACTAACTTTCCCCAGCCCAGGCTGCCCAGGTAAGTTCCACGCCACCTGCTGTATTCACTGGAGTTGCCTGAGTTGATTGGCTGCCTATTTGGAGCTGTGTTTCAGCCCCAAAGCTGAAATTAGCCAGCCCCAAAGCATGTGTGTGCTCACGACCAGCGAATTCCTTGTCAACAAAAGTGCAGTTCACCTCTGACTTATGACCATTTGTTGAATAATGGTTCAAATTACAACAGCCTCAGAAAAGTGATTTAAAACTGAGCTTCAAAGTAATGATTGTCGTACCACCATCTGTCAGAGTATATTCATGAACTAGAATAGAGCTTAGTAACAAAATCAGCCAATGAATAGGCATGGCAATAGCCATGGAAGCTGAATTGAAAGTGAAACTAGATGTAGCCTGGGTGTGGCTCTGCTCTTTGCTCTGAGCTCTGAAGCTGCTGTTTGTGTTTTGATTGTAACTCTCTACCACACTGGAAGAACCTGCTTTGGTATTGTACATTTACATATATATTATTATGTATATAAAGAAGTTAATGAATCCTGCTGAATCAGTCATCTGTGTGTGCTTTCTGGATTTGAATTTCTGCTGCAAACTCTAACACCATCCCTGTGGTCACGTGATTCCAATTTGGGTGCTTGGCAATTAGCTTCTGTTTGTCACCAGTTAAAGCATCCTGTGATGATGTCATTGGGATTTGCAGCTTTCCCAGTGGGTTTCCAACAAGCAACTTCAATTGGGGAAGCTGGATTCATTTAATGATCATGTGATTCATTTAATGACCATAGTAAAATGGTGATAAAATTGGATCCAGGCATATGATAACTCGCTTAGAGACCATATCAGCTAGCTACTGAAATTTTAGTTGCACAATTGTAGTTGTAAGTCAAGGACTACTGGCTGCATTTTTTAACAAGAACATATCTAGTTCATACTTGCTGTACTTGCACATTACATGTATAAATAATATGCTCTGGGTTTTGTGGTATAATTCACAAAATTGAACCAAATGCAGTCAAAAACATCATGTACTAAAGGAAACTGCTTGCAAACATATTGTTTGCTAAGGAGTGCATATAACAGGCTGTTCAGATCAATTGTGATTTGATTCAAACTACAAAGTTGAGATTTGAAGAGAACAAGATTCAATTTGAGTTGTGATCCATGGTCAAACATATTTGATTTGAGACCTTTGAGATTCAATTTAAAGCAAACTTGTCCATTGCCTGTAATGGAGAAGCACTAGAATATCTGCTGCTACTTCAGTTTTGGGGCAAATTGGGATAAAGTCAGTAGGGGCTATAGTTTTTTTAGAGGGTGTTGGCCCTGTATCTAGTTGCAAATGAATATCTTTATTTCTCCACAATAAAAAATATGTCCCACTCTACTAAGCAAATTTGTCAAGTAGAGCTATTTTCAAATATTTGAGTAAGAAGGCTAAAGTGAATGAGCTAAATCAATGCAAAAAGTATCTTGTCCCAATTTAAAATTAAAAACATTTACAAACCATATTAAAAAGAAAGCTCTTACTTTTCCAATTACTTTTCTAAGATGCCAGCCTTCATGTGATGCCCCCATTTCCTAGTCATGCTACAACAACTTGTAACAATTTACTACATATTGATTTTACAGTGGATAATGTTGAAATGGCACTATGTAACCTGAAGCCAACTCTATCTATTGGCCCTGATGGATTATGTGCTTACTTTTTGAAAAAGTTTGCCACTGCCCTAGCAGAATCTCTATGCACAATTATAAGGTATCCTTCAGAACCAGCTCCTTGCCTGACTTATGGTCATTAGCTATGGTCATACCTATTTTTAAAAAGGAAGTTCCTAGTCTAGTAGAAAATTACAGACCAATCTCACTGTGTTGCATCACCTGTAAAGTCATAGACTCAATTATAAACCAATCCATCACCCTTCACTTAGAAACAAACAACCTGCTTTCTAACAAGCAGTTTGGTTTCAGGAAAAATTTGTCCTGTAATCTGCAATTCCTACACTGCAGAAACATTTGGACCACACATCTTGACCAGGGTAAAGCAATATACACAATTTACATAGACGTCTGCAAAGCCTTTGATTCAGTGGTGCACAACAAACTACTGTTAAAACTAAGTTCTTACAGCATCTCCAGATCCCTGCACAATTGGATAGCCGTGTTCCTGTCAAACAGGCAACAAATAGTCAAAATAGGAAGGCCTTATCAAATCCAGCACCAGTTAACAGCAGTGTTCCCCAAGGCAGGGTTGCAGGATCCATTGTCTTCTGCTTTACATCAATGAGCTATGCGATCATATTAAAAGCAGCTGCGTCCTCTTCACCAATAACGTAAAATTATTTAATACCACTGACAATGCTGCTGTCCTACAAAGCAACCTTGACTATATGTCAGAATGGTCATGCAATTGGCAACTGCAAATTTCAACTAATAAGTGCTCTATCCTACACTTTAAAAATAACAACACCAAATACAAGCTGGGCAGATTCCGTAGACGACCCTCACTCTGTCAAGGACCTAGGAGTACTCACCTCAAATGATCTAAGCCCCAGAGCTCACTGTAACAGCATTGCCAAAAGGCATTAAGAATTGTTAACCTTATTTTGCAAAGCTTCTTCTCCGGTAACATTGAATTGCTAACTAGGGCATTCAAAGCCTTTGCCAGACCAATTCTTGAATACAGCTTATCCACCTGGAACCCACACTGTATATCGGACATTAACATGATTGAGTGGGTTCTGAGGTATTTCTTGAGAAGAGTACTCCATTCCTCTACTCACAATAGAATTCCCTATGCCTCCAGGCTTGAACTTTTGGGCTTGGAAAATCTGGAACTGTGACACCTGCAGTCCGATGTAAGCATAGTACACAAAATTGTCTGCTACAATGTCTTGCCTGTCAATGACTTCTTCAGCTTCAACAAACAATCAATAAAAACTCAAGGTAAACCACTTCAAACTTGATTGCAGAAAATATGACTTCAGCAACAGAGTGGTCAAATCCTGGAATGCTCTACCGGACTCCATTGTTACAGCCTCAAACCCTCACAGTTTCAATCTCAAACTGTCTATCATGGACCTCACCCCATTCTTAAGAGGTCCTTAAAGGGTGTGCATAAGTGCACCAGTGTGCCTATCGTCTTACAGTCCCCATTTATCTGTATTTACTTCCTTTGTTTATGTTTATGTTCATATCTATACTTGTTATCTTGTACATGCTTGATAAATAAATAAATAAATAAATAAATAAATAAATAAATAAATAATCCTGTGTTTCTCATCAAAGTAGGAGAACCAAATTGAGACAATGTGATGGAGTGCCACAGAGTTAGCGGGATGTAGGAGAAATGCTTGTATGTTTTTATGGGCGGGGAATTTTGGTGGGTGAGGGGTGTTTAGGGATTGTCATGTGTCTATGTGTGTTGGGTCTGGTCTCTGGGTGTTATGTGAATTTTGTTGTATGTATACTGTGCATATATGTACAATGACAATAGAGAATTCAATTCAATTCAAAGAAATTGGCATAGAATAAATACTATAGTTTTGCTGATCTTGATTCTTGAAAACAATACCTGTTTATGTCAGGATCTGTGGGTTTTAGCCTGATAAATAAACAGTAAATGTGGCAAAAATGTGCCAATCATGCAAAATGTAAAAGCTTTCACCCAAGAACACATAACCAGACTGTTGTACTTGGAGCCCAAATTCAGAATTCAGAGAAATGATCAAATCTCTCAGCTCAGGTTTTTTTCAACTTTGGAAACTTTGAACTTTGTGGCCCGGGAATTCTGGGAGTTGAAGTCCACACATGTTAAAGTTGCCAAGGTTAGAAACACAGTCTTAGCTGCATTGGCAGAACGAACACAAACATGGATCCTGCCATGAGCACAGAAAAGAATAAACTTTGTTAGAAACAAGTAAGTCAAAATGTATGTTGAAAAGGATGTTAAAAAAATATTCTATAAGGGTAGTTTGGAGGGAGGGACCTAAATGCAATGCTGAAGTTCAAAGCTTGTATGTTAAGAAGTCAAAGAAAAAGATGTATTACAAAATTTTGATTTTTAAAAAGGTGGGTTTTTTGTTTTTAAAAAGTTTCATACTTTGAAGGAAAAAGGGGGTGAAAAAAGGGTAAGGAATTTGAAAGAATACAATAAATTTTGTAAACAAAAATGATGACAGTTCATAAAGATTACTAGGTGTAATAGAAATATGCATTATTTCCATAGCAAGGAAGATAAAGCAAGAATGGCTAAATTGACTACTTTATTTAAAGAGGAAAATGTGTTCTTATTTGGATATCACTTCTGGAATTTGTGCTTGTGAAGAAAAAAAAATGAAACTTTGACCTTGGATTGGAAAGATTTGGTGTTATAGGAATGGCTAGTTACGTATTCATATGTAAAAGCAAAAAGTTGAGTTTGGAATGTGTTTATTTTGTACAGTGCCAGGAAGAGTTGGAAGTCAATGCCCCTTTTTCTTTCTTTTTCTCTTTCCCCTTGTATCTCATACTCTCTTTTCCCCACTCTCCTTCCTTCTCTTAATTTCCTATTTTCTTTTCTTCTTTGTATTTTATATAATAAAATAAAAATGATGAATGTTAAAAAAGAAAAAAATAAGTCAAACAGAAAGGAGTGTTAGTTTTGCAGCCCAAAAGATCTCTGCTAGGCATAGATTTTAAGGAGGTGATAAAACACGTTGCCTGACTGCTCATGTTAGTGTCAAACAGCTGTCACATCATTCAGATCACCATATCACATCACATTACCTGCCATTCCTTCTGCATAGAAGTTACATCACTATACAGTAGATTGGATTCAATAGCTTAAATGGCTACAAAACAAAATTTTTAAAATTACACTTATATGCCGCCCTTCTCCGAAGACTCAGGGCGGCTTACAATTTTTGGGATACAACCCAGTGTGCTCAGCAATAGCCTTCATTCCATTGTATATGCCTGCTTATTACTAAGCTGGCATTTTTACAAAGTCAGCTTATTGCCCCCAACAATCTTGGGTCCTCAATTTACCTACCCCAAGAGGATGGAAGGCTGAGTCAACCTTGAGCCTGATGGGATTCGAGCCTACAGTAATTGTAGGCAGCTGGAACTTAAGTGCAGGCATTTAACAGCCTGAGCCACCAAGGCCAATTCAGAGCCTTGGTAATTTTCTGCAAGTCTTGCATCAGTTCATGACATTGCTACAATATTTTAATGTCAGTGAACAAGCAGTACTTAGAACAGTAAACATTATCCTATTCAAGGAAATACCATCTCAGACAAATGATCAAACAATAAACAACAGCCTAATCAAGAAATTATCAGGAAGGAAGGAAAAAACACTCCCACCAACATTGACAAAGCAAGCCACTGTATTAAAACAGAGAACAAACCTCATTCCCTTCTAAATCTGAGGATGTTACCCAGTTGGATAATGAAACATATGCAAGAACAAAACCAAGCTGAGATAGCACCAAGGATCCCACATTTTAATTTCATTCAAACTTTGTGAATTAAAATTAATTCAAGTTTTGCAAATAATTGCAGGTAACTGGAAATGTGTAAGAATGTATGTAAATTTGAAGAAGTGTGTGCAAAAATGCATTTATCAAGAGAACCGTATACACATTTTTAATGCATTATTTTTAGGAATCATAAAATGACGCGGAGGTAGGTTAGCAGTTCAGTTAAATCCCAAACCAAGTAAAATAGAGAAGTTGATCATTGCATATCTCAGAAGATATTACTTTAGTTTGAATAATATCTTCTAGAGCTGAAACAAAATGACCTTACATATTCAGCCACCTCCAATTCTCAGGTGGCAAATTAAGGGAAGAAAGAAGAATTGGTTTTAGAGACAGTTGCCATGGTAAATAATAGAAAAACTTTCTTTTCAAAGGGTTTTTAAAAACTGCATGTAAGTTGCTTCCAGTATGAATATGATCTCCTCTTAGAGACCAGACTTCTCCTTTGCACTCTATCCTGATGAGCCTTAAAATATTTTCTGACTTTAAAAGGCTTTATTTTTAAAAATAACACCTGCACCCACTAAAAAAGTAACATCTCTCAATAAATATATTTGGGTACATAATCATATTT
>CM019149.1:57497194-57548767 GCA_009733165.1 Naja naja | reverse complement strand
AGTTAACCATCTTGGTTCCCTGTCACTAAAAGCTTTGCTTCATTATTCAATTATTGCTTAAAGTGCTGATTGTCCAGGGAAGTATTTCTCCCAACAGCAATGTAAAAGCTTAAAACAACCCTTCCCTTTAAGAAAGTCAAGCCCCAGAGCTCCGGAGACAGGAAGTCTAGGCGACTGGCAAGAATGTAATAAGGGTGGAAAAACAAAAGGAGATTGCTTCTATTTACCGGTTCTCCAAACTGCTTAGGAAGTTAACAAGGGGTTCTATAGAACTGACAGAACTGGTAGAATCCCACCCTGGTCATAAGTGTGAAAAATGGTCCTAAGTAACTTTTTTCAGTGCTGTTATAACTCTAAATGGTCATTAAATGAACTGTTGTAAGTTGAAGGATACCTGTACAAAGCAGTGAAGTACCACATGTTCCTCTCCATGCTGAAGACACCCATGTTATACTCTATATGGAGGAATAACAGTTCTATTCCCTTTAAAAAGGATTAAGAAATTGCACATTTCTCCATAAATAATAAAACATGAGATTTGAAATAATATGAATAATATGAAAGGAAAATAATAATCCATTCTCTGATCACCATACCACAGGATATGGTAAACAGCTAAAATCTTATTTGCAATGTGCTTGACTCTGAACAACTTTGTGTTGTTTTCTTGGCAGCAACAAGAAATAGCCTACTTCTAGGATGTTTTCCCCCCCAACTAAACTAGCCTACAGTCTTGTTACACCTTAGTGATCTTCTAAGTACTAAGTATATCCAACTGGGCTTAGCTTTTTCAACCTCAGCAAAGGTTGGCTAGGTGCTGCCAGCTAGATATTGATGTCTCTACAGGGGAGGTCATTGGGAATAACTAAAATTGTGGCTCCCAACTTTTCTGAAGTTTCCTAGGAGCTATCCAGACCAGAAGTGGAAAATCAATGGCCCATTCACTGGATACAAATGATAGCACATTCCCAGGACAAAAGGAAAATAAGCTGACTACACAGAGTTAGAAAATCTGTTTGTGCTCTGATAAATGGCATAGATAGGATTTTTTTCAAGAGTATTTCTATGGGGGAAAATGGTATGAATGAGGGAACAAAAATTACATAGATGTCTAGGGAACTATATGTGAGAGGAAGAAAATAAAACAGCAGAGTAATGATTAAATAAGAAAGGAAAGAAGACAGAATATTTGGGTTCCCTAGACTTGTCTATAACTAGTGTATGAATCCCTAAATGTGGCCTAGGGGGAAAACAGAACTATTTTTTATCATGGATTGGAAGCCTGTAAAAGACCAATTTCTTCATAAAGTTTAAGGACCATAGTAAAGTGTTTATCATCCATTCAAAATGATTTGTAGTTATGGACGATACAGGTAGCCTCATTTAGTGAATGCCTCATTTAGCAACCATTTGCAGATGAAGCAGGCTAGCCACCTCCAGTTTCTTCCTAGGTGTAAATACATGCACAGCCAGGTTGTTTGGCCACATCCTGGCCTTTCAAGGATATGCCAACATCTAGCTACCTTAGCCTGCCTTGCCCCATTCTTATCCTCAATATAAAAAGGGACAAACTAACCAAAGGTGCTTTTTCAAGAGGCAAATTGACTTTCTGGTTTTTCTTTGAAGACTTTTTGCTTCTCATCCAGAAGCTTCTTCAGCTCTGACAGCCACTTCATAAGCATATGGCACAACATAGGAGAACAAACACATCAGGACAAGATTCAACAACATTTAAAAGACACAGGGCACTCTTTTGAAGACAACAAAGTCCATATTTTGCACAGAGAGGATTACTGGTTTGAAAGAGGGGCTAAAGAGGCTATGTCAAAATTGAACAGCCCTCTCTCAACAGAGGGGGAGGGATACAACACCATCTATCTCCAATCTACAACATAGTCCTTTCAACAGTTCCAACAAGGCTCTACACCAATTTGCAACAATCAGGTGACCTTGATGACACAAATAAATCTCCAGATGACCGTAATGACTCACTAAAAGAATGCAAATGTCCAGCTGTCTGCAAGGAGTATAAATTCTTCCATTTCCCACCATCCAGTCAGAGTTGAAGACACTTTTTGGATGAGAAGTGAAACATCTTCAAAGAAAAACCAGAAAGTCCAGTTGCCTCTTGAAAAAAAGCACCTTTGGGAGAACCATTATCAGCTATGGAATTCATCTCTGCCACATAGTTGAAGAAAGTGGGAGGGGGTGATGTTAATTGAGTAGCTCTTAGTAGACAAAATATATTATTTTGATAGTTCAAGGTTACAAAGTGTGGCACAGAAAGAATTAGAACTTACTTTGGGATTGGTGCACGTGATCTGGTGATGAAGGAGAAGGGAATGGGTTGTAGCTTGGGACTTTGTGGGGAAGCTGGGAAGATTTAGTTCTGGATTTCCCCAGTATGTGCCAGGTACTGTTCTAATAAAAGTACTCTGAGATGGTGTGTGTCTTGGAGTTACTGACAGGAATGGATTTTCCTGGAACGCTGACAACCATGACTGGGTGACTAATAATCTCCATAGACATTTAACCCAGATGTTATGTGAGGGATTGTGAAGAGAAGAAAAGAAGACAATGGAATGAGGGGCTGGGAAACAATGACTAAGTATCTTTAACAGTGAAAGGAAGCCAGAAAGATGCTGCTGTAGTAGCAACTATTATTAAGAGCCCCCTGTAAAGCCAGTGAAAGGTAATAATCATGGCTCTGACATTTGGCTGCTAGGGTCAGCCACAATACTAGATCAATACTAGATCAATACACAATACAAAGTCCCTTCCAATTCTGTTAAACTGTAATCTACCAGCCTCTTCCTTGGAGTTCAGCTTGTTAGTTCAGTTTGGCATTCAGCAGCACCTCTGCCCTGCAGTTACACATGTACATAACGAGCAACCAAGTTGAGGCTTCACAAAATTCCCAATGTGGCCAAACTACTTGAGGGTTACAGTGGATGCTGCTTTAAGCCATAAGAAACAGGTAGAAAAGACTTGTGCTGTAAGCCCAAGGGAGCCCTCGATGACTAGGCCAGCTCATTAGAACAGGAAAGGTGAAGCTAACCATCTAGCCTTAGCAAAGGTCTTGTTTTGGGGAAAGTGTGAAATGAAATAACGCCATAGTCCATCCAGTCACAGCAAAAAGAACCTTTCCCCCAAAATTGACCAAAGCAGCCTTGAGATGGGAGAGGTTACACTTAGAAGATTCTCTTCTATTGGAAGATTGCACTCACTTTCTAAACATTTTGTTGCACTTAAATTGCTACATAGTTAGATGTCAGAAAGAAGCCCTATCAGAGTTCAGTGTTACTATAAATACTCCAGGGTTTTAAAAAGTATAAGTAAAAACAAAAAAGATAGAAGATACTGAACCGTTAGAAAGAAAAAATCAATCCTCACTGGCCTTGATAAAGGAGTTCTTGTCCCAGGGAAGGATAGTCACTAATCAACCTGAATTCTGGTTATAGTTCATTTCACCAGTGAACAGTACACTGAAACACAGTCCAATGAAATGCTCAAATCTGCCCTCAGTAGGATTCATATCTAATTTTCTTAACAATCATAGGTCAGTCTCATTGTTGTCAGCCTCTTGGTCAGTTTGGTGAACCTAAAATACTCGTTTCAGTGTTTCTCTGAGGAGCTGTGCTGCTGCTTTGTAACAGAAATAAATGCATTATCAAGGCTTCTCTATCCTTCTTTCAAAGAACAGAAAATATGCTTCGCCATTATCTGACAAGATGCCAGTCTGCCTGCTAGATGGCAACATTAAGGGAAGAATCCATGGCAAGAAATAAATCCATCATTTATGCAAATGGTCTGGTAGATGTTTGTCAGAGCTTTCTTCGTTAAGCTGGTTTATGCTGAGCTGATATATCAGATGAAGTGGCATAGGCAGACCTTTCCACAGTGGCCATTTTCTTGCTTTCAAACCATAGCAGGTGCTTAATGAATGTAAAATGAGGATCAGAAAATGTACTAAGAATGAACATGAGCTGAATGGTAGCTGCTATTCATAGGCCAAAGGATGAGAACATAATGGGATGAGATCAAATTGAGGAAGCTGTCAGATAAGACCCAGTTATTTGGATAATAGATGTAGCTAGTATTTAAGTAGCGGTAGCTGGGTGGAATAAACTATGGCAAGTCACAAAGCAGGTTATTTTAATTCATGGACCAATGAAGTAAGCAATGTAACAGGCTTCTATTCATAGTTTGTAATATGTACATCCAAAATAGCATTGTACTATATTTTATTCAAAGACTCACTGATGCATAAACATCTCTCTCTCTCTCTCATGCTTTGTATTATACATATACACACCTGTATGAGGAATAAGTAGGTCAGTGGCACCCATCTTGATGTGGTTCTTCGATTTGTGAAAACAGGAAAGCATATTTGGGATAATACAACTGAAAGAACCTATATATATATATATATATATATATATATATATATATATATATATATGTTTTCGTAGATTTTCACGGGTAAAGGTATGTAGGTCTTGGTGTATTCGGGTCTTGTCCCGTGTAAGATTGAGAATACCTTGACATATATATATATATATGTAGGTCTTGGTGTATTCGGGTCTTGTCCCGTGTAAGATTGAGAATACCCTGGCGACATTTCGACGAGATCCCACTCGCCATCTTCAGGCTGGTGTCTTCGGCTTTGTGCTTGTGTCAGCAAAGTGTGATCTGAGCTGCCTTCTCTCTATAAATACTGGAGGGGAGTTGTGGTGTGCTGGCTCTGCTGTAAGCGGGTTGGTTGGCTGTGTTTTTGGCTGTGTTGTCGCTTCTTGATTGGTTGATGGAATTGGTGTTTGCTGATTGGTTGGCTGTGTTGTTGGCTGGGTTGTTGCTTCTTGATTGGTTGATGAAGTTGATGTTTGCTGATTGGTTGGCTTTTTTAAGAGCCTGTGTGGCTGAGGTAGTGGCTGTGTGTCCTTCAGCCTTTTGTGTTTTAGCTACCTGGGTAGTGGGCTGTGTGATGACCTTCTGAGTTTTATTGTTGTGACATCCTGGGTCTTGTACTGTTATCTCCTGGGTTGTTGTCTGTGTTGCAACCTCCTGAGGTTTTGTGTTGTAATCTCCTGAGTTCCATGATGTAGTATCCTGGGTGGAAGGCTGTGATGTGACATTCTGGGCCTTGGTTTGGCTCCTCGGTTTGGTCTGGCTATGTGTTTATAGCATGTGTCAGTTTGCTTAGTTTGGGGGTCGGAGAGGGGTGTAGCAGCTGGAGTTGCAGCTATGGTCTGGTTTCTGGACGGAGGTTGCTTTTTGTCTGTGGGGTGGGCTTGGGTTTGAGTCTGGTGAGGGAGATTGGTGGTGGCATCATGTGTTATTTTGGATCCGGTGTTGGTTTTCGTGGCTGGGACTCGTTTGTTGATTAGGGCTAGTTTCCAGATGTCTGGTAGGCGGGAAGTATCATCACCTTTATTCATGTTATGGGGGTTGTTTCTCTATTTCAATGGCTTCCCTAATTATTCTCTTGTTGAAGTGTTCAGTGTTGGAGATAAGTTTGGATCCCTCAAAATCAATTTCATGTCCTGTGGCTTTAAGGTGCTGGAAAAGGGAGGAAGTTTTTTCTTCTTTTCTGACTGCGTTCTTGTGTTCTGTGATGCGAGCATTTATTCTCCTGTTGGTTTGTCCAATGTTTGTGGCTGGGCAAATTTTACATGGTATATATATATATGAAAGACAAGGTTTGTTGTGCACATGCAGGATCCATGTATAACAGATCATATTTATGTATGTATCAGGTGAGTATAGAGATACATCAATGAACAATTGAAAAGTGCTAAAAACTAGAATGTGGAATAGATACAAATCCTGGATAGAGCCTGAAAACACCTCAGTACAAGAAGCATTTTATAGATGAGCAATGACAGCAAATACAAATGGTTAACATACTATGAGATACTAGAATTCTATCAAGAGGAATACAAAATAAAATCAATAGAACTTAGGTCAGAGGGACAGCTATCAATGGTTTTCCTATTTACAATTGTCCAAAAAATTCAAAGTAGACAAAGTAATGTTATATTATTGAATATTCTGAGCTTCAAACATGCAGCTAATCAACTCAGGCAGCTTCAGTGAGTACAACAGGAGCAGCGCAGAACTCAGCTGGGCAGTGTGGGGAACAAGCCAGAAAGTTAGTTATATATGGAAAGCATAGCACAAGGGTGGATGGGTGGGCCCAGCCATTGATCACAACGGCGGATTCACCCGAACCCATGCAACCATGCAGCAGCCCACCACTGCATGGATGTAAGCCATCCTCCTGCTGCAGAGATACATCTGAAATTCTTGCTTCACCCATTTGCTATAGCTTCTTGATCCAGTTTATATTTCAGGTATAAAAAAGATGAATTGTTTTATCAACAAGGGTATATGCATAACTCATGATTACAAGTCACAAGGCAGGCAAGATTTTTTTTTTATTTTGGTCTTTTTCTGGGCATCTCTCCCAAGCAGCAGCTCATGTTGTCTTTGGGTAATATTTCTCATTCTACTTGGTAGAAACTGATGTTCTTTTTTGTTGTTGCTTTTCTTTTGTGAAGGAGGTAGAGAAGAAAGTGGAAGGGATCTTGAAGTTTAACCCTTAAAAGAAAGGAAAGGAAGAGATGGTTCAGGTCTCTTATTGTCTGCAAGGTTAAATTTAGGCATAGACAACTTAGATTAAGGCAGCTCTATTTTAAAACGTTTTTGAAAGAATTAACTGTGTAAATAGACTGGCTAGAATTTTTTTTCTCCTCCTTGGAGAGTGTGTGAGAGATTAAAGTATCTGATTCTTCAAAAGGGAGGAAGAGAGCACTTAGTAATCTCTCTTTGCATTCCTTTCAACCAACCTACCCCCAAGGCAAAGGTAGAACAATACATCAGTATTTGACTTCAGGTACAAGGCAGCTTAGGAAGACAGTGCAACGAATGCATCCATAATGGGAGATTTCAAAAATATTTTAATTTTCTTTTCTTTGTCAGTTTTTCCGCCACAAAGCTGACTCACTGGTATCATTCAGCATGATACAAAACTCCATTTATATTAGCAGAATGAAGTTTCTTTAATGTTTCCATTGTTCCCTATGGACAAAATGCTCAGAACATTTCGAGTCTTGGTTCAGCAACACATGGAAGATTGAAATGTATTTGGTCAGAATGCAGCCATCTGCAAATGTTTCAGTGGAATAAGCCAGATGGGATGCTTCGTTACAAATGCAGATCCTGACTGAGTGCTAAAACCAGTCTGCAGCTTCCAGCAATGAGCTCTCCAAGGTGCTAACAAGAATTTATTCTTCCAGAGTCAGAACTTGCCTCAGCCAGGTTGACTTTCTAGAAATCCTCAGCCGGCACAATTATATTAAAACTCTTGGCAGGATATTGAAACAAAGCAAAAAGGCTATTTTAACTGTTGCAAACAAACAATTCTTCATGAGATCAAAATTGAAATTGCAAGGAAATGCTACAGGGCAAGATTGCTAATTATATATCCAGTTGATGAAGCTGAAATGTTTGTGGGATTATTACTATTATTATTTTATCCAAAATTTAGAACTACACTTCAGTTGTAGCTGCCTGGAGCATATCTTGTGAACACTGAGATAAATATGTTTATACAAACAAGGGGAAAATGTATAATCCTATAGCAGAAATAAAGACAAAGACAAAGGAAACGCATATAAATTCCAGATAATTAAGCTGTGGTCCTTCCAACTCTTATTACTAATTTATAATTGTTAATTACATTTTCTTAGATCATATGCCTTAATGCTTAGGCAGCTACACATATTCTGTTTCTTTGTTTCCAACCCAATTCTTTTTCCTAGCATTTTTACTGCAAGGGTCAGGTCAGGTCCAAATAACCTGAATAAAATTCCTTTTCAGACTTCACCTGATGGGATGTTACAAAAAAGGTGAAAATACAAATTGTTTGATTGATTGATTAGAAACATTATCAAAGGAATGAATGGATGGACCATGCCTACCCTATTTATTTTTATGTAATTTATGCTCCTCTGTGTTCTTCAAAGAGCCTGAGCAGTTAATAGTAATCATACAAACTATGTATAATATTAAAATATTCATAGTAAAATACTGCTGATGATATGTTTTATAAATGCTTAAAATTGGTTGTCCTAGATATGTACATTAAAGAAAGGAATTTTGCTTGGTTTCCAAACACGATGTCAGTGTTCCAGCAAACCTCCATTCCACCCAATAACTCTGAGACAGACATCTCTCAAAAGTTCCTTTTATTTGGATAGTAACTGGCACAACTGTGGAATCCCGAATCTGAAAGTTCCTGGCTTCCTTACAATAAGTAAAAACTACAAATCCATCCCCTGCACCCATCATCACATCACATGGCCCGATTACCATCCATCCCAATTTAAGACTTCCTTTCACTATGCGCAACGCAACCTGATCTTGAATCAGAAAAATAATGTTATCATGTCTAATAATAATGATATACTCCAACGAATTCCCCCCTCCCACTTTCCCAGGCTCAATTGTGGCAGTGTGGGAGCATCGGAACTCAATGTGGCTTCCAAAGCTGACACACAACTTTTCTAGATATTGCCTATTATCTAAGCCAGCTCCATACTTTATCACAAAATATTACAGCTACCTAGAAGTAATACTTAATTCCCAGAGTTTAATCTGCTTGATTTTCTGGATAGTGAGTGATGCAGGTAGTAAGTTTTTCAAATGGGCTATTCAACTTATACTAGATTCATATGTCAAATTGGTGCTGTTTAAGCATTATAATGCCTGCTCAAGTAGCATTAAATATTTCATGTTCTCATTTTTTCTTCAAGTAAACTAAAGCTGAGCTTTTCACCACTTATGAATGTCAGAGTGTAAATCTGTAACTGATTACTTCTAGTGTTCAGCCTTCAAAACCTTCTTTTACCATGTTTTTGTCAGGTACAAATAACCAGACACACACATGAAAAATTCAATTAGCTGTTTTGTTGTTCAAACTTATACACAGGAACCTTCTCAGACTGAAGTTTACACCTTAGGGTAAGTCTAGTTAAGAATTAATAGCATTCAAGGGGGGATCAGACTTTGCCCTCTTGTTGGTTGCCGGTTGCGTTCCAGATCAGTTTCAAGGTGCTGGTAACAACTTATAAAGCCCTAAATGGCTTGGGTCCAGGGTACTTGCGGGAACGCCTCCTGCCAGCATCATCATATGCCGACCACCCTGTTCGCTCCCACAGGAGGGCCCTCCTTGCGATACCATCAGTCAGACACTGTCAGCTGGTGGTTCCCAGGGCTAGGGCCTTCTCCGTGGGAGCCCCCACCCTTTGGAACCAGCTCCCCATGGATCTCCATCTGGCCCCTGATCTCCGCTCCTTCCGCTGGGACCTGAAGACTTGGTTGTTTCAACAGGCTGGCCTGGAATGACCAGGGTGGGTTTTTTTTTACTATTTCTTCTTTTAATGTTTTAATGTTTTACTGTATTTATTTCGACTTGTTATGTTTAATTGTTTTTTATGTAAATTTTGTGTTGTTTTAATGTTAGCTGCCCTGAGTCTTAGGGAGAAGGGCAGCATACAAGTCGAATAAATTATTATTATTATTATTATTATTATTATTATTATTATTATTATTATTATTGTGCTCATGTAGAGATTCCAAACTAATTTTCCATTTGACTCCTCCGCCTGGTTCCCTCAGTCTCCAAAATTTTTCTCTCATCCATAACATTATCCAATGAGAAAATTTCTTATACTTAGATTCAAAATCTTTATATTTTAGTAGGATTTTAAACAATCCACAGGAATTATTCTGATAACTAATTTTAAAATCTTATTTCCACCTTTAGTCCATTCATAACTTTTCAGAATGAATGTTCTAATTATATTTTTGCTGTTTATTCTAGAATTAAAAAATAAAGTCTTAAACTTCTTTTTCTATGGATTGATAGAGAATCACCCAGTATAATGAAACTTGTCATTCTGATGGTTCTCAATTTCCAAAAAGCAATTAATAAGCCATTTCTAGATATGATTAAGCAAATCCAGTGCTCACATGTGTCTTGGGCAAACTGATTACCTTGGCTTCCAGAGTTCTAAAACCTGCTGAAGACTGCTATTTTATGGTCTGTTAAATAGCCTTTATGTGGAACTTATGGATAATTTCCAGTTCTCCCCTTTATCTGGAGAGGGGCTTCTTGGCACCTATTCATTTGGTGGTCC
Source organism: Naja naja (assembly GCA_009733165.1). NCBI lineage: Eukaryota > Metazoa > Chordata > Lepidosauria > Squamata > Elapidae > Naja > Naja naja. The sequence goes on along the minus strand of CM019149.1, from coordinate 57,538,565 downwards.
TTGTTCCTCTGTATTCATTGAAAGTTAGCAGCCTGGCTTTTCAAACTGGGAACTTTTCCTTGCTACTGCTAGGGCAAAAAACACTTAAATCCCAAAGATGTATCCAAGATTCACACTGAGTCAGGTCCCTGAGATGCACACGCCAACCAGCTCCCACACACGGTGGCGGCAGCAACAACAGTCCCCAACCCCAGCGCCCACTGTTAGCTCTCCCCATTAGTTCTCTAGATTTGAATTGCTCCCACATCTCTTTCCTCCTCCCCCCGGCCACATGGAGCCGTGCGCAGCCTCAGCTCTTCCAGCCCTCGCTGCCTCTGAGTTGCCTTAACATGCTCAGTTAGTTAAGAATCGCCCTACCCAGAGAAGGGGGTGCTGGAGGAGGAGGGGGCAGTAGTGGAGAAGCAAGCAAGGGCGCTACTGCTGTGGCAGCTTTGCCTGCGTTTCTGAGGCTTCGATATTGGGAGAGGCAGCGAGGGCTGGAAAAGCGGAGAGCTGTGCACTGCTCTGTCCCTTTCCTTTCTTGCCTGCACGTGGGCGCAGGGGGGGGGTGAGGAAAGAGTGAGAGCCGGGAGCAATTCAAAGCTAGAGAACTAACGGGGAGAGCTGACAGCGGGCGCTGGGGGAGGGGACTGTTGTTGCCGCCGCTGCCATGTGTGGGAGCGTGCATCTCAGGGACCTGAGCCAGGAGGTGCGGGAACTGCAAGTGGGAGCGTTTGGTGGTTTTTAAGATCTCCTGGAATGCGATAGATTGGCATTTTGTAGGTCTCGGTGAAAGAGTGAGTTTTGTTTCACCTCCTGTCCTCCCCGGGTAATGCGAGAGATGTTTTCTCCCTCTCTCTCTCTCTCCCCGCCCCACCCCACCCCAAATAATCACTGGCTGTGGCTGGGTTTGACAGCAAAGTGCTAAAGCGAGCGAAGTGCCCCCAGGGACACCTTTCCTTGCCTGTCTCCAGGTGAGGTTGGAAGAGCCACCTCCCCTCCAGCTTTTCCTCAGCTGCAGATCTGAGCTCTCTCAATCCTCCACCTGGCATCTGAAAGGCTCTTCTGCTCTTTGGAAGGTGCAGGGGAGGCTTCCAGCCCGGAATGTTTTATTTTATTATCATTAAGCATTTACGTTTTTGTTATAATGCATAAGTGCACCATCGTGCCTCCTGTCCCTGTCCTATTGTCCCCATTTATTTGTACCAATTTCCTGTATTCTTACTCATATTTATACTTATACCTATTATCTTGTAAGCAATTGACAACTAAAATAAATAAATTTAATAGGAGTGTGTGTGTATAATTTTTATATTAAATATATATATATATATATATATATATATATATATATATATTTAATATATATATATTAAATATATTTAATATAAATATTATATATATATATAATATTAAATATATTAGCCTTTTAAAAAATTGTATTAATGGTCCTTGGGATTTAAAAGTATGAATTTGGTGGGCCCTGGGATCCAAAAGTTTGGCGATCCCTGAATTAGAAGAAAGCTAGAAATAGATCAACTATTTTTTATTTTTTATTTTTTGCTTATCTGCACGTATCACCTGTAACATGGCTGCTTCTGTTTGAGTTTGCTCTATGTTGGAGAAATCTACAACTGGTATTGTAAAGTTTACTTCAATGTTTATAAATAAGTTAAATGAAACCCCAGTCATCTGTGTTTATTTTTCTGGTGCTAAATTTACACTGCAAAACTCTGAACAAGATTTTTATACATCATGGAGTTCTATCTGCCTGCCTGCCTGCCTGCCTGCCTGCCTGCCTAACTATCTCTATCTATCTTCATCATCATCATCATGTATCTCTATCTAGCTAATTTCTCTAGCACACATGTGCACTCTTCTTCTTCATTATCATCATCAATCATGTATTTCTATCCAGCTATCTATCTCTGTCTGTCTATCATCTATCTATCTATCTATCTATCTATCTATCTATCTATCTATCTATCATCTATCATTTATCTATCAATTTATACAGCTGCCTATCTCATCAAAAGCAACTCTAAATAGCATACAACAAAGCTAAACCTTGAATACATAAAACTACATCATTAATTATATATACAATCATTAAATATAAAAATATTTTAAAAACTAATAAAACAGAACAAAGAAATAGCAGATGAAGGGATGTTAATAATAACAGAGCAACCTCATAAGTTCACCTATCCCATGGTGTCCTCAGGCTTGCTGACCTAACCAGGTCTAAAGGACCATCAGAAGCTTAGAAGTTTGGAAACCAATCTTACCTTGTGGGTGGGTGGGGGGGAAGAATAGTCCATAATGTGGGCACCACCATAGAAAAGCCATGCCACTTAGTATGGGGATACAATAACCAGTCATTTGAGTGTCCAAAGATGTCTGACCACATGTGTGGCATTTATTATTTTTATACCATTTTCACAAGCAGAAAAGAACAGCATAGATACAGCATTGGGATTGGAGAATAGATCCACATGGGTGAAACCCTTCAATCACATTGGCATAACCCCTCAACCAATCCTTGAAGTTAGTGGTGATGTCAGTAAATGATATCACCTGTACACCTGGAAAATCAGAGACGTCCCATCCCTATCCCAACAGATAAGAGGATGAATAGAAGATGAGCTCATGGGATAGCAAAAGAGGCCCCCTCCACCAGGCTGCAGTGTGCTGCCAGCTTCTAGTGTCATCCAGGGAAACTCAGTGGCTACCACAATTTAGGGACTGTGACATGTAGCTCTAAGCATCGGGACCCATAGCATGCCGTGTCTGCTAGATCTGATGGGATGGACAGATGAAATGTGGGAGATGTTCCTCAAATAATCCAATCCATGCCATGAAGGAGTTTAAAGCACAACACCAGCACCCATTGGACCCAGAAAGTCAATTTCATGAAGCAAAAGTGTAATGTGTATTCTACCAAAAGTACACTGCCTATGTCACCACATTTTTAACCAGGTGAAGTTTCTGGCTACTCTTCAAGGGCATCTCCAAGTAGATCTCATTGCAGTAATCCACAAAGGAGGTGAGCAGGGCATAGGTGACCATGAGTGATCTAGAAATAGCACAATTGGTGCATAGTAAGAAGTTAGACATAGGCCCTCCCATAGTCACAACTGCCACCTTGCACCTATGTTTTTAAAAAGTATTTTATTTAACTTCTTTATTTTAAGCATATTATTAAAATGGCATTGCTTGGAAAAACAATTTCTTAAAAACCATCTTTTTTATTGTTGTTTCCCCTTTGGCATGCTGTTTTCATATTCAAACATGCTTCCATTATACTTATTAATAAAGTGCTGCTTTTCTGATACTTTAATTATAATAACTGGCTTGCTGTCTTGAACAACCACAAAGCACCCTGCCATTTTTGTAGGAAAATAACTGATGGAACACAATTTGTACTTTTTAATAATATTTATAATATATACTTTCAGAATGGCAAAGAAGCAGAAGTGCATTGACAAACTACCTAATGACTGTGCTGCTCTTTGAAGATCTTGCTTTGTATCTCTTTTTGAAGTTGTTTCTTGACCCTGTACCAAATGAGGAAAAAATGTAGCTTGCTGTTTCTTAGTTATTGCTTTGCAATTTTTCATACTCATTTTAGCAAATGTATGTTTTTCACTGATTTTTTTTGAAGTCTGGTATTGGAAATTTATGAAAGGCTAGCATATGCACTCTAACTAAATAAGCGAACATCATCACATTAAAAGGGTAACATTACTCCAATGCACGCATTGAACTTTTAATCACCCCGTTTCTGAACTTGTCTAGTTTCAAAAAATATACAGAATCACATACAGAATCACATATAAAATGCCTGTAATTATGTCTTTCCCACCTTACATTCCTGGCATCCCAGGTGCCCTGTCTCAATGTCAAAAGGATAATTAATTCAAATGCAGTAGTTATGGAGGGCCAGTCCACTAAAACCATGATATGAAAACCAAAACCAAAACATAAAACAGAGATGCCTTATTAGAAAATGGTCCCTACAGTCTTGTACAAATGCACTTTAGAATGTGTAGTAGACATTTGATGGCCCGCATGAATGTTTTTCTCCTGGGCTTCTGCTTTTCTGCCTCTCTTTCTACAATATTTCTTATTAAATAGCTATCTTCACAATCTTCACAAACTATACTTTTTTCCTATAAAGTGCTTGCCTTCTTTGCAATAAAATAGTGATATAGTAGCACTAGAAAAATAATGTCATTCATTCTAAGCTCCAAAGCAGAGGACAAATGCTTTAACGTCATTCTCTTTCCAGGGCTGTGTTAAGTGAACATTTGAAATCCAGTTTCCTTAGTGACTATTTCACATTTGAGGATTCATCACAGATCTGATGGATAAAGCTCTTTATTTTATTTTATTTTATTTTTATTTATTTTATTTTATTTGTCAATAGCTTACAAGATAATAGGTATAAGTATAAACAGTTATGAATACATGAAATGGATACATATAAGAAAAATAAAAAGAAACAATAGGACAGGGACGATAGGCACGTTGGTGCGCTTATGCATGCCCCCTTACCCCTCTTACCAACAAGTTTTCCCTATTTATGTAGAAATCATTTATGTAGAAATCATCATACTAAATGAGAAAGTGCCAAATCTACTTAAATGCAAACTCTTTCTTCCAAACTTATAAGGCGCATTTACACATTCTTGCATGTTCACATTATAAATCTTCTTCAATATCTCTTTTCCTGAAAAGAAAGGGAAAATCTCCACTTTCATTTCTTCCACTGATAGATTTGAAGTATTTACCTTGTTGCTTGTTATGGACAAAACAATATGTTTTTTTAAGTCATGGGATTCTTTCTTTGTGTGCCAAAAGATTCATGAATTGCATTTGCAAATTTTGACTCTCAGTGATTTGTGGATGGGTAAATGCCATGAATAGGAATCTTCTGGAAGATGATGTGGCAAAATAAGCTCAGTCTAAAATCTATAAAAGGGGAGCACCAATTTCCTGTAATTTTATGGGATTTCTATAAAAGGTATTTAAAGCAATGGGCATCTCTTTGGTAGGCTCTGACTTTCATTCTGTTTTGTCTTCTTCAAAACTCACATTTCTTTTCAAATTCCATCTAAACTGATTTTGATCTGAGATGGACAGTAAATAGTATATCAAGAGGTCCTGAAAGTGAAGCTCCCTACAACATATTATTTATTTATTTATTTATTCGACTTATATGCCGCCCCCTCTCCCAAAGGACTCGAGGCTCACAGATTAAAAGAAAATACAACAATAAATTACCTAAAAAGCGTAATAAACAAACTAAGCCGAATTAACATTAAAACCCCCAAAGATTAACATAACCAGATCAAGGGCCAGCTTTTTTCAGCTCCATTATAACTTCAAATAGTTACTAAACTAATAATCATAACTACCTGTATTGTGCATTCTGAGGGATGCCACTAGCAGAATGGGCCAACTCACTATGGCCATCTCCATTTGACCATTTTGCCATGGCCATCTCACCATGACCATCTTACTTTGGCCATCTTGTTGTAGCTAACTCGCTGCAGCTATCTCATCATGGCCAACCTGGCATGGCCATCTCACCACTGGACAATCCAGGATAATTTAACATGATAAATGTTATCTGTCACTGTTTAACAATGTTTCCATTGACAAAAATGGAAATCATGTAGAAAAAAACAGTTAACGAACAATATTTATTGCATTGAATTATCCTGCATGGTTTATTCTACAGCAAGTTGTCCCGTAAGTTGACCATGGCAGTTTTTCCTAGACTGCCACTAGATCAGGGATATCAAACTCTCGTCAACATGGCATCATCACATGATGTATTGTGACTTTTTTCCCTTTTCTAAACCGGGTGTGGGTGTGGGCATGGCCAGTATATGACAGATCCAGCCTTCAGGCTGCAAGTTTGACACCCCTGCACTAGAGGCTTAGAAGAAGCTTGCAAAATAGTCTTAAAAAATGTCAATAAATCTATATAAAGTCATAGACACTGCTTGGTTAGTTTGTTATTTCCTTGTTGAGTTAAAGAAGGAAATTGCCATTTAGTACGTGATTCCATATCTTATACAGAGGGTCTTCAAACTTGACAGCTTTAAGACTTGTGGACTTCAACTCTCAGAATTCCTCCTTCAGTCTTGTTAGCTCAGGAATTCTGGGAGTTGAAGTCCTAAGCTTAAACTGCCAAGTTTGAAGATCCTTGTCATAAAGTAATAAGAAAAATAAAAATATATAGCTATTTATTGAATTTTAAAATGGAAGAAGAACATGTAAAAGAAAATATGATAATATGGTCCAAAAATACACTATAGAACTGGACAAACGGCAAAAATCTGATAAAGAAATTATAAATTGACAATGTCAACAGCTTATAAAGAAAATCTTTACAAAATGTTTTATAGGAAGCATTTGCCACTAGCAAGAATGGCAAATGTTTCAAAACGTATCTCCCAGATGTTGGAAATGTAAACAAATATCGGGTTCTTATTATCATATCTAGTGGACTTGTCCTATGATAAAGAAAAGTATTGGTTAAAAATAAAAATGTGGTTAGAAGAAATGATAAAACAACAAATAGACTTAAAACCAGAGATATTCTTGTTGGGTATTTTACTGGAGAAATATAAAAGAAATATGGAAAAATGAAAACATACCTATAGAGGAAAATGTAATAAAGAAAATATTAGAATGTGCTGAAATGAATAGATTAACATTGAAAATTAAGCATAAGTAAGAAACAATACTATTTAACTTGGGAACTATTTTATCAATGGTTAGAAAATAGAAGCAAAAGTTAGAAACTTAAAATGGAGGAGGATATATAAACAAAGATGAAATAAAGGTGTAACTAAATAATGAAATATTGAATAATTAGGATAAGTAAACATGATGGTTAGCAGAATTAGAGGATAATGGTTATAAATGCAATGTTCATATGATGTTCAGAATGTTTGATATTATTAACCAATTATAGATAAAGCTGAATAGACTGTTTAAATAATGGGAAATGTTTAATAAGGATAAGTGAAGATCATGGTGAATAGATTTTGAGAATAATAGTCATAGTTATTGTATGTATAAGATTTATTACTTGTATTTAAAAGAGATTGCACCCAGACAGTACATAACCATTATAGATATGGAAATTTTATATATGACAAAGAAAATTGGATAACAACAACAACAACAACAACAATACTGGCAACATCAGGTTGAGAAGGTTCTGGAAAATGAAAAAGTCAAGATCTTGTGGGACTTCAGAATTCAGACGGACAGGCATTTGGCCCACAACATGCCTGACATAACAACAATTGAGAAGAAAAGGGTTTGGTTCACTGACATTGCAATACCTGGTGATGCACAAATTGTAGACACGCAGCAGGAAAAAAATCACAAAGTATCAGGACTTACAAATTGAAGTTGAGCAACTTTGGAAAAAAAAATTGTGTGTTATCCCAATTGTAATTGGAGCCCTTGAAGCAATACCTAAAGGGCTGCCTCACTATTTGGAAATCCTGAATTTATCAGACTTGAATACCCTGATTCTACAAAAAGCCACCCTGCTTGGAACAGCTTATATCCTCCGACGCTACCTGAACAGTTCTTAGGTCCTTGGTTAGGACTTGAGCTGTTGAACTACCAACCAGCCCCAAAGGCTGTGAATCTCATTAAAGATTAAATAATAATAATAATAATAATAATAATAATAATAATAATAATAAATTACATTGTCTAAATTTAGTGATATTGCAGAACATCCTCTCACTCCATATAAGGTATATGCAGAATAACTGGAAGGACCTCTAGGCAGTCAGAGATGGAGAAAAGCAAGTGTAGTAATTCTGTCACTTTTTTTTTAATTACATTTATATGCCACCCTTCTCTGGAGACTCAGGGTGGCTTACAATTTTTGGAGCACAACCCAATGCGCTCAGCAATAGCCTTCATTCCATTGTATATGCCTGCTTATTACTAAGCGGCATTTTTACAAAGTCAGCTAATTGTCCCCAACAATCTTGGGTCCTCAATTTACCTACCCCGAGAGGATGGAAGGCTGAGTCAACCTTGAACCTGGTGGGATTCGAGCCTACAGTAATTGTAGACAGCTGGATCTTAAGAACAGGCATTTAACAGCCTGAGCCACCAAGGACTCATATAGGAAAAGGGGTATCTATGTTCAGGCTTGCTTGAGCTCAATGGCTGACTTTCAGCTGGTTGTCTACTACCATCCTGCTCCTTGCAAGATTGCTGTAGGAATAAAATTAGGAGAGATGTATGCTCCTTGATTAGCAACCCTAATTGGGACTAGCAACTCTGCTGCTCAGCAAAACATCACTAAGTGGGAGGTCACATGATTGTGACTGTGATTTACAGCTGGAAAGAGACAAGACTACTAAGATTCACCTTTGTTTGTCTCCTAACCAATCTCCCTTGTTTTGGTATCCTCAAGTACCTGCTTATTTTCTTTTATACATTGAAAGCAATGAAACCATGCTGGTAGCCTGGGGGCTACAAGAATGTTATGTAAAATAAGTTACTCTCTTAAAATCCTTTCCAGTTTCTTTGTTCTGTGAGTGGGTGAGTGGGTGGGTGGGTGGGGAGAGAGAGAGAGACAGAGAGACAGAGAGACAGAGATAGAGAGAAAGAGTGCAATATCTATCTGAAAGACCCGGGACATGCATCCAAAGTATAATAAGGAGCCTTCTCGCCATGCTGGGACTATCCCACAACACTCATTGAAGCAGAAGAGGTCTACTTCAGAGACTGTCTTCCAAAGAATTTAAGCTGGCAGGGCCCAAGAGAAGAACATTTTTCTGCTACAGCCCTTCCTTTCTGGAATATTTTGCTGCTGGAAGTGAAGACTTACTTCGCATTCCTGGCCTTCTGAAAAGCCTGAATACTTGGCTGTGCCATCTGGCCTGGGGTACTGACAAGACATGCTATGTTGGGATGGCTGATAGTGTTATGTATGCAGGTTTGAATGTCATTGGTTTAGTTTGAACTGTTCTTGTAAAATGTCAGAAATGATTGGTTTAAAAGCGGGAAAACCCTGCACTCTGATTGGCTGGCAACCGCGGCTGCTGGCTATAAGTAGCAGCCGCAACCCAGCCAAATCGGGTCTGTTATGAGCTGTAGTCACTAATAAACTCTTCACTGAAGCACTCCACGCCTGACTCTTCATGCAAACTTAACACTGGCGACGAAGGTGGGATCCTTCCTGAAGAGAAGACGACGGAAAACAAGCTGAGAGAGATGGCTGCACTGAACACCCCCAGCCCCGACGGCAGAAGACTGGGACTCATGCGGATCGTTTCCAAATGTATTTGAGGGAAACGATCGCCGACATTTCTGAGAAGCGAAGAGGGCGGTCTTTCTTACGCACTGCGGTCTGGCAGTCTTCAAGATGGCGAAGGTCGCATTGGCGGGAGCTGCAGACGTGAAGGTAATGGAATGGCCTGATTTAAAAAGCCTTTAAGAGCCCATTACACCCCACAAGTATCGTGCCTCATTAAGAGACACGAGTTTTACCATCGGGATCAAGGGGAAAGCGAAAATGTAAATGACTTCGTGGCAAGTTTAAGGGACATTGGGGGTGCATGTGAATTTAACAACTTAGAAGAGGCCATGCGCGAAAGATTTGTTCTAGGCCTTAAAGACAAGGTATTACAGAGTAAATTATTAATGAGACCTAAGATCACGCTGAAGGAAGCTATAGAAGAGGCCTCTTCAGCAGAAGCCACCAAGTCCTCAGCAGCAGCCATGAAGAAAATTACCAAGGCCTCCAGACATCCTGATGTGGAAAAGTCCACAACAACTTATTGCGAGCAAATAGATTCTGAGTCAGACTGTAGTGAGGTGGAGGAAGGAATTTATAGACTCAGAATGGAGAGGAAAAAGAAAGACCCGGGGAGAAAGAGGCAAGATTTTTACTGCAGAGGTTGTGGGGGAAGCCACCCCCGCACTGAATGCAAGTTTCTTGATACCATCTGTCTCCATTGTGAAAAAAGAGGTCACCTAGCAAGAGTCTGCAAATCATCCAGAACTCCACCCCACAGAATCAAGTTTCCTGATAAAGAATTCAAGTCTAACTTCAGTGAGAAAATGGGGAGAAGCACAGAAGCAAATGGGAAGAATGAAACTCATCAAACAGTCACCATTGGTCATTCTTCACCCTTAAGAAGCAGAAAAGTACATGTAAAGGTACTAATTGAAGGAAGGCCTTGCCAAATGGAAGTGGACTCAGGCTCCTATTTATCTATGGTGTCATGGGACACTATTCACAGACTACTCCCAAACATTCAGAAGAAACATTTCCAGAAGCAAGCACTGACTCTTAAAGACTACCAAGGGAACAAGATTCCAGTAGTTGGAAAAAGAGAATTCAACGTGAAGTTCAAAGGCCACACCAAACGCTTGCCCCTGACCATCGTGGACAAGGATCACCCAAGCTTGCTGGGACTTGAGTGGTTCAATCCATTAGGCATCGAGGTGACTGGCATCAATCATGTGAGCAACACTGAATTGGAGGAGGCCTTGAAGTCTGAGTTTCCAGAGGTCTTCAGTGACGGATTGGGCAAGTATATGGGGACCCCTATCATTTTCAACCTAGATCCCAAGGTGCCTCCAATTTTAAAGCCCAGAAGAGTCCCATTTGCTTTAAAGGAAAAATTGATGCACAATTAGATAAACTAATAGCTCAAGGAGTTTTAGAGCCCACTGACCACTCCAGATGGGAGACACATAGTCACACCAGTCAAGACTGATGGGTCAGTAAGAATCTGTGGAGACTATAAGGGGACATTGAACCATGTGCTTCAACAGAGCGCATATCCAGTTCCAGTGGTGCATCATTTATTACATTCACTTGGCAGGGGTACTTTTGCCAAATTGATTGGCCCAGGCATATCAACAACTAACAGTTGATGATGCCACTGCAGAGGCCCAAACCATTGTGACTCATAGAGGTGCCTTCAAATGTAAAAGGTTACAGTTTGGAGTGCGTGGCACCAGGCATCTTCCAAAGCCTTATGGAAAGGATGCTCCAGGGACTGCCAGGGGTAGTACCTTACTTTGATGATGTGTTAATCTCTGCTGAAAATGACACTCAATTACAAGAGAGACTCAGAGAAGTCCTTACCAGATTCAGGAAAGCGGGGTTAAAAGTCAAGGAAGAAAAATGCACTCTTAAACTGACAAGGTTGAGTTCTGGGCTATATGATTGACAAGCATGGCATCCACCCTACAAGCAATCAAAGAAGCCCCTAGATCTAAATGCAAAACAGATTTGCAAGCCTTCCTTGGACTTATTAACTTTTTTACATGTTCCTACCTCAGAAGGCAACCAGTGCAGAACCATTACACAGATTACTGGACAAAAATCTGTTTGGGTAGGAAGGAACAATCAGCATTTAACAATATTAAAGACTAATCACATCTGTTGCTGTACTGATACAGTTCTCTGAGAATTTGCCTGTTATACTGACTTGTGATGCATCCCCTTTGGAGTGGGGGTTGAGCCACAGGCTTCCCAGCGGAGGGAAGCCCCTATTGCATTTTACTCTAGCACTTTGACCAGCAGAGAGGAATTACAGCCAATTGGACAAGGAAGCATTGGCAATTGTTGCAGCTGCCAAGAAATTCCATGAGTATCTATATGGGAGAACATTTACCATTGTCACAGATCACAAACCTTTGTTAGGCATTGTGGCAGGAGACAAACCTACACCCACTATCCTGTCACCAAGAATGCTGAGGTGGACTGAATTTCTTGCTGCTTATTCATACAAGCTCATCCACAAGCCTGGCAAAGACATTGGCCATGCTGATGCTTTGAGTCACTGCCCACTTCCGCTTTCACACTGAGGACTTTGAACCTGAGAAGCACACCTTCTTCCTAGAAACTGTTGCCAAGCTTCCAGTACACGCTGCTGAAATTGCAGAGAGACTGCCAAAGACACTTTATTGGCTCCTGTTATAGGCTGGATTAAGAAAGGTTGGCCTTTTCAAGACCCACCTCACCTTGGGACTTCCGGTTGAGCCTTCTTGAGAATGGCGGTGTGATCGCCCACCCACCACAGCCTGGCTCTTGTTGAGAGCCCCGATCCTGCAAGGTTCGGGCTGAAGCTGCCTCAGAGGCGGCGGAGAAAGGGAAATCTGCCAGCCAGAGTGGGAGCCGATCTCCCTTTTGTCTGGTCTTTTCCCTCCAAGACGTCAAGAAGTGGTGGTCAAAATGGCCACCTCAAGAGAAGGTCTCAACGGGATTAAGATTGGTGCAGGAGGAAAGAGAGAAGTCGACAGCAGAGGAACCGGAGTATTGGATGGTAAGATCAAGGCACCCGGATTAAGATAAAGATGAGTTTTAAAAAGAGAAACAGAAGTGGCGAGTTCCAAGTGATGGAAAAATAAGTAAAATATTTTTGACAGCTATAAGGGCTTCAAACCGAAAGGAAGAAGCCAAGAAGAACTTAAGTTTGGGGCTTGAAAACTTTGAATATCAAAATAAAAGGAAAGGGTTAAGACTCTGTGCAGAAAGTGCCACTTTGTGGAGAAAAATTGGAAGCTAAAGAAGTAAGAAATTATCTTGTTCCTTTGTGGATTGAGTTGTTACATTTTAAAGAGACGCAAGACTCATAGAAAGTTGAAAGCTTGAATACACAAAGACGGACTACTGGACTTTGGTGATATTGATATAGACTCTGGACCTGGGTTAGGATTATAGAAAATTTAAAGAAGAAGAAATAAGGAAAATTAAAATTTTGGTGGTCATCCAAAGAATTAAAATGGAGTTTAAAAGTATGAAAGAACTGTTACAGGAAGTGACTGAACTAACTTGGCATGTTGCAGAAAATATGGGCATTCAAATGCTGAATAAAGAAGAAGGAGCCTTGGAAAGGGTGGAGCCAGCACAAGAGAAAGCCATCTTAAAAGACAATTAATACAAAGATTAATACAAATAAAAGGGAAAGGAAGGGTGGCTAAAAACGGAACCTAAGAAAGTATCTATAAGGAACACTTACGAAATTAAGCATGTTAGAAAGGTTCAGAAGGAAAGGAACAGAAATGTAAAGAGAGAGAGGGATTCAAACTGGATAGAGAAGGGGGAGCAGGATAATAGGGAGGAGAAGGGAGCCAGCACAAGTTTAAAGCCATTTTAAGAAAACAACTAACAAAAGATTAATACAAATAAAAGGGAAAGGAGGATGGTCAAAAATGAAACTTAAGAAGGTAATTAAAAGGGGAACATTTATGAAATTAGGCATGTCAGAAAGGTCCAGAAGGATAGAGAGCAGAAAGGTAAAGAGAGAGAGAGGGATTTAAACTGGATAGAGAAGGGGGATAGCGGGATAAAAGAGAGGAGAAGGAACAAGAAACAAGAACAAAAGATAGAGAGACACGGAGTTACATAATAAAGAAAGAAACTTGCTTGCATAGAGATAATGGCTAACGTATTTAAAAGGGGGGTTCTGCATGAAGAAATGGTAATAAGAATATATTGATTATAAAAGTGTAAAACAATAGGGGTTACTGACAATTTTTACTGGTAAAAGGTCACATTTTTATTTCTTATTTACAAAAGAAAGCTAAATGATGACTAGATGAATTGAATTAATTGAAATGATTTTAGAAAATGTCTAAAAATGAGGTTTGTCAATAACCAAGATTAGTTATTTTTATTATTATCTTGGAACCATAAATAAATCTTAGGGGGGATATGTGTTGCAGAACCCGATTGATTAGAGATATATTGTAAGGGAGCTTTTCTCCTATTTTTTTTTCCTTTTTCTCTATCTTTCGTTTTAAAGGGAATGATTATGATTATGCTACTATATTAACCACTGAGGTGCCACTTTCAAAGTAGTAAAAGGGGGCAAGTCTAGGTTTTTTTTCTCATTTTTTTAGTGTTAAAATTTGTACGGATTTAGAATTATGGAGAGAATATGTGATGAAAGGGCAAATCTGACGGACAAAAGAATTCTGTAAATGATAAAAGAGTATTAACAATGTGAAGATAATTAAAGGATAGATATGGATGAACCTTATCTTTAATATGATGGGTAAATATATTGTTATTTGTAAGATTTATAAATGAAGTTTTTAAAATATATATATATATTTGCAATTAACTCGAAATGAACTGGGGGCCTATACAGATTGAGATTAAGATTTGAGATTAGGATTAATTTCTTTGATCCTCTGTCTGCTAAAATGGAATAGAAGTGAAGTCAAATGTTTAAAATGAATATAGATTTACTGTCATATTTGCATGTAAAAGTGACGACCGGGAACATGCTGTCTACTGAAAAGAGCTGTTTTAAAAATTGTTAAAAATTGAATAAAATTTGTTTAAAAAAAAAAAAAGACCCACCTCACCTTGTCCAACCTTTTAAATCCAGGCAAACTGAATTATCTGTATTAAGAGGATGTATTTTGTGGGGTAACAGGGTGGTTATTCCTGCAAAACTGCAAGAAGAGGTTTTGGAAATGTTACATGAGGGTCATCCAGGTATTGTAAGGATGAAGGGATTGGCCAGGAGTTATGCATGGTGGCCAGGTATTGACAAAATGGTTGAAAACTGGGTTGCATCTTGTCCCAACTGTCAGGTAGTCAGGCCTGCCCCACCTCTTGCCCCCACACAGGAATGGGAATGTCTAGGATTCACATTGATTTCGCTGGCCCTACCAGAGAGCACACATTCCTTATTATAGTAGATGCATATTCCAAATGGCTAGAGGTCAGCCCTATGGCATCCACCACCACTGATGCTGTCATCAAGCAGCTTAAAAGGCTTTTTGTAACCCACGGGTTACCTGATGTTCTTGTCTCTGACAATGGCCCTCAATTTACATCCAACCTTTTTGAATCCTATCTAGCACAACAGGGTAACAGACATGCCCTGACTGCCCCTGGGCACCCTTCGGCTAATAGCCTGGCTGAACGCATGGTACGTTTTACCAAAGAAAAGCTTCAGCAATTGGGCCCTGAGGACATCACTGAGAAAGTTGAAAAACTTCTTAGTGTTCAGCACATCACTCCTAACCCATCAACTAACTTATCCCCAGCAGAGTTGTTGGTGGGTAGGAAACTTAGGTCTTCCCTTGACCGCCTTCATCCCACTCACGCACCCAATGCACCACTTGATTCCACTAGCAAAGTTTGCACGTTCAGTGTGGGTGATTCTGTTTATGCTAAGAACCTTATGGGTGAACCTTCATGGATTCCTGATGAAATAACTAAAATCACAGGCCCTCGTTCTTACAGGGTGCAAACAGAGGATGGAGTCCTCTGGAGCAGGCACATTGATCAGCTTAGATCCAGATTACCTCAGGAACATCGCAATTGTTCCTCTCTAGTTCCCATACCTAATGCCTTTTCCAGGGGGAGGGGAAGGAGCATGAGGATAATCAGCAAGCAAGAATCAACCCCATGTGTAATGAGCCATTACCACAGGAACCATCCCAAAACCTGTCACAATGCCAAATCCATCCTTACAAGTGGAAGATTGCACATCACTACCTGACTTGGGTGCTGACATTGGGTTGGAGATGGGTTGGGAGGAGAGACCAGATTGTAACAATCAAACAGGGTCTTCTTCCACTGGAAGCCCGAGTAGGGAAATGTCAACAGACACATTTCCTCTCTCACTCGGTGAGAACATTGAAACTTCTGAACCACGAAGGTCTCAACGCAGTAAGAGCCCCACCTATTTAAAAGAATACATTAGATAGGTTGGGGTTTGAGTATGGACTGAACCTAGTGGGGAGGGGTGTTATGTATGCAGGTTTGAATGTCATTGGTTTAGTTTGAACTGTTCTTGTAAAATGTCAGAAATGATTGGTTTAAAAAGTGCGGGAAAATCCTGCACTCTGATTGGCTGGCAACTGCCGCTGCTGGCTATAAGTAGCAGCCGCAGCCCAGCCAAATCGGGTCTGTTATGAGCTGTAGTCACTAATAAACTCTTCACTGAAGCACTCCGTGTCTGATTCTTCATGCAAACTTAACAGATAGGGTACAGAAGACCACTACCCCCAGGTCACTTGTCATCTTGGTTTTCAGCTTTCCTAATTTTAATTAACTTGTATTATCTCTTTTATTTTTTATTATATTGTAAGGCACCCAGAGTCACTGCATGAGTAAGATGAGTGGCATAAAAACTTAATAACTAACTAACTAAATAAAATAAATATCTCCTTTGCCTGGCCCCTTCTTGCTGCTAGTACATTATATTATTCTCAGTGGGGGAAAAACAAACACCTTCCTTTCTTAGTGGTGGTGTTGCTTGGTGATGTTAGTTGCTTTCAGATGCAATAGACTTCATCACTCGTTGCCTGTATTGTCATGTTTTTGTAGCACTGGTAGAGTTTACTTGTCATGGTTGTCTTTTCTCTTTTTGAAACTGTTACGGTTCCTTCATTCAACCTGAGAGGATTTATTCTCAGCCTCAGAATTAGGTTAGCAGTCTCTTCAAACTCTCGGCATTATTGTCTGACTTCCTTTGAATATGTGAAAATCCCAAAATAATGTCTTCTTGGAGATTTGGGGTCAGAACATCAAATTCACATGGTATCTATCAATAGTTTAGTGTCCTCCTCTGTAATCTCACAAGAAAAGGAACAGGGGAGACATGATAGCAGTGTTCCAATATTTGAGATGCTGCCACAGAGTGGAAGGAGTCAAGCTATTTTCCAAGGCACCTGAAGGCCAGACAAGGAATAATGGATGGAAACTGATCAAGGAAAGATTCAACCTAGAAATAAGGAGAAATTTTCTGACACTGAGAAAAATCAACCAATGTAACTGCTTGCCTTCAGAAGTTGTGGGAACTTCACTGGAAGCTTTCAAGAAGAGATTGGACTGCCATCTGTCAAGAATGGTGTAGGGCTGTGATGGCGAACAGACCCTTTTCTGTGGGCATGTGAGTCATCGCCCCAGCTCAGCTCTGCTGCGCATGCATATGTGCCATTGGCCAGCTGGTCTTCGGGTCTCGGCCATGCATGCAGTGGGTGCGTGCAGGTTGGGCCGCCTGCATTGTGGACACACATACATTGCATTTTGGGAATGCATGCACACGTGCACTTTGGGCACTTGGTGTTGAAAAGGTTAGCCATCACTGGTGTAAGGTCTCCTGCTTGGGTGGGAAGTTGGACTAGATGACCTACAAAGTTCCTTCCAACTCTGTTAATCTGTTAAATCTGTTTAATGAGTTTTTCAAGTGAAGAAGGACATAGTCAAGACAGCTTCTGTGCACAGGTAATGCACTCCTACCAACAGCAAAAATGTCCCACTTGGAACAAGAAAACTGGTGGATCAGCCCAAGCCAGTGGCTACCAGTCCAGTTCAGCAACCAAGAGCTGATAAGAAAGAAGAGGGTGGCAAAGGGAAAGCAAGAGAGAGAACAAAATATCACAAAGGGCAGAAGGTCCTTAACCCAAGCAGGTGGAGAAAGCAGGGTCCCCATCTAAATGAAGCACTTCAGTCCAACCAGTGGTGAAAAAAACCGAGCAGAAAGATCTTGGTTTAAAAGATTAGGAGCATGATAGGCCTAAAATGCCAGGCTAGTTTACTTACTGCAACTAATACCTAGAGGGAGCCAAGCTACCCTTGCAGGATGTAGGGGCAGGAGAAAGGCAACATTTTGGGAGGAAGTAGTAGCCTGATCAGATTTTATGTCCTTACTGAAGAACCAACTTTTTGAGTGAGAGTGAGCTTCTTAGCTACTTAATGCAAGTGGTAGTTTGGGAAACTAGCCATTGCTAAATCCATCAGCAGGAGATAAGCAGGTCTCAGTTTGAACACTTCCCAATAAATTTGTTCAAAATGATCATTGGAATAAAAATAATAATAACCCCTCCCCTAAAAGTGGTTATTTCATGCTTGAGTTTTTGAACCATTCTGAATCCACAACACTGTTGTTGAAGCCATGTTGTCAGAAAAATGCCTCAATTTCTTAAAATTTTGCAATCTTTATTTTATTTTCAGCACAGGAGGAACAAAACATCTTAACAACTAAGCTGAGTAGTAAAGGACAATTCTGCACTTGAATGACCTCAGTTCAGAGTTTCACAGAAAAGCTTTCACAAACAAACAACCAAGTGCTATTGCTAGTATTCTATAAAACTGCCAAATTCTTGTTTTAAGCCAAACTAGTTCCTGCATTTCAGTTCTGATATTTCATATATTTTTCCTGAAGTTTTAGCCCTAAAAAATTTACAAAGTTGGCTTTATGTTTGGTTCACTTGATATATTTATATATAATATTACCAGCATTTTAGGATTGCAATGGGATTCTTGAGTAGATTCACAGATGAAGGGATGAGTTGGCAGATTGGAGCACCACAGTGGTATAAGTCCAAACAATTCTATTGGCAGTCTCTGAGCTTCAGATCAAATGAAAAGCTGAACTGAGCCCATGTATGCCTGTAGTTTAAGAAATGTAGATGCTCAGGAATAAACATCATAGTTACTTATTGAGGGTGGGAGGGAGGCAAATGATTATAAAGTATCATTCACTGATACTTTTTATAAAGCAGAAATTCCACTTTAGTTTTTCTAGCATTGTGTTTTAGTAGGTGGCTTGGAATTATTAAAATGATTCTCCTTATTGCAGTGGACTTTCACTTCTTTTGATACCACAGATACATTACAGGTAGACCTCAACTTATGACAGTGGTGGGCTGCTGGATGGTCAGCAAGGTTCAAGCAAACCCCTAGCTGTGATCTCTGGCTGGGGCCACCCACCTGCCCTTGTGCTATGCTTTCCCAAAATAACTAACTTTCCCCAGCCCAGGCTGCCCAGGTAAGTTCCACGCCACCTGCTGTATTCACTGGAGTTGCCTGAGTTGATTGGCTGCCTATTTGGAGCTGTGTTTCAGCCCCAAAGCTGAAATTAGCCAGCCCCAAAGCATGTGTGTGCTCACGACCAGCGAATTCCTTGTCAACAAAAGTGCAGTTCACCTCTGACTTATGACCATTTGTTGAATAATGGTTCAAATTACAACAGCCTCAGAAAAGTGATTTAAAACTGAGCTTCAAAGTAATGATTGTCGTACCACCATCTGTCAGAGTATATTCATGAACTAGAATAGAGCTTAGTAACAAAATCAGCCAATGAATAGGCATGGCAATAGCCATGGAAGCTGAATTGGAAAGTGAAACTAGATGTAGCCTGGGTGTGGCTCTGCTCTTTGCTCTGAGCTCTGAAGCTGCTGTTTGTGTTTTGATTGTAACTCTCTACCACACTGGAAGAACCTGCTTTGGTATTGTACATTTACATATATATTATTATGTATATAAAGAAGTTAATGAATCCTGCTGAATCAGTCATCTGTGTGTGCTTTCTGGATTTGAATTTCTGCTGCAAACTCTAACACCATCCCTGTGGTCACGTGATTCCAATTTGGGTGCTTGGCAATTAGCTTCTGTTTGTCACCAGTTAAAGCATCCTGTGATGATGTCATTGGGATTTGCAGCTTTCCCAGTGGGTTTCCAACAAGCAACTTCAATTGGGGAAGCTGGATTCATTTAATGATCATGTGATTTATTTAATGACCATAGTAAAATGGTGATAAAATTGGATCCAGGCATATGATAACTTGCTTAGAGACCATATCAGCTAGCTACTGAAATTTTAGTTGCACAATTGTAGTTGTAAGTCAAGGACTACTGGCTGCATTTTTTAACAAGAACATATCTAGTTCATACTTGCTGTACTTGCACATTACATGTATAAATAATATGTTCTGGGTTTTGTGGTATAATTCACAAAATTGAACCAAATGCAGTCAAAAACATCATGTACTAAAGGAAACTGCTTGCCAACATATTGTTTGCTAAGGAGTGCATAAAACAGGCTGTTCAGATCAATTGTGATTTGATTCAAACTACAAAGTTGAGATTTGAAGAGAACAAGATTCAATTTGAGTTGTGATCCATGGTCAAACATATTTGATTTGAGACCTTTGAGATTCAATTTAAAGCAAACTTGTCCATTGCCTGTAATGGAGAAGCACTAGAATATCTGCTGCTACTTCAGTTTTGGGGCAAATTGGGATAAAATCAGTAGGGGCTATAGTTTTTAGAGGGTGTTGGCCCTGTATCTAGTTGCAAATGAATATCTTTATTTCTCCACAATAAAAAATATGTCCCACTCTACTAAGCAAATTTGTCAAGTAGAGCTATTTTCAAATATTTGAGTAAGAAGGCTAAAGTGAATGAGCTAAATCAATGCAAAAAGTATCTTGTCCCAATTTAAAATTAAAAACATTTACAAACCATATTAAAAAGAAAGCTCTTACTTTTCCAATTACTTTTCTAAGATGCCAGCCTTCATGTGATGCCCCCATTTCCTAGTCATGCTACAACAACTTGTAACAATTTACTACATATTGATTTTACAGTGGATAATGTTGAAATGGCACTATGTAACCTGAAGCCAACTCTATCTATTGGCCCTGATGGATTATGTGCTTACTTTTTGAAAAAGTTTGCCACTGCCCTAGCAGAATCTCTATGCACAATCTATAAGGTATCCTTCAGAACCAGCTCCTTGCCTGACTTATGGTCATTAGCTATGGTCATACCTATTTTTAAAAAGGAAGTTCCTAGTCTAGTAGAAAATTACAGACCAATCTCACTGTGTTGCATCACCTGTAAAGTCATAGACTCAATTATAAACCAATCCATCACCCTTCACTTAGAAACAAACAACCTGCTTTCTAACAAGCAGTTTGGTTTCAGGAAAAATTTGTCCTGTAATCTGCAATTCCTACACTGCAGAAACATTTGGACCACACATCTTGACCAGGGTAAAGCAATATACACAATTTACATAGACGTCTGCAAAGCCTTTGATTCAGTGGTGCACAACAAACTACTGTTAAAACTAAGTTCTTACAGCATCTCCAGATCCCTGCACAATTGGATAGCCGTGTTCCTGTCAAACAGGCAACAAATAGTCAAAATAGGAAGGCCTTATCAAATCCAGCACCAGTTAACAGCAGTGTTCCCCAAGGCAGGGTTGCAGGATCCATTGTCTTCTGCTTTACATCAATGAGCTATGCGATCATATTAAAAGCAGCTGCGCCTCTTCACCAATAACGTAAAATTATTTAATACCACTGACAATGCTGCTGTCCTACAAAGCAACCTTGACTATATGTCAGAATGGTCATGCAATTGGCAACTGCAAATTTCAACTAATAAGTGCTCTATCCTACACTTTAAAAATAACAACACCAAATACAAGCTGGGCAGATTCCAGAGACCCTCACTCTGTCAAGGACCTAGGAGTACTCACCTCAAATGATCTAAGCCCCAGAGCTCACTGTAACAGCATTGCCAAAAGGCATTAAGAATTGTTAACCTTATTTTGCAAAGCTTCTTCTCCGTAACATTGAATTGCTAACTAGGGCATTCAAAGCCTTTGCCAGACCAATTCTTGAATACAGCTTATCCACCTGGAACCCACACTGTATATCGGACATTAACATGATTGAGTGGGTTCTGAGGTATTTCTTGAGAAGAGTACTCCATTCCTCTACTCACAATAGAATTCCCTATGCCTCCAGGCTTGAACTTTTGGGCTTGGAAAATCTGGAACTGTGACACCTGCAGTCCGATGTAAGCATAGTACACAAAATTGTCTGCTACAATGTCTTGCCTGTCAATGACTTCTTCAGCTTCAACAAACAATCAATAAAAACTCAAGGTAAACCACTTCAAACTTGATTGCAGAAAATATGACTTCAGCAACAGAGTGGTCAAATCCTGGAATGCTCTACCGGACTCCATTGTTACAGCCTCAAACCCTCACAGTTTCAATCTCAAACTGTCTATCATGGACCTCACCCCATTCTTAAGAGGTCCTTAAAGGGGTGTGTGCATAAGTGCACCAGTGTGCCTATCATCCCCGTCTTACAGTCCCCATTTATCTGTATTTACTTCCTTTGTTTATGTTTATGTTCATATCTATACTTGTTATCTTGTACATGCTTGATAAATAAATAAATAAATAAATAAATAAATAAATAAATAAATAATCCTGTGTTTCTCATCAAAGTAGGAGAACCAAATTGAGACAATGTGATGGAGTGCCACAGAGTTAGCAGGATGTAGGAGAAATGCTTGTATGTTTTATGGGGGGAATTTTGGTGGGTGAGGGGTGTTTAGGGATTGTCATGTGTCTATGTGTGTTGGGTCTGGTCTCTGGGTGTTATGTGAATTTTGTTGTATGTATACTGTGCATATATGTACAATGACAATAGAGAATTCAATTCAATTCAAAGAAATTGGCATAGAATAAATACTATAGTTTTGCTGATCTTGATTCTTGAAAACAATACCTGTTTATGTCAGGATCTGTGGGTTTTAGCCTGATAAATAAACAGTAAATGTGGCAAAATGTGCCAATCATGCAAAATGTAAAAGCTTTCACCCAAGAACACATAACCAGACTGTTGTACTTGGAGCCCAAATTCAGAATTCAGAGAAATGATCAAATCTCTCAGCTCAGGTTTTTCAACTTTGGAAACTTTGAACTTTGTGGCCCGGGAATTCTGGGAGTTGAAGTCCACACATGTTAAAGTTGCCAAGGTTAGAAACACAGTCTTAGCTGCATTGGCAGAATGAACACAAACATGGATCCTGCCATGAGCACAGAAAAGAATAAACTTTGTTAGAAACAAGTAAGTCAAAATGTATGTTGAAAAGGATGTTAAAAAAATATTCTATAAGGGTAGTTTGGAGGGAGGGACCTAAATGCAATGCTGAAGTTCAAAGCTTGTATGTTAAGAAGTCAAAGAAAAAGATGTATTACAAAATTTTGATTTTTAAAAAGGTGGATTTTTTGTTTTTAAAAAGTTTCATACTTTGAAGGAAAAAAGGGGGGTGAAAAAAAGGGTAAGGCCAAAGAATTTGAAAGAATACAATAAATTTTGTAATCAAAAATGATGACAGTTCATAAAGATTACTAGGTGTAAATAGAAATATGCATTATTTCCATAGCAAGGAAGATAAAGCAAGAATGGCTAAATTGACTACTTTATTTAAAGAGGAAAATGTGTTCTTATTTGGATATCACTTCTGGAATTTGTGCTTGTGAAGAAAAAAAAATGAAACTTTGACCTTGGATTGGAAAGATTTGGTGTTATAGGAATGGCTAGTTACGTATTCATATGTAAAAGCAAAAAGTTGAGTTTGGAATGTGTTTATTTTGTACAGTGCCAGGAAGAGTTGGAAGTCAATGCCCCTTTTCTTTTTCTCTTTCCCTTGTATCTCATACTCTCTTTTCCCCACTCTCCTTCCTTCTCTTAATTTCCTATTTTCTTTTCTTCTTTGTATTTTATATAATAAAATAAAAATGATGAATGTTAAAAAGAAAAAATAAGTCAAACAGAAAGGAGTGTTAGTTTTGCAGCCCAAAAGATCTCTGCTAGGCATAGATTTTAAGGAGGTGATAAAACACGTTGCCTGACTGCTCATGTTAGTGTCAAACAGCTGTCACATCATTCAGATCACCATATCACATCACATTACCTGCCATTCCTTCTGCATAGAAGTTACATCACTATACAGTAGATTGGATTCAATAGCTTAAATGGCTACAAAACAAAATTTTAAAATTACACTTATATGCCGCCCTTCTCCGAAGACTCAGGGCGGCTTACAATTTTTTGGGATACAACCCAGTGTGCTCAGCAATAGCCTTCATTCCATTGTATATGCCTGCTTATTACTAAGTGGCATTTTACAAAGTCAGCTTATTGCCCCCAACAATCTTGGGTCCTCAATTTACCTACCCCAAGAGGATGGAAGGCTGAGTCAACCTTGAGCCTGATGGGATTCGAGCCTACAGTAATTGTAGGCAGCTGGAACTTAAGTGCAGGCATTTAACAGCCTGAGCCACCAAGGCCAATTCAGAGCCTTGGTAATTTTCCTGCAAGTCCTTGCATCAGTTCATGACATTGCTACAATATTTTAATGTCAGTGAACAAGCAGTACTTAGAACAGTAAACATTATCCTATTCAAGGAAATACCATCTCAGACAAATGATCAAACAATAAACAACAGCCTAATCAAGAAATTATCAGGAAGGAAGGAAAAAACACTCCCACCAACATTGACAAAGCAAGCCACTGTATTAAAACAGAGAACAAACCTCATTCCCTTCTAAATCTGAGGATGTTACCCAGTTGGATAATGAAACATATGCAAGAACAAAACCAAGCTGAGATAGCACCAAGGATCCCACATTTTAATTTCATTCAAACTTTGTGAATTAAAATTAATTCAAGTTTTGCAAATAATTGCAGGTAACTGGAAATGTGTAAGAATGTATGTAAATTTGGAAGAAGTGTGTGCAAAAATGCATTTATCAAGAGAACCGTATACACATTTTTAATGCATTATTTTTAGGAATCATAAAATGACGTGGAGGTAGGTTAGCAGTTCAGTTAAATCCCAAACCAAGTAAAATAGAGAAGTTGATCATTGCATATCTCCGTAAGATATTACTTTAGTTTGAATAATATCTTCTAGAGCTGAAACAAAATGACCTTACATATTCAGCCACCTCCAATTCTCAGGTGGCAAATTTAAGGAAGAAAGAAGAATTGGTTTTAGAGACAGTTGCCATGGTAAATAATAGAAAAACTTTCTCTTTTTCAAAGGGTTTTTAAAAACTGCATGTAAGTTGCTTCCAGTATGAATATGATCTCCTCTTAGAGACCAGACTTCTCCTTTGCACTCTATCCTGATGAGCCTTAAAATATTTTCTGACTTTAAAAGGCTTTATTTTTTAAAAATAACACCTGCACCCACTAAAAAAAGTAACATCTCTCAAAATAAATATATTTGGGTACATAATCATATTTGTAGACATGTTCAATTAAGAATGAGGATAATTTGATTGATCATGTGCCATCAAGTCATTGTTGACTCATAGTGACCACATATGTACATTTACTCCAAAGCCTGTCTCTAACCTGGTCATTTAGGTCTTCCAATATTTTACCTGTTGGTAACGAAGTCCACCAACCTTGCTGTAGGTTGTCCTTTTCCTGTTTCCTTCCACCTTTCCCAGCCTTAAAGCCTCCTCCAGTGAGCTGGGGCTTCACATATATGCCCAAAGTAGGATAACTTGATTCTGGTCATTTGTACCCTGAGTGAGCATTCTGGGTTGATTTGTTGAATGACCCATTAGTATGATTTCTTGGCTATAAAAATCTATTTTTATTTCTATAATTAAGTTTTCATTGCAACTCCTTCTAGAAGCCTATTATTTTCTTTCTCTGCCCACATTCTAGGAATTCTCCTTCTTATTTAGTAAAATTCTTTTTCCTTCTCTGTCTTCCTCTAATCAGTTTCTTACTTGTTCAGCATTTCTCCTTCCAAGTGGGTTGATTTATACTGATTTCTCTTACATTTCTCTATAAAGATTGTCATGATTTTCTCCAGGACAGTGACTGTTCATTCTCCCCTTTTGGAAACAATGTCATTTCTTCTTAGTTTGCAAACATTTCCAAAGATCATTGAGGAATGTCTCCTCTTCTGCCTTTTGCCCTGAGTAGATTAGGAAACTTGAGCAAAATTTCCATTCATTCAACACAAGGTTTCAATAAGCCCATCTTCTGGCAACCAGTCTGTTACCACAGAGTCACTCCACTGGAGGGGCAGAGTGTGAAAAGAGCTAGTAGTGGGAAGAGGAATTGCCCCTTTCCTTTTTTTGACTGACAGGATCCCTTTCTTTGTCAGAAAGGGTAATAAAATATTATTATGAAGCTTTAGTATAATTTTCACAGGGTATACTTGTGTGTTTCATTTTCCTCTCATCTCATTGCTTACAGTTTTGCTCTTTGGTAATTCTCTCTCTCTCTCTCTCTCTCTCACACACACACACACACACCTCAGCTGAAACCTAGTTCATAAATCCTTATATTATAAGGAAGCATAGCATTCTTTATAATTTAAATTAATATTCATTCTATAATTGTAATCACAGGAATGTTAAATATGCATGTTAATTAGATAAGGCATCAAAGAACATGTCTGGATTTAGTAATTCTTTTGAAAATATGTAACTTTTAATAATTGTCTCACTAATAAAAATTAAGTACCATTACACCATCATAATGTGTCAAAGGAAAGACTTTTGCATTCTTCTTCAAAGACTAATTTTTCAAACAACACTTTATGAAAACTAGCAGTGTGACATATGGGATACAAGAGAATGACAAAATTAATTTTTCTTCCTCCAGATGCTCAGAACAAGATCTCAGAGCATTTTTATTAGAGACATACATGGAAGGAAAGTACACAAATAGTGTCCACAATTTTAAAAGATGGCAATGTATTTAGAGACCTGTCTCAGAGGTTTTTCAAATTGGGTCTGCTGCCATGTTGACTCTGTTGACATCTTTATATTATAGGTTATTAAGCAGGCTTAGAAATCCAAGGTTACTATAGCATTTATATTTTGTCTACCTGTTCATGGTGAAAATGTAGAGCAGCATTTTAAGGACTTTATATGTGATGACTAATGCCTTGAATCTCACCCGGAGGGCAACCGGCAGCCAATGCAGGTCATGCAGGAAGGGTGTAACATGGGAGTATTGGGACACTCGCATCACTATCTGCTCAGCTGCATTCTGCACCAGCTGAAGCCTCCAGATGGTCTGCAAGGGCAGTCCCATGTAAAGAGCATTACAGTAGTCGATTCAGGAAGTCACGAGTGCATGAGTAACCATCCGTAGGAAATCTCGGTCCAAATAGGGACGCAATTGGCACATCAGACGAATCTGGGCAAATGCCCCCCTGGTCACAGCCCCCACCTGCTCCTCCAAATTGAGCTGTGAATCCAGGAGGACACCCAAATTGCGAACCCTATCCATGGGGGGCAACACTCCTCTCCCCATGGCCAATGATGGAACCTCTTGGATTATCCGAGATGCCCATATGCACAGCCACTCAGTCTTGGCCAGGTTGAGTTGGAGCCTGTTCTTCCCCATCCAGATCCGCACCACATCCAGGCAACGAGACATCATAGAAAGAATATCACCGATTTGGGTCGGAGTGGAGATGAACAACTGGGTATCATCAGCATATTGATGATACCTTATGGATATATCTTATGTTCAGGTTTTCTTAGGCCTCACAGCCAAAAGAATGTGCCTTGTCCTTGTTTAGAGTTACATGATATCTTATGTTTTCTTAGGCCTCGCAGCCAAAAGGAGCTACATGGTATCTTATGTTTTCCTAGGTCTCACAGCCAAAAGTATTTGACTTGTCCTTGGTCAGAGCCACAAGATATCAAATACCTGACAGACTTGATTCATAGTACCCAATTGTATTCCTCCTCTGATTAAGTTTTGTTTTCCCTGAGTTTGGTTTTGATTCTGCTGACATTTATGAATTCCTGTAAACCAGGTGGTGTTTTGTTGATACGCATGCTCAGACTCACGCTGTCTGGTAACTTTCCATACACTACTCCCCTCCTTGCTGTAGTTACCCCTCCCTGCTAAATCTGCTTAATAAAAGAGACTGTTGCGATCTGTTCTGGGAACACAACATCACCCCAGGCACTTCGTGCTCTCTCATCTCAAGAAACTTCTTGTGTGGTGTCTTTTATTTGACTTCTTTCGTCCCAGGACCCTAAATTGTCTCGGCGAGGGCTGAGACTCGTTCCTGCGGGAACCCAGGACAACATCAGCAGGGAACCTCGGACAACGAGTAAGTGTTGCAGACCTTGCTGCAGCAATACCTCACCCCGAATCCACGGATGATCTCGCCCAGCGGCTTCATATAGATGTTGAACAGAAGAGGCAAAAGGACTGAGCCCTGAGGCACCCCACAAACTAGGGGCCTCGAATTCGACCTCTGCCCCCCTGCCAACACCAATTGCGAATGACCCAAGAGGTAGGAGGAGAACCACCATAAAACGGTGCCTCCCACCCCCAACCCCCTGAGGGGTCACAATAGGATACCATGGTCAATGGCATCAAAAGCTGCCAAGAGATCTAATAGGACTAGGACAGAGGAAAATCCCCTGTCCTGAGCCTTCCAGAGATCATCCATCAGTGCGACCAATGCGATCTCCGTACTGTACCCGGCCCGGAAGCCCGATTGGTATGGATCTAGGTAGTCAGCTTCATCCAGGAACTCTGGCAGCTGATGGGCCACCATGCTTTCAACAACCTTCTCAACAAAGTGAAGGTTGGAGACCGAACGAAAGTTGTTCAAGACGGCTGGGTCCAGAGCAGGCTTCTTAAGGAGGGACCTCACCACCGCCTCCTTCAAGGCGGTGGGAAAGGAACCCTCCCTCAATGAAGCATTGATAACTGCCTGGAGCCAGCCGTGTAACCTCCCTGGAGGCATATACCGCCCCGAGTCTTCGGAGATGGGGCGGCATACAAGTTCAAATATAAATAAATAAATAAATATACCAACCAGGAGGGACACGGGTCCAATAAACATGTGGTGGAACTCAGCCCCCACATATACCTGTCCACTTCCATTAGGGACACAGGGTCAAACTCATCCCAGATGATGTCGGCCAGACTATTCGTAACTCCTTCATCTGACTCCTGCCAGTCAGAGTCCAAGCCAGCCCTAATCTGAGTGATTTTATCCAGCAGATGCTGACTAAACTCTTCGGCCCTACCCTGCAGAGGATCCTCCCTTACCTCCTGATGTAGGAGGGAGCGAGCAACCCTAAACAAGGCAGCCGGGTGATCATCTGTGGATGCAATGAGAGTGGAGAAATATTCATGTTCCACCGCTTCCATTGCTACCAGATAAGTCCTCGTATAGGCTCTTAACTGGTCTCGGTCGGATTTGGACTGACTGGATCTCCAACTGCTCTCCAGGCCCCTCCTTTGATGCTTCATATCCCGGAGCTCCATAGAAGACCAAGGAGCCAACCGGGATCTGCAACAAGTAAGGGGCCACAAGGGGACAATTCGGTCGAGAGCCTCAGAGGCTGCCCGTTGCCAGGCATCCACCAAGGCCTTGGCCAAGCTGTGGGCAAAGGAAGTGGGAATCAGCCCAAGCACCTCCTGGGACCCCTCAGGGTCCATTAGATGCCTGGGGCAAAACCATCTAGTAGGTTCCACCTCCCAGCGACATGGAGTGGCCTGCCAGAAGACCAGCTGCAGGAGATAATGATCAATCCATGACAGGGGTTGAGTAGTAGGTGCACCCCCACCTAGATCATTACACCATCATTCCAAGATGAAAATCAGGTCAAGTGTGTTCCCCCATGACTCAGCCCCCAAATTATGTGGGTCAGGCCCATGGCTGCCATGGAAACCATGAACTCTCGATCTAAGCTTGACATAGTACCCAGAGAGGGCAGATTGAAATCCCCCAGATCCAAAAGTCTGGGGAACTCCACTGCCACTCCCGAGAGCACATCCAGCAGCTCGGGCAGGGCCGTCGTCACATTGCTGGGAGAAAGGTATGTGAGGAACAAGCCCAACTGACCACCGGGGCCAAACCTCAGAAGGAGAGACTCACACCCGCCCATCTGTGGAACGATGACCTCCCTTGGAAACAGGGTCTCCCTAATAACCACTGCCACTCCACCACCCCTACCCTGGGTCCGAGGCTGGTGAAGCACCCAGAAACCTGTGGGACATATCTCACAGAGAGGGACCCCTCCCTCCAGTCCCAACCAGGTCTCTGTAATGCAAGCCAGGTCCATGGTCTCCTCCTCAATCAACTTAGAGAAGAGGGGGGCTTTATTCAACACAGACCTGACATTCACATACACCAACCTTCTATAACTAGGTTTTCACTTCCTGAAAGCACATTGTAGATCAGTGCTGTACCTATTTAACTGTTAGTAAGTAAGCACTACCGAAATGTATGTAAGATTACGCTTTTAGCAAGCAGAACCTGATTGTAGCTGTCATAATTTATTTTATGTATTTATTTGTCAAGCATATATTAGATTACAGATATAATTAGAACATGATTATGATTACATGAAATGGATACTAATAAAAGAAGATATTAGGACAGGGAGAGTAGGCATGTCCTTTAAAGGCCTCTTAGGAAAGGGGTGAGGTCAACAGTAGACAATCTAAAGTTAAAGTTTTTGGGGTTTGGGGAAGAAACCACAGTCAGGTATTCCAGGCATTGACCACTCTATTGTTGAAGTTGTATTTCCTGCAATTGTATTTTCATCTCTGGAAATTTCAATGATGCAAGACATGTGATTGACTCTAGTGGATGGTTAAGGGCCATAGTGGTTCAGTGGTTAAAATTCAGTATTGCAGACTAACTCTGCCCACTGCCAGGTGTTTGATCTGACTGGCTTAAGGTTGACTCAGGCTTCTATCCTTCCAAGATTTTTTTTTAATTACATTTATATGCCGCCCTTCCCTGGAGAGTCAGGGTGGCTTACAATGTTTGGAGCACAACCCAATGCGCTCAGCAATAGCCTTCATTCCATTGTATATGCCTACTTATTACTAAGCGGCATTTTACAAAGTCAGCTTATTGCCCCCAACAATTTTGGGTCCTCAATTTACCTACCCTGAGAGGATGGAAGGCTGAGTCAACCTTGAGCCTGGTGGGATTTGAGCCTGCACTAATTGCAGGCAGCTGGAGCTAAGTGCTAGGCGTTTTAACAGCCTGCACCACCAAGGCTACTTGAATTGAAGATTATAAAATGAGAGCCCAGATTGTTGGGGCAATATGCTGACTCTGTAAACTGCTTAGAAAGTGTTGTAAAGCACAATGGAGCAGTATATAAATCTAAGTGCTATTGCTAGTATTATTAAGGATGTGGAAATGTAGGTAAGTACAAACACAGGGGATGGGTAGGTGGGTGGATGGATGGATGGATGGATGGAATGTATGCTTCAACACTGATTTACAAGAAATACTAGAGTGAGCACAGTATTTTTGTTACAGTATTTGATAAAAATGACTTTCTTTGGTGAATAAAAACAATGCTCTGGCATCTGCATTTTTCAGATCCATCTAAAATGGGATACAGTGTGTAATGTGACGCCTATAGAAAACTTTAGCATTTCAATTTTGTTGAAAATGAGTGATATCAGATATTATTCTCCAAGCTCATCTCAGTTTGAACTTCTGTTTTGGAGGAAATAGATAAACATGAAGTTTACATTCTTAACTCTCTAGAAAAGGACAGCTGAATCATTATGAGAAATGGAGATAGTGAGGAAAGCCAGCATAATTATTCAGTTTTGGTTGCTATTGGCAACACAAATGAAGTCGTTTCTAGCCTATTTAGTAAAAGAGGGAGATAAGGCTTGGGGTTTATTGTCTCTTCCAATAAAAGAGTTCAGTTTTGTGGACTTCCTCACCATTTCCCCTCCTCCTCCTCCTCCTCGTTCTTTCTTAATTGACCCCATCTCAGGGCAGTTCAGAATCATTCTGCCAGCCAACCAGCTGATTCCACAGTTAGCCAAAGTCCATTGTTATTTTAAACCACAGGTTTTTTTTTTCCCAAGCAGTTGATGTGCTCAATTCATGACCCAACTGGAAAATTCATTCCAATATATCTTGCCTAAATAATTCAAGTATCTGAGGAAGCGGAGAGGTGAAGAGTCTGAGGCCACACTGACAGGCTGTAGGAGCTCTGGAACAATGAAAGAAATTCATGCTGGGTATTTTTTCCTACCTAAAAGAATATATGATTCTCCATGTTGCATATCTTTTATCTCTTTGCCCCAGGTCAGTTCAGGTAGAAATTTTACTTCAGTTTCATTGCAGGTGGTAAGTTGCTTCATGTAATAGCCAAAACTATGATAGAGTCAGTTGGCCAAATGGTATTTCTTCTCCTGCCATCAACCTGGGCAGAGGTTCAGCTACTTTTGTGTCTTGAAGGAGCTTGCCTTGGTCAACAGGGAGATTACAAATGTCTATAGAGATTCTCAGTCATTAAGGTCATGGTTATCCCAAAGGTGCTTTTTCAAGAGGCAACTGGACTTTCTGGTTTTTCTTTGAAGACTGGTTTGAAAGAGGGGTCAAGGAGATCATCTATGCCAAAACAGAACAGCCCTCTCTCAACTGAGGGAGAGGATACAACACCATCTATCTCCAGTCTACAACAAAGTCCTTTCAACAGTTTCAAGAAGGCTCCACACTCATTTGCACCACTCAGGTGACCCTGAGGACACAGATAAACCTCCAGGTGGCATTAACAACTCACTAAAAATGCAAATGACCAGCTGTCTGCAATTAGTATAATTCATTCCATTCCCCACCATCCAGTCAGATCTGAAGAAACTACTTAGATGAGAAGTGAAACATCTTCAAAGAAAAACCAGAAAGTCCAGTTGCCTCTTGAAAAAAGCACCTTTGGGACAGGAAGATAACAAATGTTATGGAAATAATAGAAGAGGAGGGGTAGAGGGTGGATCATCTGTGCCAACTTGCTACATCTTTTTAGGTCAACTGGGTCCTAATATTAAAAAAGCCATTGTTAACCACCATTAACATAGGGAATGAAAAGCAGAGGAAGATGGGTGGTTAAGAAATGTGAAAAATAAATACAAAGCAATACATTAAATTGTTCATATCTATGAAATTAATGTTCACGATAATATGCTTGTAAACTTTGCAACTGAGAAAAAGTCTGTTTCAAACTCCTTTTCTTTCTTTCTTATTGTCTCAAACAGTAAATCTATAATGTCTCCCCATTTTCAACCTTGTTCAGATAAGACAACCACTTTCTAAAAGGCTTTATGCCATGAGCTGTAGGTGTACCCAATATGTTTAATGTGGCTTGATTTAAAGTTCAGAAAAGAACTGCAACTCCACATCTTTTTTAATTAGATTAAAGAAGATTTTAAACAGGCTTGTTATGCCAGCTGAACCTGGCCTTTTCTTTAATTGATCATTTAATCAATTATTTTTCAATTATGCCTTTTCTCCAAAGCTGTGAAGGTAGCCTCATTGGTTCTTTACCTCTTATTTCATCTCTCTAGCCTTTTGAACACATTCAAACATTTGAGAACAAAAATAATTAAAGTTCAAATGAAGGAAATTAATTGAAGCTTTTTGGGGGTTATCCCTGGCGTGGCTAGGAGGTGAATGTTTGTTCCTCATTTATGACTATAAAATATGAAAGCCTTCAGAAGAAAAACTGAATGTTTTTGCTCCTTTTCAAACAAATAAATGTCTTTTGTTGTTGTGTCATCCACCGGTGAAGGCTCAAAAGAATCTCAATGAAATCAGATTGATACTGGGGATAAGACATTTGCATAACTCATTTGACTCACAGCCACTATTATCTCTAAGTCATTATTTCCTCCCTGCCAGTTATAATTTTATTTGGTTGGATAATCAATACAAGACACATATTTCAGAGGAATATGTTTCACTTTGCATTGCTAAGTACAGGAAATGGATACATTTTGAAATGATGAAATAGGGTAGAAGAAGGAGATTTCTCTTTGTACATTCATTCATGTTATTTTACAAGCTTTGGTTCATTGCTAGTAGCTACAAAAATGTGCCCAATTATTTTGTTGTTATAAGGCCATTATGTTTAAAGGTATTATGAAATGAAATAGTTGACTAAGTGATGCTTACATATCTATTACTGAATAGGGTATAACAACATAAGCTCTGTGTGTGTGTGTGAGAGAGAGAGAGAAAAAGACAAAGTAGATGTACTTGTTACACTATAGTTTTCTCTTCATGACTTCTTGACTGAAATTTTCAGCCTGCCATTAAATTGGGCTGGTAAATTTTCTGTATTACTATTTCTAAGTTGTTATAGTTGTGTATGGAAAATATTATTAGGGATGTAATTTTTTTTGCCTCACCCTTAGGAGGTTCTGTCTCCAAATTTTCATTTCTAAAAAAATCAATAGAGTTATTAGAACTGTAATACCAAAAGTGAAGCAATCTTCACCCCAAAATAAGCTAGGAACATTTTTAGCAATAACTTCTTTATTTATTTATTTATTTGACTTGTATGCCGCCCCCTCTCCAAAAAGGACTCGGGGCGGCTCACAAATAAAATCAGAACAATAAATTAATTACCTAAAATGAGATTAAATTAAACAAGCCAAATTAACTAAAAACCCATTAATAATTTAAAATATAAAACCAATCCCCCCCGAGGAGTCAGCACAGCCCAGCCTGTTCAAACAACCAGGTTTTTAAATCATGGTGGAAGGCGTGGAGGTCAGGGCCCAGGCGGAGCCCCAGAGGTAGTTCTTATGTCATCTTCATTATTAACATGTCTAATTTTGTATACAATGGACTGCTATCCAGAAAATAAACTACTATCTGAACAATAAGTGGCACTCTAGTGAAATTTTTTAAGAACTCTAAAGATACAAGGTATAATCTGCATAACAGCCTTCACTTAAAGGCTAATTTATGTCACCTGAACAGATGGCGGTTCACAAATAGACATGTTTGTTTTCCTAGCCAAATACAGATGCAGATACAGATGCAAATAAAGAAGTCTGTAATCCTAACTGCATGGCCAGTATAAATCATACCATATATATCAGTCTAAATTAAATCTATGTTACTATGTCACAGAATTGTTCTTTCTCACCTTCTGCAGTTTGGTGTGTGTGTATAGATCATTCCTTAGTGGAATCTTTAATAAAGGTACAAAATACTGTAATGATTGTTTTCTGCCTTATTTTTTTGTTGGGTGCTTATTTGTGTGTTGTCTGCTGGAAGAGATGCATTCTGGTATTTTTCTTTTCTTCCCAGGGTTTCTTTAATATATCCTTTAAATGGTATGAAAACATGTGTTAAATAATATTAATTGAGTTTGGCCTGGATCTTTAAACCTATATCTATTTCACAGAGTCATTCAATAAATTGCAATGCCAAGTTGTGTCAGATCAAAACAGATTTATTTATAACAGAATAATCAATAAATATATTATTCTTAAATATATACAGAGTCTTTTCTTCTTTCGTTCCTCTTAAACAGTCCTTCAAGGAACTAGAAGTTACTATGAGAGATTCACAGTTCTTCCTCTCATAACCTCTTCTTAGATATAGCTAACCTCTTTAGAAAGTCCCTTTCTCTTTAGGTTATAGATCTTCTCTCAGATCTCTTTGCTATATCTTCTCATACACTGACCTCAGTCTGTCAGATCCTAATATCTCCTCAGAGTCTTGGATCTTCTCAGTATCTCCAATCTCCTTAGAATCTCCTCATTTTCTTTCTCACATTTTTCTCTCATTGAAAATGACAGTTGACAGCCCTTTTATACTTAGGGGCGTGTCCTACAGTATCACAGTGAGGTGCTCAATGCCACCCTGTCATTGGTAGGTTTGATCACCCCATCAAACTCTACTAATTTGTAAACTGCATAGTAACTCCAGAAAGTTCTACTTTCTGACAATCCCCTTCTCTATGCATTTACAGAATTTTTACACATATATATTGGGCTATATATATTCACACTCTATTTACAATCATTGAAATAATTATACTTACATAGTTAAAGGTAATTTTTCTAGCAGGTACATATGTTGTTCTCTAGGCAAGGGCTTGGTGAAAATGTCAGCGATCTGTTCCTTCGTTTGGTATATATTGTCTTTATGAAACCTGTTTTAGACAACTGTCTAACATGCTTATATTTTATGTCTATGTGCCGTGATCTGTGGCCTCGGCTTCAGCTTTTGAAATTTCAATTGCTGCAAGATTATCCTCGTGGATAATTATAGGGTATTCAGGTTCTCTCCATAAACTCTTCAAGAGTTCATCGAACCATACTAGGTTGTTGGAGACTTTAGACAAGCATGCATACTCAGCCTCAGCTGTTGAGGTGGCAATTAACTTTTGCTTACCTGAGTACCAATGTACTGGACAGTTATTAAGATATACAATATAACCTGAAGTACTCTTCCTCGATTTGGTATCACCTGCCCAATCAGCATCAGAGTAGGTGTAGAGTTGAGGAATTTCTGAAACGTAAGGCTCAAGTAAGAGTGAGAGATTCGCTGTGCCCTTAAGGTATCTAAGAACCCTCTTGATACCAGTCCAATGTATTTGTTTGGGATTTTCAGAATGCCTAGCTAGGATATTTATAGATAGGCTGATGTCAGGCCTAGTCCAACCTGCTATATACAAGAGTGAGCCCAATAGTTTGTACATAGTTTTGTACAAAATCCTCACTATCACTATACATGTTTCTTGGGAAATCTGTTTGCATTGGAGTGTCACAGGGCTTGGCCTCTGCCATGTTGCACCTGTCAATCAAATCTAAGATTTTATCCCACTGAAAGCTCAAATCCTTTCTCAGTTTTGTGAACTGAACCCCAGAAATTTGTCAATCTGGCCTAGAGGCTTCAGTGCAAACTTTCTACTTACCTGATCAGAGAAGGATTTACTCCTCTCCTCTGATTTGCTGATGTACAAAATGTCATCAGCATATACAAGGACAGTTTCCTTGATACCATCTTGTTGCCTGATGAAAACACATTCATCAGCTGGTGAGGGTGAAACCTATTTGCCTTAGACACTCGGTAAGGCATTCATACCACCTTCTCCCAGACTGCTTCAGACCATAGAGACTTTTGTTAAAAGCCAGATTTCATCTTCTCTATGATCGCCGGAGGTGCCCTTACATAGATTTCCTTGTCCAATTTGGCGTGCAAATAGGCCGTTTGTCGTCAAACTGCAGAACACTCTCCCCATGTATGGCTATGGTGAGAGCTGTCTTTACGCTCTCAGGGTACTGTGGGTGAAAGGTGTCATCAAAATCCTCAGGGTATCTCTGCGAGAATCCCTGTGCCACCAATCTCCCTTGTATAAGAAGTTCCCATCATCCAGTGGCTTCTTCTTATAAACCCACCTTGTGCCAATTGCTTTCTTATCTTTTGGCAATTTAGCAGGTGTGAACACCTCCAGCTTCCTGAGGCTGTTCATCTCCAAATCCATAGCAGCATGCCAATTTCCCTGCTCTTTTGGAGATAGCTTTAAAACATCCTCATATCTTTGAGGAGTGGTCGATGCCAAATTTACATTAGTGATGAAGTCACTAAACCTTTCAGGTTTCTTATTTCTAGTAGTCCGGATTGGTCTACTAACTGGCTCCTGTTCACAATTTGAATCATCCAAATTGTCCAAATTGTCACCAGCTTCATCACTATTAATTTTACCAGTTTTAATTTTGGGATGCCCCTTCTTCGGGCTTCCCCACTTGCTTCTTGAGGATTCCCTTAAGGGGCATGGAGATTGCCCTCTCTCCACTACCTCCTGAGCCAGATGTGTTACCATCATTAGATGGGGTTTGCAACACATTTTATCTTTGCTGGCGAATCATGGGCTTGTTTGGGAGCCAGAATCTCATTGGCATGGATTCTGCTCCAGTTTGTGCTCTCATAGAAGGTGGCTATCTTGAGATGACAATCCTTTTGTCATTTCCACAAAATTTGTAAGCCTTGGACCCAGGCTCATACCCTATGAATCTTAATTTGATCGACCTCCTGTCCCCTTTCTTCCTTAACTCCTTGGGGACATGCACATCGGCCATCACCCCAAATACATGCAGATGTCTTAAACTAGGTTTGCACCCATAGACCATCTCATAGGGGTTTTCTCAACACTCGACCATACTCTGTTGAGAGTGTAGTTGGCATACAATATGGCCTCCGCCCAATATGCAAAATTTAGGCCAGCATCCTCAAGGCATCTCATCATTGATTGGAGAACCCCATTTCTCCTCTCTGAAACCCCGTTCTGGGCGGAATAAGGAGCTGTCCTAAGGTGGACTATCCCCCTCCTTCAACCAGACAGAAGTTGTTAGAATTGAACTCGGTACCTCTGTCTGTCAAGATTCTCTGAATCTTGATTTTGTGCTGGTTTAGGATCAAATTATAAAATTCCTGAATTTTGAAAAGGTCTGATCCTTGGATTTCAGGGGGTACACAAACCCATATCTACTATGGTCGTCCACTATGGTGAGAAAGTAGATGTTCTTACCGAGGGAGGGTTTCAATGGACCCACCAGGTCCATATGCACCAGCTCAAAATGTGTTTGGATTGCCTCTGGGATTTTCTGGGCTGGCTTCACCCTGGACTTGGCTCCCCTGCAAACAGAGCAATCCATGAATACATTACAACTTTTTACATTCAATCCCCTAGAGCACTCAGGTAGCCTCTGCACAATTGGGAAACTGAGGTGACCTATCCTCCTGTGTAGGAGATGGGCACACTCATCGTGCAGGGGTTTGCCAATGGACAAGGTCTTGGCACCCTTAGGCTGTTCATCACTGCGCTCTGTGACAAACCTTACATGTTTGGTTTTATTTACATTACAATTAGTTTTCCCCTTCTCTTGTGTATATCCCTCATAGTCAACCTCAGGCTCTGCTTGGGAGTCACCATCTGGATCACCAGCATTGACCTGGTTGCTGGTACCAGACTCCTCAAGCTTTGTAATGGGGGAGTAATATGGTAGGTTATTGATTCTAATAATCTCTCCCAACATCCTTGGTTACCATGGCTTCTCCTTCTGAGAAGATTACTTTTACATTACATTTTTCAGTAAGTTTTAAAATACTGAGAAGGTTATGTTCCAGCTTTGGAACATATAACACATTGTCAGTGTTACCAAGCCCATGTATACTTACATTCCCTATACCTGTGGCCTTTGTTCTTAGGCCATTAGCCATGGTTACAATGCCATCATGGTCAACCAGGTCATTCAACAACAGCTTGTTACAAACCATGTGCTTGCTAGCACCACTGTCCAGCAACCATAATTGCTCACGTTTCTGCTTGGTGAGCCTGGGGTAACTCGTCTCAGATATACTTGTGAAGTCATTTTGCTTGTACTGGTTCTTTTTGTTGCTTACATAGCCCCTTTACCCCTTCTCTGGTTGACAGGTTTTGTTTGGGGTTCCTTTTAGGAGTGGGTGACCTCTTTCTGTTTCTACTGTTTGAGCGTCCCTTTGATTTGTCCTTGGGCCCACAACTTTAGGACAATCCCTCCTAAAATGTCCCATTGATCCACATCCATAGCACTCACCAATTGTGTTTACTCTACTGGGACTTCCAGTCCCTCTAGTCATCCCCTTTTCTTTATGGAAGGCTGCCCTATCCTTCCTGAAATTAAATTCTGCAATGAGCTTGCCAGTCAGAACTTCCAGGGATATACCATTATAGTTGGAGTTATCCAATTGGGAAATAAAATTGTCCCAACTGGCATCCAAGGAATTAATAATGATACTTATCAAACTCCGTTCAGAGACGGTTCCCCCTTGAATTTAATTCCTCCCTCATCCTCTTTAAATTACAGAGGTGCTCATTGATATCCATTCCAGCCCTTAATTTGGACGAATGGAATTCTCAGGAAATTCTGGCTGTGGCATTACAATTCTTAGAATTAAACATGTTAAATAAAATTTCCCAAAGCTCACATACAGTGAGTCCATGGGGATGCTAGTGTAAAGTGCTGGATCAATTGAAAGGAGAATCAGACAAAAATCTTATGGTGAAGCATGTCTACTTCCATAGACCAGGGCTTGTGAGGAGGATTTATTAGTAAATCAAGCCCATTTTCCCTCATTAGTATCACCTGGATCTCCCTGGCCCATTCATGCAAGTTTCTCCCAGAAACAGACAGCTTATTAAAACTTAAAGGCAACAAGTTAGCATTTCCCTCTGTAAAGGAGTTACTTTTGTATCCATTGTGCTGGTATCCCTGTCAGCACAATAAGGGAGGTATGGTAACAGCAGGCCTGTTCCCCATTGGCCTAGACATGAGCAATTGCTCCTCCCAGATGGGAGGGGAGCAAAACCTTTGCACATGTGCAGAGCTCATTCTGGCTTGGCAGCTTCAGAAGAAGGAGCTCGTCGGTTGAGCTTCTGAGGTAGGCCTCTGGCCTGCCTTGGGAGGTTCCAACTGGGCATGTGCAGATGCCATTTGAAGAGGCGATGCTGGAGAAGGGCTCTTCGCTGGGGCTTCTCCAGAAAACCTCGGGCCAGGTAAGCAAGCCTCAGGGTGGTGCCTGGGTAGGCCAGGGGTTGGCAGCATAGGGAGCGGTGTGCTGGGAGCCTTCCTTGCAGGTCGTGGTAGCCTGGGGCTCGTCTAGATGACCGCAGGTAGAGCGGGTCCCATCTCGGCTGCAAGTAGACCAGGGCCTCTCTGGGTGTAGAAATTTGTTCCAAAGGCCGTGTTTAGAGTTTTAAGGCCTTTTGGATTTCTTCCTCAGTAGGTGAGCTGTTTTCTGCTTGTTGCTGGGCTGTCATTGCTGGTGGGGTCAGCCTTTGGGCTGGCTGGCTATTGTGGGCTGCTGCAGTGGTAGGCTGCCAGAGAGTAGCTCTTAAGCTGTAGCCATGCTGGCTAGGCAGGGTCTGTTCCTCAGCTAGGAAGGTGGCAGGCGCCATTTTAAAGTGAGATTTTTGAATCTCCTGCCTTTGGGTGCCATTTTGTTGGGTGGGAAAGCGAAAGAGAGTGCTTTTGGCTTTCTGCACTTGTCATGCCAGCAGCTAATGGGGTTTCAGGGCAGGACTGGGTGACCCTTACCAGTCTGCTGTCTTCATGGGCCTCAGTCCTGGCCCTGACTGCTTCCTCCGGCAATCTGGTGGGCTGGATTGCAGAGATCTGGAGCCATGAGTGAGTGAGAGGTTTTGACAGCTTTCAGGTTCCTTTCCATGTTGCTTGCTGTCTCAGACTCTGTTTCTGTTCTGTTTTGTGATGCCAGGAGCCTTGCTTTGGCTCTGGCCATCACCCTGGCTTTTCTGGTAGTTTTAGAGTTGGCATTTTTGAATGACTTGAAGATAGATAGGTTTAACTAACCATCCTCTGCTACCAAAATTGTTAAATAATATTAATTGAGTTTGGCCTGGATCTTTAAACCTATATCTATTTCACA
This sequence comes from Naja naja, assembly GCA_009733165.1. Taxonomy (NCBI): domain Eukaryota; kingdom Metazoa; phylum Chordata; class Lepidosauria; order Squamata; family Elapidae; genus Naja; species Naja naja. The sequence continues at coordinate 57,497,733 of CM019149.1, read as the reverse complement.
GAGTCATTCAATAAATTGCAATGCCAAGTTGTGTCAGATCAAAACAGATTTATTTATAACAGAATAATCAATAAATATATTATTCTTAAATATATACAGAGTCTTTTCTTCTTCGTTCTCTTAAACAGTCCTTCAAGGAACTAGAAGTTCATATGATTCACAGTTCTTCCTCTCATAACCTCTTTCTTAGATATAGCTAACCTCTTTAGAAAGTCCCTTTCTCTTTAGGTTATAGATCTTCTCTCAGATCTCTTTGCTATATCTTCTCATACACTGACCTCAGTCTGTCAGATCCTAATATCTCCTCAGAGTCTTGGATCTTCTCAGTATCTCCAATCTCCTTAGAATCTCTCCTCATTTTCTTTCTCATTTTCTCATTGAAAATGACAGTTGACAGCCCTTTTATACTTAGGGGCGTGTCCTACAGTATCACAGTGAGGTGCTCAATGCCACCCTGTCATTGGTAGGTTTGATCACCCCATCAAACTCTACTAATTTGTAAACTGCATAGTAACTCCAGAAAGTTCTACTTTCTGACA